>CM075671.1:267462209-268662209 GCA_037962975.1 Clitoria ternatea
AGAAAAATTGAAATCTTACAACCCTTACCATCTGTGTGTGTGTGTGTAGTGCCCCACTCCTATGCGTTAACAAATGACTCCTATCTACACGTGCCACACAAAATGCATATATATTGAAAAATAATTTTTAAAATCATATTATTGAAATCAAAAAGTCTCCTTTGAGTAGTACAATAACAAAACAAGTCATTTGATTTTAAAAAAAACCATTTATTTACCTTTAGCTAAAAAATGTCATATTACTTTGTTTTCTACACTTTGTATGAAAGATATTGAAAATATTTTCACTATTTATTTCATGTACAATCTTATAAAAATAAAAAATATATCAATTTTATAATAAAGAATAAAAAAAGAAAATATTTTTTCTAACCAACTTAACAACAATCTAAGCTTTTTTTTCGATAATTAAAAGGGGCACAACAATCTAGGCTTTTAGTTTCTAAAGAAAGTAGGGTCTAGGCTCTAGGCTTTTGGTTGAATGGTCTTGTATTCATAGAAAACATCTTTGTTGTATTTTTACCTGATACTTTTGTATTTAAAGATGTACAAATACATTTCTTTATAAAATCTTACAAAACAAATATTTATCTGTTAATATTTATTGTTTACATCAGATCTTATTATTCACATGGAAAAACACTAGTTCATCTCTTTTCTTCATGCACAATCAACAAACATATAATAATTTGTTTGGTACACTACTTCAACAAAGTTAACACATACCAAGACACTTGAACGGATGTTAGATAGAAGGTACACATAACATACTTTAGTGAAACGAAAGTCTATAAAACAAAGACAGAAAAGCAAACAAGCCTTAACAAGATACTTTTATGTAAATTCTTATAGCCTCTTAATCTTCTTCTTTTCAAACTCATTCAATTAAGATAATAAAAAATTACTAATTTTGTAAGATTTTACAAAACGATAATTCAATAAATCTTCATTTGCAAAAATGCAGAAGTACCAGAAAAAATTCCTTCATACAACCAAATTCATACTTGTTGAATTCATCTCGGTGTCTACCACGTAAAATTCGGCATCCTAAGTGAAAAGAACATGTTCCGCTAGTCAATTTCAACCACCTATTGTAAACGAAAACAAAGATAAACCTAACCTTGATGCTCTACTTGCGATAGTTGTTTTGTAACCAGCTAAAAGGAATTTCATTGCCAAGGTGACTATAAGATAACTCACACAGTATTTACACAAGGACAGTGATCCCCAACCTGTCATATTACTCACCAAAAACAAAAATTAACATATTGCCAAAAAGCACCGAAAAAGACATTGCCTCTGTAGCTAATGTGTTGCACGAATTGGAACTGCACCAGAAGCAATGTCTTGCTATATACCAAAGCTTCCTTGTACCTGTCCTATCATTAAGCTACCTAAATTTTACAAACACTGCAAGGGATCAGCAACTCAATTGACAAAAAAATAAGTGAAATGTTACAATAAACTCAACCTAAAAACTAGCTCATGAGTTGAGGGGTTGTCACAAATTTTAACTTATACACCAGTCTCTAGTGCAAGACTATAAATTAAATGGTAGGCCTAACTCATCCCAATAGCTAGCTCATGAATTAAGAATTACCTCAAACTTTATAAAATATATACTGGCCATATTTCTAATCAATGTGAGACTTATCTAAACATCATAACAAAAAGGTTTGTTTCTGAACACCACGGAGTTCCTTCCTAACCAAACACTTCAAATGTAACTAGGATAGCTGTCTACTTTGTTTCTTAACTATTTAATTTTGCTTCTGCCATCATTCCCTGAAAACAAACTGTTTATTCTAATGTCAGAAAAAAGAAAAAGAAAAAAGGAGAATTCTACATCCTTAAACACATACCCATTATTTACAAATTTCCTCCCAGCAATGCCATTGCAGATCATGGCTTGTAGTAGTGCTTCGGAGTAGAAAAACCACCAAAGCATGTATTCACATGAAGTTCTTTTCCACAACCTTCTTGAGTACCTCCAATTTTTGGATGACCTCTGGATTCAACAAATCCCTTGCTTCCCTAATGAGGGTACCTTCTCTGCTCAAATGATAAGCATCCACCACAGACTTTATCCATGTGTGAAGCTTCTCTGGAGTCCTGAAAATGATATTTAGAAAAAAGGTTACCTTAACTGAATTCTATTTCAAGTTATTTTATGCTCTAGCATGTAATACATACGTGTACAAGTTATCCACGTCATTTCCCTCAAGCTCTTCTCCAGGTGTAAATGCATCTTGGAGGGCAGACAGTTGCTCCTCAGGATCCTCAATTTGAATAAGATACTTGACTATTCTAATCTCTTTTGGCACGAGTCTCTGAAGATTTCCCACTGCAGTCTTGTATAAATGATAGAGGATGTCTTTAACCTGCGAATAAATGTTTCATTTTACAAGCTAAAATAAGATAGTAGGAAATAGCAAGTATGATATACAAATGATGGAAAATTTACCATTTAATTTTCAAGGCAATTCGAATATAAATATGAAATGAGTAGATTTGTTATATTAAAAAAATCAAATTGGGCCTATAAAATTATATCCAATCAACAAGATAATCATATATAATAGCAATATCACACATGGCATAAATTATTTCAAATTCAAAAGCATCATATTTCATGCGAAAACTTGAACAACAAAAAGGTAAACGTTTTATTAATGAAAAAGTAGTGTTTGTGAACAGTGGATTCATACCATTCCTGATCCCCCCATCCCAAAATAATAATAATAATAATAATAATAATAATAAAATCTGGCATTACCATGTACGACTAATTTGCTTCTAATATTCACCAAAATATTGTCACATCATCTATCTATCTTCAAAAATTTAAAATGAACAGGAATTTTAATGTTTCATTCTGTCATAATCAAGTGCTAGTAGAAGGAGATGAATACAGTGTTCCAAACAACTTGTTGTCCCACACTAGCATTGCAGAATGCAGACTAAAGAAGCTACCTTAAAGTTGCAAAAATCATCCAAAATTGCTTATTCTCCATGATCATGAAATTTTAAAAAACAACATACAGAAAGGAACTTCTCAAGGTCACATTCAATTTACCTCATCTTTCATCATGTTTGACTCTTTGGCATCTGACCAAGCTTTGGTGATCATCAATACCAATGTTGAATCAAGTTCTTTTCTTTCAGCCAAATTGTCTATCTTCCTACAGGCAGCATCAAGTGAAGGAGAATTGATAATATCTTGGAATTTCAACTCTGCAGCATTTAGCTGTTCAATGCTTTCAGTTGCAGCATCATAGGCTTGTACAGCAGCCAAGCATGCATTCCCAAGCTTTCCCAATTCTTGTAACAAAAAGAACACATGTTATTGGTTGTAAAATGGAAGTTTGATTTGAACTATCCCATGAAAGTAACAGATTTCCTAACATGTGACACCTACCAAATGATCTCTGTTAATGCTAGCAATCAAAAATCCTCCCAGCCTAACCTAGATAATACCCTGATGTTCTCCAAACTATGGCCATATATAAACTAAGTTTCAATTTGTAAAGTACTATTGTTCTACAAATTTAATATTTTTAAGTTCCATACAGGGCATAAACTTATATACGTGACCATAGAAAATCACTACTATCTGGTTATACTCAGGGAAAGAAAGAGAAGGAACAAATTTCTGAGCTGAATGTACTTGATACGTTTTGATGATTTACCATAAAAGAAAACCTGATGATACAATTCACCAAAATCTCACTAAATCCAAAAAGTTATATGAAACATCAACTTAACAACTTAAAGCTCATGAAAGGAAGTCACACCATCCTGCTCTTCTTTATTGTCAAAGTAGGATTCAGCCACTGTGTGAAGGTGAACAAAGAATTCTTTCGTAAAATCTTTTCGATGCTTGGATACAATCTCACTAATTTCTGAAGGATCCCGTCTTATCACCTCAAGAAGATCATTGTGTCTCTGCACATCCTCGTCAATCTGCACAAGAGAAGTTCTTAAATAAATCGGCACAATCCCTATTCCTCTCTCTAAAGCTACAAATTATGTAAATTACAGTAAGATTCTACTGCAAAATTACAATAAAAGATACATCATGACACCAACACAGAACACAACAAATTGTAAAATTCATAAGACACTACATGTTTATATCATAACGTAGAAAAATAGTATAAAGAGTTTAACTTAGATACATTGTGGATTAAAAGAGTTTTACATAATCAACCAATAAGAATACACCACAGACATGGGTTTTAATGTAGTTATCATAAAGTCAGTAACTTTTAATGAGTCAATCTATAATTGATTGATAGTATAAGAAACTTTTACAATGTCAGTGTATATTCCAAATAAAACATAAAATGACATAATAGAAATGAATAAATAAATGAGACCTGTTTGAGCTTCCTTGCGAGGCGTAGGAGCTTCTCCTTCATGGTGGGATCAACTTCAGTATCAGCTCTATCCTGACAGCGTGCAAAAAAATGGGGCCTGAGGTTGTTCCATTCTTTGCTGAAAGCTAACAATCTTCTCCAATCAGTTGGGGTGGGCTTGTCAACCATGAACACACCAATAAGCTTGTCGCACACTCTACTCATCCGATCCTCATTCAATACCTCAGAGGAATTGCCTTCACTAACAGTCACGCATCCACAGGGTTTAAACCTCCTTGTTCCTGCTTCATGAATCATCATCAATTTACTCTGGAAATTTCCTTGGGTGTAAAAGTTGAAGAGTGAAAAGCGAAGTGAGGTCTTGTGTGGGCGAGGGAAATTAACATGAGGTGTGGGTGAAAGTGAAGAGCATGAAGGAAGAAACACGGAGCAAAATTCCATCGGCTTCAATGTTGAAACTCAGGAGAAGGAATGGATGGAAGGTTCTAGAAGTTCGGAGCCGGAGAAAGATAGAAGCGTGAAGTTGAGAACACCCTGTTCAGCTGAACGGTGCAGCTTGTGTGAAAATGGGATTTAGGCAAAAGGGTTGCTCTTGGAGGTCGAAGCTTACGTAATGTAATAAAAGTGTATTACATAGGTGAGAGCTTATTTAAAAATGAAACAATAAAATTAAATTTAAGAGTATTTATAGGTTTCAGTTTTAAACTAAAATTTGAAACCCAATTCACACCATATAAAAAATTATAATTTTTATTTTTGAATATTAGTTTGTTTGATGTTTTGTTCTTTTGAATTGTTTGATTGATTTTATATGTTATACCGTTTTAGTATTATTCATACCAAGATTTAACGGTGGTAAATTTTATAATACTTAAATTTAAAGACCACATATAAAAAAACAACTCTTGTTAGCTGCTCAAATTGTTTGGTGGTATAAAAAAATACATGGATTTAACTTGGATTATTTGTTTAATATATAATTATAAGTTTTGTATATATTTTTTCATCTTTTTTTAGAAGGCAATGGGCAAAACTACCTTTACAACTAAAAATATAATTAACTTTTTATTCAAGAACACCAACTTAAAATGCCAACAAAATATATTTTTCAATGTTCTATAACTTTGGTATTTATAACATTTTTTTTTGTCAAATTCAGTTCTGGTGAAACTAATCTTGGCACAAACTTATATACTTATTTTTTTGGGTTGAATGTAAAAGTTTTTGTAAAAGTTTAAAGTTAAGATTAACACTTTTAAATAATAAAATTTAGGATTAAACTCCATACAAATTTTATTTGTCAATATTAGGTTTTTGTCATCATTGACATGTTTATTTTTAAAAAAAATATATTTATTATCAGTGTTTAACCACAAATAAAAAATAACATTTATGTTTCTTATTGCAAACAACCTTATTAACATCACTGTAGATAAGTTTATTGTCAGGGGTTCTTTCAAAACCACAGATAATAATGTTTATTAGATGCAAAATAATCTAATTCATTTATGACTCATTCTTCACATTTATCCCACCTATAAATAATCACTTTGATTTATTTTAACTACTTTATGTGTTTCTAGTGCTATATAGCATGAACTTCCTAAAAAAATAATTAAAAATTATATATAATATAATTAATTGAATATGGAATGTTCTTTTATAATATAATTAATAATAAAATAAAATTTAATATCAAATTGATTACATTATTGGTCCCACACCGGATCCTAGACCCCGGTCCAGACCGATATAAACTTCGACCAGCCTGGTGTGCATCCCTTCAAAGACTTTGTTAATCATGCGCTGATAGGTAGCGCCAGCGTTCTTCAATCCAAAAGGCATGACGGTGTAGCAGAAAACACCGCGGTCATTGATAAAGGCAGTTTTCTCTTGGTCTCCCTCCCACATCGGAATTTGGTTATACCCCGAATAAGCATCCATGAAACTGAGGTACTGGTAACCAGATGAATCATCCACCATGCGATCAATGTTGGGCAGGGGATATGGATCTTTGGGGCAGCAACGGTTAAGATCCACATAATCTGTGCACATTCTCCATTTGCCATTAGCCTTTTGCACCATAACCACATTAGAAAGCCAAGAAGAGTAACGTATCTCCCTTATAAAGCCTGCTTTTAACAACTCCTTTGTCTGCTCACAAGCTGCCCTCTGCTTCTCCGGTCCCAACCTCCTCTTCTTCTGGGCCACCGGTCTTGTTTCAGGGTACACGGCAAGCTTGTGGCAACAAAAATCAGGGTCCATCCCAGGCATGTCTGCTGCTGTCCATGCAAAAAGATCCTTGAACTCCTGAAGAAGGGCTAACAAGCGTTGCTCCATAGCAAACTCCAGCTTATCATTGATGTGCGTAACCTTCTCTGGGGAATCTCCTAAGACAACGTCCCTGGAACCACCATCCGGTGTGGGCTTAGAGGGATTGAGTGGATCAATCTTCAATTCCGCTCTGGGGTCCAGATCAATTAGACCGACAGACCCTGCCGCTGTTCCTCCGTCAATCAGCTTCCTCTTCTTATTGAATGCCTCCAACTTGACCATGTTGAGGCTCAGGTTATAACAGTATCGAGCCATCTCCTGATCACCGCGGAGAGAGGACACACCGTTGTCCTTGTCAATGAATTTGATCAAGAGGTGAGGAGTGGATACAATTGCTTCCATCGCATTCAGTGTTGGACGGCCTATGATACCGTTGTATGGGGATTCCACATCAATCACCAGAATTCTTGACTTGACTGTTCTCGCACCAGGCTCTCCTTCAAAAGAAATCAGAGTGTCAAGATACCCCTTGGTGGGTTGCTTGGCTCCATTAAACGCTGTGAGTTCTTGCGTGTAGGGTTGTAAATCTGCATCATTGAAACCCATTCGTTTGAAACAATTATAAAAAATAACATCGCAAGAACTTCCCTGATCGACGAGGATCCTCTTGACATCCTTGTTGGCTATGACTGCCACAATAACTACTGCATCATCACCTCCTAGAATTGTTGGGCCAAAGTCATCATCAGTAAATGACACCGTCGGAGCTGCCATACCGTCCCTGAAAGGGCGGTTATCCCTTGGTTTGCCCTGAACAGACAGAATCATCCTGTGGTGATTCTTCCTTGCTGTGATTGATGCTCCTCCTCCCGCAAATCCTCCAGCTATCATCTCAATCACTTCTCGTCTGCCCTGCCTCTGCTGCTGGGGCATGTTATTTTGTTGGGCACCTTCAGCAATCACTACTCCCTTCTGCTTTTCAGCTGCAGTGAACTTCCTTGCTGGGTTACGTGTATTATCATCTTCGTCATCAGGATCTCTATTCCTTTTTTCCATCCTCTGAGGCTCATCTACAGATTTCTCCTTGAACAAATACTGCTTCAGCTTTCCTTCTCGAAGGAGAGTTTCCACCGTATTCTTTAATGCTTTGCACTCATCAGTATTGTGCCCCGTTTGTTCATGGAAAGTGCAATACTTACATGGGTTACCACCCCTCTTGACTGGGGCTGGTTTCCTTATACCAAAGACGTTCAACGTTGGCCAACCAACCTCCCTCATGATTTGTGAATGCCTGGTGTTCAACGGAGCATAGTTGTCGAACGATGATACACGCCTATCTCGTGGATGCGGACGAGCGTTCACAAAGTCTTCTCTAAAGGCATGCTTCTCAGGCCTCACTCTCTCCTTTTCTCTCTGTGGCTGCTGAGTGGGCGCTGAAGGCTTCATTCTTGTTGCAGTTGCCTCTAGATGCATCTCTATGCCCACGTACTTGGAAGCTTTCCTTCGAAACTCCTCGAAGGTTGTTGGGGGGCTCTTTGCCAAAGATAGGGCAAAGGCTGAACCAGGCTGAAGAGCTTCCACTACAATATGGAGTTGTATGGCCTCCGTGAGGTTGGGGACCAGAGCTGCCTCCTTATAAAACCTTTTCAAGAACTCCTTAAGAGTTTCAGTTTCTCCCTGCCTTATCTGTGCTAGGGTGTGGGAGGTTCTTGGGATATCCCTAGAGATGACAAAGTGGCTTTCAAATGCAGCAGCCATTTCCTCCCAAGAGTCTATAGATCCTGAGGGTAAGCTTTTAAACCAGCTGAGAGCCTCCTCCGTCAGCGTTCTTGGGAACATCCTGCACATAACATCTTCATCTGCTCCCAAATACATAGCTTCATACACATAAGCATCCAAATGCTTAGTGGGGTCAGTTTCTCCATTATACTTCCCTATCGACAGTGGCTGAGTTGTTTGCAAATGTTTCGGGATGGTAACGTTCATCAGCCTTCTTGAGAAAGGGACACTGAGCTTGTACGTCCCTGAAGTCACCACCGCCTTCTCCCTTCTCCTGGTACTGACTCTATCACCAGAGTCTTGAGTCTGCTCTCTCTCTTCATACGTGGGGATCTTCGAATACTGGAGGGTTGTAGATCTATCCCTCGCTGATGCATGATGAGCATCCTCTGCATGGGACGCTGCCCTGTCCCCAGCTCCTCCTCTCTCCCGTTTCAACTCCATCAGCTCCTCCCTGAGTTGCCTAATAACCTCATCGCGAGGGTCAGGTGTTTGCACTTGCACCATCCTCCGAGTTTGAGTTACAGGAGACTCGAAGACAAGTCTCCTTCCAGTCTGTTGATGGGTCACATCCTCCACGTGACCATCAACGAAATCTCTCCCATCACCTTCCATCGTGACAACCAAACTTCTGCGAAAATGGGAATAACTCTAACGAGTCCCACTGGGCGTGCCAATGAACTGGTCTGGACCGGGGTCTAGGATCCGGTGTGGGACCAGCCACAAGATTATAGGTGTTTTTAAGGTTTGCACACCGGAACAGTATGTATCCGATGTATTAATCCGGTCTCTCAGTGGGAGAGGCCGGCCTTGTTGTCCTGGAGATCCTTCACACCAACGTTTCGCGTTGCAAGGGGGCGAAAGGTGGTGCCACCTGCGAAGATTCTCCGACGCTCAAGTTAGAAGAGTGTAAGAACTCAGTGAATGCTCAAGCGAAGTAGTAGTAAAGTTTTAGATAGAACAACGATACCTTGCATGTGTATTGAAATGAGCTATTTATAGTTGTATGTGAGAAAATGAGTCGTTGGATACAGGTGGGTCCCCTAGCTCTGATAGCGTGTACATTATGTCAATCAGGGTGGCTCAGCACTCAAAATGTGTCAGGAGGGTAGGTCAATTATCAGAGTACGATCCTCTAGGAAGAGGAGAGGATAATCACCTTTTCCGCATAATCTGCTGACACATCCACTTGCTTTCTGAGGCCATTGACGTGGCATATTTTGCTACATACAGTATCTTCGCTGATAAGTTATTAGGGGCTCTTATCTTGCTGTGACTGAAAAGCCAACAGTTATGTAAATGTTCTGTGAAAATGAACAAAGATCCGTTATAGAGAAAATAAGTGAAGCAGTCGTGAGATGAGGACGGACGGCCAGACATCGGATATCCGGTGTGGTAAAGTTGAACCAAGACACCGGTTTTCCTTATATGAAGCCATTCTGACGTCACAAGATTGGGGGCCGGTATCCAGACCGGATCAATTATAATATAATATTTTTTTATTAGGTGGGACAAATGTAAAGAATCGCTTGTCAATGAAATATGTTGGATACCATCTAAAACATTATTGTTTGTGGTGACTTCAAAGAACATGTGATAATAAGCTTATCTACCGTAGTGTGCTTTTTGTTAGAGCTAGTCTTGTCTGTCATGTGAAACATAAATGCTTATTTTTGTTTGCGGTTAAACAAACAAACCACTGACAATAAATATTCTTTAAAAAAATACACATGTTAGTACTCAACACTTAAAGTTAACAACAATGGCCTAATACTTAAAAATAAATTTTGTTAGTAATGACAGTAAATATTCTTTTAAGAAAATACACATGTTAGTAATGACTCAACATTTAAAGCTAACAGCAATAGCCTAATACTAAAAAATAAATTCCGTTAGGAACTTAATCCTAAATTGTATTATTTAAAAGAGTTAATCCTAATTTTAAACTTTTACTAAAGCCAATTTTATATTTCAACTTACTTTTTACTTCTAAAATTTTATATTTTATTTTCCTCTTTTTGGACTTTCAAGAAATAACAGAAAAAACCTTACTTTTCTAATTCTTTATGTAAAACTCTTAAAACTAAAATAAAAATAATAATTTGAGCCGTTAAAAACATATCAACTGTGTTTGTTAAAGATTATGTTTAGAGATTATACATATTGATTATACCTATAATCAAATACAAGTATAATTGATTATTGTGTATGCTTAGATATGTTAAATAAAAGATAGTTTTAAAATAATCTATTGTGTTTGAATTGTCTAAAACAATCAATTATTTTGTTAAAATTAAAAAAGAAAGTATGAAATTATTTATAACAATTGGATGTGTATTTAAATTAATTAATAAGAATAAATATAAAAAATGAGTAGAAAATAATCTATTAGATTTTAATCATAATCATACTAAAAAAACTAGTTATAGATTTTGATAAAAATTACCAAACATGTCAAAATCATATTATAATCTAAAATATAGTATATACTAAACATGTATTAAAATACAAGAATCTAAACATCCATTTTTCATGTTAAATGGACCTTCTTTTCAATAATAAACTAACTTATATCCATACATGGTTTTTATTAGAATACTCCCTCATGTTACAAAAGAATATGGCAACCATCCTTAGGAATCCCAACAAAGGCAATATGGTAAAAAAAATGAAGACGAAGCAATGGCTAAGATTTCGTCAAATTTTCATTTTGTATCTGAGAAAAAAGCAAGAATTTAGAATAGTTTGAAGTGTACAATTTTATTTTATGGTTTACGTTTACGTATTTTGTGTGTTTTATGCTAGAGGAAGCATGATTGTTTGGTAACAATTTTATATTTTTTTAAGATCTTCCGAAGTATCTCCATAACCAATAGTCATAAAACTAATTCCAATGCCAACTATCAATCCATAAAGTGGTAAGAGATTAACCGCACAAAGTTCTTCATTTATAAGAATTGGGGATCCAACCTCAGTCACTTGCTTAAAGAACAATGCGCTCACCTAACATAATTTCATAATTTTATATTTAGTGTATATCACTCTTTTGATGAGTTGTCACACGTTTACAAGTGTTATTTAACTGCCTTTAGGACTTTAATATAGCTTTGATGACCAATAAATTAAAATAAAATACCGATACCAGATAAGAAAATTACACACCTTGATATACAGAACTAGCAACGAGGTGATGGCACGAATACATGGAAAAGTTAGCTGAAATTCATCAAAACATCAACCAAAAAAATGCATTGACCGAGGAGGCCTACGTAAAATTTTCCAATGAACAACTATATAGATTGACGCAACAATAAGATCGAGCAAGACATGCTCGGACAATTTTAGTGTTGAAGCTGACCTTCGCTGCATTGCCTCTTGAAGTTCAAGGCCTCATCAGCCAGGAAATCACTATAGAAATTATTCGAATTAGCTCAACAAAGTTGGAAAAGAAATGAGTGAAGTATAATGACTAGAATGAAGCAAATAAATACAAAAGGCACTAACTATATGCGCTCGGCCATCTGTGATGGTTCCCATCTCGGACTCCATGGATAATCAGCCATAAGACGTGACTTAATCGGTGCCATTTGTGAATTAAAATGCTACAATAATATGACATGAAAATAATCATACATGTAAGCACAATAGGAAAGGACTTCAACAAGAGAAGACAGCATTAACTACAGCTTAGAAAATAAATCTACTGCCAAAAATGAACAACATCCTCATTTCTGCTATCCTGCTTCAAATGATAATCCTAACAAAATTTGTAGAGAGAAAAAAAAATCATTTGCCTTGTCAGTTAGAACATTTCCATATCAAAGATTTTAGTTAAATTATGATGCTTTATTGAAGCAACTGAGCAAAAATTCTATTTCTAGTTCTCCATCTTGTGGCTGCATTTGCAAGACTCCAATAGTGTACAGACCATTCCTCACTGTCTTCAAGAGAATATAAAAGCTAAATCACACAATCATGTTACCAGACTTCTATAACTATGCTGTTGAAAGAGTGTTAACTATACATTTGCCATTATGAAGCAATATGGGTGATTGCAGTATAAGAAGCTAGTTTATCTGTTCATTTCTATGCAGAAAATAATATTCAGCCTCAAAACTTTTAATAAAATTAAAAATATGTTGAAAACAATAACCTGTGAACTTTGAAGCATAAGAGCCGGCTGTTGCTTTGGAAACTGAGTTGGAATTTGGAAGTGTACCTAAATAAAGAGAACTGTCAGAACTTTTGCCAAACACAAACATAGAACCTATGAAAAGAAGAAAAACTTCTGTTAGATACCAGTATCAGCCTTAGAGCATAAAACTACTAGGAAGACTGAATTCAACCCTAAAATTATATGCCAGTACCGCTTGCATGGATGGCCAGCCCAAAAACACCAACAATAAATTTTGGATTAAATTATATTCTCCTCCCATGAGGTTTGCATTACACTTAGTACCTCTCTTGTTTGTAAATAATGCCCACCTCCCTAGTAGACCATGGTGGAAAAAGCAGAGTAAAGTAAAATTGCACTATACACTGTGAGGGTGGAGGGACAGACAGAAAGACAGAGAGCTGTGCATCTACCCTTCCTCTCTTTCGTAATGTATTTTCAATGTAACACCAAGAATAATGACTACTCCACTGAAACATGCTCTTTCTGTTTTGATTTCTAACATTTTAATATCCAACAGCAAGCTTTTGGAATGAGTATTGAGTGTCAAATGTTACTTTACCAGAAATGTGAAAACTCCAGATGTAGAAAGAAAGGTGGCCTTTCTGCAAAAGACCTACAAACAAAAAGAAATAAAAAGCAGCAATCAGCAGTTGATATTGAAACTGAGCATTCCTAGCAATTTGAGAACAATTGTCAAGGACAGGTACAGGATCAGCTTCAACAGGCCTTCCAAGCTGACAGGCCAATGCTTCAATGAAGTGCCTTCTAACATCAATTAAAGAAACAGCATCACGGACCTAAATTCAAAATATATTTATATTAATTTTAACAAAAACAAGAATACTGATTAAGCACTAAAAACTGCATATTAATTATTAAACTAACAGACACATTTTCAGCAAACCTGTTTCCCAAGATATTCTTCCAGATTTGGAAGATATTCTGCCATGCACCTATGCAGAATAGAATAAAAACAAACGCAAACAGGCTATCATAAGTTATTGGCTATCACGATCTTGAATATCTATCATAGTGGGACAAATAGAATAATTAAAAGTTGAAAAGCTTACATCCCATCTAACCAAGATGGCAGCTTGACATCATCAATGGAAACTAGGGCTTTCAACTCAGAAGAAGATACTAACTTCAGGCGAGGAGCTGACTTTCTCCCAATGGGAAACACAACCTAAGTTTAACTATAATTTAAGCTGCATGCTTGAAAGCAAGTAAGAAGACAGCGAAACTTTAAAAGATGAAAGAAAGCAACCTGCAAGTATATCTTCTGGGGATATTTCCAAGTACAACTAGACACCATCTGGTTTATATCCATGTCCAAAAGGGGTACAGCAAATTTCACCTCCTCTAACTACACTAAAATGTAAAGCTACAGAAGTCATGATATTTTCCGAAGGCTACTATGATTAAACATAAGAAAAAATAGCAATTCTTTGGGAAGAAATACCTTCTCGGCACCCAAACTCATATGCATTTCTATTCCCTGCAGCAGAGCATTATAGTCACATAATGAGTACAATTAATTAAAATTTAAGAGCTCAACTCCACCCACTGAACAAAGTATAGTCCAAAATTCAAAGGCCTATAAGATACAATGATATTAAAATTATTCTAATCTCCCTACCATAGCATTCACTGAAGGAGAATGAAAGAGAGAAATAGAATTCAAAATGATATGAAATTAAGTCAAGCTCAGATCAATGTGAAAACAATGGAAAGGATGTTTTCCTGCATATTTAATAGCTGACTGGTATTTACCAGCATCTCTTGGATAAACATTCACAAGACCTAAGTTCTTTGTTTCCTACGTGATTTTTGCTCCTCCACTGTTTGCTATCATGTAACTTTGGTAGCACCACTCACTCAACGTTGAAGTTGGAACCAACATATATGAAAGAAAGAAAAAACCACATCTATTGACATGACATATGAAGCAATCTAAAAAGATCTCCCAATGCAAACCTCTTCCTCTACAAACAATAATTAGTTCACACCATTGCCAACACTAGGCACTGGCCTCTGCTTAACTTTAAATTATAAATTCACCATTAAAACTCAAATTTCTCAATATTAACAATTTGCAAGAAGGAGGCAAAGTAATAAACTCTTCATTTAAACTCAAATTATGGCAACGCAATGCACAGTTAACCATTCAATAAAATTTGCCAGATACAAAATCGCCATTAAAAATCAAAATCCTCTTACAAGCAAGAATCAACATTAAAACTTTTAAGTATAAATTCACATCATTGCCAAGACTAGGCGCTACCCTTTTAAAACTCAAATTTCTCAATATTAACAATTTGCAAGAAGATGGCAAAGTAATAAATTTTACATTAACTCAACTCGCAGCGCCTAATGCACAATCAACCATTCAATTAAAATTTGCAAGATACAAAATCGCCATTAAAACTCAAAATCCTCGGAACATTTACAAGCAAGCATCAACGTGCAAAATTACCTCCCGGTGCAGAATAGTATTGAGCTCGAACTTCAACCGTTCATCTTCAAGTTCTCCAACACGGATCTTCTGGTACAGGACGTACTGATCCCTGTGGGAAAACGACAAACAAGTTTGTCAAACGACAACAAAACGCGCAATAAAGCGACGATGTAGGAAAATTACCTGAGAAATTGAAAGAGGAGCAAGAGACGCGTAGGATCTTTGTAGTTCCAATCCGCTAAACAATTACTGGATTGAGCAGGTTCAACGGAAGGACGCATATGAAAGGGATGAAACGCTTCGTCTTCGGGACCGAAAACAACATCCGGTGGAGACGTTGGACACTCAACGTTGTATATAAGATCCCCTGAAAAGCATTCAAAACTCTAATTGAATCAACGGAATTGAAAGAAAACGAAAGGAGAAAGTGATGCGAATGTGTGTGTTTATACACTTGATGAAGTCCAAGCAATAGGGAATGAGGAGAGTGAAGCGATCGATGGCGCTGGAGTTGTAGTTGTCACTGGACCACATTTGTTCAATCTGCAAAAAATGAAGATGAAACAAAAACCCTACTGCGAATACTATTTGATGAATCGGAATCGGAGAAGGAAATGGAAAATGGAAAGAGGGAGAGAATTGCGTGCCTTGAGAGTGTGATGGAAGTTAGAGAGGAGGTAAGTGAGCTGAGCAGCGATGAAAGGAGGCACGTTTTCTGCACCTGCAGCAGCCATTCTCAGTTGCTTCCTTCCTTTCCCACACACTCACAGCAAGAAGGAAGGAATGAATGTTTTCTTGTTATTTCGTGAGGTTTTGGCTCGGTTTGAAAGGGAAATTTTTGCAAATAAGGGCTGGATTTAAATAATAAAAATTAGGGTTAAATAAGGGTTCATTTAGAGTGGTTTTGAATGTTTGATTTTGTTAAAGTATAATTTAAAATAAAATATATTTGGTAAAAATAATTTCAAAGTGAGTTTTTACTTATTTTTAAAATGGTTTTTGTAACATCCCAGATAATTAAATTGATTTTGTGACTGACGGAAAAATATTAATAATTGATCCGTCCTGAACCGGGGGTCAAGAGATCTGGTGTCGGGCCGATCACAGAAGTTGAAGACTGACTCTGCGAGTATCTGATGTGTGTATCCGGTGTCTCTGTATGTAGAGAGCGGTCTTGACGTCCTGGAGGTCCTTCACACCGACCTCACGCGTTGATGTGGGCGAAAGGTGGTGTCACCTGCGAAGATTCTCAGATGCTCAAGTCAGTAATATATTCCAAGTGTGGAATGTAAATGATCACTCTATGGGATCAAATAGATGCATTCAGGAGAGAAGGACCAGACCCAGAACCCTTCTCTAGTAAACTGAAGTGAGTTCTTATACCTGATTGGCTCGATATACGAGGACTCGTTAGTGGGGAACCACTAACCTTCATTATGCAAGTATATTATTATTTAATGCGCACTCACCAACATGATTGAGGCAAGTGGCTATTTTATATTGAGCGTAGGGAGAATGGGGCCAGACTTAGAGGACAAGTTGATCATTCCCAGGAGCAGATTATGGCACGTAGTGTGGGGAATTATTGATCGGTCCCTGTAGCAATGCCCATCGTCTTCTGTCGGGTGATATGTATGTTATCCGGTGTGCATGGTGTTATCTTGGACTAACAGGTGCAGGGAGAATGCCTGACTCGGAATTACAGTCCGCGGATAAGTCATTCGGCGTCTCAAACGTTACTTCGGACAAACGGTGTAGGAGAGACTTGCAACGTGTATTTACCGACCGGGTCAGTACCTTGTGATACCGGTTGTCCTCTAAGATGGTCAGATGACTTCTTAACCTTGGAGCCGGTATCCGGACCGGATCAATATATTGTCGACTGGATCATTATCCTGGGATACCAGTTGACCTCTAGGACGACTGAGACGACCTCTTGTCCTTAGGACCGGTATCCAGACCGGATAATCTTGGGGTCGGTAACCTTGGGGCCGGTAACCAGACCGGATCAATAATCATCTCCGAATTAAATTCTAGATTTTGAAAATTATTAATATTTGATATCAATATAATTTAAAAATAATTGGATGTTTTGGATTAAATG
Organism: Clitoria ternatea; assembly: GCA_037962975.1. NCBI lineage: Eukaryota > Viridiplantae > Streptophyta > Magnoliopsida > Fabales > Fabaceae > Clitoria > Clitoria ternatea. The sequence continues at coordinate 267,479,381 of CM075671.1, forward strand.
AAATTTTGAATTAGAAGTTACTATTAGGGTAAAAGTAAAAGTTTTAATTAAAACTTTAAGGGAAAAATATAAAAGAAATGGGGGAAAAGACCATTTTGCCCCTGGACCTTAAAAAAGAAAATTCCTTCTTCATCCTCACTTTTCTTTCACGCGAGCCATCTTCTTCTTTCTTCCTCTCCATGGCCTAAAGCTTATAGCTTCCAATTGGAGGTCCATTTTGCGTCGGAATCTCAAATTAACCACGTTTCTAGGATCGTGACTTCGAGGTGAGCATTATGGACCCATCAATTTGAGCTCTCTCTCTCCCTTCACTTTCTCTCTCTGGCCGAATGGCCATGCATGGTGGGGAGGGTTCTATTTCCTATTTCTTTCACACATGGGAGCTTGGGAACGATATTTAATGCAATGGGTGTAGCATAATGTTGATGGGTTGTGTGTTTCAACATTCGTAGGTAGCGAAACGAACGCCGGAACACCGAGTGGTGAAACGGGTGTTAGATTCGGAAGTGGAACCTTGAATCAAGTGTCTGGAGAACGCAACCGACACCAAGAACAAATCGTTGAAGCTTGGAATCGAGGTAAGGGGGTGTTTGGGTCGTAATTAAATATAATAGGTATGTACGTCAAGCTTAGGACATCTAACTAAGTCTTGAAACATTGAGAAAAGTTACTAAGTAATAATTGTATGTGTAGGTGTGTATGAATGTGGAGTTGTAGGCATTTTGTGGTAGTCATTAAACTAAAGCATTCTGAGTTGTGATAAATTGATGTGTATGGTGGCCCTGTGTTGGTGGGCTTGACACGTTGGTCGCCCCAGTTGATGATTATGATTTATTATTGATGGCCACATGATATGTGACATGAGAATGTGATATATATGCATGATTATGTAGTATGGAACGGTCGAAGGTATGTATAGCCCTCGTTTTCTGGCTCCCGTGGTTTTTGTACTCAATGGTCAAGTAAGACCCAATGGTTGAGGTGGAGAGTCAAGCAGGACTCGGTGGGCTAAGCAGGGTCCACGGGGTGTCAAGTAGGACCCCCAGCTGAAGGTTGATCCTTTAGTAACCGGATACTAGGTGTTGAATTATGTGAGAGTCACTTGTGATATTCGAGGAAATTGTTGATATTATGTGATGATGTAAATGTGCTCCATTATATTTATTGGTTATGAATTGTACATTGAGGATGCCGAAACTTGTATGAAACTATGAAGCTGTAGACATGAATTGGTGGATAAAGAAAAGTGAAATTATTTGCATAAGGTAGAATTAGTGAATTAGTATTAGTGGTAATACTTAGTTAATCATGTACCTTGTTATTTAATTACCGTTCTAAATTAATTATGATATATCAAACACTCACCCTTGTTGTGGTTTTCTTTAATTTAGTAACCAATGACAAAGAGGATATTGATGCCCCGGAGGTGCACCAAGCGGAGAATTGATGCCAAGGAGTGAAAAAAATTATGAAATAAATTATGTGTGTAATGTGTAATGTATTTCATGTATGTAATGTCATAACATGTTTCATGTGTGTGAGTTGGATTAACCTAGCATATGGTCAATGTGATTATGTTGTGGTAGGAACGATGACAACTTGAATTATGAATAATTGTGATAGATGATGAGTTAGAACCTGTATGTTAATTAAGGAGAATATGAATTCATGTTGATGAGGTAGTAAAGTGGTGATGGCAAATGTTGATTTTCATGAATTTGATGTATATTGGCATGGAGCCAATATTATGTGTAGATGATAAATTGCTATGGGCAGGTCTTGTTTATATTTGTGAAGCGCGAATGATGCAAGTTGTGTGTAGATTGTTTATTGTCTTGATGATTAAGATACAAATTATATGTGAATTGTTAGTGTCTAGATGATGAAACAAAGGAATGATGGATCTCATGAATTTTTGGTTTTGTATAAGAAGCATGTGAAGTGATAAGCTTGATTGTGATGCATTTATTGAATTAGAATTTAGGATTGATATGTATATTTAGTTGGAATCAGTCTCAAATGCATGTTTGAATGTGTGTAGATGGATAATTTAGGCCAAATGATGCATATAAAGGTTTAAGTATATTAGATTGTGTAAAAATCTTTAGTTTTCATACGTGTACTGCATAACTCGCTCAAGCGAGAAGTATTCTCGCTCATGCGAGAGTCCTTAGTATCAGTAGTGTGGCCTCTGGCCTAATCTCACTCAAGTGGGAATGATTCTCACTCAAGTAAGACATGTATGCATCAGGAGGGTGTGTTTACTGGATGAATCTCACTCAAGCGGGCTTAGCCTCGCTCGAGCGAGGGCTAAGCAAATTGATTCTGTGTCAATTTCGCTCATGCGAGCGTGGCTCGCTCAAGCGAGTGAGCAGGGGTTAGGTTCTGAAGTGTTTTCGCTTAAGCGACATGGCTTGCTTGGGCCTCTTGCTTAAGCGAGTGATGTTGGAGGTGATTCTGGAGCGTTTTCACTCAAGCAAGCTCTACTCGCTCAAGCGAAATGGAGGACCTGATATATATTGCTTCCCTCGCTTAAGCGCGCTTGGTGGCTCGCCCAGGCGTGTATATGGGAACTCGCTCAAGCGAGTGAAGGCCTCGCTCAAACGACCATTGCTGACCTTGCCTAAGCGAGTCAGGGCCTCGCTCAAGTGAGTGGCCCTGATTCCATCTCTTTCCTTTTGCTTTATTTAACCAGCTTCTTGATTGTTTTGGATTTCATGAACTATAAAAGCTATCTTTACCTTTATCTAATGGTGTTATTAATGTTTATTAAGTAGAGGACGCATCTCTCAATCTCTTTTTATATGATTTTCCCTTCACTTTTAATACTATAAAAAGACATCGTGAAAAAAATTTCCCTTTGCATCTTTATTAATCGGTATAGTATTGAGTGTTTAATTAACTCTAATCGTGTAGTTAATGTCTAGTAATTAGGCAGGACGTTATAAGGTGGTATTAGAGCGGTTCGTTTCAGGATCGAATAGGTGGGCATATGTAATAAATTATGTGAGTCTTATATAGGGGTATCCTGGTATTTTATTGTGTTGGCTTGTGGATATTTGTGTTATTGACAGGATAACTTGGCATCATTTCCTTGGCACTCCGGCGGCATTATGTTTTGTATGTGTATAAGGTAAATATTCTACTCCCTGGTAAATCATTGGTTATTAATGGTGATGTGTTTGATTATTGTAGAATTGCTTTATGGCTGAGGGAACTAGTTCTGGTTGAGGAGATGACTTCTTCTCAAAATTCTCTCAAATGATGAGTAGGACTGAATCTGGCCCAACTCTTGATAAATTTCTGAAGAGGAATTTACCTGCTTATAAAGGAGGACACGACTATGATGGTGCACATGTTTACGGGAAATTGAATAAGCTTTTGAATATTTTGAGTGCTCGGAGGAGCAGAAAGTACAATTTGCTACTTACCAGTTGAAAGACGAGGCTAAGGTGTGGTGGTCTAGGACCAAGGTGCAAATGAATGCAGCAAGTGAATCGTTGGTGTGGGCAAACTTCCGTAAAAGGTTTCTTGCTAAATATTTTCCTGACAATTACAAAATTCGTAAGGAGATGGAGTTTTTGAGGTTAGAACAAGGCAGAATGTCAGTGGCTGAATACACTACCAAGTTTGATGAATTATGTGACTTCTACCACCCTTTCTCCTTGGAAGGGACTGAAGGTAGTAAATGTGCTAAGTAGGAAGCTGGATTGCGAATTGAACTTCGCAGTGTGATTGTGCCTATGGAAATTCGAGACTATCCTACTTTGGTGAATAAAGCCAGATTGACTGAGGAAGTACAATTGCAGAGAACATTCCAACTGAAAGACAAGAAACTGTTGAAGGCAAAAGGGTTCAGCTTTAAGAAGATAGGTCAGTTTTTCCGTGGTGGAAAGTCTTCTGCTACGTCTTCTTCCTCTTCTGGTCGTGGTTCTACCGGCCGTTCTAGTAGCCATTCTGGTGGTCGTGCATGCTATAATTGTGGTCAGGAGGGCCATATTGTGAAACATTGTCCTGCTAGCCAAACTATTTGCTTCCAATGTGGACAACCGGGGCACCTTATGCCGAATTGCCCACAGAGGTAGCAACAGGGTAGACATGGTAATCGGGCTAATGCTTTTATGACTCGTGGTACTAATTTTCAGTGGGGAGGCCGAAACAGCGGTGGTCATGGAAGCCAACACCCAAGGAGGTCCGATGCTCAATCCAGTGGTGCTCTAAACGTTATGGCGGGGCGAGTATTTGCCTTTGATGCTTCTGAGGTTGTAAGAAATGACTACTTGGTGCAGGGTAAGTGTATTATTCATGGCCATCTGGTAAATGTGATTTATGATTCTGTTGCTACGCATTCTTTTATTTCTAAAAGTTGTGTACGACGGCTTGGCCTGCCGGTGGTGTTAATAGAGAATGCCCTTAGTGTCTCCACTCCTACTGGTTCCATATTTCGGGCGACCACTATGTGTGGGGAATTGCATATGCAAGTTGAAGACCGTTCCTTTCTGGTGAATCTGATTTGTATGCCATTGGAGAACTTAGATATTATTCTAGGTCTCGATTGGTTGGCTGCCAACCATGTTATGGTGGACTGTTACCGAAATACTATAATTTTCTCCTAAGAACTTGACACTAAGAACATGGTGAGTGATGTCTCCACAACTTATGTTATTCTATTTGCTTCTGAGGGGTAGTATAATCTTATGCCTAGTAATATTCCAGTGGTGTGCGATTTTCCTGATATGTTTCCGGAAGATATTTCGGTATTGCCTCTCAGTCGGGAGATTGATTTTGCCATTGATTTGATTCCTGGGGCTAAACCTGTGTCCCATGCACCTTATAGGATGTCTTCGGTAGAGTTGGCAGAGGTTAAGAAACAGGTCAATGAGTTGCTGGATAAGGGATTCATTCGGCTGAGTGCATCACCGTGGGGCGCTCCAGTATTGCTTATGAAGAAAAAGGACGGTAGTATGCGAATGTGTATCAATTACTGGCAGTTAAATAAACTGACAATTAAAAACAAATACCCCTTACCGCGGATCAATGATTTATTGGATCAATTGCGGGGCGCAGTGGTATTTTCCAAGATTGATCTAAGATCGGGATATTATCAGATTAGGGTGAAATCCGAGGATGTCCCGAAAATGGCATTTCGGACTCGTTATGGTCACTTTGAATATGTTGTGATGCCGTTTGAAGTTACCAATGCTCCAGCTATTTTTATGGATTATATGAACCAAATCTTCCAACCATACTTAGATCAATTTATGGTGGTGTTCAGTTATGATATACTGGTGTATTCAAAGTCTCTTGAAGAGCATGCACAACATCTTCAAATTATTTTACAGGTGTTGCGCGAGAAGCAGTTATATGCTAAACTGTCAAAGTGTGATTTCTGGGAAGCGAATGTACAATTCTTGGGGCATGTGATTTCTCGTGATGGCATATCTGTTGACCCATCCAAAATTGAGGCAGTTATGGCTTGGGAGAGGCCTAGGTCGGTGACTGAAATTAGAAGTTTCTTGGGATTGGCTGGTTATTATCACTGCTTTAATGAAGGATTTTCTCGAATTGCACTACCTTTGACTCGATTGACGAGAAAAGAGAATCTGTTTGTGTGGACGGAAAAGTGTGAATCGAGTTTTCAAACTCTGAAATGGTGTTTGACTACTGCACCTGTGCTTTCACTTCCAGATGTGACGAAAGAATTTGTGGTATATTGTGATGCATCTAAGTTTGGCTTAGGATGTGTACTGATGCAGGATGACTGAGTGATTGCCTATGCTTCAAGGCAATTGAGGCCGCACAAGCAAAATTACCCTACTCACGATCTTGAGCTTACGGCGGTAGTATTTGCATTAAAGATCTGGCGCCATTACTTATATGGTTCTCGTTTTGTAGTATTTAGTGACCACAAGAGTTTGAAATACTTATTTGATCAGAAGGAGCTAAACATGAGACAAAGGCGGTGGGTTGAGTACCTGAAGGACTATGATTTTGATTTGAGATATCATCCAGGCAAACCAAATGTTGTTGCTGATGCTTTGAGCAGGAAAGTCTTGCATGCAACCTTCTTGATGGGAAAGGAGCGGGAATTATTAGAGGATTTTTATGACTTGAATGTTGGGGTTGTTATGCAAGCCCCGAATCAGATGGTTGTTGGAATACTGAAGATCTCAAATGAATTTCTGGAGTCCTTGGCGGTGGCCCAGGGATCTGATGAGGAGTTGTTGGGGCTACTCGATATCTAAGTTAAGGGCAAGGAAATGAATTTGACTAAAGGACGTGATGGTATTTGGCGGTTCAAAAACTATGTTGTTATGCTTGCTATAGGTGATTTCAGGCAAATGATGTTATCTGAAGCATATAAAAGTTCCTTAAGCATTCATCCTGGTGTTACAAAAATGTACCATGATTTGAAGAAAGAGTTCTTGTGGCCAGGCATGAAATGAGTGATCACTGAGTATGTAAGATCTTGTGTGGTATGTCAGAAATATAAGGTTGAGCACCAGAGGCCTCCTGGATTGCTCCAACCACCTGAGATTCTGGTTTGGAAGTAGGAGAGTATCACGATGGATTTTGTATCCAGGTTGCCTCGGACCCGTTCTGGATGTGATGCTATTTGGGTGGTTATGGATAGATTGACCAAAAGTGCCCATTTTCTAGTTATGAATATGAAATGGTCGTTGGACAGACTGGCCAGGTTTTATATCACTGAGATTGTGAGACTGCATGGTGTGCCTTCAAGTATTATTTCTGACCGTGACCCACAGTTTACTTCCAGATTCTGGAAGAGTTTACAGCAAGAGCTAGGTTCCGAATTGAGGTTAAGTTTAGCCTATCATCCTCAAACTAATGGCCAATCTGAGCGTATTATCCAGACTTTGGAGGACATGCTCCGTGCTTGTGTGTTGGAGCAAGGTGGTTCATGGGAGAGGTATTTGTCATTGGTGGAGTTTGCGTATAATAACAGTTACCATAATAGCATCGGTATGGCTTCATATGAAGATTTGTATGGTAGAAGGTATTGTACACCTCTATGTTGGAATGAAAATGGTGATAATATCCATTTGGGACCCGAATTGATCCAATAAATGAATGAGCAGATTGCTTGATTCGAGAGAAAATGAAGATTGCTCAGGATCGACTGAAAAGTTACTATGACAACCATCATAGGCCACTCGAATTTCAAGTAGGAGATTGGGTATTTCTGAAGGTGACGCCTGTGAGGGGTGTAGGTTGTGTATTGAAAAGCCAAAAACTCAACCCGAGGTATATCGGACCATATCAGATCTTGGAACGGATTGGTGAGGTAGCTTATTGATAACTTATCTTTCTACCTTTAATTACTTACTCTATTTGTCTGTTTTATTTACTATTAAATCCTAATAAATGTGTTTTAGCGTAATTTGTCAAATTGTGATATTTGCTTTTAATTTCTAGTCTTTCTGTTTATTTTGTATTAATTAGTATGTTTAAAATAATTTAAGCTTTCATGAATGTTTAATCCTAAAATAAATTAATTGAATTAACAAAGTTTAATTTGATTTTATTTTACAGGATATCAAATATTGGAAGCTTCATGATTATTTTGAAAATAAATTACTCTCCTCCAAGTACAAATTTACACTAATTACTTTTTCTTGACAAGTATATTAATGTGAAATTGTTTAAGCCTTATCCATGTTTCAAATAATCACAAAATAAAGTCCTACTTTGTACCAAGTGTGCAACGTTAAAATGCAAGAGCTGATGGGAAAATCAATCACGTTAGAAGCTCTTCAAAATGCAATGTTTATGCCTTATGTTTTAATAAAAAAAAATTGCTCTAATAAGCCTAGAGTCATATGGTCGAAAGCCATCAAATAGCCATGCTTTCCATGACCCACACAAGGTCCTACATGCTGAATTTTTCCAAGCAAAAATTCTGCACCTACTTGGCCATTAACCTTGTTCACGTAAAGGCTTCTCCACCATGGCTCCATGTGCCAATATTTTATGCAAAAAGAATGGCAACTAAGACCCATTTTTGGCAGCATTTGACAAAGCTCCAAGAGATATTTCTTTATGCAATTAATTGGAAACAAAAGCCTTACAGACTGCACCAAAAATAAAGCTCCTTGTTCCAATTATTTTTATACGAGGAAATGCATTCTACAAAAGCAATTTTGGTTGCACATGCAAGGGATCCATGTGACAAATTATTCAATGCAAACAAGTAACTATGGACAAGCTTTCAACGTGAAAGGCTCCCTAAAGTGCAGAATGACTATGCAATATTATTAGTTGTGCATGCATTAAAGAATCAAAAGAAGAAACACGCCAAGTGCAATAATACTCACGGTAGTGTAATGCAAAATGGCATGTTTCCTTTGACTAAAAGTGCCAACGTGAAGCATCATTGGCAAAGAAGATGGGCTGAATTTTTATGTCCAAAAATAAGCCATGAAAACTCTATAAATAGAGAGCCAAGAGTTGAATGAAGGGGGAGAATGAAGGAGAAGAAGCAGAGGAATTTTAGGAGCAACAGGAAATTCCTAGTTTGAAATTCTAATTTTTATTTCTGTAATTGTTTGTTGTAATTGTGTTAATGGAAGGCTAAAAATCTTAGATTGATTTTCTTGGAGGTTTATGTAATGTTATTTTTGAGGTTTTAATTTTTAATACCTTTCCTTGTTATTAATCTCTTCATAATTCTAGCTTGATTATTTAATGTCTATTTTGTTTAATTAAGTTGTATGCTTAATCAATTTAATTATATAATTAGAATTGAATAAGATTTGTATTAAGATAGATTAAGAAATATACATGCTTAATGAATGTTTCAAAATCAATCTTAAATAGTTGTGGTTTGCTTAATTCCATAATGTTGAAGTTAGATTATGTATGTAGGCGATGTTTCTAAGTATGTTCAATAATTCCTAGAATTTAAAATCTTGACTCCTTTTGCTTAATTAGGATGCTTGATTAACATGTTCATTCAATTTGAATGTAAGTAAAAGGATTGTGAATTAAAAGACGCTTAATTGATTAATTCAAATTAAACTAAGAGATTGATAATAAGGAAAGTGTATGAAAATCCTTTTGAAATCTAAGGATAAAATAAATTACAATTACTCCAAGAAAATCAATCGTTTGTTAATTATTTGTTTTTTGTACTTATTTTATACTCTGTACTTTGTATTTGATTTTATTATTACAACCAAACTCAACCCCCCACAAATACCTTTGTATGTTTGTTGAATTTTTATTTGTTAAAATTATTTTAAGACTTAATTTTCCTAAATTTTTGTGTTGATCTTCGAGAGAACGACCTAGGTTGACACCCTAGTACTACATTAATTAATTTTAATGTACTAATTTGACGGGACCACGACAGTAACCACGTCAAATTTTGGCGCCGCAGCCGGGGATCAACGATCTTTAGGAAAATTCTTGTTTTAAATTAATTTTTTTATAAAATTGAAATTTTAAAAAATAAAATATAAAAAAAATTTATTTTGTTTTTTTGTTTGTTTTATTTTATTTCTTTTGTATGATTTAGGATTCTTATGATATATTGCTCATGATCATGAAATATCTTGTTGTATGCTATGTATGACTAGAAGGACTTTTGGGTATTTATATTTATTTGATCCTGAAATTGATAGAACTTTTCATAGATTAGCTAAAGAAGCTAGATTTAATAATAATTTTGTTGATATTGATAGTGATAGTATCTCATCTAAATCTGCTGAAAGTACTACTGCTAGTTTTTCTGATATGGCTGGACCTCGTGAAAGAACTCTTAGAGAATTAGCTGCACCTGAATTCACATACAAAAGTTTGTGTATTCAATATCCTGAAAAGGATGTCCCTTTTATTCTTAAGACCGGACTTATACACTTGTTGCCTAAGTTTCATGGTCTTGCGGGTGAAGATCCGCACAAACACCTCAAAGAATTCCACATTGTATGTTCCACAATGAAACCTCAAAACGTTCAAGAAGACCACGTCTATCTTACAGCGTTTCCTCATTCTTTAGAGGGTGTTGCTAAGGATTGGCTCTACTACCTTACTCCAAGATCAATCACAAGTTGGAATGACTTAAAGAAAATTTTCTTGGAAAAGTTCTTTCCTGCCTCTAGAACTACTGCAATCCGGAAGGACATATCTGGAATTAGGCAACTCTCTAGAGAAAGTCTTTATGAATATTGGGAGAGATTCAAGAAACTTTGTGCAAGTTGCCCTCACCACCAAATTTCTGAACAACTTCTTCTTCAGTACTTTTATGAAGGTCTGCACCACGTTGATCGCAACATGTTAGATGCGGCAAGTAGGGGAGCTTTAGGAGACATGACTATTGCTGAAGCAAGAAACTTGATTGAAAAGATGGCATCCAGTTCCCAACAATTCAGTGTTAGAAATGATGCTTTCAAACCTATATATGATTTAAATTCTAGTTCATCTGGAATTAAATTAGAGAGCAAACTTGACGCTCTCACCACTCTGGTCACACAATTGGCAATGAATCAAAAACCCATGATAGCTAAAGTGTGTGGCATCTGCACTTCATAAGAGCATCCCACTAATTGTTGTCCTTCGCTACAAGAAAAGGATAATAATAATCCCCAAGCCTATGCATCTAACATCTACCATGATAGACCTTCACCACAACAGCAGCAACAAAACCATGACCTTTCCACCAACAGATACAACCCAGGTTGGAGGAACCATCCAAACCTGAGATGGGGTAACCAACAACAAATTCCCCAACCCCCATTTCAAAGCAATGCACCAACCTTCCAAAGACCTATACCTCAACCATCCACAAGTGGCCCTTCTTTAGAAGAACTGGTAAAACAAATGGCTGCACAGAACTTGGAGTATCAAAAGAGAAATGATGCTACAATCTAGAGTTTAAGCAACCAAATTGGGCAATTGGACTCATCATTAAACCAGTTACAGTCTCAGAACTCTGATAAATTACCATCTCAACCGGCTGCAAATCCAAGAAATGTGAGCGCAATTTAGTTAAGATCAAGTAAGAATTTTGAGGCACCCATACCCAAGGAACCTGAGAAACTAACAGATGTGCCCATAACAGTTAAGAATGATGTACCCTCTTCAAGCACAAAACAGTCTGAGTACAACCACCCCAAATTCCATCTCATATCCCTCTCCCCTTCCCACTAAAAGCAATTCCAAGCAAGAAGATGGAAGAAGTAGATAAAGAAATTTTGGATACTTTTAGGAAAGTGGAAGTGAATATACCTCTTCTTGATGCAATCAAACAAATTCCCAAGTATGCCAAATTTCTGAAAGAACTGTGTACTCACAAGAGGAGACTGAAGGGCAACGAAAGGATAAGCATGGAAAGAAATATATCTGCACTGCTTGGTAAGGAAGTTCCAAATATTCCTGAGAAATATAAAGATCCAGGTACGTTCACTATACCCAGCATCATAGACAATAACAAATTTGAAAATTGCATGTTAGATTTAGGAGCTTCAATAAATGTTATGCCTATGTCTGTTTTCAAATCTCTGTCTCTTAGAAATTTACAACTTACTGGTGTAGTGATTCAACTAGCCAATAGAAGTACTGCTTACCCTACTGGAGTCATAGAGGATGTTTTGGTTCAGGTAGATCAACTTATTTTCCCTGCTGACTTTTTTATACTTGATATGGAAGAAGGTATGCCTCATATTCCTGTTCCTATAATTTTGGGAAGACCATTTTTGAAAACAGCCCAAACCAAAATAGATGTTTATTCTGGAACCCTCTCTATGGAATTTGGTGATACTAGAGTTTAATTCAGTATTCTTGATGCTATGAAATACCCATATGAAGATCACTCTGTTTTTCATATTGACATTATGGATGAATTGATTTGTGAATATCTTTCTGATATCTCTCAAAATATTGATTTGGAATGCATGGATGATTCAAACAAATGTTTTGTATGCAATGATTCTAGAAGTTGTGATATTTGTGCTGAAATTGATAAATACATTACTGCTGATTCAGAGTTTTTAGATATACCTGTTAATCATAAGGAGCTAGAATGCATTAACCTGAATGCAGGATTTCAAGAAAACTCTAACAAAATTTTTGAGGTGCAAGCAGCGGAATCCAAATCTACTTTGTTAGTTCCATCTGTTTTGCAGGCACCCAAATTAGAGTTAAAACCCCTACCTGAGAACCTCAAGTATGTATACTTAGGGGATGATGAACAGCTTCCAGTGATAATTTCCACTTCTCTTGATGAAAATAAAGAAGAAAAATTATTTCAGGTTCTGAAAAGGCACAATAAGGCTATAGGCTGGGCATTGGCAGACATCCCTGGAATTAGCCAACCATGTGCATGCATAGGATATTTTTAGAGGAAAATGCTAAAGCAATAAGACAGCCTCAGAGGAGACTCAACCCTGTAATTCTTGATGTGGTTAAGAAGGAGATTACTAAGCTTCTACAAGCATGAATTATTTATCCTATCTCTGACAGTCAATGGGTGAGTTCGATTCAAGTGGTTCCTAAGAAAACAGGGATCACAGTTGTGAAAAATGAGAAGGATGAATTGATCCCTACCAGAGTGTAAAATAGTTGGAGAGTCTGTATTGACTACAGGAGACTAAACCAGGCAACGAAGAAGGACCATTTCCCTTTACCCTTCATTGATCAAATACTTGAACGTCTCGCAGGTAAATCTCGCTACTGTTTTCTTGATGGATTCTCTGGATATTTTCAGATTCACATTGCACCTGAGGATCAAGAAAAGACCATATTCACCTGTCCTTTTGGCATATTTGCTTATAGGAGAATGCCATTTGGCCTATGCAATGCTCCTGGAACTTTTCAAAGATGCATAAGTATTTTCCATGATTTCATTAAAAATTGCATAGAGGTGTTTATGGATGATTTTACTGTTTATGGATCTTCATTTGATGCATGCCTTGAAAGTTTGGATAAAGTTTTAAACATATCTATTGGAACTAACCTTGTCTTGAACTATGAAAAATTGTCATTTTATGGTAAAACAAGGAATAGTTTTAGGGCATGTAATCTCTAATAAAGGAATTGAGGTAGATCCTGCCAAGATAGATATCACATTTACCTTACCCCTCTTGTGTACGAGAGGTTCATTCTTTTCTTGGCCATGCAGGTTTCTACAGGAGATTCATAAAGGATTTCAGCAAGAAGGCTAGACCACTATCCAATCTGCTTCAAAAGGATGTGGTATTTGAATTTGATGAAAAGTGTAAGGAGGCTTTTAATTGCCTCAAGCAAGCATTGACCACTACCCCAATAATCCAAGCACCTGATTGGACAACCTCATTTGAATTGATGTGTGATGCCTCTAATTATGCATTGGGAGCTGTCCTTGGTCAGAAGATTGACAAACAGCCTAGGGTCATCTACTATGCATCCAAAACTTTAGATGTCGCCCAGGTAAATTACACCACTATTGAAAAAGAGCTCTTGGCCATTGTTTTTGCATTAGATAAGTTCAGATCTTACCTACTTGGTTCTCGAGTAATTGTCTTTACTGACCATGCATCTCTGAAGTACTTGTTCAAGAAAGGTGAGTCGAAGCCAAGATTAATTCGCTGGATGCTTTTGCTCTAAGAGTTTGACTTGGAAATTCGTGACAGAAGTGGGACACAAAACTTGGTGGCAGACCATTTAAGCAGAATTGAGAACGCTCCTAATTCGGCACCTATTCGGGACCATTTTCCCGATGAACAACTCATGAGTGTTTCTACTTCTTTTGATACATCCTGGTTTACTAACATTGTTAATTATCTTGTTGCTTTTGTTTTTCCACCATATGCATCTAGAAACCAAATTTCAAAATTAAAAAGTGATGCAAAATATTATATATGGGATGACCCATATTTGTGGAAGTTGTGCAATGATCAGGTGATTCGAAGATGCATTCCCGATCATGAGATAGAATCAGTTCTGCGATTCTGGCATGCTTCACTAGTTTGTGGACATTTTGGTCCACAAAGAATAGCAAGGAAGGTTTTGGATTCTGGTTTATACTGGCCCACCATTTTTAAGGATACATGGAGAACTTGTAACACCTGTGAGGAATGTCAAAGAGCTGGTAATGCTATCACATGGCATCAACAAATGCCTCAACAACCTATATTGTTTTGTGAAGTATTTGATGTTTGGGGCATTGATTTTATGGGTCCATTTCCTCTATCCTTTGGTTTTACATACATTCTGTTAGCTGTAGATTATGTTTCTAAATGGGTGGAAGCTAAAGCCACTAGAACTAATGATGCTCGAGTTGTTGTGGATTTTGTTAGATCTCAAATTTTTTACAGGTTTGGCATTCCAAGAGCAATCATTAATGATCAGGGAACACACTTCTACAACAGGACCATGCAAGCTATGCTCAGGAAGTATGGGGTTATTCATAGAGTCTCTACTCCATATCACCCCCAAACCAATAGACAGGCAGAAGTCTCTAGCAGAGAAATTAAGAGAATCCTGGAGAAGATAGTACAGCCTAACAGAAAGGATTAGAGCAGGAAACTGGATGATGCTCTTTGGGCACATAGAACAGCTTTTAAGGCACCTATAGGAATGTCTCCCTATAGAATTGTTTTTGGTAAGGTATGTCATCTTCCAGTGGAGATTGAGCATCGTGCTTATTGGGTTGTAAAAGCTTGCAACTTAGCACTTGATCAAGCAGGTGAAGAAAGGAAATTACAATTGAATGAGCTTGATGAGATCCGTTTGGCAGCTTATGAGAATTCAAAATTCTATAAGGAGAAAACAAGGAAATTCCATGATAGCTCAATAGCTAGAAAAGAGTTCATTGTCGGGAAGAAAGTGCTACTGTTTAATTCCCAGTTAAAACTGATGGCCGGAAAATTACGCTCCAAATGGGAAGGACCTTTCATTATCACTAATGTATTTCCCCATGGAGCTGTTGAAATAAAAAGTGAGAACTCCAACAAAAGCTTCAAGGTTAATGGACAACGCTTGAAGCCATTCCATGAAAATCCTTCACTTGTAGATGTCACAATGGAGGAACATGCTTTGGGGGAACCACTTCTTGATCCCCCTTAAGGGAGTTTTTCTTACCCATCTTTTTACTCTTTCATTCTATTGTCTATTCTGTATGCTCTGTCTTACATTGAGGACAATCTATGATTTAAGTGTGGGGGTGGGATTATTCTTGTATATTGTTTTGGGATTATTTTTGTGTAAATTTGTGAGATTATTTTTGTGTGACTATTTTTCTAAAAAAAAAATTTAAATAAAGATTTTGTGTGTTTTTGTTTTAAAATGGCATGTTTTATTGGAATTTTAGGATATGCATGCGTAACAGGTAATTTCTTTCATGTCTGATATGAGCTTAATGATATGTTATAATTTGAACTCAAGCATTTTTGGTATGTTGAGAATGACATAATAATTGAGAAATAATCGTATGTGATAGGAATTATTCCTTGTGAGATTTTTTAGCCTTAAAATTTGATGGATTACTTTAAACCATCTTAATTCTTTCATGTGTGATTAATTCCTAAATGCTTACATCCTAATTTTTGTCTTGTTTCTTGATGATACTTGAAACTCATATGAATGTATTTGAAATGACACAGGCATTTTGTTTAAATGAGCCACTAGCCATATAAGCCTACCATGAATAAATCATCCTTTGTTAGGCCCTTGAGACTATTTAACCATTTCTTTTATTACAGCTAAAAAAATAAAAAATACATATATATGCCTTAAAGAATATGTTGGAGCTTTGGAATCAAGTCGAAAATAGGCATTCAAATAAGTGTGGGGTGCGCAAAAAGGAGTCACAACTCTTGTTTTAAGTGTTATGCAATCACATAAGAAAAAGATAATAAAAAATGATGAATGAATGACAAGAAATATTTTGATGTTTGCGACCGAATGTGATTGAACAAATGTTTTACCCTAATTATTGCCTGTTAAATTAATTGCTCCATCATTCTTTTTGGCATTTAAACTTATTTTCCAAAATTTTACCATCCACCTTAACCTTGGCCACATTCCAAGCCTAAAAAGCCCTGTTGATCTATACATACATTTGTGTTGATTGTGGATTTGAGAAACTTGCCAAATTTATAAGACTGTCTGTTTTTTCAAGAAATGTTTTGAGAGTATACACAAACCCAAAACACTTGAGAGTTGAGAGTATGTCTTGTGAGGTTCTGTCACTTATGATTTTCCTTTCAGTTTGATTTAATTCTCACATGCTTAAATGTTTAGATGATTTTTATACATATCTTGATGCTCCGTATCTTGCATATTAGATAACTCATGTATCTTTGTATATTCTCAAACTCAATAATATGCATTCCAGTTGTGTGTTTACTGTTTTCCAACTTGATGTTTTCAATAAATTGTAATACTTGTTTTTATTCTGATTTTCCCCAAGAGTGCAAAAGAGTAAGTGTGGGGGTATTTGATAACTTATCTTTCTACCTTTAATTACTTACTCTATTTGTCTGTTTTATTTACTGTTGAATCCTAATAAATGTGTTTTAGCGTAATTTGTCAAATTGTGATCTTTGCTTTTAATTTCTACTATTTCTGTTTTTTTGTATTAATTAGTATATTTAAAATAATTTAAGCTTTCATGAACGTTTAATCCTAAAATAAATTAATTGAATTAACAAAGTTTAATTTGATTTTATTTTACAGGATATCAAATATTGGAAGCTTCATAATTGTTTTGCAAATAAATTACTCTCCTCCAAATACAAATTCACATTAATTACTTTTTCTTGACTAGTATATTAATGTGAAATTGTTTAAGCCTTATCCATGTTTCAAATAATCACAAAATAAAGTCCTACTTTCTACCAAGTGTGCAACATTAAAATGCAAGAGCTGATGGGAAAATCAATCACGTTAGAAGCTCTTCAAAATGCAATGTTTATGCCTTATGTTTTAATAAAAAATTGCTCCAATAAGCCTAGAGTCATATGGTCAAAAGCCATCAAATAGCCATGTTTTCCATAACCCACACAAGGTCCTACATGCTGAATTTTTCCAAGCAAAAATTCTACACCTACTTGGCCATTAACCTTGTTCACGTAAAGGCTTCTCCACCATGGCTCCATGTGCCAATATTTTATACAAAAAGAATGGCAACTAAGACCCTATTTTTGGCAGCATTTGACAAAGCTCCAAGAGATATTTCTTTATGCAATTAATTGGAAACAAAAGCCTCACAGACTGCACCAAAAATAAAGCTCCTTGTTCTAATTATTTTTATGCAAGGAAATGCATTCTACAAAAGCAATTTCGGTTGCACATGCAAGGGATCCATGTGACAAATTATTCAATGCAAACAAGTAACTATGGACAAGCTTTCAACGTGAAAGGCTCCCTAAAGTGCAGAATGACTATGCAATATTATTAGTTGTGCATGCATTAAAGAATCAAAAGAAGAAACACACCAAGTGCAATAATACTCACGGTAGTGTAATGCAAAATGGCATGTTTCCTTTGAGCTAAAAGTGCCAACGTGAAGCATCATTGGCAAAGGAGATGGGCTGAATTTTTATGTCCAAAAATAAGCCATGAAAACTCTATAAATGGGGAGCCAAGAGCTGAATGAAGGGGGAGAATGAAGGAGAAGAAGCAAAGGAATTTTAGGAGTAACAGGAAATTCCTAGTTTGAAATTCTAATTTTTATTTATGTAATTGTTTGTTGTAATTGTGTTAATGGAAGGCTAAAAATCTTAGCTTGATTTTCTTGGAGGTTAATGTAATGTTATTTTTGAGGTTTTAATTTTTAATACCTTTCCTTGTTATTAATCTCTTCATAATTCTAGCTTGATTATTTAATGTCTATTTTGTTTAATTAAGTTGTATGCTTAATCAATTTAATTATTCAATTAGAATTGAATAAGATTTATATTAAGATAGATTAAGAAATATACATGCTTAATAAATGTTTCAAAATCAATCTTAATAGTTGTGATTTGCTTAATTCCATAATGTTGAAGTTAGATTATGTATGTAGGCGATGTTTCTATATATGTTCAATAATTCCTAGAATTTAAAATCTTGACTCCTTTTGCTTAATTAGGATCCTTGATTAACATGTTCATTCAATTTGAATGTAAGTAAAGGGATTATGAATTAAAAAATGCTTAATTGATTAATTCAAATTGAACTAAGAGATTGATAATAAGGAAAGTATATGAAAATCCTTTTGAAATCCAAGGATAAAATAAATTACAATTACTCCAAGAAAATTAATTGTTTGTTAATTATTTGTTTTACACTTATTGTGACAACCAAACTCACCCCCCAAAATACCTTTGTATGTTTGTTGAATTTTTATTTGTTAAAATTATTTTAAGACTTGATTTTCCTAAATTTTTGTGTTGATCTTCGAGAGAACGACCTAGGTTGACACCCTAGTACTACATTAATTAATTTTAATGTACTAATTTGACGGGACCACGATAGTAACCACGTCACTTATAGATTGAATCTTCCTCGATCCTTAACCAACATCCATGATGTGTTTCACGTTTCGCAATTGAGGGCATATATTCCTTGTGATTCGATGATTGTGCTGGAAGATTCTATTGAGTTAAAAGAGGACTTGACGGTGGAAGTAGCACCTATTTGTATCGAAGGGTACCAGAGTAAGCGGTTGAAAAACTAGAAATTGCCTTTAGTGAAAGTAAAGTGGCAAAATCTAAATGGAATAACCTATACATGGGAGTTGGAATCAGATATGAGGCAGTTGTACCCCGATCTTTTCCAATGAGGTACGTTGATTTCGGTGACGAAATCCCTTTTTAGGGGAAATGGATGTAACATCCCAGATAATTAAATTGATTTTGTGACTGACAAAAAAATATTAATAATCATCTCCGAATTAAATTCTAGATTTTGAGAATTATTAATATTTGATATAAATATAATTTAAAAATAATTGGATGTTTTGGATTAAATGAAATTTTGAATTAGGTGAGATTGAATTTTTATGTGGGATGGTAAATTTAGAAGTTACCAATAGGGTAAAAGTAAAAGTTTTAATTAAAACTTTAAGGGAAAAATATAAAAGAAATGAGGGAAAAGACCATTTTTCCCCTGGACCTTAAAAAAGAAAATTCCTTCTTCTTCCTCACTTTTCCTTCACGCGAGCCATCTTCTTCTTTCTTCCTCTCCATGGCCGAAAGCTTATAGCTTCCAATTGGAGGTCCATTTTGCGTCGGAATCTCAAATTAACCATGTTTCTAGGATCGTGACTTCGAGGTGAGCATTATGGACCCATCAATTTGAGCTCTCTCTCTCCCTTCACTTTCTCTCTCTGGCCGAATGGCCATGCATGGTGGGGGAGGGTTCTATTTCCTATTTCTTTCACACATGGGAGCTTAGGAGCGATATTTAATGCAATGGGTGTAGCATAATGTTGATGGGTTGTGTGTTTAAACATTCGTAGGTAGCGAAACTAGAAGACCGAGTGGTGAAGCGGGTGTTAGATTCAGAAGCGGAACTTTGAATCAAGTGTCTGGACGACGCAACCGATACCAAAAACAAATCGTTGAAGCTTGGAATCGAGGTAAGAGGGTGTTTGGGTTGTAATTAAATAGAATAGGTATGTACGTCGAGCTTGGGATATCTAACTAAATCTTGTAACATTGAGAAGAGTTACTAAGTAATAATTATATGAGTAGGTGTGTATGAATGTGGAGTTGTAGGCATTTTGTGGTAGTCATTAAACTAAAGCATTCTGAGTTGTGATAAATTGATGTGTATGGTGGCCCTGTGTTGGTGGGCTTGAAACGTTGGTCGCCCCAGTTGATGATTATGATTGTTATTGATGGCCACATGATAGGTGACATGAGAATGTGATATATATGCATGATTATGTAGTGTGGAACGGCCGACGGTATGTATAGCCCCTCGTTTTCTGGCTCCCATGGTTTTTGTACCCAGATGAGCTACCCAGTAGTCAAGTAGGACCCAATGGTTGAGGTAGAGAGTCAAGCAAGACTCGGTAGGCCAAGCAGGGTCCACAAGGTGTCAAGTAGGACCCCCAGCTGAAGGTCGATCCTTTAGTATCCGGATACTAGGTGTTGAATTATGTGAGAGTCACTTGTGATATTCGATGAAATTGTTGATATTATGTGATGATGTGAATGTGCTCTATTATATTTGTTGGTTGTGAATTGTACATTGAGGATGCCGAAACTTGTATGAAACTATGAAGGTGTAGACATGAATTGGTGGATAAAGAAAAGTGAAATTATTTGCATAAGGTAGAATTAGTGAATTAGTATTAGTGGTAATACTTAGTTAATCATGTACCTCATTATTTAATTACCATTCTAAATTAATTATGATATATCAAACTTTTTTGTGGTTTCCTTTAATTTAGTAACCAGTGACAGGGAGGATGTTGATGCCCCGGAGGTGCACCAAGCGGAGAATTGATGCCAAGGAGTGAAGGAAATTATGAAATAAATGATGTGTGTAATGTGTAATGTATTTTATATATGTAATGCCATAACATGTTTCATGTGTGTGTGTTGGATTAACCTAGCATATGGTCAATGTGATTATGTTATGGTAGGAATGATGACAACTTGAATTATGAATGATTGTGATAGATGATGAGTTAGAACTTGTATGTTAATTAAGGAGAATATGAATTCATGTTGATAAGGTAGTAAGGTGGTGATGGCAAATATTGATTTTTATGAATTTGATGTATATTGGCATGGAGCCAATATTATGTGTAGATGATAAATTGCTATGGGCAGTTCTTGTTTATATTTGTGAAGCATGAATGATGCAAGCTGTGTATGGATTATTTATTGTCTTGATGATTAAGATGCAAATTGTATGTGAATTGTTAGTGTCTAGATGATGAAACAAAGGAATGATGGATCTTATGAATTTTTGGTTTTGTGTAAGAAGTATGTGAAGTGATAAGCTTGATTGTGATGCATTTATTGAATTAGGATTAGGATTGATGTGTATATTTAGTTGGAATCAATCTCAAATACATGTTTGAATGTGTGTAGATGGATAATTTAAGCCAAATGATGCATATAAAGGTTTAAGTATATTAGATTGTGTAAAAATCTTTAGTTTTCATGCGTGTACTACATAACTTGCTCAAGTGAGAAGTATTCTCGCTCAAGCGAGAGTCCTTAGTATCAGTAGTGTGGCCTCTAGCCTAATCTCGCTCAAGCGGGAATAATTCTCGCTCAAGCGAGACATGCATGCATCAGGAGGGTGTGTTTACTGGATAAAACTCGCTCAAGCGGGCTTAGCCTCGCTCGAACGAGGGCCAGGCAAATTGATTCTGTGTCAATTTCGCTCATGCGAGCGTGGCTCGCTCAAGCGAGCGAGCAGGGGTTAGGTTCTTGAGTGTTTTCGCTTAAGGGACATGGCTTGCTTGGGCCTTTCGCTTAAGCGAGTGATGTTGGAGGTGATTCTAGAGCATTTTCGCTCAAGCAAGCTCTGCTCGCTCCAGCGAAATGGGGGACCTAATGTATATTGCTTCCGTCACTCAAGCGCGCTTGGTGGCTCGCCCAGGCATGTAATGGTCGCTTAAGCGAGTGAGGGCCTCGCTCAAGCGAGTGGCCCTGATTCCATCTCTTTCCTTTTGCTTTATTTAACCAGCTTCTTGATTATTTTGGATTTCATGAACTATAAAAGCTATCTTTACCTTTGTCTAATGGTGTTATTAATGTTTATTAAGTAGAGGGCGCATCTCTCAACCTCTTTTTATATGATTTTCCCTTCACTTTTAATACTATAAAAAAATCATGAAAAAATTTCCCTTTGCATCTTTATTAATGGTATAGTATTGAGTGTTTAACTAACTTTAATCGCGTAGTTAGCGTCTAGTAATTAGGCAAGAAATAATAGTTTTTAATTATTTTTAAAAATAAAAAAATGATTTTTTTTATTTTTTGTTTTATAGATTTCTAATCTTCGTTATTCATCACCACTACTACCATTAGCAACACCATCATTTCGTCGTCGCCACCACCCCACACTCCTTCATAGCCACCACTATCTCTATCACCACCACCACACCCTCCATAACCACTATCACCACACACCCTCCATGTAACATCCCAAAAATTAATTTACAAATTGTTGGTTGGCAGGAAATTATAAATAATTATTTTTAAATTAATTTTAGAGTTTTTTGGAAATCATTATTAATTATTCTAAATTGAATTTTAAATAATTAAACATTATGGAATTTAATAAAATTATTCAATTGGTGGATTATTGAGTTTTTTAAATTTTAACTTAATGGTAATAGTGAATTTTAGATTTACCAAGTGGTGAAAAGTAAAAGGTTTAAAAGAAAAAGATAATAAAAGAAATTAGAAAAGAAAAGGGGAAAGGATAAATGACCAAAATGCCCAAAAACTAAAATTTTTAAAAGCTTTCTTTTCTTCCTCCACGAGCCTTTCACACGAGTCATCTTCTTCCTTTTCTCTTTTCATGGTCGTGTCTTCTTGGGCATAATTGGGGTCCAACTTCTCGATGAAAGCCAAAATTGATTGCATTTTTGAACTCGTGGCAATGAGGTGAGTGTAAACGTATCCTCAATTTCATGGTTTTCTCTTTCCCCCATTCTTTCTCTCTCTAGGCCGAATGGCCTCTTGTGTGGGGGTGGGTTCCATTTTGCTTTCTGTTTGTGAATTGAAGCATAATGATATTATTTAGGATGATGGGTGCTTGCATTTTGCATTTCTCCCTTTCTTATCTTCTTGACCGAACAACTTCTTGCATGTAAGAGGTTCCACTTTTCATTTTTCTTGCACATTGGAGCTTAGAAATGGTATCTATAGCAATGGGTGTAACAAAAGTGTTGATGGGTTTGAGTTTCGACCTTCATAGGTGACAGAATGGGCGTCGAAAGGTCATTGTGTGAAGCAAGTGACATAATCAAAAATGGATTGGCGAATAATTTGATCGTGGAGCGTGATCGACGCGAAGAACAACCAACGGAAGCTTGGAATCAAGGTAAAAGGATGTCGTTGTTATAATTAATTAGAATAGGGTATTGTTCTTATTCGGGATTCAAAGGAAGTAGCGTAGTTGATTGAAATTACAATAATTAATTATGAAAATTTAGTTATGACAGCGTAAGAAATGATAATGTGAAAGACTATAAGATAAAACAAAAAATGGTACAAAGTTAAGCGATGGAACAAATAAATGATAATTTAAGATGTATATGAGTTAGATGAGTCATTCATGATATGTAATAAATATGATTATTATGGTATGGGTTGTGAATTAAATTGCTTAGTACTTAAATAATGTTTATCATGATTCTTAGCGTATTGATGATCAGTAGGTGTTGATATTGTAGAATGGCGAAGAGTGCTTTGGTGATTAATTGATAAAGCAGAAGCTATGTCCAGTACCTTTAGACTCGAAGGATTTTCACTGTGTAAAAACACCGTTTACACAACCAACACAACTTGTGCTTCAAGTATTGTTGACTCTAGCCACTTCTGGCTTAACCCAAGTATTCTTTTAATCAAGTAACCCCTGGCTTAAACCCAAGTATTATTTCAAAAGCCTATTTAAGCCATAAAGTGTTTCTCACTTAAACTAAAGGCTGATGAACACACCAGACTTGTTACACAAAGTATGAGTGATAAAAAGGAGTTTGTGTGACAAAGATATTTAGATTGAAATAGAGAGTATGCTAAGTTACGATAAGCAACAAGCCAAGGTCTGCTAGGAGCAGAACAACAAGAGAGGCTTTTACTTATAATTACTAGAACAGAGAAAAACCTATGAGTTTTTGTAAACTATCACTTTTGATTTCTGTTCCCGTTTTTAAAAGAATTAGCAAAGAATCAACCTCTTCAAAGTTTATGATCTTCTCATATACATAGGCCTTTTGAAATAGTCGTTGATAAGTTGTTGGAGAAAATATATCCATTGATTATTTTCAACTTTGAAGGAGTACAAAATGGTAGAGTCTGAATCAGACATGCTTTAGAGTTTATACCAGAATGGTTCACTTTAATAATCCATACCAAAAGTTACCTATTTTCTTAGCCATTTCAAGCTAAAGGGTACACTCTTATAGACGTTGACCTTAGACTTATGTTTTGCCACACTTTCAACTTTTCTGATGCTTTGAGATATGCGAGGCATCTACCTTGGTTACTGTGCATACATTCCTAAGTGTGAACACCTCTTTTTGTCCGGCCAATTGGTACAGTTCCATCATTTGGGCACTTTATTCTGCGCATGGTTCGCTTAAAAATTCATAACTCCTTCATATGACCTTTAATTTATGCAAACCCAGTCTCAAAATTTTCGTAACAAAATTGTATACAATTTTTGTGAAGACCTTGAAAGCTATATCCTTACCAATTGGTACAATTTTAATAATCTTCCCAAACCTGTTCTAGTTTCATGACTGCTCTACACACTTTTAGGAAAAAATTCATATCTTCTACATATGGTACTGAAATGACTCCATTCTTTTTTATATGGATCCACATCAAAGATATCTACAAACTTCATGAAGGGCACAAAAGCTAATTCTCTACCCATTTTGCTCAGTGAATTTATTTTGCTTGCAAATGTATTCTTGTCACACCCTGGAATAGTTTTCATAGATGAGCCATATCTTCCTCGTTTCTTGATGAAAATTTTTGTATCTTATATCAAATTAAAGATAAGAGAAAGACCTACAATTCTCATGTTGGGACATTTTTCAAATTTAGCCCGCATCAGCCCTCAAATATGCCAGCAAGTTTTGTTTGATGCATAAAAAGCGAGAATGAAAGCCACCAAACAGCCCCTTTCTTTGTTGTTCACATGGATTAGTGTCATGTACATAAGAAATTACCCAAAATTGCAATGGAAAGCATAAAATACAATAGCATGGAGCCTACCAATTTTGACTAAGTCAAAATTAAACCAAGAAGCAAGTATAGCCTTTGCTTTTCACGTGAACAAGTTTGGAATGCAAAGGAAATGATTGAAATATGGAAAGGCTTTGTTAAAATGTCAAAGGCAAGACCCTACCATAATGTTTTAACAAATACTCTCCCTTTCACTTTCTAAATTCACGTTGGAACCCTCCAAAAGACATCCAATGCACCAATTTTTTTAAGCTACACCAAGAGTCCTACTCAACAATATTTTATCATTTCCCTTCCACTTCCTTTGGCAATTTTCAGATACAACAACAAAGCCTTCTACCATTAATTTTTTTTTATTCAATCTCTCCTTTCTCTAATGCTTTTCATGTCAAGCTCATAGCCTCCCATGTGCCTATTATTTTTTTCCAACAAGTCCATTCATTTAAGCATGTCATGGTTATATGCTCAAAGTGCCAAATATTTTATTCAACCCATTCACCCTTGTTCCATGTACTCTCATGGCAAAATAACTAGGAAAAGAACAATACCAATGCATTACATTCAAGGTCCCATGTGCCTAAATTCTTTATTTTAAACAAAGCCATCCATTCTCCTTTTTATATCTCACGGCCATAATATAACTCTGCTCACCATTTTTTTTATAATCCTACTCTCCCTTGTCCAAGGCATCTCACGGCTAAGTGGGAATTATTTTGCATTTTAAATGCAAAAATAATACCACTAGAAGAAAGGATGCAATGAATAGAGAATAAAAAAACCAAGAGGAAATGGAAAGAGGAGGAGGTGGCTATGGTTTTTAAAAAGAGAAAAGGAGAAAGGGAAGAGGTTTTTAGAAACAGAGAAGGGGTTCAAGATTAGAAGAAGGAAAAAAATGGGAAGGAGGGAGTGAATGAAAAACAAAGAAGAGGAGAAGAAAGGAGTATAAGGTTTTAAAGAAAAATAACAAAAGGAGAGAGTGCAATAGATTTTTGGGGGCTTCAAGGCCACTAGCAAGAGTGGAGGTCCAACTAGAAGAACCACTCAACTAGTGGTGCCATCCTCTTCATCCTCCATTAAAGCAGTGAATGGAGCTTCCACTTTCAAATTTTTATACAGTAAAGGGGTGTGAACAGACTCTATAAATACCCCTCTGTATAGAAGAAGAAAAGGAAGAAGGGGAGAGGATTTTTTTTAGAGAGGAGACTATCAACTTACTCTTGAGTTTTAGGAGATATTCTTGAATTTTTATAGTGAAATTTTGTAACAGCAATAGCAGTAAGAGCAACAATAGCAGCAACAACAGTAACAACAGCAGAAACAACAACAGCTATAACAGTAACAACAAGTACAACAACCAGAATACAGTGGTGTTGCAGGAATATTATGAAAATACAGTAAGTTGAGGGGATACAGAGCTTGAAATAATGACCCAATCAATAAGCAAGAATGTTGTTTTCTTTTATTTTCTAGGGAAACCAGTGTTTATTTTCTAAAAGGCAGAATTGTTGTATAAGATTTAGATTGTTGTATAATTGGACATTTTCTCTTTTCTCTTATTTTTTTGTTGTTATTGTGATTTGGGTTTGCAGTAGGAAATTGTAGCCGTGTGTTTGAATCATTTCTTCGTTTCTATTACTGTTTATGCTTCTGTTACTGTTTCTATTTATTTGTTGTACAAAATAACGTTTGAATCATTGGTGTATGTTTTAATTTCGTATGATTTAAATTTTATTGGAGTTGATTGTTACCTTAATTTTATTGTATGGAATGTCAATCTTGTTATAGGGAAAGCGTAGTTTAAATTTCGCTTTAGTTTCTAGATATTTCATTTACCGTATTGTTAGAGCGTATTTTCTTTTAAGACGTTATTTCATTTTTTTTAGAAAAATAATTAATTTGTACTAAGATTCTATAAATTGAGACAGTTCATAAGTTCACTCAATTTAGTTTCAGTTTTATGTCTTTTCAAAATTAAGCTTAGTTAAGAAAAAACGTTTTCTTCACACTTATATTATTTTAAGAAAACTGTCACAAGTTTTAATCAATTTTAAAAATTTACATTAATTGTTCTTCTTAAAAAAGGATAAAATAAAATGAGGTTAATTAGAGTAGGACATTCTATTAATCTCAAACAAAATTAAATGTTTTTTAAAAAGGAAGTTACTTTATTTCATTATCCAATAAAAATGAGATTAATTAGAGTAAGACATTCTATTAATCTTTAACAAAATTAAATGTTTTTAATCTTGTTTTCTTTTTTTAAAAAAAAAGAAATTACCTTATTTCATTTATCCAACAGAAATGAGATTAATTAGAGTAAGACATTCTATTAATCTTAAACAAAATTAAATGTTTTTTTAATCTTTTTTTTTAAGGAAGTTACCTTATTTCGTTTATCTAATGAAAATGAGATTAATTAGAGTAAGACATTCTATTAATTTCAAACAAAAATTAAATGTTTTTTTAATCTTGTCTTTTTTTAAAAAAAAGAAGTTACTTCATTTCGTTTGTTATCTCACTTTAAGAACTTATATGTAATTTTTGTTAATTTTCAAGACTCATACTTTAATAAAAAAGTTCTTTTTTTTGTATCATTCTATGAAAGCAGCTTTCCATTTTAATCAAATTTTGAAAATTATATTTGTTGTTTTTCTTAAAAAAGATAAAATAAAATGAAGTTAATTAGAGTAAGATACTCTATATTAATCTCAAATAAAATTAAAGTGTTGTTTCTTAACTTTGTTTTTCTTTAAAATTATTCTACTCGTTTATTTTTATGGAATTCATCTACTATTTCACTTTAGGTTTCTATTGTAATTTTCCTTTACTTTATTTATTTATTTGTTAATTTTCAGAATTCAAGCTTTAATTTAGTTTTGATCTTTTGGGATGATATAACAAATTAATCATAAATAAGAATGCATTTAAATAATTTTGGTACTGTTTTTAAAATAGGCGTTGTGGGGGTGCTAATACCTTCCTCACTCGTAACCGACTCCTGAACTAAATTGAATCTCATAACCAGTGTTCTAATAGGTTTTCCAATGTTTTTCCTAAAAATAAATATTGGTGGCAGCTCCCTTTTTTCTCGGAAGGATTTCGAAACACTATTTTATCTTAATGGGTCGGCCGTCCCGCCGCGATCCTGGTCGCGACACTAAGCTTTTTGTCTTTTTTCCTATTTGGTGAATGGCGCAGGTTTGAGACAAGTTTGTTGTTGTTGATATTTTTTATAAAAAAGGACAATTGATTTTTAGAGAACGTTCCTTTAAAAAAATGATACTCCAATGTCTGATTCTACATTTAGACTTTTCTTGAACATTGGTTTGATAGATACAGTAGACTTGTTCTTCGAAACAAGTTTGGTTTGATGGACTCCCCCTCTTTCTTTAAATAGGTGCATTTAAGACTTTTCCTAAAAACACTCGCTGAAACATGTTAGTAAAACACACAAACAAACTTTATTTAACTAAGAGCCTTGATGGGTGTTATTAATAAATCCCAGGGGTTCAGACTTCTTAGTATTTCATTTAGACTTGGATCTAACATATACCAAATTAAGATACCCTCCACCTAGCCAATTCATCAACATAATTATCAAGCCACACATATCACAACATGATCCAAGTTCAAAACTTAATCACAACACCACAATCACCAAAGTTTACTAATACATTCCCAAATACACTTAAAGTCATTATTATAATTACAACGAGTACCCTTATTCCTTGGCATTGACTCCACATTGGCCTCATTTAATGCTTGCCCCCACGGTGTCTGTGAAATCCCTCATTAATTTACCATTACTTTTAAGCATTTAAACAAAAATGTCGATAAATTTTTCACAAAATAATTAGTTGACAAGTAAGCATCTTTTTAAAAGAACTCATATAACTCAAAAATAATATTTAATCATTATTCCAATGCCTAAATTTCAATTACAAACAACAAAACCAACTTGGCCAAAATAGGGGCCTGCGCGTGAGACCAAAGTTTCGTGTATGGCGCTGCGCGTCAGGCTGGCGCTAAGCGTCAACCATGACAGTAACATTACCAACTTCCTAGGGTCCTATCTTGCCCAATTCAACTCCAATCTTTACCAAACTTCATGGGCACTATATTACACCTATTTCGAAGCTGCTGACGCGATCTATTTTCCAAAATTCCAATCCAGTAGTGAGTTATGCATAAAAATACATTTAGGTCCACTTAAGACCATTCTACCACATCAATTTACCTCAAAGTTGTAACGCCCTCTGTTACACTTTAATAAATTCTATGAAAATTCGTAATTTTTTTACTAAAGATATAATTATTAAAAAGAAACTATCGGAATAAATTACATACATCATTTCTGAAATACCTCGTAAATATTATTAAAACTTTATAAAGTAATTTTTACATTCATCCGAAGAAAATAAATATCAAACATTATAAGAAAGAGAGGAAACTCCATGGCCCAGAAGCAGTTACTTATTAACATTATTTATTCATTGGACCACGGTATTCATACCGAGCTCCCTTTCTAGAACGTGCTATATTTACTGCCGAAATTTTTCGATCCTTCCCTCTGAACCATCAATTTAGAATATATGAAACAAAAACACGGAGAAATGAGTGAGAAACAGAATATAATATTCCTGAATAAGACATAAGCAACAAAGGGTTTTTACAAACCAATACATAATAATATCAATCACAATCACATACACAATCAATTATGAATGCATGAATATTATGCAATATCTTCATCATAACTTACCTATACATGTGGGCCTTTAAATTTTAATTTGCACTGGGCCAACCAGGAGTTTACACTGTTCCATAAATCCGGATAATAATAATATGAACAGCTCAACTGGCATGGAAAAACTTAGAGACTAGTCAGATTGAGAAAGTTTTTATTGTGAAAGTACCCGACACTAGGGAGCTACCCCAGGTCCCCTGAAGCACCCTTTCACACCCTCTCATCCCAAGGCTCGTAATTAAGCCTCCTCTAATGTATCCTCGGTTTCTATAATCTGTCCCCAGACAATATCATTTTGTTTCACTTTAATGATTTATGATGCATGAACTACTCGTGTATTTAATTGGTTAAGGCTTTTAGAAACTCAATTATTAAATATCTTAAAGGTTTACAATATCCTTTCAATAAACTGTACATTTTCTCAATTCTCTGAATTTTTGTCCCACAGAAATAAATTTGGTATAGTTTTTAATTCTCACTGAAATTGAGTTTCTAAGCCTTAAATATCTCAAAACTTTTTCATATAAAACTTTTACATAATCTTTCTCAAATTGAATCTTAACAAGATCAAATTCTCAATTATTTCCAAATATCTTTAGTTATTAAGTTGGAAAAATAAAATAATTTTCTTTTGAAAATTTTATTTTATTAAAAGAGAATAATCTTTAAATCATTAACCAAAAATACTTAAAATTACAAAATCTTTCTTTAATTCAAGATTTAATTATCTCAATTTATTAATTTTCATAAAATGTCTTCTTTCTAAAATAAATACTAATTTTTTTATTCTAAATATTGAAAATAAAGTTAATAAAAATAATTTCTAAGAAGAGAAAATTTAAAGTAATAAAAATTTAAAGAGTAAGGTAAGAAAATTTTTACTGAGTTTTAGCTTTCCGTCATACTCGCTATATGCTCAAACTCCACATCACAAAATCATCGATCAAAATCAAGCATTATCAATTATAACTAAATATCATCAATCACAATTAAATATCAATTAAAATCAAGTCAATAAAGCATCATTTATAAATATTATAATTCAAAGTCTAATGGTTATTAATATAGTCAATTTGAGTCCTTTTGGTCAATTCCTCATATAGGTCTATGTAAGTCCATATAATTCAGTCCTTGCATAGGTATAGTTCAGTCCATATGGGTCATAGTGGTCCAAGTCCTTACATAGGTATAGTCCAGTTCATATAGGTTATAAAAGTACAGGTCCTTGCATAGGTATGTTAGAGTTAGTTACATCAGATATTTAATTTAAAATTTTAATAAATTTTAAGTTAAAAATGTTAATATTTTAAAATAATAATATTATCAAATTTAAAAGGAGTAGGGGGCTCCTCCCATTATTCTTATGTCTTTTCATATTATACTCTTATCTCACTCCCCCTTACCTCTTGTATACTGATTCGTTATTGAATATCCGTGCGCGCCTCGTCTCTGAGTTCTAAAACATACCAATTTCATTTTAATATAGTTACAAGATGAAAATTAAGATTACTACTTAAAGCAGAAATGGTAAATTTTGAATAGTGAATCGTGAATAGTATAGTAAATAGTAAAACATGAATAGTAACGGTAAATAGTAAATCGTGAATAGTAACAGTAAATAGTAAAACATGAATAGTAACAGTAAATAGAAAATCGTGAATAATACGGTAAATAGTAAATCGTAAATAGTAACGTTAAATAGTAAAATATGAATAGTGAAGGTAAATAGTAACAGTAAATAGTAATTTACTATTTGAATAGTAATTTACTATTGAAATAGTGTTTTACTATACATAATAGTAACTTAAAATAATATTATTTCCAGTATAATAATAGATTTCTAAAAACGATATGAAAATAACCCTAAAAAATATATAAGAGAAGTATTCTTACCTTAGGATTTTAGCAGAACCTTCTTCCAAAAAAAATTATTTCTCTCTCTTACTTCCACTACTATCTCACTAGCACTACTATATTAAGGAAACTTAATTTGAAATTGTGAATTCTAAAGAAGAATTCCTTCGGTATTTATAGGGAAAAAATTACTATACATTTCATTATTTTAATATAAAAGTACTGTGCATTTTTTGAATTTTTATTCCAGGTTACTGTGCATCTTTTGAAAATTTCATACATGTACAGTGTTTTGCATATTAACTATCAGCAGAATTATTAAGCCAAATAGTAACCTTTCATTTGGTATATTTTAAATATTTAAAATCAGTCCTTTTTGAAATTTAGCGATATTATATCAGTCCTTACTAATTTTATAATAAATAATATAAAGTTTAAATTTTAAAAATCTAAAATTTTCTATTAATAAAAATTTATTGATACGTTTCCAATTTTTTAATGATTGGAAAAATCAAAATATTTTTCAAACCGATAATTTTTAGATAAGTCTACTTGAAATGAATTTTAGAAAATTTTCTTATAATTTAAATTCACTTTCTTATAAATATTTTTAATTTTAAGTCACTTATATGAATTTAAAATTATTTAAAAAATATTATTTTATTTAAAAAATTCAAAAATTCCAAAAAATTCCAAAAAATCATAAATAATACGTAGATTAAAACGTTCTATAGAACCATAATCTAATTCCTTCAAAATTTTAATATAAAAATAAAAATAGGGGTGTTACAACTCTATTCCTCTTAGAAAAATTTCGTCCTTGAAATTTATATTATTCAGTAAAACAAATGAGGATGAGACTCTTTCATCTCAGTTTCTAGTTCCCAAGTAGCATCTTCTCCTCTCGTTTCACTCCAAATGACCTTTACAAGCGGAATTGTCTTATCTCTTAACTTTTTTATTCTTTTGTCACCTATTCTGATAGGTGGTGCATCATATGTAAGATTATCTTTAACTTGTATGACATCAGGTTCAATAACATGTGTAGGATCAGATATATACTTTCGTAAGTTTGACACATGAAAAACATTATGGATATTAGAAAGAAAAGGTGGTAATGCTATTTGGTAGGCAAGAGGACTAACTTTATGAATTATTTGATATGGACCAATAAATCTAGGAGTTAGTTTTCGAGATTTCATTGCCCGACCGACCCCAGTCGTAGGTGTGACTTTCAAGAATACATGATCGCCTTCTTGAAATTCGAGCGGCTTTCTTCTTTTGTCATAGTAACTTTTCTGCCTGCTCTGTGTTGCCTTCATCTTTTCCTGAACTATTTTGATTTTATCCGTGGTTTGTTGTACCAATTCTGGTCCTAGCATCAAGTTTTCACCAGTCTCAAACCAACATAGTGGGGTCCTATATTTTCTTCCATATAATGCTTCAACAGGTGTCATGCCAATGCTAGCATGGAAACTGTTGTTGTAGGTAAACTCCACATATGGTAAGAATTGATTCTAACTTCCTTTATGCTCCAACACACAAGCTCATAACAAGTCCTCTAGAGATTGGATTGTTCTTTCTGATTATCCATCCGTCTGAGGATCATATGCTGAACTCAGACGCAGTCTTGTTCCCAAAGCCTTATGCAAGCTCTTCCAGAATTGTGATGTAAAACGAGGGTCTCAATCAGAAATGATACTTGAAGGAATTCCATGCAATCTCACAATCTCCTCGATGTATAATTTGCCAGCTTCTACATAGAGTAATGAATATTGATGGGAATAAAGTGGGCAGATTTGGTTAATCTATCAACTATTACCCATATTGAATCATGTCCTAATGGAGTTTTAGGTAGAGTAGTCACAAAATCCATGGTAATGCTATCCCATTTCCAGTCTGGTATTTTTATTGTTTGTAGCATTCCAGGGGGGTTTTGATGTTCCACTTTAACCTTCTGGCAAATTAGACATGCAGCCACATACTCTGACACGCTTTCTTCATTCCAGGCCACCAAAATAACTTCTTTAAATCTTGATACATTTTAGTAGCTCTGGGATGAATGCTCATATAACTTTTGTGGCCTTCTTCCAGAATTGCTTTTCTCAACTCCTCTTTGTCAGGGATACACACTCGATCCTTATACTTTAACAATTGGTCGTTTCCCATATTGAACTCGACTTCTTTTCCTTGTTTCAAGAGTACTTTCTTCTCTTGCAGGAATTCATCCTCTCGTTGCGCCTCTAAAAGTTACCTCAAGAATTCACTTGTCACTTGCAACGCTCCTAGTCTGTAGCTGTTAGCATTAACCTTTACTGCTAGGTTAAGATCTTTGAAGTTCTCTATCAATTCCAGCTCTTTAATCATCATTATGGATGCATGTAAAGACTTTCGACTTAAAGCATCAGCTACTAAGTTCGCTTTTCCAGGATGGTATTGTAACTCAAAGTCGTAGTCCTTTAAGAATTCCATCCATCTCCGTTGCCTCATGTTTAACTCCTTTTGGTCGAATAAATACTTGAGACTCTTATGATCGCTAAACACATCGAATGTTGCACCGTATAGATAATGCCTCGAAATCTTTAAGGCAAAAACTACAACGGCTAACTCTAAGTCATGGGTAGGGTTGTTAATCTCATGTTGCCTTAATTGGCGCGACGCATAGGCTACAACCTTCTTGTCTTGCATAAGTACACTTCCTAGTCCTTGTTTAGACACATCACAGTAAACTTCAAAACTTCGATGTGGATCGGGGAGTACTAACACCGGCGCAGAAGTAAGTCGATCTTTCAGCTCTTGGAAACTATTCTCGCATTGTGTCGTCCACACAAAAGGTTGTCCTTTCCGTGTTAACTTGGTCAGTGGGTATCCTAGATTTGAAAATCCTTCAATGAATCTCCTATAGTATCCAGCCAAGCCCAAGAAACTTCTAATCTCAGTGATCGTGGTTGGTCTCTCCCATTTTAAAACTGCCTCCACCTTGGAAGGGTCTACAGCTATTCCTCCTCGACTAATTACATGTCCTAAAAAGTTCACTTCTTCCAACCAGAATTCACACTTCGACAGCTTTACATACAGTTGTTTCTTTTTCAAGATTTCCAACACAATCTTCAAGTGTTCAATATGTTCTTCTCTGCTTTTAGAGTACACTAATATATCATCAATGAACACCACTACAAATTTATCTAGATATGGATGAAAAATCTTATTCATGTAATCCATGAATACGGCTGGTGCATTAGTTACACCAAAAGGCATTACTAGATATTCGTAATGGCCATAGCGTGTTCTAAAAGCAGTTTTTTGTACATCTTCTTTCTTTACCCTTATTTGATGGTATCCAGACCTCAAATCAATTTTGGAGAACACCGTGGCACCACGCAGCTGATCCATCAAGTCGTTAATCCTTGGCAGAGGATATCTGTTCTTGATCGTCACCTTGTTCAGTTGCTGATAATCTACACACAACCTCATGCTACTATCCTTTTTCTTAACCAACAACACTGGTGCACCCCAGGGGGATACATGTTAGGGAATCCCTAGAACATGAGCAGCGGAAAAACAGGGATTCCATAGGATTTACAAAGTGCCATGTTTCAAAGCACAAACAAACACAAAAAAAAATCGTTTTAGATTACCTCTTGAAGAACACTGAAGCAGTCATAGCCTCGTCCTTTAGGAGTCCACACGAGCACTCCCACCAGAATCGCAACACTTGCCAACTGCTAGTTTGACGGCGTGTAGCTCTTGTAACTTTTGCGAATTTGTGTCTCACTTTAGTGAACGGCCTATGAGCATCTTATGCTCTATTTATAGGCTTAGGTTTAACCTAATTTGTTCTCTCTAAAGAGTGGGTTCCTTACTCATTCTAAATGAGTTAGGCCCAATAGCTTTATTTTAGTCTAACTAAAATAAAACAAAATATTTTCTGATGGGCTTACTCTATGTGTGTGACCCTATAGGTAAAATACCCGGTCATATTAATAATAAATTATTTTATTATTAATATAAAATAAGAGCGGCATCTAGCAATGCATCATTATGTCTGTATATTATTTAATACCAATATAACCTATAAGTGATAATTATTTAATATGTTTATTCCTTTTGTCACGATATCCTAATTGGGCCCAAGGCATGGTCATGTCATCCTTGTACGGCCCAATTTATTTTACTTGATACCGGAGTAGACTTGATCCAAATAAATATCTAATATTTATTCTTTCTAGCATGGCCATGCGTTTTCATAGTCTTACTCCATCAAGTGGCCTATAGATATCACTCCTGTCACACAGGAGAGACAAATTCCATCTACATCACTCACATCCCTCTGCATAATTTGTTCATTGCCTAATCACAACCTTTATAGTCCTCTTGTTACAGAAGACATTTAATTGTATTAAAATAATAAACTCCTCATGTAGGAATCGTAGTGACTTCAGGTCGAAGGAC
The DNA here is from genome assembly GCA_037962975.1 of Clitoria ternatea. NCBI lineage: Eukaryota > Viridiplantae > Streptophyta > Magnoliopsida > Fabales > Fabaceae > Clitoria > Clitoria ternatea. The sequence continues at coordinate 267,515,303 of CM075671.1, forward strand.
TACATATACCATTATCACATTGAGAATCGCTTATGACATTCATGTAACGATCCATGCAACGTTCTCATGATGGGTCTGTCTAGTACATTATTACTCTTAATGTGTACCCGTGTGAAGACTTGATATCATCTATATCTATGATCTGTGAGATTAGGTCATCAATACACTCACACACTAGTCTCAATGTAATTACATGTCCCCATGTAAATACTTGACTAGGGACATTTTAGGAATAACTTTTATATGACCTATTACTCCAAGGATAAATACGTTTTAAAACAATTTTAAACTGAAATACTTATTTTATTGATAAGCAGAAAAATGATACAAATAAAAAAAAACATAAAGCTCATAGTGCATACACTAACAATACACTGGGTCGTATAAACTGCTTCTTTATCATCTCTTCAAGTTGTTTCTTTAACTCTGCTAATTCTAGAGGTGACATTCGGTATAGTACAATTGAAATGGGTCCAACTCCAGGTACTAGATCAATGGTGAATTCCACATCTCTTTCTGGGGGTAAACCAGGGATATCTTCAGGAAAAACATCAGGAAATTCACACACAACCGGTAGATTTTTGATTTTTGATTCTTGCTCTCCTTTCGTTGAAAGCAATAGCATGAATCCTTGAGCCCCTCCTTTTAAAGAGGCACTCACTTGGTTGGCGGTTAGAAATCTCGAATCCTTAGGATTCAAATTCACTGGTTCTTTAAACATTATGGTTTTATTATGACAATCTATTAGAACATGATTGTCAGACAACCAATCTAGCCCAATAATAACTTCTAAGCCAGAAAGGGGTAAACAAAAAAGATTAGCCTTAAAGTCCCTACCATCTATGACAATAGGGCATTTCCAACAGGATTTAGAAGTGACAATGGGATTGTTTCCAGGAGTATGTACAGATAAGTCAAATGACAGTTCTATCACAGGTAATTTTAGTTTTTCTACACAGTCATTGGAAATAAAAGAATGTGATGCACTTGAGTCATACATAATAGTTAAAGGAATCTTATTAATGATACACTTATCTTCCACCATGGAATCAGAATGAAATGCTTCTTCTCCACTGATTGCAAAAACCTTTCCTTTTGCCTTCGGCCTTCCGACTGCACTGTGTACGCCTCCTTGAGTATTTATGTTTGTACTCGCACCTTCAGGGTTTTCTCTCTTAATCTCTGGGAAATCCTTGATGTGATGACCTAGTTTGTTACACTTAAAGCAAACATAAGTGTTTTTAGGACAATCCCTTTTCAAATAGGGTCCTCCACAGATAAAACATTTAAAATTTGGTGCAGATGTAGGGTAATAGCTTCCAGTTGAAGCTTGGGGTCTGTTAGGAACAGATGCTGCTCCAAACCAGTAAAATGGCGCTTGGTAAGACTTATTTCTCCTGAAGTCTCTTCTTTGGTGATGGTGAGGTCCTCCATCTCATTTCTCCTGTCTTATGAATGGCTTCACGACTTTTGGTCATTCTATCCTTATGATCCTCTTCAAAGATCCTGTAGCGATTTACCAATACAGAAAATTCACGGATTTCCTGCATTCGTATAGCTTCCTTAATTTCTGGCTGTAATCCATTTACAAACTTTGCACACCGATCACCTTCGTTAGTAGCATCATTATAATGAGAATGAAAACGAGATAGCTCTTCAAACCTGGATGCATACTCTCCAATGGTCATATTTCCTTGGGTCAGTGACAGGAATTCGAATTGTCTTTTCTCTTTAACATCAGCTGGAAAGTATTTCTCCAGAAACATATCCTTGAAATAATCCCAAGTGATCTCCATGTTGTTGACTTTGAATTGTCTACGCATGTTATCCCACCAATGTTTGGCATCCTCAGATAAGGCATAAGTAGCGAAGACTACCTTATCAACTTCATTACATTGCAATGCTCGAAAGATCTTCTCTATCTCTCGAATCCAGGTTTGTGCTCCATCAGGGTTATGTCCTCCCTTGAAACGAGGTGGATTGCGCTTTTCGAAAAGGTCCAACCTTCTCAAGGCATCGTTACCTTGACCTTCACGTGCTCCCATTGCATTGATTAAGCGTTCTACAACTCCAGCAAGATCGTTTCCGGCCATTAGTTTCCTGTTTCATAGTAACTGATATTTGTCACATCAATCACAGTTACTACCAAGTCAGATATTCTATTTTCTATTACCTACACAGAGTTTATAGATAAAGCAAGATAGACCTTTTCCCCAGGCCTATTGGATTAACTGCTCTGATACCACTTTGTAACGCCATCTGTTACACTTTAATAAATTCTATGAAAATTCATAAATTTTTTTTACTAAAGATATGATTATTAAAAAGAAACTATCAAAATAAATTACATACATCATTTCTGAAATACCTCGTAAATATTATTAAAACTTTATAAAGTAATTTTTACATTCATCCGAAGAAAATAAATATCAAACATTATAAGAAAGAGAGGAAACTCCATGGCCCAGAAGCAGTTACTTATTAACATTGTTTATTCATTGGACCACGGTATTCATACCGAGCTCTTTTTTAGAACGTGCTATATTTACTGCCGAAATTCTTCGATCCTTCCCTCTGAACCATCAATTTAGAATATATGAAACAAAAACACGGAGAAATGAGTGAGAAACAGAATATAATATTCCTGAATAAGACATAAGCAACAAAGGGTTTTCACAAACCAATACATAATAATATCAATCACAATCACATACACAATCAATTATGAATGCATGAATATTATGCAATATCTTCATCATAACTTACCTATACATGTGGGCCTTTAAATTTTAATTTGCACTGGGCCAACCAGGAGTTTACACTGTTCCATAAATCCGGATAATAATAATATGAACAGCTCAACTGGCATGGAAAAACTTAGAGACTAGTCAGATTGAGAAAGTTTTTATTGTGAAAGTACCCGACACTAGGGAGCTACCCCAGGTCCCCTGAAGCACCCTTTCACACCCTCTCATCCCAAGGCTCGTAATTAAGCCTCCTCTAATATATCCTCGGTTTCTATAATCTGTCCCCAGACAATATCATTTTGTTTCACTTTAATGATTTATGATGCATGAACTACTCGCGTATTTAATTGGTTAAGGCTTTTAGAAACTCAATTATTAAATACCTTAAAGGTTTACAATATCCTTTCAATAAACTGTACATTTTCTCAATTCTCTGAATTTTTGTCCCACAGAAATAAATTTGGTATAGTTTTTAATTCTCACTGAAATTGAGTTTCTAAGCCTTAAATATCTCAAAACTTTTTCATATAAAACTTTTACATAATCTTTCTCAAATTGAATCTTAACAAGATCAAATTCTCAATTATTTCCAAATATCTTTAGTTATTAAGTTGGAAAAATAAAATAATTTTCTTTTGAAAATTTTATTTTATTAAAAGAGAATAATCTTTAAATCATTAACCAAAAATACTTAAAATTACAAAATCTTTCTTTAATTCAAGATTTAATTATCTCAATTTATTAATTTTCATAAAATGTCTTCTTTCTAAAATAAATACTAATTTTTTTATTCTAAATATTGAAAATAAAGTTAATAAAAATAATTTCTAAGAAGAGAAAATTTAAAGTAATAAAAATTTAAAGAGTAAGGTAAGAAAATTTTTACTCAGTTTTAGCTTTCCGTCATTCTCGCTATATGCTCAAACTCCACATCACAAAATCATCGATCAAAATCAAGCATTATCAATTATAACTAAATATCATCAATCACAATTAAATATCAATTAAAATCAAGTCAATAAAGCATCATTTATAAATATTATAATTCAAAGTCTAATGGTTATTAATATAGTCAATTTGAGTCCTTTTGGTCAATTCCTCGTATAGGTCTATGTAAGTCCATATAATCCAGTCCTTGCATAGGTATAGTTCAGTCCATATGGGTCATAGTGGTCCAAGTCCTTGCATAGGTATAGTCCAGTTCATATAGGTTATAAAAGTACAGGTCCTTGCATAGGTATGTTAGAGTTAGTTACATCAGATATTTAATTTAAAATTTTAATAAATTTTAAGTTAAAAATGTTAATATTTTAAAATAATAATATTATCAAATTTAAAAGGAGTAGGGGGCTCCTCCCATTATTCTTATGTCTTTTCATATTATACTCTTATCTCACTCCCCCTTACCTCTTGTATACTGATTCGTTATTGAATATCCGTGCGCGCCTCGTCTCTGAGTTCTAAAACATACCAATTTCATTTTAATATAGTTACAAGATGAAAATTAAGATTACTACTTAAAGCAGAAATGGTAAATTTTGAATAGTGAATCGTGAATAGTATAGTAAATAGTAAAACATGAATAGTAACAGTAAATAGTAAATCATGAATAGTAACAGTAAATAATAAAATGTGAATAGTAATAATAAATAGTAAATCATGAATAGTACGGTAAATAGTAAATCGTGAATAGTAATGGTAAATAGTAAAACGTGAATAGTAAAGGTAAATAGTAATAGTAAATAGTAATTTACTATTGAAATAATATTTTACTATGCAGAATAGTAACTTAAAATAATATTATTTCCAGTATAATAATAGATTTCTAAACATGATATGAAAATAACCCTAAAAAATATAAAAGAGAAGTATTCTTACTTTAGGATTTTAGCAGAACCTTCTTCCAAAAAAATTTATTTCTCTCTCTTACTTCCACCACTATCTCACTAGCACTACTATATTAAGGAAACTTAATTTGAAATTGTGAATTCTAAAGAAGAATTCCTTCGGTATTTATAAAAAAAATTACTATACATTCCATTATTTTAATATAAAAGTACTGTACATTTTTTGAATTTTTATTCCTAGTTACTGTGCATCTTTTGAAAATTTCGTACATGCACAGTGTTTTGCATAGTAACTGTCGGTAGAATTATTAAGCCAAATAGTAACCTTTCACTCGGTATATTTTAAATATTCAAAATCAGTCCTTTTTGAAATTTAGTGATATTATATCAGTCCTCACTAATTTTATAATAAATAATATAAAGTTTAAATTTTAAAAATTTAAAATTTTCTGTTAATAAAAATTTATTGATACGTTCCTAATTTTTTAACGATTGAAAAAAATTAAAATTTTTCTCAAATCGATAATTTTTAGATAAGTCTACTTGAAATGGATTTTAAAAAATTTTCTTATAATTTAAATTCACTTTCTTATAAATATTTTTAATTTTAAGTCACTTATATGAATTTAAAATTATTTAAAAAATTCAAAAATTACAAAAATTTTCAAAAAATCATAAATAATACGTAGATTAAAAAGTTCTAAAGAACCATAATCTAATTCCTTCAAAATTTTAATATAAAAATAAAAATAGGGGTGTTACAAAAGTCATTTAAACACCCAAACCAATTCTAAATGTTCTTATAAACCTATTGGGCATTTCCAAGGATATTGAATCCCACTGAATCTCTATTTCACTTATCCAGTTCATCAATTTCACTTATAAACTCATTAACTTAACATCCAAACTTTCCAACTCATTCACATCATGATTTTAACACAATCATACAACATTTCAAACAATATATTTCCCGCCAATAATGCATGATCTCAATTACTAAATGGCTCAATGCCATAATCATATCCATATAACAATTTCTGGCCATTATGCACAAATAACTAACTAATGGCTCAATGCCATCATATAATCTTCACACAACCACACTTGGATATATCACCTATATAAACATTAATGGCTCAGTGTCATTAGCTATCCAACTCAATCCATACACATAAGCACACATATATCACACATGCATATACTACACTAAAACACATAATAAAACCACATCCTCAAATGAATATTTATAAATTCATAAATTTATACATTCCATAATTATAAATATGCTGGCATTGCTCTGCTGCTCACTCATGTTAGTCTTCGCGGCATCTGCAATGTACCTTACTCATTCTCTGTAAAAATAATTGTAAGGGTGAGTATTTATCATTATAGTATAATACAATTAACTGAAACAAGAATAATATCACCTGGAGGAACATACACCCCCCTTACTAATCAATTTTTCGATCCTTTATTTTATCAACTTTTCATTATGCTCTTTTCTCATCAAAATCTTCCCCGGTCATATGTATTTAAGAATACCTATAATATATCACTTGGTATCATCATCAATATTTCTCTATGATTGTTTACGTTAATCATCATCACTAATCAAATATAATATTAGAAAATCCATCACCATCATCAATTTAAATTAGTCACATTATCAAATATCAATCATCACCGTCATCAATACAAATCCATCACGATATCCTCACATGAATATTTATAAATTCATAAATTTATACGTTCCATAATTATAAATATGCTAGCATTGCTCCGCTATTCACCCATGCTAGTCTCCGCGACATCCGTAATGTCCCTTCCTCATTCTCTGTAAAAATAATTGTAAGGGTGAGTATTTATCATTATAGTATAATACAATTAATTGAAACAAGAATAATATCACCTAGAGGAACATACATCTCCTTTACTGATCAATCTTTCGATCCTTTATTTTATCAACTTCTCATTATGCTCTTTTCTCATCAAATTCTTCCCCAGTCATATGTATTTCAGAATACTTCTAATATATCACTTGATATCATCATCAATATTCTTCTATGATTGCTTACATTAATCATCATCATTAATCAAATATAATATCAAAAAATCCATCACCGTCATCAATTTAAATTAGTCACACTATCAAAAATCAATCATCATCGTCACAATACAAATCCATCACGATATCCTAAGTCAATTATCATCATCATTCAATCTCAGAATTATACATCAAGTATCATTATCATCAATTCATCTTATTATCATAAATCAATCACCATTGACTATCAGGTCACATCATGTAATAACACCTAATCCAGATATTAAAGGAGCAGTCATCAACTAAGTCACACACCGATATCCCGTGAATCTTACGGTCCCCCAGCCACACACTGGCTCCACTAAAGGATCCACCAAGCCACATACCAGCTCCTTACCTCAACCACTGGGTCTCTACCTGGACCACTGGGTAGCTTAACTAGACCTCTATATGGACCCTAGGAGCCAAAAGTGAGGGGTAAATCTATACCGAATGGCTGTCCACACCATATAACATGTATACGACAAATAATTATGCATCTTATCAGTTTATATATACAATCTCTAGGATAAAAGCCATCTCATTTGAATTCCACTATGAAAGCCATTATACAACATAAATCCTATATCCTTAACATTACATGGTCATCACCAGACATAATTTCATATCAATTTCATGACATTATATATATCTCAATAATCCAATATCAATCTATAAACCACTATATGTATAATATATCCATCAATTCTCATCATTATATTCCTCATTCTTATCACAAATCAATATTTCCTCATGACTCAACCATAAACCAAGTCTCAATTTCACATGTCAAGACTCAACTTATAAATCAACCACTTAAATCATCATAATTTTCTCATAATGCATCATATACATATATATATATATATATATCAATCATATCATCATATCCCTTTACATATTAATCATCACCTCCTCCTTTATAATCATCATTAATACACTAATTATATGTATATATATATATCAAATTCAGTACACAATAACATATTTCAACCATTCATTTTCATGTAGGACTATTCACATATATAATAATTTCATTTCATTTCATTTACAACATAAAATTTCGTAAAAATTTAAGTAAAAACAAATCACACACTTCCCTTACCTTAATCCTTATACTCTTTAATTATCCCACAAGCACTGATAGGCCAAAACACTAAATACGTAAAATTACGAAAGAGGTTTAGGAAATTAACCACCAAAATCTTAACTTAACTTAAGAAATACCGGGAAATCAATTCTTAAAACTTCATAAGTTCACCCTTACTAAAACTATCAATTATTTCAAGAAACTCCTAATTCTACTAAACCTCTGGCAGTTCATTTGTAGCCTACGCAAAATGGAATTTAATTCCATCACATAATCCTTTATTTAAGGACCTTAAAAGACCCTTTAACTGGTTCAAAATCTTAAATTTCAAAGCTTATTCTAATTTTAAAGAAAATTGGTAATAAAAGGAAACTTCCACCAAAACTAAAAATTGAAGGATTTTAGGTGCTTACCCCGCGTTTTCCACCTCTAATCTGCATTTAATTTCATAATTTCACCACAAAATTGCCTAACACTTTGCCTTAGGGCTTAGAGGAAAAGAGAAAAGAGAGAACTTACTTAAACACCCTTTTTCATTCTGTCTCGTATAGCTATTTCTGGAACTTTAAATTTTAATCACGAAGCTGACGCTACGCGTAACGTCAGATAAAAACCTTGATTTCCCCTTTTATTCCATTCTAAAATCACACAATGCGACATACTGCTTCATAATTTAAATTCATTTACTTATTTATTTATTCTTTTAAATATAAAAAACATAGGATGTTACAGTGTCCATCAACAACTAGCCACCAGTTACTAAAAAAAGCACAACAAATGGGTAAGTGATTAAAATTAAGAATTAATATAGAAACACATCAATAGATACTAGAAAAAACATAATCTAGCTACCTTCCTAGTTAAATACTTCTTTATTAGTTATAATCACCATCCACCATTTCACTTAGAATCACCTCTTTACCACTCATATTTGGATACACCATTCACTTCCAGATTAATATTTCCACATCTTATTATTCCCTCATACATTCGACCACACTATCTTATCTCGTGCATACATGCATCAACATCAAACGCACCTATTTTGAAAAATAGTCACTACAAACATGTCATCATATTCATAACACAACCTCTATAACATTTAAACATATCAAAAACTATAACATGGCCATCGAGCCATTCATAATCTCATACATGCCAATGTAATTTCATCTACTTCTAAATAATTCATCTAATCTGAAATCAACAACACCCATATCATTATATCATCATCACTACAAACTCATCGGTTACCAAGTATCTAATATACCTCCATAAAGGATCATTGAATTTCATTCAATCATATAATTTAATAATTACAATTTCATCATCAACATGAGATCAAATCATGCAAAGCATAACTGACTCTCAAACAAGTATAATGACTTGCTAGTATTCGAATACTAAAAGGATTGACCTTTAGTTGGGGGTCCTACTTGACACCCCGTGAACCCGACTTGGTCTACCGAGCCCAACTTGGCACTCCACCTCAATCACTAGGTCTTACTTGACCACTTGGTAGCTTGAATAAGTCTATCATACTTTTTATGAAATAGAACCTTTTTAAAACAAAAATGGCAACACACTTTAACAAACAAAGTTTCAAACTTAAAGATAAGGGATAGAGAGAAAAGGTACAACATATTTATATTGGTTCACTTCTAAACAATGAAGCTACGTATAGTACCTTCATACTTGAAGGATTTTCACTATGTAAAAATGTCTTTTTACATAAAACTACACTTTCCATGCCTCAAGTATTGTTGACTCCAGCCACTTCTGGCTTAACACCCAAATATTCTTTCAACAAGCCACTCCTGGCTCAAAACCCAAGTATTTTTTCTAAGGTCTCTTCAGGCTAAATTGTTTCCCAATGAAACTAAGATTGGTAACACATCAGACTTTGACACAGGAAATGACAAAGAGAAGTTTGTGTTTGATAACTTAGTATATAGGAAAATTGAACTTAAGAGCAGATACACTAAATTGAAAAACAAAGACTGAGTCTACAAGAAGCAGATATAAGAATAAGAATGAGAGTCTCTATTTTTGAATTGGTACACTTGGTTTACGCTTGATTCTCTATTAGTTCTCCATCTTCAAGGTCTGGGGTCTTTTCTTATTCATAGGCTATTTGAAATAGTTGTTACTGTTTCATTGTGAAGAGATAGTTGTTTGAGCATATAGACTTGAGAGATGAGAAAAGCATAAAGGTCTGGTTTAAGGATATCATGATTTTGCATTAAAACAGAGTGTCTCTAACGTAGCAGTGTGAAAGTCCTTTTTGTTGTCTTTAGCTTAACATGGACTATCACAAAAAAAGCTTAGTTGACCTTTTAAAGCTTTCTAACTCAAGAACTGATCTACGTCAACTTTTCAATTTACGCAGAGCAGCTTCCTCGATTTTCTCTTCATGCGAGCCTTGGTTTTCGAACTTGTCTTCTTTTCTATTTCAAGTTGGAAATGGACTTGCTTGAAGGATGGTAGGACTGGAATATCTTCAAATATCCCTAAGTAAATCGAACCAGAGTCGTTTGAGTTTGATACCTTAAAGCTTGAAAGATGAAGTTAATGAGTGATGTTGCATGTTGAGTTTGAAGAGTGAATTCGATGAAAAACGTGACTTAACAGTCTTAAGTCTGGAATAGGCACGCTTGAGATATTGCCTTATAGCAGACTTGAGCTGGGACAAACTTGGATAAATTTTAGGCCCACGGAGACTCAATCTAAGAAAAAGTCTTGAACAAAATATTTTGTATTGCTCAATGCGGACTTTAAATGATGGACTTTCTTAACGTATGCATCATAGACTTTGTAACCTGAAACACTCAAATAAAGAGGTTAGATGACACGGTAGACTTTATTTAATCAAAGACCTTGATGTGTGTTATTAACAAATCTTGGGGTCTTTAAATAATATTTAGCATTTCCAAAGTCTTTTATGAAAACAGACTTAGTTCTAACAATCATCACTACAAACACATTGACTACCAAATATCTAATATACCTTCATACAGGATCATTGAATTTCAATCAATCATATAATTTAATAATCATCATTTCATCATCAACACGAGATCAAATCATGCAAAGCATAACTGACCCTCAAATAAGTATAATGACTCGCTAGTACCCGGTTATTAAAAGGATTGACCTTCAATTCGAAGTTTTACTTGACACCCCGTGAACCCCACTTGGTCTATTGAGGCTGACTTGACTCTCCACCTCAACCACTAGGTCTTACTTAACCACGAGAGCTAAAAGCGAGAGGCAAAATACATCATCGGTCATCCTTAACCATACAAATTGTAACACCCTTTGTTACACCTTAATATATTCTAGAAAAATTCGTAAATTTTTTTTAAAGATATGATTGTTAAAAAGAAACTATCGAAATAAATTACATACATCATTTCTGAAATACCTCATAAATATTATTAAAACTTTATAAAGTAATTTTTACATTCATCCGAAGAAAATAAATATAAAAAATTATAAGAAAGAGAGGAAACTCCATGGCCCAGAAGCAGTTACTTATTAACATTATTTATTCATTGGACCACGGTATTCATACTGAGCTCCCTTTCTAGAACGTGCTATATTTACTGCCGAAATTCTTCGATCCTTCCCTCTGAACCATCAATTTAGAATATATGAAATAAAAACACGGAGAAAGGAGTGAGAAATAGAATATAATATTCCCGAATAAGACATAAGCAACAAAGAGTTTTCATAAATCAATACATAATAATATCAATCACAATCACATACACAATCAATTATAAATGCATGAATGTTATGCAATATCTTCATCATAACTTACCTATATATGTGGGCCCTTAAATTTTAATTTGCACTAGGCCAACCAGAAGTTTATACTGTTCTATAAATCTGGATAATAATAATATGAACAACTCAACTGGCATGGAAACACTTAGAGACTAGTCAGATTGAGAAAGTTTTTATTGTGAAAGTACCCGACACTAGGGAGCTACCCCAGGTCCCCTGAAGCACCCTTTCACACCCTCTCATCCCAAGGCTCGTAATTAAGCCTCCTCTAATGTATCCTCGGTTTCTATAATCCGTCCCCAGACAATATCATTTTGTTTCACTTTAATGATTTATGATGTATGAACTACTCGCGTATTTAGTTAGTTAATACTTTTAGAAACTCAATTATTAAATACCTTAAAGGTTTACAACATTATCTCAATAAATTGTACATTTCCTCAATCCTCTGAATTTCTGTCATACAGAAATAAATTTGGTATAATTTTCAATTCTCACCAAAATTGAGTTTCCAAGCCTTAAATATCTCAAAACTTCTCATAGAAAACTTTACATATTCTTTCTCAAATTAAATCTTAACAATATCGAATTTAGAAATCTGAATTATTTTTAAATATCTTTAGTTATTAGGTTGGAACAAAATAATTTTCTTTTGAAAATTTTATTTTATTTAAAGATAATAATTCTTAATTTATAAAAAAATACTTTAAATTATAAAAAAGTTTCTTTAATTCAAGAATTAATTATCTTAACCTTTTTATAAATTAATTTTCATAAAATAACTTCTTTCTAAAATAAATACTAAATTTTGTTTATTCTAAATGAACTGGTCTGAACCGGGGTCTAGGATCCGGTGTGGGACCAGCCACAAAAGTATTGATGTTTTAGGATTTGTACACCGGTATAGTGGGTATCCGGTATTGTAATCCAGCCTCTCAGTGGGAGAAATCGGTCTTGTTGTCCTGGAGATCCTTCACACCAGAGTTTCGCGTTGAAGGGGGGCGAAAGGTGGTGCCACCTGCGAAGATTCTTCGACGCTCAAGTTAGAAGAGTGTATGAAACTCAATGAATACTCAAGTAATGTTATAGTAAAGGTGTAAGATAGAACAACGTAACCTTGCATGTGTATTGGAATATGCTATTTATAGTTGAACGTAGGAAATGAATCGTTGGATGCAAGTGGGCCCCTTGGTTCTGATAGCGTGTAGAGTGTGTCAATCAAGATGACTCAGTACTCAGAGTGTATCAGGGGGGTAGGTCAATTATCAAAGTATGATTCTAAGACAGGGATGGAGGATAATCACCTTTCCGTATATTTTGTTGATGATTATACTTACTCTCTCAGATAATTGACATAGACACATTCCGCTATGCAGGGTATCTTCGCTGATAAGTTATAATGAACTCTTATCTCATAGTGATTCTGAAGCAAACGGTTATACACGACGTAGAAATGAGAACGGATGAAGCATCCATCGTGGCGAGGACGGATGAAGCATTCAATGAAGTGAGAACGGATCAGGTGACAATGGATAACCGATGTGGCACTGTCTTCCTGTAACACCAGTTGTTCCTCTAAGAGTTCACTCTGACGTCATAACTTTAGGGAACGGTATCCAGATCGGATCATTTGTCCCCTAGCTTATGTGAGGGACTGTTATGTTGCTCATATGAGCTATACAGTCTTCGAGAGGTCTGGATGCCAGTAAATCCTCCAGCAGCACCCTCTAAAACTCTTTGCCAAATGCGTGTTTGGTTTCTGACCAACTAGGCATGGCAACGGGGCGGTTCGGGGACGGGTTTGACTCCTACCATCCCCATCCCCGTTATCCAAGACCCTAACCATGCCCGTCCCCGATACCCGTCGGGCGGGATAAAATGACTACCGTCCCCGTCCCCAGTCAGGATCGGGGAAACCCGTCCCCGTCCCCTTCCCCGCTTTTATAAAAAAAATTTCCTTATCAAGTATTTTAAAATTTTTTGTTGTATCTATACAAGTATAAAATCTTTTACATACAATAATAAAAATAGTAATAAATCATCTTGGATACAATTATTAAACATTCTCTAATAAATCATCTTTTGTAATATATATATATAGTAAGAGTATTAAGTAATTTAAGTATGTTGGGGCGGGTACGGGGACGGGGGCGGGGCGGATACTAGTTTTACCATCCCCGTCCCCGTCCCCGACTTTTTCCTACCGGGTAAAAACCATCCCCGTCCCCGAAACCAACAAAACGGGGAAAACCCACTCAAACGGGGGTGGTGCGGTGCGGTTACCCACGGGGATGGATTTTTTTGCCATGCCTATGACCAACGCATCCGCTCTGTAGATTAAGTGGCCGTTCTTCTGATGTCTTCACAGCAGATTCAGACAAGGATTCACGACGATGGAAATCCCAAGAGTTTTTGAAAATCAAAACTCTTGATATTCGAATAGTTGTTGGGGTGCATTAAATGCGTCTGAAATGATTGGACATTAAATGCCCTTTTTAACACGTAAACCATCATTACCCAAGAGTGTAACCGTCGATTGGGCTTATTGGGCCTGGATTTTAACTTCCATAGGCCCATTTCGTTTAAAACTTTTCCTGAAGCGTTACTATTTTCGCGCTTTAAGTTATGAAACGATGAAGTCGTTTGAATCTGAAAGGTTGCGTTTTGGAATAAACGTCGCGACTCTTGGTTAAACACTGTGCTCTTTCGTTACCTATAAAAGGGTCACTTAACAAGTTTTGGAATTTACTTCCGCCATCAAGTTTAGTGAACCTCTGCTCAAATTTCTGAAGGTTCCATTGCTTCTTTTTCTCTTCATAAAGCTCTTCCTTCCTTAGGTAACCTCCCTATCCCTTACCTCCATATCATTTTTAGTTATTTTACTTCAACCATGCGCCCTAGGCCAAGCAGCGCTGGTACCTCAAACAGGGGGAGTTTGAGTTCTCGTGCCCCCTCTAGCCACCGTGGTGGAAGGATTCCTGTGAATCTTCCTGTGGCTGGGCCTCGTCGCTCAGAGAGGGTTGAAACTTCCTCCTCGCGAGCGCCAGTTGTTCGGCGCCGCCCTGGGGGTCTCCTTTACTCGACGGCTACCAGCTGCTCTGACGATGGGTCAAGTGATGAAGGTTACCTCTCTGACGATGTTGCCTTCTACCACAGTACATAGGCGTTCCATCGCGCATCGAGTATCATGGAAATTCCCAGGTCTGGGAAAACGTTGATTCTATGAATGGCTGAAGGGTGTGTCAATGTTGTGGCACACCGGCTGAACTGGGAAAAACTAAACAAGGAAAAACTATACTGCTGGGTCGAGGAGGAGTTCTTGAACATCCCCTCGTATCATGCAAATGAAGAGGGAAACCCAGTTACACTTCGCTGCAAAATCTACTCCGACAAGAAGTATAAGGGCTGTTTTCTTATCCTTGCCCCCCGCCCAATGGAGAGGGTCTGCCATCGGGTCCCAGACGAGAGGTCGGTCTACATGTACGACTTCATCTTCCAAAACTTAGGAGTCTGTTTCCCAATGACGGAGTTTCAGATGGCCGTTCTCCGTTTCCTTGACTGCGCCCCTACACAGCTGCATCCTAATGGCTGGGGTCTAGTGCGTGCTCTCGAAATTCTTGGGGAGCATTTTAACTTCACTACCACTGTGGCCAAGCTTTTCTACTACTGCCAAGTGGTCCGCCGTGCCAACAAGAAGGGCGGCCTTGGGTTTATAACGCTCCGTTGTGACTCAAGGGTGGTGAAATTCAAGTCCTACACCGAATCCGCAAAGGTCGATGGGCGTTCTTTCAAACATTACTACACGCGGGTTTGTTTTCAGTCGAATAAGCTGGTCTTCTGGCTTAATAAGGAGGGATTCACAAAATTCCCTACCAGTTGGTCGCATGAGCACTTTCTGTTGCTAAGCCGTGCTTACTATATGGAGGAGAGCAAACTTTCTGCTCATTCTGTAGAGGTGTTGAGTGCCATGCAGTCGGCCTCAAAAGCCCTCAAGGGATTCTCCTGCAGGCTTCTCCTGGGAAGCGCCGATGTCCGGAACACTTACCTCCGTAATAGCTGTTCTTGAACTGTGTTATGCCATATATTTATTCTGTACTTACTATTTTTCCTTCAATATTTTAACTCAATTTTCTTTATTTTGTAGAGCAAATCGAAAAGGTCTCTCCCGACATGCTGTCCCTAAAGTCCATGCTGGCGGATGGCGATTCCTCCTCTGAGGAGAACGAAATCCAAGCCAAGAGGAACTCCTTTAAGGCGGCGGCTCCTATAATTCCCCTTACATCCACTGTAGGAGACGATGTTCCTCTTCTTGATGAGAAAGAGCCTGAGGAACAAACTAAAGCTGCAGGGGAAGGCCCGGAAGAGGCTGCACCAGAGAAGAAAAAGAAGAAGAGAAACCTGGTCAAAGCAGTAGACGCAGAGAAGTCTTCCGCTGGTGATCCTGCAAGGAAACGCCAGAAGACTCTCGAGGAGTCTGGGCTGAAAAAAGATAAGGGGAAGAAACCCATTCTTGCTTCCTCTGCCCCTCCTTCACATACCGGCTCTGAACCGGAATCTGAGAGCGGACCTCCGCCTGTAGCTGATCCTCCAAGGGAGTCTTTTCTTTCTCCCTACCTCTGGTTCCAGGGGTCCATGACCCCCACACTTCCGAAGGCAAGGTACTGCCTCTGCCCCTCTCTCAAAGCTGCAGAGGTCCGAGGAGCATGCAGGGCCAGTCGTTGGCAGCTGGATGAACTCTCTGGCCTTCTAGACTCCCTAAGCATAAGGCAGACTATATGGAGCAAGTTGAAAAGCTTGAAGCCGATATCGCTGTAAAGGAGGCCTGGGCGGCCAAGCAAGCAGAGACTCACAAAGGGGTGGAGTTAGAACCGATTAAAGCTAAGGATACGCTGCAAAAGAAGACTGAAGAAATAAGCCAACTCCACTTCACCAACAAATATTTGGAGCAGCAGGTTACTGAACTTCAGCAGCAGAATAAGTCCATTCCCCTCCTCGAAGAAGAGCTCCAATTGGAGAAGAAGAAATCCGCCAAGCTGGCTGACGACCTTGCAGCAATAGAGGCCGACCATAATAAAAGCTTGGGAGAGTGGGAGGCCCTTCGGAAAGAAATGCAGACTCAAATTGAAGAGCTAAAAAAGGGAAGTGTGGGCACTGGGCCGTCGGAGAAGGAATTTACCAAACTTCAAAAGAGATTGGCTGCTTCTAAGGCCAAGGCTACCAAGGCCTTGGAGATATGCAAGAAGGTAGCTTTTGAATCCTTCGGCCTGGCCCTTCGTCAAGTCTTCTACCGCAACCCCAATGCGAAGCTCGATTTATATGGATTGGATCCGTTCTATGAGTTCCACGGAGGGAAGCTTGTTGTAGTGAAGAGTGATGGCTCGCACGAGGATCCTCCTGATACTCTCTATGAACTGCCCCCACTTCCGGAGGGCCAAAGCATGGAACCTCAACTGGTTACTCCTGGCCCTGAAAATGTTATTCAAGAGAATGTCCAATCTGGCCAGGAGACCAGAGTTGAAGGAGCCAAGGAAGGAGGAACGGATATGCACACAGCGGAGAATCAAATACCTGCTCCTTAGTTTTTGCACCTTTATTTCATAGTTGTGTACTGGGATCAGCTCCAGTTTCTATGAACCAACACTTATAAAACTTTTCTTCACATCAATAAAATTTGCTTTCATTTTTCTTCTATCATTTGTGACAAGTGTATGATGGCCAAATAACTTAGACATATACGCTATACTTTTACCTTTTTATTCGTTGTAAATCCGCTCTGTTTAACTTTATTGTCGTTTAAAGCGTAGATTTTACCCTGGAGGAAATAACAGAAATCGTAACGGATACGTAACACTATGTTGAAGTATGCCCTATCCCCAAGTATAAGTATTTTGGGAAGGAAATATCTGTTGTGAAGTGTTACCTTTAACTCCTTGGAAATTGAAAAGGTTCATTCGATCTCAAAGATATAGAATGGCAATATTTGCATTCAACCTCCCTATGATGATTATTTCAGGGATGAGGACGGCGATTACACTTGGAGTTCAGTTCAATCCTACAATCCAAGT
This sequence comes from Clitoria ternatea, assembly GCA_037962975.1. Lineage (NCBI taxonomy): Eukaryota > Viridiplantae > Streptophyta > Magnoliopsida > Fabales > Fabaceae > Clitoria > Clitoria ternatea. Next base: position 267,532,924 of record CM075671.1, read on the forward strand.
CTTCATGTGGGGTTCGGTACAACCTTGAAAAAGGTTAGATCCTACAACCCATCTCTTGAGGTTCGGTTTAATCCTATAACTCAAGTCTTCAAACGGGGTTCGGTCTACTCCTACTAACCGTACCCAGAGTTTGGTTTGTTCCTACAATCTGGGCCTTCAAATGGTGTTCGGTTCGGTCCTACTAACCATACTTGGAGTTCGGTTTAGTCCTACAATCCAAGCCTTCAAACGGGGTTCAGCCAAACTTACTAACCGTACCCAGAGTTCGGTTTAATCTTACAATCTGGGCCTTCAACTTGGGTTCGGTTTAATCCTACAACCCATTTCACCCCTCGGGGAGTTACATCGTAAATGCACAGAATGGGTGATTGAGATCATCCGTCCTGAGGGTCTTTATACGTGACAGCTTATAGCTATAAATCACAACATACAAATGAAAGGGTGAGAGTGATAGAGCCATGAATTGTATTTTTATTAAACTGAATGTATATTACAAAGGAAGCGTAGTTGGGGTCATGCCTCGTTAAAACCTTCTTGAGAAAACCCAATGGGAAAAAAACTCAAGTAAGGAAAAAGAGTACATGTCGTCTTACCAACTAGCTGTAATAAATACGTAAATTTTGGGTGTTGCACTTGTTGCAAATTGGGGTTCCATCGAGCTCCTCAAGCTGGTATGATCCCTTTCCAGTCACCTCAGAAACTCTGTAAGGGCCTTCCCATGTCGGCGCCAGTTTCCCTTGATAAGCGAATTTATTCCCCACACTCGCCTTCCTCAAAACAAGATCTCCAGTGTTAAACGCTCTGTATTGGACACGCTTATTGTACCGAAGAGCTGCCTTCGCCTTTATTGTCTGGTCTCTAATAAAAGCTTCTTCTCTCAGCTCATGGAGAACGTCCAGCTCCAATGCCAGATTTGCGTTATTATCTTCAGCTGAAAAATATTCTACTCGAGCCGATCTGGTCTGAAGCTCTACTGGGATCATCGCCTCAACCCCATAAGTCAGCCGATATAGGGATTCGTTAGTGGAAGAGTGTAGTGTAGTACGATATGCCCACAAAACATGGCATAGCTGGTCAGTCCATCCTCCCTTTGCTTCTCTAAGGCGCTTCTTCAACCCCTTTAGCACCTCTCAATTAGCTACTTCCGCTTGGCCGTTTGTCTGAGGGTGCTCAACAGACGAAAATATTTGGACTATCCCCAGTCCTTTGAGCAAATCTGTGAACTTTTTATCTGTGAACTGGGTGCCATTGTCAGTCACAATCCGCCTTGGGACACCGAATCGAGCTATGATGTTTTCATATACAAAATGCCTTGTTCGCGTGGAGGTGATATGTACTACTGGCTCAGCCTCGATCCACTTGGTGAAGTAATCAACCCCTACAATCAAATATTTAATGCCTCCTGGAGCGGTAGGGAATGGACCCAGGATATCAAGTCCCCATTGGTAGAAAGGCCATGGCACCGCGGATGAAGATAGTTCTTGGGCCGGTGTGTGATGGAGATTAGAAAATCTTTGGCAAGCATCATATTTCTTCACAAAATCAGCTGAGTTTTGCTTCACCGTGGGCCACCAATATCCAGCCCTGAGGACTTTTCTCATTAAGCTTCTGCCCCCGGCATGGTGCCCACACTGCCCCTCGTGCACTTCCTCCATTACTCCTTGTACTTCATTTTCTTTTAAACAAAGGAGGTATGGAACTGAAAATCCTCTCCTGTACAAAACACCATCAACCATGGTGAAATATGGCAGTTCCCTTTTCACTCGTCTTCTTTCTTCCTCATCAGTGGGAAGCTGTCCGTCCTCCAGATAACGGATGTAGGGGATGACCCAAGAATTCTCATAAGGGTAATTGACCATTATAGCATTTAGAGAAGGGAACAGAGGAATACTAGGCGATGTCAGCGTGCTCTGAACCACCGTCGTTGTGCTACCAGGCTGTTTTGTGCTTGCAAGCCTCGATAAGATATCTGCTCTGGTATTCTCCTCTCTTGGCACATGCTTAAATTCCAGCAAGTCAAATCTCCCCTTCAACTCATTCACACAATTCAAGTACAGTTGAAGTTGTGGCTCATGGACCTGATATTCTCCCTGGATTTGTGAAATCACTAACTGTGAATCACTGCATAATGTAACTTCTGATGCTCCGATGTCGATCGCCGCTCGAAGGCCGGCCAAGCATGCTTCATACTCAGCTTGATTGTTGGAAGTTTTGAAATTGAATCGCAGAGAAATTTCTAAGTGCACACCGTCATCACTTTCCACTACAACACCGGCTCCACAACCTTTACTATTTAACGATTCGTCGACATAAACGGTCCAATGTGCTCGGGGTGTGGCTGGATTCGACCCAGTCATTTCCACAATGAAATCTGCCGAAACTTGGGCTTTAATAGCTCCTCGAGGCTCATAGGAAATTTCAAACTCAGAAAGCTTGATGGACCACTTAATCATCCTTCCAGTGAGATCTGGTTTACCAAGCACTGAACGAAGAGGTAGATCCGTTCTCACAAGTACTGGATGCGCGTGAAAATACGGCCTCAACCGTCGTGAAGCCCATACGACTGCTAGAGCGGCCTTCTCTATCTTCTGGTATCTGCCCTCTGCTCCCTGGAATGTCTTACTAGTGAAGTATACTGGCCTCTGTCCTTCTGAAGTTTCTTTGACCAAAGCTACACCTAAGGCTTCATCAGAAATTGCCAAGTACAGGACGAGAGTTTCACCAGGGTCAGGCTTTACCAATATTAGTGGACTTGAGAGCACGACCTTGAGCTGTTAGAAAGCCTGCTCTTGCTCTTCTCCCCATTCAAAGTTCTTGTGCTTCTTCAACGCCTTGTATAAAGGAAAGGACCTATGTGCCATTTTGGGCATGAACCGAGCCAGAGCGGCCACCTTTCCATTCAACGACTGCACCTCCCTTAAGCTCTTGGGGCTTTGCATATCTAGTATCACCTGACATTTACCAGGGTTGGCCTCGATGCCCCACTGGGTCAACATGAAACCCAAAAACTTCCCAGCTGGGACTGTAAAGGTGCACTTTAATGGGTTCAACCTCATGTTGTATTGTCACAGCCAAGCGAACACTTGGCGCAAATCTTCAACGTGGTTACCTCCAGCGGGAGTCTTAGCTATGATATCATCAATATACACCTCCACCAACTTGGTGTGCATGCCCTCAAATACTTGATTGATCATGCGTTGGTAAGTAACGCCGACGTTCTTCAACCCAAATAGCATGTCGGTGTAGCAGAAGACACCACGGTCATTAACAAAAGTCATTTTTTCTTGATCTTCCTCCCACATCGGAATCTGATTATACCCCGAATAAGCATCCATGAAACTAAGGTATTGATAACTAGATGAATCATCAACCATACGATCAATGTTAGGGAGTGGATATGGATCCTTGGGGCAACATCGGTTAAGATCCACGTAATTTGTACACATCCTCCATTTGCCATTTGCTTTCTGCACCATAACTACGTTGGAAAGCCACGATGAATAATGGATCTCCCTTATGAAGCCAGCCTTCAACAACTCCTCTGTTTGCTCACATGCTGCTTTCTGTTTCTCCGGTCCCAACCTCCTCTTCTTTTGGGCAACCGGTCTCGTCTCTGGATATACAGCTAATTTGTGGCAACAGAAATCAGGGTCCATCCCAGGCATGTTTGCTGCAGTCCATGCAAAAGGTCTTTAAACTCCTGCAGGAGAGCCAGCAAGTACTACTCCATGCCTGACTCTAGATTATCATTAATGTGCATGACCTTTTCTAGGGAATCTCCCAAGACGATGTCCCTGGAACCACTATCCGGTGTGGGCTTTGAGGGATTGAGAGGATCAATCTTCAGTTCCGCCCTGGGGTCTAAATCAATCAGACTGACAGACCCAGTCGCTGTTCCTCCATCATTCAGCTTCCTCTTCTTATTGAACGCTTCCAACTTAACCATGTTGAGGCTCAGGTTATAACAATATCGAGCCATCTCTTGATCTCCATGGAGGGAAGACACACCGTTGTCCTTGTCAATGAATTTGATAAGGAGGTAGGGAATAGACACAATTGCCTTTATCGCATTCAGTGTAGGGCGGCCAATGATCCCGTTGTAAGAAGATTCCACATCAATCACCAAGATTCTGGACTTTACCGTTCTCGCGCCAGGCTCACCTTCAAAGGAAATGAGGGTATCAAGATACCCTTTGGTGGGTTGCTTCGCTCCATTAAACGCTGTGAGTTCTTACGTGTACGGTTGTAAATCTGCATCATTAAAACCTATTCTTTTGAAACAGTTATAAAAAATTACATCGCAAGAATTTCCCTGATCGACGAGGATTCTCTTAACATCTTTGTTAGCTATAACAACGATGATCACCACTGCATCATCTCCTCCTGGGATCGTTGGGCCAAAGTCGTCATTAGTGAATGACACCGCCGACGCTGCCATACCGTCTCTGAAAGGGCGGTTGTCTCGGGGTTTGCCCTGTACTGACAGGATCATCCTGTGGTGATTTTTCCTGGCTGTGATCGATGCTCCTCCTCCTACAAACTCTCCAACAATCATCTTGATCACTTTGTGCCTGCCTTGCTTTTGCTGCTGAGGCATGCTGTCTTGCTGGGCTCCTCCAGCGATCACCACTCCCTTTTGTTTTTCGGCGGCAGTAAACCTTCTGGCTAGGTTACGACTGTTATCACCCTCATCATCTGGGTCTCTCCCCCTCTTGTCCATCCTGTCAGGCTCGTCTAGGGATTTTTCCCTGAACAAATATTGTTTCAGCTTTCCTTCTCTAATAAGGGTCTCCACAGTATTCTTCAATGCTTTGCACTCATTTGTGTGGTGACCCGCCTGCTCATGAAAAGTGCAATATTTACGAGGGTTCCCAGGTCTTTTCACTGGAGGTGGCTTCCTTATCCCAAAGACACTGAGTGTTGGCCAACCCACATCCCTCAAAATTTGGGAATGCCTGGCGTTCAGAGGGGCATAGTTACTGAAAGATGAGACGCGCTTGTCTCGCTGATGAGGTCGAGTACTTGCAAAATCCTCCCTGAAGGCATGCTTTTCTGGTCTTATCCTCTCCTTATCTCTTCGTGGCTGCTGAGAGGGCGCTGGTGGATTTATTCTAGCTGCTGTAGCCTCCAGGTGCATTTCTATGCCAACATATTTGGAAGCTTTCCTTTGAAACTCCTCGAAGGTTGTTGGGGGGCTCTTTGCCAAAGATAGGGCAAAAGCGGAACCAGGTTGTAAAGCCTCAACCACGATATGGAGCTGTATGGCCTCCGTGAGGTTAGGGACCAACGCAGCCTCCTTATAGAATCTCCTCAAAAACTCCTTAAGAGTTTCAGTCTCTCCTTGCCTTATCTGAGCCAAGGTGTGAGAAGTCCTTGGGATATCCCTAGAAATGACAAAGTGACTTTCAAACGCAGCTGCCATCTCTTCCCAGGAATCTATGGATCCTGAGGATAGGCTCTTGAACCAGCTAAGCGCCTCTTCCATCAGTGTTCTTGGGAACATTCTACACATGACGTCTTTATCAGCTCCCAGATACATGGCCTCATACACATAAGCATTGAGGTGCTTAGTGGGATCAGTTTCTCCATTGTATTTCCCGATCGACAGTGGCTGAGTTGTCTGCAAGTGCTTGGGGATGACGACACTCATGAGTCTCCTCGAGAAAAGAACACTGAGTCTATACGCCCCAGAGGTCACCATTGTTTGCTTCCTCCTCCTGATACTGACTCTATCACCAGAGTCCTGAGTCTGTTCCCTCTCCTCGTACGTAGGGATTTTTGAGTACTGGAGGGTCGTGGATCTTTCCCTCGCGAATGCATGGTGGGCCTCTTCTGCTTGGGACGTCACCCTATCCCCAGCTCCTCTCTTCTCCTACTTTAGCTCCATTAACTCCTCCCTGAGCTGCCTAATAACCTCATCACGAGGGTCAAGGGTTGCCACTGGCACCATCCTTCTGGTGTTGGTGATAGGAGATTCGAAAACGAGTCTCCTCCCAGTTTGCTGGTGAGTCACATCCTCCACATGACCATCAACAAAATCGCGTCCATCACCCTCCATCCTCAACTACCAAACTTCTACGAAAAGTGGGAATAACTCTAACGTGTCCCACTGGGCGTGCCAATGAACTGGTCTGAACCGGGGTCTAGGATCCGGTGTGGGACCAGCCACAAAAGTATTGATGTTTTAGGATTTGTACAACGGTACAGTGGGTATTTGGTATTGTAATCCGGCCTCTCAGTGGGAGAAACTGGTCTTGTTGTCCTGGAGATCCTTCACACCAGAGTTTCACGTTGAAGGGGGGCGAAAGGTGGTGCCACCTGTGAAGATTCTCCGACGCTCAAGTTAGAAGAGTGTATGAAACTCAATGAATACTCAAGCAATGTTATAGTAAAGGTGTAAGATAGAACAACGTAACCTTGCATGTGTATTGGAATATGCTATTTATAGTTGAACATAGGAAATGAATCGTTGGATGCAAGTGGGCCCCTTGGTTCTGATAGCGTGTAGAGTGTGTCAATCAAGATGACTCAGTACTCAGAGTGTGTCAGGGGGGTAGTTCAATTATCAGAGTACGATTCTGAGACAGGGATGGAGGATAATCACCTTTCCGTATATTTCGCTGATGATTGTACTTACTCTCTCAGATAATTGACATAGACACATTCCGCTATGCAGGGTATCTTCGCTGATAAGTTATAATGAACTCTTATCTCATAGTGATTCTGAAGCAAACGGTTATACACGACGTAGAAATGAGAACGGATGAAGCATCCATCGTGGCGAGGACGGATGAAGCATTCAATGAAGTGAGAACGGATCAGGTGACAACGGATAACCGATGTGGCACTGTCTTCCTGTAACACCGGTTGTTCCTCTAAGAGGTCACTCTGACGTCATAACTTTAGGGACCGGTATCCAGACCGGATCACTAAATATTAAAAATAAAGTTAATAAAAATAATTTCTAAGAAGAAATAAAAGATTTAAAAATAATAAAAATTTAAAGAGTAAGGTAAGAAAATTCTTACTGAGTTTTAGTTTTTCATCATGCTTGCTGAACTGGTCTGGACCGGGGTCTAGGATCCGGTGTGGGACCAGCCACAAGATTATAGGTGTTTTTAGGGTTTGCACACCGGAACAGTATGTATCCGATGTATTAATCCGGTCTCTCAGTGGGAGAGGCCGGCCTTGTTGTCCTAGAGATCCTTCACACCAACGTTTCGCGTTGCAGGGGGGTGAAAGGTGGTGCCACCTGCGAAGATTCTCCGACGCTCAAGTTAGAAGAGTGTAAGAACTCAGTGAATGCTCAAGCGAAGTAGTAGTAAAGTTTTAGATAGAACAACGATACCTTGCATGTGTATTGAAATGAGCTATTTATAGTTGTACGTGAGAAAATGAGTCGTTGGATACAGGTGGGTCCCCTAGCTCTGATAGCATGTACATTATGTCAATCAGGGTGGCTCAGCACTCAGAATGTGTCAGGAGGGTAGGTCAATTATCAGAGTACGATCCTCTAGGAAGAGGAGAGGATAATCACCTTTTCCGCATAATCTGCTGACACATCCACTTGCTTTCTGAGGCCATTGACGTGACATATTTTGCTACATACAGTATCTTCGCTGATAAGTTATTAGGGGCTCTTATTTTGCTGTGACTGAAAAGCCAACAGTTATGTAAATATTCTGTGAAAATGAACAAAGATCCGTTATAGAGAAAATAAGTGAGGCAGTCGTGAGATGAGGACGGACGGCCAAACATCGGATATCCGGTGTGGTAAAGTTGAACCAGGACACCGGTTTTCCTTATATGAGGCCATTCTGACGTCACAAGATTGGGGGCCGGTATCCAGACCGGATCATCTGTCCCCTAGCTTGTATGAGGGACTGTTAAGTTGCTCATATGAGCTACACAACTCTAGAGAAGTCTGGATGCCGGTGGTACATTCTGGAAGGTCTCTGGAAGCTCTGTGGCATTCATTCTAATAAACGAGTGACTGCTCTTCTCGCGTTGCGTACAACGGATTCAGACAGCATGAAATAAATGATTCAAATCCCAAGGGTCTTTGAGAATCGAAACCCTTGGTATTCGAAAAGTGGTTGAAGGCATTAAATGTGCATGGCATGATTGGACAGTAAATGCGTTTTTTACGCATGAGCCATCATTACCCAAGAGTGTAACCGTCGATTGGGCTTATTGGGCCTGGATTCGAACTGAATGGGGGGCCCATTTTGCCAAAATGTTTACTGAAACGTTACCATTTTCGCGCCTGTACGTGACGAAACGACGGAGTCGTTTTAATTTGAAAAGGTTGCGTTTTGATGTAAGCCTTGTGACCTTCGACGAAACACTGTGCCTCTTCGTTACCTATAAAAGGGACTCTTAGCAGATTTTGGAATCCACTCTTGTTTTCAAGCTTAGTGAACCTCTGCTCAAATTTCTTTAGAATTTCTCTGTCGTCTTCAAACTTCTCAAAGATCTTCTTCCTTTAGGTAACCTCCCTTTCCTTCAACTCCTTGCAATTTTTGTTCATTCTATTTCCATCATGCGCCCTAGAGCAGGCCACGCTGGTCCTTCAAACAGGGGGAATTTTGGCTCTCGTGCCCCCCTTAGCCACCGTGGTGGGAGGATTCCAGCGAATCCTCCTGTGGCTGGGCCTCGTCACTCAGAGAGAGCCGAAGCTTCCTCCTCACGAGCGTCCTCTTCCCAACGTCGCTCTGAGGTTCCCCTTGACTCGAGGGCTACCAGCCGCTCTGGTGAAGGGTCAAGTGCTGAAGGTTACCTATCTGACGATGTTGCTTTTTACCACAGTACATACGCGTTCCACCGAGCCTGCACAACTATGGACCTTCCAGGACGTGGAAAAACACCAGTTCTCCGCTCTGCTGAAGGGTGTGTCAACGTTGTGGCACACCGGCTTGAATGGGAGAAACTCAACAGGGAGAAACCCTACTGTTGGGTGGAGGAGGAATTCCTAGAGATCCCTTCGCACCATGCGAGTGAGGAGGAATGCACGGTTTCTTTTCGCTGTAAAATATATTCAGATAAAAAGTACAAGGCGCGATACGCTATGCTGGCACCACGCCCCTCTGAGAGAGTGTGCCACAGCGTCACTGATGAGAGGTCGGTCTACATGTACGACTTCGTCTTCTTGAAGTTGGGAGTACGCTTCCCTATGACGGAATTCCAGATGGCCATCCTGCGCTTCCTAGACTGTGCCCCTACACAACTTCATCCCAATGGTTGGGGTCTAGTCCGGGCTCTGGAGGTTCTGGGGGAGCATTTCAACTTCTCCGCCACTGTGGCCAAACTGTTTCACTATTGCCAGGTGGTCCGCCGTGCTAATAAGAAGGGCGGCCTTGGGTTCATTACTCTCCGTAGTGACTCAAGGGTGATAAATTTCAAGTCTTATACGGAATCCGCGAAGGTGGACGGACGCTCCTTCAAGCACTACTACACGCGGGTCCGTATTCAACCAAATAAGCCGGTCTTCTGGCGAAACAAGGAGGGATTTACCAAGTTTCCTCTCAGCTGGACACACGAGCATTTTCTCCTTATGAGTCGTGCTTATTACACAGATGAGAGTGAACTTTCCTCTCACTCTGTTGAGGTCTTAAGCGCCATGCAGATGGCCTCGAAGACCCTCAAAGGATTTTCCAGCAGGCTCCTCTTGGCTGAGGACGACATCCGAAACGCCTACCTCCGTAATATCCGCTCTTACTCTGTCTGTATTGTATAATTATTCCGCTCTGATTATTTTTTCTTCTTATGTGCTAACTCGACCTTTCTTGTTTTGCAGAACAAATCGAAAGAGCCTGCCCAGAGATGTTGTCGTTAAGGACCATGATGGCTGACGATGATTCCTCCTCAGAGGAGAATGAGATCCAGGCAAAGAGGAACACCACCAAAACTCCCCTCATTCCCCTAACCTCTGTAGTGGGTGATGAGGTTCCACTCTTTGATGAGGAGGAAACAGAAAAACCAGCTGAGGCCACTGGAGCGGGCGACGAGGAGGCTGTCCCAGAGAAAAGGAGGAAAAAGAGGCATCTTGTAAAAAAGGCAGATCAAGAAAAGCCCTCCTCTGATGACCCTGTGAAGAAGCGTCAGAGGACGGTCGAAGAAACTGAATTGAAGAAGGACAAGGGAAAGAAACCCGTTTCTGAATCCTCCATCCCTTCTTCACAGAATGCTTCAGAGCCGGACTCTGGGAATGGTCCTCCTCCGGCGTTTGAGCCTCCGCGTGACTCCTTCCTCTCTCCCTACTTGTGGTTTCAGGGGTCCATGCCTCCCACTCTTCCAAAGGCACGATATTGCCTCCGCCCTTCCCTCAACGCTGCTGGGGTTCGAGGTGCTTGTAAGGCCGGGCATTGGCAACTGGATGAACTGTCCGGCCTCCTTGATTCCCTGAGCGAGAAGGCAGATTAAATGGATCAGGTTGAGAAACTTGAAACCGAACTCGCGGTGAAGGAGAAATGGGCGACCAAGCAAGCTGAAGTTCATAGGGGCGTGGAGTCAGAATTGAAGAAAACCAAAGAGATGCTCCAGAGGAAAACTGAAGAGGCAAGCCAAGTTCATTTTGTGAACAAGGCTCTAGAGCGGGAAGTTGCCGACCTCCAGAAGCAGAACAAATCCATACCCCTTCTTGAAGAAGAATTGCAACTAGAGAAGAAGAGATTGGCTAAACTTGCTGACGATCTCAAAATTATGGAGGACGGTCGCAACAAAGACCTTGGGGAGTGGGAGAGCCTTCGGAAGGAGATGCAAGCCCAAATTGAGGAACTCAAGAAGGGTGGTGCGAGTGCTGGGCCTTCAGAAGAGGATTTTGCCAAGTTTCAAAGAAGATTAGCTGCTGCGAAGGCCAAGGCTGCCAAAGCCTTGGAGATATGCAAAAATGTGGCGTATGAATCCTTCGGCCTGGCCCTTCGTCAAGTTTATTATCGTAACCCTGGAGTGAAGCTGAATCTGTACGGATTAGATCTGTTCTTCGAATTCCATAGGGGAAAACTTGTCGAAGTGCATAAGGACGGCTTGCACCATGAACCCCGTGCATCTCTGTATGAACTGCCTCCCCTTCCAGAAGGTCAAAGTATGGAGCCAACAACGTCCACCGCCGCCTCTGGAGCTGAAATACAAGAAGGTGCCCAAACTGGAGTATAGGACAAAACGGAGAAGGCAGGAGTGCCCACTGCGGAGGATCAGGCACCGGCCTCTTAATTTATGCTTTATTCATAGCTGTGTACTGGGATCAGCTCCAGCTTTAACTACCTTGTGACTTGAACAATTTTTATTTTTTGGAAATAAAATTCACTGCTGTTTTTCTTCAACTGCTTGCGTCGAATGTATGATTGTTGAATAACTTAGTGCTATACAATACACTTTATTGTTTTCAATGCTTTGCGAATCCGTTCTGTGTAGTTACCTAGCTGCTTAAAGCGTACTTATCACACCAGATTAAGATAACAAATTGTAACAAAGAAGTGACAATTAAGTTAAAGCATGCCCTGTCCCCAAGTGTAAGTACATTGGGAAGGGAAATTTTATCTCAAGAATTACCTTTTAACTTCTTAAAAAGATAAAAAATGCTCATCTGTCCTCGAAAACGTAGAGCGGGTACGTGAGCGCTCAACCGCTCTGGGGTGGATATTCCACAATTGAGGACGGATATTGCCTTTGAATTTTTGTATAGCTTTGGCAAGGGTAAGCTTTACGCCTTTCTCTTGAGGTTTGGTTTGGTCCTACACCTCAAGTCTTCACACGGTGTTCGGTTCGATCCTACTAACCGTACTTGGAGTTCGGTGCAATCCTACAATCCAAGCCTTCAACACGGGGTTCGGATCAGGGCTAATCCTGAACCTACTGCGCCCGTTACTCGGGGTTCAGCGTGGTTTTCTGTATGAACCAGCCTACTGCGCCCAAGCCTTCGCATGGGGTTCGGTTTGTGGCCTTGAAAAAGGACCAGCCCTACAACCCATGTTGTCTTCGAATGGGGTTCGGTTTGTGGCCTTGAAAAAGGACCAGCCCTACAACCCATGTGTCTTCGAATGGGGTTCGGTTTGTGGCCTTGAAAAAGGACCAGCCCTACAACCCATGTTGTCTTCGAATGGGGTTCGGTTTGTGGCCTTGAAAAAGGACCAGCCCTACAACCCATGTTGTCTTCGAATGGGGTTCGGTTTGTGGCCTTGAAAAAGGACCAGCCCTACAACCCATGTTGTCTTCGAATGGGGTTCGGTTTGTGGCCTTGAAAAAGGACCAGCCCTACAACCCATGTTGTCTTCGAATGGGGTTCGGTTTGTGGCCTTGAAAAAGGACCAGCCCTACAACCCATGTTGTCTTCGAATGGGGTTCGGTTTGTGGCCTTGAAAAAGGACCAGCCCTACAACCCATGTTGTCTTCGAATGGGGTTCGGTTTGTGGCCTTGAAAAAGGACCAGCCCTACAACCCATGTTGTCTTCGAATGGGGTTCGGTTTGTGGTCTTAAAAAAGGACCAGCCCTACAACCCATTCCACCTCAAGGAGTTACATCGTCAAAACACACGATGTGTGATTGAGATCATCCGTCCTGAGGGGTCTTCATCAGTTCCTCGAGGAGTTATATCATCAACTACAGAATTAGTAGTTGAGTTCATCCGTCCTGAGGTGTATGCGTATTAAACTACGGCTATAAATCACAACACATAAGAAAAGTGAGAATGATAGGGCGGTTAAAATGTATTCTCATTAAAATTGAAAGTGCATTACATGAAGAGCGTAGTTGGGGTCATGCCTCATTAAAACCTTCTTGAGAAAACCCAAAGGGAAAAAACTCAAGTAAGGAAAAAGAGTACACGCCGTCTTACCAACTAGCTGTAATAAGCACGTAAGTTCTGAGTATTCCATTTGTTGCGGATTGGAGTTCCATCAAGTTCTTCCAACCGGTATGACCCTTTTCCAGTCACTTTAGAAACTCTATAAGAACCTTCCCACGTCGGTGCTAGCTTTCCTTGGTGAGCGAACTTATTCCCCACACTTGCCTTTCTCAAAACAAGATCTCCGGTGTTGAAAGCTCTGTACTGGACACGTTTATTATACTGGAGTGCTACCTTTGCTTTTATTGCCTGATCTCTGACAAAAGCCTTTTCCCTTAACTCCTGGAGGACGTCCAGTTCTGATGCCAAATTGGCGTTGTTATCTTCAGCTGAAAAATACTCCACACGAGCCGATCTTGTTTGTAGCTCCACTGGAATCATCGCCTCAACCCCGTACGTCAGCCGGTATGGGGATTCGTTAGTTGAAGAATGAGGCGTAGTGCGGTATGCCTATAAAACATGACATAGCTGGTCGGTCCATCCTCCCTTTGCTTCTCCCAGACGCTTCTTCAACCACTTTAGCACTTCTCTATTGGCTACCTCCGCTTGTCCATTGGTTTGGGGGTGTTCAACAGACGAAAATATCTGGATTATCCCCAGTCCTTCAAGCAAATCCGTGAACTTTTTGTCTGTAAACTGGGTGCCGTTGTCAGTCACAATCCGCCCTGGCACCCCGAATCGAGCTATGACATTTTATCACGAAACGTCTTGTTCGCGCAGAAGTGATATGCACTACTGGTTCTGCCTCGATCCACTTGGTGAAGTAGTCTACCCCCACGATCAAATATTTGATACCTCCTGGCGCAGTGGGGAATGCACCCAAAATATCAAGACCCCACTGGTAGAACGGCCAAGGTACAATAGATGAGGACAGTTCTTGGGCCGGTGTATGGTGGAGATTGGAGAATTTTTGACAAGCGTCGCACTTCCTAACAAAATCTGCAGAATCCTGCTTCACAGTGGGCCACCAATATCCAGCCCTGAGGACTTTTCTCATTAAGCTTCGGCCCCCAGCATGGTGCCCACATTGCCCCTCGTGCACTTCCTCCAAAACCGTTTGAACCTCGTCCTCTCAAACACAAAAGATATGGGACAGAGAATCCCCTTTTGTAGAGAACACCATCGACCATAGTAAAATATGGCAGCTCCCTCTTCACTCGTCTCCTCTCCTTCTCATCAGTGGGAAGTTGACCATCAGCCAGATAGCGAATATAGGGGATGACCCAAGAATCCTCATATGGATAGCTCACCATGACAGCATTCAGAGAAGGGTACAGAGGTATGTTGGGTGATGTCAAAGTGCTTTGAACTACCGTTGTTGTGCTGCCGGGCTGCTTTGTACTTGCGAGTCTTGACAAGATGTCCGCCCTGGTGTTTTCCTCTCTGGGCACATGTTTAAACTCTAAAACTTCAAACCTTCCCTTCAACTCATTAACACAATTCAAGTACAATTGAAGTTGCGGCTCCTTTGCTTGGTACTCCCCCTGGATCTACAAAATCACCAATTGAGAATCACTACACAGTGTGACTGCTGATGCTCCGATGTCAATCGCCGCACGGAGACCGGCTAAGCATGCTTCGTATTCAGCCTAGTTGTTGGAGGTTTTAAAATTGAATCGGAGGGAAATTTCTAAGTGCACACCATCATCACTTTCTACCACCACACCTGCTCCACAACCTTTGCTGTTCGACGATCCATCAACGTAAATGGTCCAATGCGCTCGAGGGGTGGCAGGGTCTGCCCCAGTCATCTCCACAACAAAATCAGCCAACACTTGTGCCTTGATGGCTCCTTGAGGCTCATACGAAATTTCGAATTCAGACAGCTCGATAGACCATTTTATCATCCTCCCGGCGAGGTCGGGCTTGCTAAGTATTGAACGGAGAGGCAAATCCGTTCTCACCAGTACTGGGTGCGCGTGGAAATAGGGCCTCAACCGTCGTGATGCCCACACGACTGCTAGAGCAGCTTTCTCAATCTTCTGGTACCTTCCTTCCGCCCCCTGAAACGTCTTACTGGTAAAGTATACCGGTCTCTGCCCCTCAGGGGTTTCTTTAACCAAGGCTACGCCTAGGGCTTCATCAGAGATTGCTAAATACAGGATCAAAATCTCACCAGGGTCAGGCTTAACCAGTATTGGCGGACTCGAGAGAACGGCCTCGAGTTACTGGAAGGCTTGTTCTTGCTCCTCTCCCCATTCAAAACTCTTGTGTTTCTTCAACGCCTTATACAAGGGAAGGGATCTATGCGCCATTTTGGGCATGAAGCGAGCCAGTGCGGCTACCTTCCCATTCAATGATTGGACCTCCCTCAGGCTCTTGGGGCTCTGCATATCCAGGATTGCTTGACATTTCCCAGCGTTAGCCTTAATGCCCCGTTGGGTCAACATGAATCCCAAGAATTTCCCAGCTGGAACGGTAAAGGTGCACTTTAAGGGGTTTAACCTCATGTTGTACTGTTGAAGCCTAGTGAAAACTTGTCGCAGATCTTCAATGTGGTCTCCTCCAGCGGGCATTTTGGCTATAATATCATCGATATAAACTTCGACCAGCCTGGTGTGCATCCCTTCAAAGACTTTGTTAATCATGCGCTGATAGGTAGCGCCGGCGTTCTTCAATCCAAAAGGCATGACGGTGTAGCAGAAAACACCGCGGTCATTGATAAAGGCAGTTTTCTCTTGGTCTCCCTCCCACATCGGAATCTGGTTATACCCCGAATAAGCATCCATGAAACTGAGGTACTGGTAACTAGATGAATCATCCACCATGCGATCAATGTTGGGCAGGGGATATGGATCTTTCGGGCAGCAACGGTTAAGATCCACATAATCTGTGCACATTCTCCATTTGCCATTAGCCTTCTGCACCATAACCACATTAGAAAGCCAAGAAGAGTAGCGTATCTCCCTTATAAAGCCTGCTTTTAACAACTCCTCTGTCTGCTCACAAGCTGCCCTCTGCTTCTCCGGTCCCAACCTCCTCTTCTTCTGGGCCACCGGTCTTGTTTCAGGGTACACGGCAAGCTTGTGGCAACAAAAATCAGGGTCCATCCCAGGCATGTCTGCTGCTGTCCATGCAAAAAGATCCTTGAACTCCTGAAGAAGGGCTAACAAGCGTTGCTCCATAGCAAACTCCAGCTTATCATTGATGTGTGTAACTTTCTCTGGGGAATCTCCTAAGACAACGTCCCTGGAACCACCATCCGGTGTAGGCTTAGAGGGATTGAGTGGATCAATCTTCAATTCCGCTCTGGGGTCCAGATCAATTAGACTGACAGACCCTGCCGCTGTTCCTCCGTCAATCAGCTTCCTCTTCTTATTGAATGCCTCCAACTTGACCATGTTGAGGCTCAGGTTATAACAGTATCGAGCCATCTCCTGATCACCGCGGAGAGAGGACACACCGTTGTCCTTGTCAATGAATTTGATCAAGAGGTGAGGAGTGGATACAATTGCTTCCATCGCATTCAGTGTTGGACGGCCTATGATACCGTTGTATGGGGATTCCACATCAATCACCAGAATTCTTGACTTGACTGTTCTCACACCAGGCTCTCCTTCAAAAGAAATCAGAGTGTCAAGATACCCCTTGGTGGGTTGCTTGGCTCCATTAAACGCTGTGAGTTCTTGCGTGTAGGGTTGTAAATCTGCATCATTGAAACCCATTCGTTTGAAACAATTATAAAAGATAACATCGCAAGAACTTCCCTGATCGACGAGGATCCTCTTGACATCCTTGTTGGCTATGACTGCCACAATAACTACTGCATCATCACCTCCTGGAATTGTTGGGCCAAAGTCATCATCAGTAAATGACACCGTCGGAGCTGCCATACCGTCCCTGAAAGGGCAGTTATCCCTTGGTTTGCCCTGAACAGACAGAATCATCCTGTGGTGATTCTTCCTTGCTGTGATTGATGCTCCTCCTCCCACAAATCCTCCAGCTATCATCTCAATCACTTCTCGTCTGCCCTGCCTCTGCTGCTGGGGCATGTTATTTTGTTGGGCACCTTCAGCAATCACTACTCCCTTCTACTTTTCAACTGCAGTGAACTTCCTTGCTGGGTTACGTGTATTATCATCTTCATCATCAGGATCTCTATTCCTTTTTTCCATCCTCTAAGGCTCATCTACAGATTTCTCCTTGAACAAATACTGCTTCAGCTTTCCTTCCCGAAGGAGAGTTTCCACCGTATTCTTTAATGCTTTGCACTCATTAGTATTGTGCCCCGTTTGTTCATGGAAAGTGCAATACTTATGTGGGTTACCACCCCTCTTGACTGGGGCTGGTTTCCTTATACCAAAGACGTTCAACGTTGGCCAACCAACCTCCCTCATGATTTGTGAATGCCTGGTGTTCAACGGAGCATAGTTGTCGAACGATGATACACGCCTATCTCGTGGATGCGGACGAGCATTCACAAAGTCTTCTCTAAAGGCATGCTTCTCAGGCCTCACTCTCTCCTTTTCTCTCCGTGGCTGCTGAGTGGGCGCTGAAGGCTTCATTCTTGTTGCAGTTGCCTCTAGATGCATCTCTATGCCCACGTACTTGGAAGCTTTCCTTCGAAACTCCTCGAAGGTTGTTGGGGGGCTCTTTGCCAAAGATAGGGCAAAGGCTGAACCAGGTTGAAGAGCTTCCACTACAATATGGAGTTGTATGGCCTCCGTGAGGTTGGGGACCAGAGCTGCCTCCTTATAAAACCTTTTCAAGAACTCCTTAAGAGTTTCAGTTTCTCCCTGCCTTATCTGTGCCAGGGTGTGGGAGGTTCTTGGGATATCCCTAGAGATGACAAAGTGGCTTTCAAATGCAGCAGCCATTTCCTCCCAAGAGTCTATAGATCCTGAGGGTAAGCTTTTAAACCAGCTGAGAGCCTCCTCCGTCAGCGTTCTTGGGAACATCCTGCACATAACATCTTCATCTGCTCCCAAATACATAGCTTCATACACATAAGCATCCAAATGCTTAGTGGGGTCAGTTTCTCCATTATACTTCCCTATCGACAGTGGCTGAGTTGTTTGCAAATGTTTCAGGATGGTAACGTTCATCAGCCTTCTTGAGAAAGGGACACTGAGCTTGTACGTCCCTGAAGTCACCACCGCCTGCTCCCTTCTCCTGGTACTGACTCTATCACCAGAGTCTTGAGTCTGCTCTCTCTCTTCATACGAGGGGATCTTCGAATACTGGAGGGTTGTAGATCTATCCCTCGCTGATGCATGATGAGCATCCTCTGCATGGGACGCTGCCCTGTCCCCAGCTCCTCCTCTCTCCCGTTTCAACTCCATCAGCTCCTCCCTGAGTTACCTAATAACCTCATCGCGAGGGTCAGGTGTTTGCACTTGCACCATCCTCCGAGTTTGAGTTACAGAAGACTCGAAGACAAGTCTCCTTCCAGTCTGTTGATGGGTCACATCCTCCACGTGACCATCAACGAAATCTCTCTCATCACCTTCCATCGTGACAACCAAACTTCTGCGAAAATGGGAATAACTCTAACGAGTCCCACCGGGCGTGCCAATGAACTGGTCTGGACCGGGGTCTAGGATCCGGTGTGGGACCAGCCACAAGATTATAGGTGTTTTTAGGGTTTGCACACCGGAACAGTATGTATCCGATGTATTAATCCGGTCTCTCAGTGGGAGAAGCCGGCCTTGTTGTCCTGGAGATCCTTCACACCAACGTTTCGCGTTGCAGGGGGGCGAAA
Organism: Clitoria ternatea; assembly: GCA_037962975.1. NCBI lineage: Eukaryota > Viridiplantae > Streptophyta > Magnoliopsida > Fabales > Fabaceae > Clitoria > Clitoria ternatea. The sequence continues at coordinate 267,551,467 of CM075671.1, forward strand.
GGTGGTTCCACCTGCGAAGATTCTCCGACGCTCAAGTTAGAAGAGTGTAAGAACTCAGTGAATGCTCAAGCGAAGTAGTAGTAAAGTTTTAGATAGAACAACGATACCTTGCATGTGTATTGAAATGAGCTATTTATAGTTGTACGTGAGAAAATGAGTCGTTGGATACAGGTGGGTCCCCTAGCTCTGATAGCATGTACATTATGTCAATCAGGGTGGCTCAGCACTCAGAATGTGTCAGGAGGGTAGGTCAATTATCAGAGTACGATCCTCTAGGAAGAGGAGAGGATAATCACCTTTTCCGCATAATCTGCTGACACATCCACTTGCTTTCTGAGGCCATTGACGTGACATATTTTGCTATATACAGTATCTTCGCTGATAAGTTATTAGGGGCTCTTATCTTGCTGTGACTGAAAAGCCAACAGTTATGTAAATGTTCTGTGAAAATGAACAAAGATCCGTTATAGAGAAAATAAGTGAGGCAGTCGTGAGATGAGGACGGACGGCCAGACATCGGATATCCGGTGTGGTAAAGTTGAACCAGGACACCGATTTTCCTTATATGAGGCCATTCTGACGTCATAAGATTGGGGGCCGGTATCCAGACCGGATCACTTGCTATATGCTCAACTTCACATCACAAAATCATCAATCATAATCAAATATTATCAATCACAATATCATCAATCACAATCAAATATTTTTAATCATAATATCATCAATCAAAATTAAATATTATCAATTATAAACAAATTAAATCAATTAAATATCACTCATAAATATAATTTAAATCTTAATGGTTATTTAGATTAGTAAGATTGATTTTGAGTCTTTATAGTCCATTCCTCGCATAGGTCTATGTAAGTCCATGTAGTCCAATCCTTGCAAAGGTTTAATTTAGTTCATATAGGTTAAACTAGTCCAAGTCCTTGCACAGGTTTAGTCCAGTTCGTATAGGTTATGAAAGTCCAGCTCCTTGCATAGGTATGTCAGAGTTAGTTACACCAGATATTTAATTTAAAATTTATTATAAATTTTAAGTTAAAAAGTTAATATTTTAAAATAATAATATTATTAAATTTAAAAGGAGTAGGGGACTCCTGTAACACCCCAGATTTTAAGGAAACTAAATTTATTAGATGAAGATAATTGATTATTTATAGTCAAATAATTATGGGGGATGTTGTTAGACATTAGAGGTGAATTATCGATAAATTTAGATTTACCAGAACCGGGTGAATTAACTGGTGAAGTGGGACCCACTTGGTTTAATTAGATGTTTGATGGGTCTAAAACGTTTAGGAAATTATTGTGGTTATGACAGTGTTGTTGGAATAATTTTTGGTGTTAAAGAAATAATTAATTGGATTCGACGTATGATAATAACCGGGGAAAATACGAACCAAATGAGATTAAAAAGAAAATGACAATTTCCTTTCTTCTCCTCATTTCAGCCGTCCACTTCTTCTCTTTTCCCATTTCTAATTTTCATGCTATTATACAATGGTTAATGGGGTTTTATGGCCCAATGGACAAAACAAATATGGACCAATGGTAAATATAGAAGGTGGCATTGCTTTATCTCTTGGGTAATGACCAATTTTGGTCACCTTTTTCCTCTCTCTCTTTCTCTTATTTTCGGCAGCCATCTCTCTCCCTCCATTCACTCTTCATTTTCTTCTTCTTCATCTTCTCTTCATCCTAAAAACCGCCCACCTCCATTCTTCTTCTTTCTCTTGCCAAAAACAAAAGCTAAGCTTGGATTTGTGAGGCATTCATGGAGCTTGGGAGCTTGCATTATTCATCTCCCTCTTCCTCACTTCATTTTCGTTTTGGTAGAGCTTAAGCTTGAGGTAAAGATTTCTTACCTCCACCTTGTTTTATTTATGGTTTTGGGTTGTTGGGTTGAAGATAGTGATGTTAGAACCCTTGCATGTGGGTGAAAATAGAAACCCTAGGCTTGAATGTTTGGAAAGGAAACCCTTGATTTAGGGCTTTATGATTATGTGAGATTTAGGGGTTGATAAGGTCATTATGATAAAAATAAAATGGATTGAAGATTGATAAAGATTGTTGATGGTTGTTGGGTGATTTTGGAGAAGAAACCCTAAGTATTAATAATTTGGGGGTTTTGACCCACTTGATGATCTTGATAAGTGCTGGGTATAGTTAACCCTTTGAGACTTAGAAGATCTTAGCCTTGGGGAAAGGAATTCCCGAAGTCTAACATAGGCATATGAATTTGGAGTATAGACAAGTCTAGGACTTGATAATTAAGTTAAGAGATGTGATGCCTTGTGATGGTTTATTGATTTCATGTGTATATGAAATTGTTGATAGGGTTGTATTCCGGGCGATGATGCGGAATGCTCGATGTAATTGCGTGGCGGTTCTTCTCTCAAGGTAGGAGAGGAGTTTACATTTCAAATCGCATGAGTGAATTAATTGCTAATTATGTATATGTTGAACTCATGCAATGCCTTGCCGTGAATGTTTGATATGATTAATTTGATGAAGTGATGAATGATGGCTTGGCTTATATTGATTGTTATGGAAATGTATGTATATATATAATGTTGTTGATAAGTGTTTGATGGTTCCTTGGTTGGACATAAAATTAGATGAGTATGAAAATCTATAAATGGATGAACTACATAAATTGTAGAAGATTGTTTGAAGAGATTGTGTAGAAAAACGAAAGAGGGAATGATGTGGGTTATAGTTAAAACCTTCCTCTCGTAAAATTAAATAAGTAAGAGTGATTGATAAGTTGGAATGAGGATTTCCAAGTATGAATGGGTAGAAAGAGTTTTATATGCCTCATGTGATGTGTATGATGTATTGGTGGTGATTAAGTTGGCCTAGAATGAGGTTACATGTGTTAAGTTATGAAAATTGCTGATTCTGCATAAGTCCTGATAGGCTCGCTCAAGCGAGATGGGATCTCGCCCAAACGAGAGTTCCCTGTTTCAGAGAATTGGCCTCTGGCCCAAATCCGCCCAGGCAAATGAGTTACTCGCCCAAGCGAGTCAAGTGAAAAACCGAGTGCTAGGAAGCCTAGACCGAAAAAGTGATGAGTCGGTTTTGGAATAATTTACCGAGTGAAAGACCGATCGAGAGATGAGTTGGATTTGGAATGATTTGCCGAGTGAAAGACCGATCGAGAGATGAGTCGGATTTGGAATAATTTACCGAGTGAAAGACCGATCGAGAGATGAGTCAGATTTGGAATAATTTGTCTAGTGAAAAACCGAGCGAGAGATGGGTCGGTTTTGGAATAATTTGCCGAGTGAAAAACCGAGCGAGAGATGAGTCGGTTTTGGAATAATTTTGCCGAGTGAAAACCCGAGCGAGAGATGAGCTGGTTTTGGAACAATTTCACTGAGTGAAAAACCGAGTGCTGTGAACCACCGAGTGAAAAACTGAGTGCTGGGAAGCCTCGTCGAGCGAGCGAGAGTGGAAAGGAAGGACAGCCTCTGGTCGGATTTCGCCTAAGCGAGAAGGTACCTCGCTCAAGCGAGTGTTAGTAGGATTCATTACTGGATAATTCTCGCTCGAGCGAGTGACCGAGTGTAAAGGTGCTTCGCCTGAGTGAGTGAGCGTGAAAACACTACTGGATGTATTTCGCCCACGCGAGAGGGCTCGCCCAAGCGAGTTTGGCCTATCTCGCTCAAGCGGAGGTGAATCTCGCTTGAGTGAGTTTCCACCAGAAATGGAATTTGCCCAATTTTAATTATGGTGAGCTTATGTTAGACCCCTTCTTAGTGTTATAAGATAATTGAGAGATGATATGGGGTACGCTATGATGATAAGGCATGGTATTGGCTGAAATTAATCAATACAATTGGGGGGCGAATTAATTGTGATATAATTACCACTAAGGACGGAGTAATGAAAAGATAATATTGAGAACCTTATGACAAGATTATGAGAGATATCCTTGGGCGAATTTGAAATTAATGAAGGGATAATAGAATAACATGGTATGTGATATAAATTGATGAATTAGAGAAAAATAACATTAAATAATGATAGATGATGATGTTGAGCACTCTCTTGCACAAAGAGGTAGATGTTGTTATTGATGAATTGTTGTGTACCATTGTGTGTGATACAAGCATGATTTTGTATGTATGGTATGAAATATAATAATGAAACCGTTGTGAATGCCACACCAATATATATACATATATAAGTATACATGAGACAATGGTGATGAATAATGAGATGAAAATCCACTAAATGAAAGTGTGATAATATTGATGAATATTATGTAATGTTGAAATGCCATTGTGGTTGATTGCAAGTATTGACTTGCGTATATGATGTGAAATATATGTGAAATATGTTGAGATGAAAATGCCATATTAAAACTTGAAAACAATGGCTAAGAAACCAACGATGATAAAATCCACTAAGGTGTATGGTGGTGTTGGTGATTATGATGATGATGTTTGATGAGTGGCATTTAGGATGCACAGAGTGAGAATGCATTTGATTTGCATTGCATTGCATCTATGGCATATCATAGATGTCGGTGTTGGAATATTAGGGGATTCCTCCGGTTGGCCCAGTGGGAGGGCGGCTCAGTACACAGGCATTTCTGTTGTTTCCCCTATGACTCGGTGTGTAAGTCACGAAGCTGCCCATGCTGAGCTACGGGAAGCTGTATGTGGTTGACCCTTGTGGGGGTGGCTCTTGAGGAGCAGGTGTCCCCGGTGGTCCTTTGTATCACAGCTGCCATGTTAAGAATCGTGGTTGGCCCGCAACACCATATGTTGAATATGTTGTATACCGCGGTCATGGTGAAAATGACCAGGTGTTGCTAAATGGGCGATGCGGTTTGGCACCAGTAAAAATATGGTGAATATGCATGCATTGTGATATATGTGTACACATTTTACTACTGCAGTAGGGGCATGGTATGTGATCATGCTTGAACCCACAATTTGGTGTTTATTCCAACAGTCGGATCCGTATTTGTTGTCTATTCCATTGTGCATATGCATTAGCCATAAGAGCATTTGCATATAGCATGGAGATATGCCAGATTATGATGATGATGATTGATGATGATTGAGATGGTGGTATGGTGTTGATGAGAAATTAATATACCAAAAGACCACATAAAAGTAATAAATGATATGAATATACGAAACGATGTTAAATATGACGATGGCCCAATGTAATGAAGGGAGTATTTGTTTATGATTGATAATGATGATGTTAGCCCATGGTGGCTTTGATGAAAGACCTGAATGGTCTATGTTGACGATGTTGGCCCATTGTGGCGATGTGGTAGATACGTGTTGGCCCATTGTGGCGATGTGATAAATTGTGTATATGCTTGCTTTGCTATGAAAAGATGAAATAATATGAATTATGTATGTGATATTGAATTGACAAATTATGATGATTAGTGATGCATTTAGCAAAGCATACATGATGTTGATATGCATATGCACATAATTTCAATTGTATTCATATCATCATTTGAAATGTATAACTCACTCTCCCATGTGGTCTACTTTTTAGTATTGATGCAGGAAAACCATGGGATGAGAACGCTTATGAAGTAAAGCTTTTGGGAAGGTAAATAGTTGTAATGGAATGCCTTGGCCGGCAGCGATTGTAATTTATTGAGTTGTGAATGAATGTATGTTATAGTGCTGATATTTCATGATATTTTTGGATGTATTATGAATGATGACTTAAGTGGATATTATATTGGTATTTGGGGGTATATGGACTCACACCCCGCTTGACGAATGTATAAGTGTTGATGACATATGTCTTGAGGTTGAATTGAATATGAATGTTGGAGATGTATGTTGCATGACCATATAGATATGTATATACATATATCTTAGGCATTGCATGCTTATCGAGCCTTTTCTCATATCTCCATATATGGGACTAGGCGTGTGCCCGTATACACATTCTTCCGCTGAAAAACTCTATTATTCTTGTATACCTTATGGGCAAACTATTTATCGATCCAGTTATAGGTTATTTAATCTTACTCTTTGGTTTTCTGTGATTTGGGCCTTGATGTGATCATGGTGGTGTCTTGGAAATATTTTCAAACGCGAAAAATTTATTCGCATTTTTATTTAATTATGACGATTACATCGGGATTCGAGTACAGAAAATCAGGGGTGTTATAACTCCTCCCATCATTCTTATGTCTTTTCATATTATATTCTTATCCTATTCCCCCTTACCTTTTGTATCTTGGTTTGTTATATAAAGTCTGTACGCGCCTCGTCTCTGAGTTCTAAAATATACCAATTTTACTTTAATAGTTATAAGATGAAAATTAAGATTTCTACTTAAAACAAAAATGGTAAATTTTGAATAGTGTGAATAGTAAATTGTGAATAGTAATAGTAAATAGTAAATCATGAATATTAATAGTAAATAGTAATTTACTATTTGAATAATAATTTACTATTGAAATAATATTTTACTATTCAGAATAGTAACTTAAAATAATATTATATTCGGTATAATAATAGATTTTTAAATGATATAAAAATAACCTTCATATTTATTATTACCTTATAATTTTTACAGAACCTCTTTCCTTTAGAAAATATCTTCCTCTCTTCACTTAATATTATCCTTCCAACACTACTAAGTTTTTAATTTTTCGATGAAAAACTTTGTTCCTCGCTTCCCTATTTATAGCAAAGCAATTTACTGTACATTTGAATATTTTATTATAGAATTACTGTGCAATTTTGAAAATTTTGTTCCTGGTTACTGTGCAACCTTTGAAATTTTCATTCAAGCACAGTATTTTGTATAGTAAATATTGGCTGAATTATTAAGTCAAATAGTAACCTTTCACTTTTAAAATTTAGCGATATTATATTAGTCCTCACTAATTTTATAATAAGTAATATGGAGTTTAAATTTTAAAAATCTAAAATTTTCTGTTAATAAAAATTTATTGGTACGTTTCTGATTTTTTTACGATTGGTAAAAATCAAGATTTTTCTCAAACCGATCATTTTTAGATAAGTCTACTTGAAATAGATTTTAGAAAATTTTCTTATAATTTAACTTCACTTTCTTATAAATATTTTTAATTTTAAGTCATTTTATATGAATTTAAAATTATTTAAAATATATTATTTAATTAAAATATTTCTAAAATTCCAAAAAAATCTAAAAAATCATAAATAATACGTAGATTAAAAAGTTCTAAAGAACCACAATCTAATTCATTCAAAATTTTAACATAAAAATAAAAATAAGGGTGTTACACAAATCACATATATTCATTTTTAAATTCTCTTTCTCTTTATTTAAATGGCACAAAGGCCTCATTTTCAATTTCATAGGGCGGCCACACAGATTCGGTCCATTACTCACCATCAGGGTGACCACTTAGATCTAGCTTATAATTCAAACATATGGGCAGCCACTCAGACCTGCCCTAAGCATATCATTCATATACTTAATCAATAATCACCAAATCATAAAAAAAACACCAATCATTTAAATAAATGGGTCGGCCACTCATACCCAACCCACCAAAACAAAATCTCAATCATATTCCTCACCATCATTAAGGTACAACAACCATAATCATATCAAATCATTTCATCATCATCGCAATCATAAAATCATATCATTTCATCATATATGTAACACTAACATCATCATTATTAATATGTCATTTTACTTCATCATCAACCATCAACATAAAATCATCATCAACATACACACACATATTCAAGCCTTGCTATAAAAATAACATCTATGTGTGTGTATAGATATATTAATGTCACTTTAAAAATTATCACCAGTTATCAATTTCATTGCATCAATTATATTAACATCACAACTATCTATATCATCATACATTACTATCACCACGTTTAACCATTTATCATCATAAGCTATAGACTTTCAAACTCATCAATCTGTTTATCTTCTCAGTTTCCTTGACCTCAAATTTCCTTATTCAATTCACACGCTAATATTTTAAATCAGCATCAATAAGCTATGTTAATAATATCTCCACTACTTTCACCTATCGTCCCTCATTTACATCCAATTACGCATCAATTCACCTATAACTTAATAAGTCACCAGTTCTCCTTTACTTATACCACATTCTCTTACTTTATGACAATCGACAATATAATTAATCATTTATCAGTATATAAAAGCATTTCACACTCACAACTTCTATGTTTCTAAAATCTTTTTTATTTCACATAATTCACATCCTAACACTTTCAATACTCAAGCATACAACCGGTCATCTTGTATTATAATTCTATCTAACTCATATGTATATAAATATATCAAATTATAATTTATCCTTGCAGTGGTTTCTTCACAACACCTATATGTATTCATGTTCATATTTTTAACTTCTCCCTTTTATAATTAACTCATACTCTAGTTCCTTAACAATTAGGCACTGACCATCACGATTAATTAAGTTAGTCAACAACGACTATGATCTACCCTTTTTCCTATATGCCAATTGATGTAAATAAATTTCTACATTAACCTTAACCCAACACATCATCCTTACCTCAATTCCACGCTCTCGGAGCTCCAAGTCGGCTTCTAACATCACTGCTTCCACAATTACCATCACCCTATCAACCTTCAGTTTTAAGTCTTATCTTGTCAATCAATCTTCTGACTCGAAACCTAAAAACATTGAAATCATCACTCGTTAACTATTTTAAAACACCTACTCTATTAAGAGTCATACTCAAGCTTTAAATGCAATGCAAATGGAAAATAAGGAACCTGATGCAAACCCTTAAATTCGGTTCAATAGAGAATGAGGGGAAACAAGAATTTGGAACTGCCCATCACATATAACTTCACTTCCAAACTCCCAAGTACTATAAGTGAGAAAAATGAAAACTTTTCCATGGAACCCTATTAAATCTGAATTCACAACCATAGGGAAAGGGAAAAAATTATGAAATTGAAGGTGCCAATAACCTTACTTCGCTTCCTTGATTCCAAAAACATGTTTAATTTTGAATTCCGACAAGAAATCAAAGCTCTACCGCCACCTGTCTTTCACGTAGCCATGGACGTCGAGAAGAGGGATGAAGCACGCGTGAAAAGGAAATAAAAATGGGAGGAAGGAAAAATTTGGTCTTTTTACCTCTTTTATTTTATTTTCTATTTTCTTTTCTATTTTCTTTTATAACCTTTTAATAAAAGCTTTTTACTTTTACCTTTTGGTCCATCACCTCTTTATTCTAATTTAAATTTAATAATCAACCACTCAAATTAAATTTTTTTAATGTCATTACCTTAACCAATTGTTAATTAGTTTATACTACCCCGTCCCTAAATTTTCAGAAAATTTTTTGTCCCTTAATATAAGACCCTCTTTCAAATTTTGATGTCATTAATTATTTTTTGACCTAAACACCCCTTATTAATGTATAACTTTTGTTGGAATTTATATAACAATAAATGACATACCTCAATTAGATTATTTATCTCTCCAATGATAATTGAGTAGTAAGTGGAGAGAGAATAAGTGGAGAAAACTTAATGATGAGTGATAATCACTTTAAGGACAATTTTGAAAAACTGCTACAAATTTCAAAGAAATTTAATGATTTTAATTAAATTAATCAACTTCCTTAATATATGTGAATGAGGTAAAAGAGTTTTATATTTAGGGATAGAGGTAGTAATAATTTAGAAAAATCAAGTTAAATCTAAATAAATTTATTTATTAAATTTATATATCATCAATAATTAATTTAAATACCTGGGGTGTTACACCCTCAATCTATCCCCAACCTCTATTTGATATCGGCCCATTAACGATATTGATTGTCAAAGATTTTACAAAGAAATGATATTGTGGTGCACATATTGATACTAGATGCCATGTCCAACTACCGACATGGGCCTACTAATACTGGTGCTGATATGAGGCATAAATTATTTTCCCCTGAACTTACTAAAGTGACTTGGTGTTGATTCAATAAGCTGAAATACACAGGCCCTATATCTATTCATAAGACACCGATATAATAATTTTTGCTTCTAAAATATCTAACTGATATAACCTCTTACCATTGCGGGATGAGATCTGTGACGTCCCGTGTAATTTTCTGAATAAATTTTTCACATTTTTGAAAGATCAATTTAAAATTCGTAAATTAACTCAGAGTTCACATAAAATTCGATAATTGCAGAATATTATCATGCATACTAGTCGTGATTAATAAGATTCATGAAATATTTGCATAGCGGAAACGATTTAGAAGTAACAGTACATAGTACGTAATATTTATTACAACCCATTAAATTAAAGTCCAAGTAATAATTCAAATAGGCATCAATTATGGCATCACTCTTCATTCTGCGTGGCATTCACTGTAAAAATTAAAGTAAGAGTGAGACAGAATATAGAATAAATATAAAATAAATAAAATTGCACAAAACACAATCAACAAACCATAATGATATGATGAATATGCCAAACAAGTTCATTTATATTTAATAAGTCTTTAATTAGTCAAATGATGTCATGCTGGATCCATTTGGTTTGGTGGGAATACTGCAGTAATAGTCTCATAGAGACACAAATAGGGCTTTAGCATATACCATGAATCCCTACACTTCATGGCGCTTAAGTACCGAAGTACACAAATATTATAAGTAGGGCTTTGCATAAACCATGAATCCCTATACTCCATGGCGCACAACAAAATAGGGCTTAACTCGTCATAGAGTAACCCCCACCAGGGTAGGCAATCATGGAACCCCTAAATTCCATGGTGCGTCCAAATGCTTATGATGCATGAATGCCTTTAATTCTTATTATCATTTAACATACCATGATATATTAATTTCCAAAACCACTTGGAAAACCACAAGTCCTCAAAGGACACATCACATATAATAATTTTTCAGAATCATGGATTTACTGTTTCAACCACATGTAACAATAACCGCAAGGCATTCATGTACATATAAATTAATTTCGTTATTCATAATTATTCACCACCACAATATACAAACTGTATGATACTCAACAGCATTCATAATAATTCATAATCACTCAAGAATTCAATAATAAATTATTACCCATAGGGAAAATATCATTTTTATCCATAATAACCATTATAAGTAAATTTCAGCATTTCTAAACAGCAACATACGTTAGTAAAATAGTCATAACATGAGCAAATCAAATCCTTTTTATGTGATTACACTTTCTATAGCTCAATAACATAAATATCTACAACTTTCATGAAGACCATAAATTCAAATTCTAAACAGAACCATCACTTATTCACAGAATACAAAACTGCCTCAAAGAGGATTTTTAAAACGTACACAGATTAGTATTTTTAACGTTTCTGGAGCTAAAAAAACAATTTTGGCATGAAACCAGTTCTAAATTATTCTTAACACAAATATATACAACTTTCATGCAGATCATAAATTCAAATTCTAAGCAGAAATACCATTTATCCACAAAATACAACACTGCCTCCAGATGAGCTTTCAAAACGTACATATATTAGTATTTTCAACGTTTCTGGAGTTACAAAAATAGTTTTGATATGAGACCAGTCCTGAATTACTCTTAACATAATTATCCACAACTTTCATGAAGACACCAACCACTAATTCACACCACAAAATTCCCAGTTTTGAAAATAAGATTCAGATTTCATAGTTAACAGATTTACAGCTTGTACATACTTCAGTATTTTAGGCATAACTCAAGCTACAAAAATCATTTTGACTTGAAACCACTTTCTGTAGATCCATAACATAAATACCTACAACTTTCATGAAGACATCAAAGGCTGACTATATACGTACAAGTCCCAGAATATTAATATATACACAAAACATAGGATAAATATTCCACTCGGACATGCTGTAGTATTTTTGCTATAACTTTTGCTACACACACTCAAATCAGTCGGTTCAGGTCTCAAATTTCACATAATAAAAAGATCTATAACTTTCATGAAGACACTGGTCATTAATTCTCATCACAAAATTCCCAGTTTTAAAAATAAAGTTCGTATCTCAAGTTAACAGATTTACAGCTTGGACATACTTCAGTATTTTAGGCATATCTCGAGCTACAAAAATTATTTTGACTTGAAACCACTTTCTACATATCCATAACACAATTATCTACAACTTTCGTGAAGACATCAAAGGCTGATTATGCTTGTAAAATTCCCAGAATGTCAAAATATGCACAGAACATAGCTTAAACATTTCACTCGGTCATGCTGTAGTGTTTTGGCTATAACTTTTGCTATACATATCCAAATCAGTTGAATCAGGTATCAAAATTCACATAACAAAAAGATCTACAACTTTCATGAAGAAGTCAGAGTCAAATTCATACGTTTTCAGCTTCAAAATTAAGCAACAAGATATGAAATTAAAACTAAAATCCTAAAACAGCATACAACTCTACCCATTTCATAAATATTCACAACCCTGTCCCCTCTTACTTGGTTTGCCGACTGAAAATGGCCTCTTGCTGTCCTGGCTTCTGTTCGAAGGAGTATTGAGGAAGGAGGGAAATCAAGGTAAGGATAGTTCACTAGCTTTGTTCTAATGCGTTCAGGTCTTAGCAAAAGGCAGAGTTAATAATGCAAAACAAGTGGGAAATAGCTTTTCCATTAGTGGATGTTTAGTGCTGTTAGTGGAGATAATGGAGGATAAAAAAATAAGAAAGTGGCTTATAATGGTCCACTTCTGGCCGTCCACCCACTAGGGTGAGTAATAATGGTTTTGGTTGCATTAAAAATTTCATAAGAGACAAGAAAGGAGTCAAAAGTTACTCCTGACACTGAAAACCGAGTGGAATTCCACTCGGTTAGCCTATAAACCGACTGGAATTCCTCCAGTCATGTGAAGAAGAAGGGAAACCGAGTCCTCTCGCTCTAGCGGAAACCGACTCGCTTGAGCGAGTGCCATATAATGCACTGGTAGAGGGGCTTCGCTCAAGCGAAAACTGACTCGCTTGAACCAGACACTCTCCCTCCCCAAAACCGATCCTTTATTCACTCGGTTTTCACTTCAACATCTTAATCCACTCGGTAGAAACTCCTGAAACCGAGTCTTCACCTATTATTCACTCGGAATTGGTTCTATTTGAAACTCTCAGTCTGATTTCTCTTCCTTGGAGGTGACAGTCGGAGTTTCCTCACTCGGACTTACTTATAAAATATCTCACTCGGCATATTCTCCCTAAAATCGAGTTAGTTCTTCTCTGTTTTCCACTCGGCCGTTTCAAATCATTATTAAGCCGACTCATTCTACTTAATTATCCACTCGGTAATTTAATTAAAACCGACTCCTCTTCCTTCATCCTTTCACTCGGTCAAGTCGTCTCAGACCGACTCAATGCTCCCAGGTTTCCACTTGGCAGAAGCCCTTGAATTGTTCTTCATTCGGAATCCTCTAAGGTTTTCACTACTCGAAAAAGGACAATATGCATAAGCTTCACTCGGTATGTTACACAATTCTGATTCCTCTTTCAGAAACACCTCATTCTTTTTATACTCGGAGGTATTCCTCTGAGTCCGACTCCAACACTCAGGTTTTCCACTCGGCAAGGTAATCCTTATTGCTCATCATTCACTCAGTTTTCATTACCAAAGAGGACTCAACATTAGGTCAGTCGTTGCTCGGTAATTCATCTCCAAACCGAGTTATTCCACTCGACTGTTTACTCGGTAAATTTATTAAAACCGATTCCCAATTCTTGGGTTTTTGCTCGGTAGAACTTTCATTCGGTATTGCATTATGATTGACTCGGAAACGAGTCTTTGGAAAAAGCTTGACTCAGGAATGAGTCTTTCTGGGGTGTTCGACTTGGAAACGAGTCACTCAGGAATAATTGGCTCGGAAAATGAGTTATTTGAAGTACTTGACTCGGAATTGAGTCTTCCTGAGATGTTTGACTCAGCAGTGAGTCTCTGAGACAAAATGTCACTCGAAATAAGTCCTCTTGACCATGTTCCACTCGGAAAAATACAATTTTCACTCGGTATTTCCATTTTCCACTCGGAATTCCTTTTGGTCACTCGGAATTTGCAGTTTTCACTCGGAACAGAGTCTCTTTCTCACTCGGACAGTTCTTTCTAAGGCATTTTCACTCGAAAATTGGGCCTTATCAATAAGGATCTATATAAATTCTAGAATTATACCCAAAAATGAAACTTTTGGAGCATTAAAAGCCATCCATAGAGTGTTTTATTCATTGATCAACACTTACAAACCTTCCATGCTTCATAAATTACATAATTGAACTACTATTAAAGGAGGATGTTACATTTCTCTCACCCTAATAAAAAATTTCGTCCTCAAAATTTAACTTAACATACTTCTCAGTGAAACAATCCTGGATACTGCGTCCTCATAGCATCTTCACGCTCCCAAGTCAGAGTTACTTCGTTTCCTTGTTTCCATGCAACCTTCACTAGTGGTACGTTCTTGTTTCTCAGGCGTTTATTCGATCTTTCTAGAATCTGTGTAGGTTCTGTGGAGATGGTCAGATTTTCTCTAACTTCAATATCATCAGCAGCAATCACGTGAGTGGGGTCTTGTACATACTTCCTTAGTTGTGATACATGAAATACATTGTGCAGGTTTGCCAGGTGAGGAGGAAGTGCAATCTGATACGCCACTGTACCAATCCTCTTCAGGATCTCATATGGTCCAATGAACCTTGGACTCAACTTCTTACTCTTCAATGCTCGAACAATTCCCTTGTGAGGTGAAACCTTCAAGAATACATGATCACCAACCTGAAATTCAAGTGGTTTCCTCCTTTTGTCATAGTAGTGCTTTTGTCTATCTTGGGATGCCTTCATCTTCTCTCTGATTATTTCTATTTGTTCAGTAGTCTGCTGCACAATTTCAGGTCCTAACGCCAAACTTTCACCAGTTTCTAACCAACAAAGGGGCGTTCGACACTTTCTACCATACAATGCTTCAAATGGAGCCATACCAATACTGCTATGGTAACTGTTGTTATATGTGAATTCAATCAGTGGAAGAAACTGCTCCCAACTACCACCATGTTCAAGTACACAAGATCGTAGTAGGTCTTCCAGACTTTGTATGGTACGCTCTGACTGTCCATCTGTTTGGGGATGATAAGCTGAACTTAATCGAAGCTTTGAACCCAATTCTTGATACAAGCTTCCCCAGAATCGGGAAGTGAACCTTGGATCTCTATCTGACACAATACTAGATGGTACACCATGAAGTCTTACGATCTCCTTCACATATAATTGTGCCAATTTTTGTAGAGAGTTCTTCATATTCATTGGGAGAAAATGAGCAGACTTTGTCAATCTGTCTACAATAACCCAGATTGCATCGTTCCCTGAACGTGTTCTTGGTAACCCTGACACAAAGTCCATTGAAATATCATCCCATTTCCAAACTGGAATCTCTAATGGTTGCAGTTCACCAAATGGCTTCTGGTGTTCCACCTTGGCTTTTTGACATACCAGACATGAAGACACATATTCAGCTATTTCTTTCTTCATCCTTGGCCACCAAAAGCTTTTCTTCAGGTCTTGATACATCTTAGTTGATCCAGGATGAATGCTCAACATACTTTTATACGCTTCTTCTAGGATTGTCCTTCTCAGACCAACATCATCTGGTACACAAATTCTGCTTCTGATTCTCCAAATTCCATCTAATCCTTCTTGTAATCCCATATCTTTTCTATTCGCCTGTAATTCTCTCAACTCTTGTAATGGCAAATCTTCTTTCTGTCTTTCACTTATCAGCTTCAGAAAATCATTGGTTATCTTCAAAGTTCCCAAGATCATATTCTTTGAAGATTTCATCTCCACACCCAAGTTCATGTCTCTGAACTGTTCTATCATCTCCATTTCTTTTACCATCAAATATGCCATATGAATGGACTTCCGACTAAGTGCATCTGCCACCACATTTGCTTTTCCTGGATGGTACTTCAAATCAAAATCATAATCTTTAAGAAATTCCATCCATCTTCGCTGCCTCATGTTCAATTCCTTTTGATCGAACAAATACTTCAAGCTCTTGTGGTCACTGAACACTTCAAACTTGACTCCATACAAATGGTGTCTCCAGATTTTCAGAGCAAAAACCACTGCTGCCAATTCTAGATCATGCGTTGGATAATTCATTTCATATGGTCTCAACTGCCTAGAAGCATAGGCAACCACTCTTCGTTACTGCATCAAGATACAACCTAAGCCCATCTTAGAAGCATCACAATAAACCACAAAGTCTTCTTGTGGGTCAGGCAAGGTTAAGACTGGAGCAGATGTAAGCTTCATTTTTAGTTCCTGAAAACTTCTCTCACATTCTGGCGTCCAATCAAAAGGTTGATTCTTCCGGGTTAGACGAGTCATTGGTAGGGCAATTTGAGAAAACCCCTCAATAAATCTCCGATAATAACCAGCTAATCCCAGGAAGCTTCGTATCTCAGTGACTGAAGTAGGTCTCTCCCAGTTCGTTACAGCTTCAATTTTAGAAGGGTCTACAGACACTCCTTCGCTTAAGATTACATGGCCTAGAAACTTTACCTCCTTCAACCAGAATTCACATTTAGACAACTTGGCATACAACCGCTTCTCTTTCAGAATCTGTAATACCACTCGAAGATGCTTTTCATGTTCCTCCCACGTCTTAGAATAAATCAGAATGTCATCAATGAAGATAATAACAAACTGATCTAAGTATGAATGGAACACTCGATTCATGTAATCCATGAATACAGCTGGGGCGTTGGTTACTCCGAAGGGCATCACAAGATACTCGTAATGGCCATAGCGTGTTCTAAAAGCTGTCTTTGAAATATCCTTAGACTTGACACGAATCTGATGGTATCCCGATCGTAGATCAATCTTGGAAAATACAGTAGCACCCCTCAATTGATCTATCAAATCATCAATTCTGGGCAAAGGATATCTATTCTTCACCGTCAATTTGTTCAACTGACGATAATCTACACATAATCTCATGCTTCCATCTTTCTTCTTGACAAGTAATACTGGCGCTCCCCATGGCGACACACTAGGCCTGATGAAATGTTTCTCCAACAACTCCTCAACTTGCTTCTTCAGTTCTACCAGTTCAATAGGTGACATACGATATGGAGCCTTAGATACTGGTTCTGCTCCTGGAATTAAATCAATTGAGAATTCTATCTCACGTTCTGGAGGTAAACTTGAGACATCCTCAGGAAATACTTCAGGGAATTCAGAAACAACTGGCATTTCGATTGCTTTAGATTCTCCATCTCCTTGTGGAAGAGTAAACAAGGCAAATAATTGTCTTTCACCTTGTAAGGCAAAGAGTTTGAGACTGTCGGAAGTAAGATTTTCTTCCGATGGAAGTATCACAGTTTTGTTATGACAGTCCACCAAGACTCGATTTACCGATAACCAGTCCATCCCTAGGATTACTTCCAGATCCTTCAGAGGTAAACAAACAAGATCTACTAGAAAGTTTTTACCTTCTATGAGCATAGAACATTCGTTACACACCTTAGTAGTCCTAAGTTGTGTACCGGTGGGAGTGGAAACAATCAGATCATATGTCATAGGCTTCACAGGTAATTGAAGGCACCGAACACACTCATCAGAAATAAAAGAATGCGTAGCACCCGAATCAAATAACACAGATAAGATTGTACCATTGATTTCATACTTACTTTGTACGAGATCATCAGCTTGATCTGCCTCTGAACCGCTGATGGCAAAGACTCTCCCAGTTGTTGATTGTAACCTCTGGTCTGTTGACTCCCTGTTCTGTCTTGGAGGTTGAGCAGCTCACGTGTTTCCTCCACGACCTCCCTGATAGTTAGAGCCTCTTTGATTATTCATAGTGTTGCTGTCGTTGTTTTGTCGGTTCTGCGGGCAATTTGGACTGATGTGTCCTTTCTGATTACATCGAAAGCAAGTGACATCTTCAAGACGTCTGTTACAATCACGTACATGATGATTACCTCCGCACTTAAGACACCTCATGTTGTTGCGTCTCTCAGAAGATGATGATGATGATCCTCCCTTGAAACATCCTTGATAGAACGATCCTCTCCTTTTGAAATCAACTGATTGAGGTTTCAGTTGTCTATTTGCTTTTTCATGTGCCAGTCTGGCTTGGTGATTTTCTTCAAAAATTCTGCATTTGTTGATTAGAATAGGAAAACTCCGAATTTCTTGGTACCCTATCGCCTCTTTGATTTCCAAATTCAGCCCGTTCTCAAATTTAACACATTTTGATTCTTCGGTACCAGCCTGTTGAAAATGAGGGTAAAAGAAAGATAGTTCTTCAAACTTTGCAGCATATTCTCCAACGGACATCGAGCCTTGTTTCAACTCCATAAATTCCAGCTCTTTGCGGCTTTTCACACTTGTTGGAAAATATTTCTCCAGGAAACAGTCTTTGAAGTTGACCCAGTTCAAGGGTCTATCAGTCTCGATTATACAGATTCTAGCATGAATCCACCAGTTTTCTGCCTCTTCCACCAACATATAGGTGGCATACTCCACCTTTTCGCATTCTGTGCAGGGCAATGCTCGAAAGATGCGCTCCATTTCCTTGGCCCAAAGATATGCTCCTTCTGGATTATAACCTCCTTTGAATTGTGAAGGCTTTCTTTTCAGGAAGTGGTCTAACCCATGGAGTCCTCCAGTGCTCCTTGGTTGGTTTTGTCGTTCTATGGCTTCAGCTAAGCGGTTAAAAGCTGCTGCCATATCGTTGTTGTTGTTGTTGTTGTTTCTTGCCATCCTACATTCGTAGTTTGGTTTATACTAATTCTAAGGGAAAATATATTGTATTATAACCTAACTATAAGTATTCTACAGTTTATCAATTAAGCAATAAATTGTATAACACATTTATCATATTACCAACAATAATCCAACAAATCATTTTGCAATTCATCAGTCAGGCACAAGTCATATAGTACACACTTAACATGTTATCAAGTAAAGAATCAAACATTTCACATATTATATCAAGAAACAGTACATGTCATACCAATTGGTCCTGAATTTTTGAAAATGCTCTGATACCACCAATGTGACGTCCCGTGTAATTTTCCGAATAAATTTTTCGCGTTTTTGAAAGATCAATTTAAAATTCATAAATTAACTCAGAGTTTACATAAAATTCGATAAATGCGGAATATTATCATGCATACTAGTTGTGATTAATAAGATTCATGAAATATTTGCATAGCGGAAACGATTTAGAAGTAACAGTACATAGTACGTAATATTTATTACAACCCATTAAATTAAAGTCCAAGTAATAATTCAAATAGGCATCAATTATGGCATCACTCTTCATTCTGCGTGGCATTCACTGTAAAAATTAATGTAAGAGTGAGACAGAATATAGAATAAATATAAAATAAATAAAATTGCACAAAACACAATCAACAAACCATAATGATATAATGAATATGTCAAACAAGTTCATTTATATTTAATAAGTCTTTAATTAGTCAAATGATGTCATGCTGGATCCATTTGGTTTGGTGGGAATACTGCAGTAATAGTCTCATAGAGACACAAATAGGGCTTTAGCATATACCATGAATCCCTACACTTCATGGCGCTTAAGTACCGAAGTACACAAATATCATAAGTAGGGCTTTGCATAAACCATGAATTACTACACTCCATGACGCACAACAAAATAGGGCTTAACTCGTCATAGAGTAACCCCCCACCAGGGTAGGCAATCATGGAACCCCTAAATTCCATGGTGCGTCCAAATGCTTATGATGCATGAATGCCTTTAATTCTTATTATCATTTAACATACCATGATATATTAATTTCCAAAACCACTTGGAAAACCACAAGTCCTCAAAGGACACATCACATATAATAATTTTTCAGAATCATGGATTTACTGTTTCAACCACATGTAACAATAACCGCAAGGCATTCATGTACATATAAATTAATTTCGTTATTCATAATTATTCACCACCACAATATACAAACTGTATGATACTCAACAGCATTCATAATAATTCATAATCACTCAAGAATTCAATAATAAATTATTACCCATAGAGAAAATATCATTTTTATCCATAATAACCATTATAAGTAAATTTCAGCATTTCCAAACAGCGACATACGTTAGTAAAATAGTCATAACATGAGCAAATCAAATCCTTTTTATGTGATTCCACTTTCTATAGCTCGATAACATAAATATCTACAACTTTCATGAAGACCATAAATTCAAATTCTAAACAGACCCATCACTTATTCACAGAATACAAAACTGCCTCAAAGAGGATTTTTAAAACGTACACAGATTAGTATTTTTAACGTTTCTGGAGCTACAAAAACAATTTTGGCATGAAACTAGTTCTAAATTATTCTTAACACAAATATATACAACTTTCATGCAGATCATAAATTCAAATTCTAAGCAGAAATACCATTTATCCACAAAATACAACACTGCCTCCAGATAAGCTTTCAAAACGTACATATATTAGTATTTTCAACGTTTCTGGAGTTACAAAAATAGTTTTGACATGAGACCAGTCCTGAATTACTCTTAACATAATTATCCACAACTTTCATGAAGACACCAACCACTAATTCACACCACAAAATTCCCAGTTTTGAAAATAAGATTCGGATTTCATAGTTAACAGATTTACAGCTTGTACATACTTCAGTATTTTAGGCATAACTCAAGCTACAAAAATCATTTTGACTTGAAACCACTTTCTATAGATCCATAACATAAATACCTACAATTTTCATGAAGACATCAAAGGCTTATTATATACGTACAAGTCCCAGAATATTAATATATACACAAAACATGGGATAAATATTCCACTCGGACATGCTGTAGTATTTTGGCTATAACGTTTGCTACACATACTCAAATCAGTCGGTTCAGGTCTCAAATTTCACATAATAAAAAGATCTATAACTTTCATGAAGACACTGATCATTAATTCTCATCACAAAATTCCCAGTTTTAAAAATAAAGTTCGTATCTCAAGTTAACAGATTTACAGCTTGGACATACTTCAGTATTTTAGGCATATCTCGAGCTACAAAAATTATTTTGACTTGAAACCACTTTCTAAATATCCATAACACAATTATCTACAACTTTCGTGAAGACATCAAAGGTTGATTATGCTTGTAAAATTCCCAGAATGTCAAAATATGCACAGAACATAGCTTAAACATTTCACTCGGTCATGCTGTAGTGTTTTGGCTATAACTTTTGCTATACATATCCAAATCAGTTGAATCAGGTATCAAAATTCACATAACAAAAAGATCTACAACTTTCATGAAGAAGTCAGAGTCAAATTCATACGTTTTCAGCTTCAAAATTAAGCAACAAGATATGAAATTAAAACTAGAATCCTAAAACAGCATACAACTCTACCCATTTCATAAATATTCACAACCCTGTCCCCTCTTACTTGGTTTGCCGACTGAAAATGGCCTCTTGCTGTCTTGGCTTCTGTTCGAAGGAGTATTGAGGAAGGAGGGAAATCAAGGTAAGGATAGTTCACTAGCTTTGTTCTAATGCGTTCAGGTCTTAGCAAAAGGCAGAGTTAATAATGCAAAACAAGTGGGAAATAGCTTTTCCATTAGTGGATGTTTAGTGCTGTTAGTGGAGATAATAGAGGATAAAAAAATAAGAAAGTGGCTTATAATGGTCCACTTCTGGCCGTCCACTCACTAGGGTGAGTAATAATGGTTTTGGTTGTATTAAAAATTGCATAAGAGACAAGAAAGGAGTCAAAAGTTACTCCTGGCACTGAAAACCGACTGGAATTCCACTCGGTTAGCCTATAAACCGACTGGAATTCCTCCAGTCGTGTGAAGAAGAAGGGAAACTGAGTCCTCTCGCTCTAGCGGAAACCGACTCGCTTGAGTGAGTGCCATATAATGCACTGACAGAGGGGCTTCGCTCAAGCGAAAACCGACTCGCTTGAACCAGACACTCTCCCTCCCCAAAACCGATCCTTTATTCACTCGGTTTTCACTTCAACATCTTAATCCACTCGGTAGAAACTCCTGAAACCGAGTCTTCACCTATTATTCACTCGGAATTGGTTCTATTTGAAACTCTCAGTCTGATTTCTCTTCCTTGGAGGTGACAGTCGGAGTTTCCTCACTCGGACTTACTTATAAAATATCTCACTCAGCATATTCTCCCTAAAACCGAGTCAGTTCTTCTCTGTTTTCCACTCGGCCGTTTCAAATCATTATTAAGCCGACTCATTCCACTCAATTATCCACTCGGTAATTTAATTAAAACTGACTCCTCTTCCTTCATCCTTTCACTCGGTCAAGTCGTCTCAGACCGACTCAATGCTCCCAGGTTTCCACTTGGCAGAAGCCCTTGAATTGTTCTTCATTCGGAATCCTCTAAGGTTTTCACTACTCGAAAAAGGACAATATGCATAAGCTTCACTCGGTATGTTACACAATTCTGATTCCTCTTTCAGAAACACCTCATTCTTTTTATACTCGGAGGTATTCCTCTGAGTCCGACTCCAACACTCAGGTTTTCCACTCGGCAAGGTAATCCTTATTGCTCATCATTCACTCAGTTTTCATTACCAAAGAGGACTCAACATTAGGTCAGTCGTTGCTCGGTAATTCATCTCCAAACCGAGTTATTCCACTCGACTGTTTACTCGGTAAATTTATTAAAACCGATTCCCAATTCTTGGGTTTTTGCTCGGTAGAACTTTCATTCGGTATTGCATTATGATTGACTCGGAAACGAGTCTTTGGAAAAAGCTTGACTCAGGAATGAGTCTTTCTGGGGTGTTCGACTCGGAAATGAGTCACTCAGGAATAATTGGCTCGGAAAATGAGTTATTTGAAGTACTTGACTCGGAATTGAGTCTTCCTGAGATGTTTGACTCAGCAGTGAGTCTCTGAGACAAAATGTCACTCGGAATAAGTCCTCTTGACCATGTTCCACTCGGAAAAATACAATTTTCACTCGGTATTTCCATTTTCCACTCGGAATTCCTTTTGGTCACTCGGAATTTGCAGTTTTCACTCGGAACAGAGTCTCTTTCTCACTCGGACAGTTCTTTCTAAGGCATTTTCACTCGGAAATTGGGCCTTATCAATAAGGATCTATATAAATTCTAGAATTATACCCAAAAATGAAACTTTTGGAACATTAAAAGCCATCCATAGAGTGTTTTATTCATTGATAACACTTACAGACCTTCCATGCTTCATAAATTACATAATTGAACTACTATTAAAGCAGGATGTTACAAGATCCCTTTTGTAGTTGAGCTTGGGAGTTTCACATCCATATTTGGTTTCATGGCGCTTTGATTTCTATGTAATTGTTGTTAGGTATGTGAAAGGCCGCATACCTGTACCCTTGTAATGATGTCTATTATACTAATATCAGGTAATTTAACTTTGTTGTTCGTTGGTGTTTAACTAATCACACTCATACTAGGTGGGGTAGACACTCCCCTCTCCTTATCTACCCGGTTGTCATGTCTATCTATAATCTAAATTACGGGATAGTTTATTTTGAGGTTCCTCCTAAAAAATTAGGAACCAGTTGTATTTGATGTCATGAGATTCTTTAGCTTTGGATTTGTAAATTTATAGTTATATAAATATATGTGCCTGGCCCCCTCCAATTTCTAAAAAAATTTTCAAAAATTTGTTTAAGTGAAAATCAAACACATGTCAACCAACTTAGATATATTTCTTAACAAGGTAAACCTCTTTGACATGAAAATAAATTTTTCTTTTGAGAAAATATTATAAACACTTAGAAAATTAAATTAGTAAAAGTCTTTTTACTGTCCATTTAAGCAGAAAACACGCCTTTAAAATAATTCTTGGCTTTACCATAGTTTTAAAAACCGGATCGGTTCAATCCGGTCGGACCAGGAATCGGTACCTAGTCCGGTCCATGACCCTCTAAACCGGTCAAGATAAAAACCAGTAAAAAACCGTGGAAACCGGTAAAAACCGGCGATTAACGGTTTGTCCTGTAAGAGTTGCACATTGTTAAACGACACAGGTCGTTTTGATGATTATTTTTGAAAAAAAATTGGATTTTTTTTCTTGTTCTCTTTCTCCGATACAGCACGCACGCATTATTGCTATAGCTATCCCCTTTCCTTTGCTGCTTCAGAGCCCTAACAGCAGTGCCGCACGGCGACCCTTCTCTTCTCTCCTTCAATCCGCATCTGTCCGATCACTCTGAAAACGGCGAGCTCCTTCAATCTGCCTCTTGAGGTTAGGCTTCGCAACTTGGTTGGTCCTATATGCTATGCTATGCGTATTGTTATTGTCTACTACATAGTACCTGTTGCAATAGAATATTATTGCTCAAGAGAAGCAATATTTTGCAATACTGTAATAGAATACTATTATTGCTATAGCCTATACATACTGCAATCTGCGTCTTGAGGTTAGCTTGTTAGGTTTCGTAATTTTACGCTCAAGAGAAGCACAATAGAATATTATTGCTATATACTGTTACTTGTCTACATACTGCAATAGAATACTGTGATTATATCCTAAGCCTTGAATTTTGAATTATCAATTAAGCCTTGAATTTTGAATATTGTTACTTGTCTACATACCGCAATAGAACCTGGTTTTCTTAAGTTTAATGAAGGGTGTGTTTTTTTTTTAAATGTGTTGAATATGCAAAAAGAAATATTTAAATTAATATTATATTAATACCGGTTCGACTACCGGTTCAATCACAGTTAAACCATTGAATCTTGAACCAGTGTTTGGACTAGTTCGATGGCCATTCCGGGTTTAAAAACCTTGATTTTTACACTTATAGATCACGTAATAAATAAATAAAAATCAGGACAACAATTTAGATTAATTATGCACAGTATCTTTAAATTTTACTTTTTTTTTTGTCTGAAAATCTTTAAATTTCACTTTGAAAAATAATAAATTATACTTATATATTACACATAATAACCAAAAAGAATTACTTTTAAATTTAAAAATTTAACACTTAAAATTATAATGCAAATATAATGATTTTTTCTTTTTCCCGAATCTCTCTGTTTACGAATTTGTATTGAGTTAACGGCAGTGTACCAACGTAGATAAATGGTTAATTGAATTTCAGACCCTTCCGCAGCTACCCTTTTTCTAAACAACTTCATTGGATACACACAAATTCATAGTACGTACACCTTTGTCCAAGTTTTCAATTTTCTTCTTTTCTGTTGTAATTAATCATGTTCTCATGCTTTTCATCCCAGCCTAACCCTGCTCTTGAATATGTAATCATTGTCCTATTATATTTTCAAAGAATAGTTAGCACATGACAAATTGTAAATTCGTGGACTCCTATTATGTGAATTTCGGACTCGAGTTGAATTGAATTTGCTTGTTCAGTATTTGTTGGATGATTACTTGTTTGTGAATTGTAATAATTCTATGAGTATAACATAGGTCACTTTAATTTTTTTTTATTCCCTTGGTGTTAAATATTCAACCTTTTCATCTGATATAGTTGCAGTGTTGCAATTTTTCTTGTGGGGTGGTTAGCAATGGAAGTTTTGCTGCCCAAACTTCCTTCTTTCAAATTTCCAAGTCCTAGCCATTGCTGTTCAATCACTAGTAGGAGTTCATCTTACGTTAGATTCCGGTTTCATCGTTCGTCTTCTCTCCCTGTCTGTGCATCAACTGTTAACGAAGCTGTGGCTGAACCAACTCTTGGTTCCCCTTCTTTGGGTCATTCTACCAGATCCCATTTCCCTATACTTCACCAGGTGTGTAATTTCCTGCCTTATCCTCAATTTTGTTTTCCTGAAGTGTGTTATGTGAATGTTTAAAAGGGTTTGGATGATTAGGGTTTAAAAGTGAGGCCATCTATAGTGTTGAGCTAAAGCAGAATCTTGATATTATTTGGCCTGGCAGGATATTAATTGGAATGTCGCAAGAAACCCCTTGCTGGTTGATTTTAAATTTAAAAAATGGGAACTCATGTTTCGGAGATGAATAGCAAGTTGAAGACAGCCACCTGCAAACTAATGTTTATTACAGAATCCATTAGGACATAGTAAATAAACTTGCAAAATAAATTCTTTTATGATAATTATGGTTATCAGAATTTAGAATATGAAGAATTGTTACAGAATGCAGGTCTAACTTTTTTGTGTGTACCTCTTGGTTTTCTGCAAGCAATATTTGGGCTTATTGGACAAAGTCTACAACTTTTTTGCCAAAACCAAGTCAAAGATGAAATATCTAATCCTCATGTCATGAATCATGATAATATCATGCTATGCTGGACTCACTGTAAAATTGTGTGCCTTGATGTCTCTGTCTAAGCAAATAAGATTTAGAATTCATGACTGACTGGTATATCTGACTAAACATCTAAAATCTAAATATTAACCTGAGGACATACTTCATGAAGACCCTTCCAACATATAACTTAAATAGCTTATATAGGTTATCTTCCATACTCCATTGCTTATGTATATGGCTGGACTATTTTGATGTGTCAAGAGTCAAATCAATACATGCCTAATGCAATTTATAAGAAAGCCGTAGTTCCATCATCTCATTATTAACTAATCTGTCTGTAATGATGTTACTGAAAAGTTCATTTAAATAGACATGGTTTTCATTCCCTGACATTCTTTATGCATTACTGCTCAAAATGGGGTCCTATTCCTAATGTTTTTCTTCATGGATAAAAGACATTTGGTATGTTGGTCTGGTGCATATTATAATGTTTTGATACTTTAACTCACTCCACAGGAAGTAAATGGCTCAAAACTTGTTTACTTAGATAATGCAGCAACTTCTCAGAAGCCCACACCCGTTTTGACAGCATTGCAAAACTATTATGAAGCTTACAATTCAAATGTGCATCGGGGCATACATTTCTTGAGGTCCTTATTTATTGTGTAATTTTTGGAATCACATACAAAATTTGGAGAGACTTTATTTCAATTTCCTCCCTCCCTTTATTTATTGAGAGGTTAATACACACAGAGAATTACTAACTATAACCAAATGCTTATCATACATAATTCTTTATGGATGTAGTGCAAAGGCCACAGATGAGTATGAATTGGCTAGAAGGAAGGTTACGTCTTTCGTAAATGCTTCTGATTCTAGAGAGATTGTTTTTACAAAAAATGCTACTGAAGCTATCAATCTAGTTGCGTATTCCTGGGGCTTGTCAAATTTAAAACCAGGAGATGAGGTATTCTGTTCTAGATTAATATTTTGTGTATCTTTTTAAAGTTCAAATTTGGAGATATTAATGTTTAATTGAATTATCAAAAATTGTTATGAAGTAGAAATTCTAACATCAGGATCAGACACTGGGCTTTTTTAATTACTTAATCCCATCTTTCTACATTTAGCATAATAATTTTTGTTTATACTGCCATTCTCCAAATTGTGTCCTTGTAAAATCTTCAGTTTAATATATTATTACAGATCATAACTACAGTAGCTGAACATCACAGTGCGATTGTTCCTTGGCAAATAGTAGCTCAAAAAACTGGGGCTGTAATGAAATTTGTGAACTTAAACCAAGATGAAGTTCCGGATATAGACAAATTGAAAGAACTGCTCTCAAAGAAGACCAAAATAGTTGTGGTCCATCATGTCTCAAACATGCTTGGTATGTTTCGCATCATGGGTTTTTTACCTTGATAATTCCAAATTTCCGGAATGATACCTTGAATTTATGCTGTTGAAAATCTCTTGCATCCTGGTTAATTTTGTAGTCTTTCAACATTAATGTTCTACTGGTTTATTAGCTGCTTTATAAAATCCCTTGTTTTTTTGGTTGAAAACAAAGGTCACTAGGTTTCAAAGCCCTCTCTATACTGAATGATTGATTGTTTGCGCACCTTGAAGTCATACTGATCTTCATGTTAACATTAGGCTAATTGTTGTAACATTTGATAAGCATTTAATTGTTTGTCTGCCCCCGCGTAACACTATTTTTCTTCTTGAATGATTATTTCATTCATGTGAAAAATTTAAATTAGCTTTAGATAAGCATACGGTCCTTTCTGGAAGAGCTTGAAGAAATTTGTAATTTTAAAATTCTAGTATTGAACTTCTCAAATAGGTTAGGTATATCAGATTGGGAACAACAATCCACTCCATTCTTACAGGGTGGACAAACTGGGCATTGATACCACTTGACATAGAGGAGATTGTTTTAAAGCAAAGCTGTTAAGAGGGGTGAGCCTCCACTAATATGAGTTCTGTCTCACCCAGTTGATTAGGGACTCTTGCTTTGCTTGTATCAGCATTTGTCACACTTTTTAAAACAGAAACTTTCTGAATAAATTTGTAAACTGATAATTACTTGACAGAAAACACTTCATCCATATAAAGAGACTTTCCAATACTTACCTGTGAGGGATTGCACTTAAGGGTTGAAAACTTCCTACTAACATTGGGCCATAAGTAACTAGACATATTACTGACTACTGAGACTGGCTAATATATTACTGAGACCTGTGAAAACCTTAAAAATATTAAAACTTAGTGCCTATGCGAATTAACAAAGTTCTTGTGGCTGAAATGCATGAGATGTCATATATATTGTACTCTGCTTTTATGTAGCTTCCGTCCTTCCTATTAGAGATATTGCACAATGGGCACATGATGTTGGAGCAAAAGTTCTTGTGGATGCCTGTCAGAGTGTTCCACACATGATGGTTGATGTTCAGGGCCTGAATGTTGATTTTCTTGTTGCTTCTTCTCACAAGGTAGGATTGTTTACATATGTTTGAACGGGAACTCTTCCAGACCAGTAATAAGTTATCAAACATGTTTTTCAGATGTGTGGGCCTACTGGCATTGGATTCTTATACGGTAAAATTGACCTCTTGTCTTCCATGCCACCGTTTTTAGGTGAGTTATTATGTGGTTTCTTATATCTCCCTGTCAAATAGGAACAACTAGATAGAATGCATAAAATAGAACAAAAGTTCCTGTTTGTTTTTGTGCCATGTTAATGAGATTGTCTTTTGAAGCTAATGTATTACATCTGCCTTTGCTTATTTTAGGTGGTGGTGAAATGATTTCTGATGTATATCTAGATCATTCAACTTATGCTGAACCTCCATCCAGGTCTGTAAACCTGTTTATATGTTGACTCAGTTCTCTAGTAATAACTAGATCATTATGATATGGTGTTGGTAGTTGATGTTTTAACTTCTGAAACCCATAAATTCTTTGGCCTGAAAAATGATTGTGTTGTTCAACCATTTAAGATTTTAAGTATTTTTATTAATGGTAAGCAAACAAAAAACAGTTTCCATCACTTGTCTTAGGACTGATATACTATGGGAGTTTATTTTCTTCTCAAATTTAGATATAACCATTAATAATATATAATTTCATGCCTAGCCATTTTCCTCCACTTTGATGTGGTAGTTTCTCTCTACTATTGTAGTGTACCATCATCAGTTAGTTAGTTGTATCTTATTTTTTGAGGCATATTGGCTGTCCTAGATTTGAGGCTGGAACACCAGCCATTGGGGAAGCAATTGGTTTAGGAGCAGCAATTGATTACTTATCTGGGATTGGTATGCAAACAATACATGATTATGAGGTGAGTTGAGCTTCAATCTTATATGGAGCATTTACTATTTAATGGTACATAACTTTAGGAGTTTAATTCCAATGCACTGAGTGGAAAACTTTTACACCATCATCTAATCTTCCATTACGGGCTTAGAGGACAAAATCAGTAGAGAAAGGAGTAAAAGATGCACTCGGTAAAAGAAAAAGAACAAAAAAGAAGTTTCTTCTGTTTATTTTATAATTGATAGTAGTGATGGAAACTAACGGCAGTTGGCAGGGCTAACATGCCTGTACAGTGGAACATTTTTATTTGCTGGTCAATAAAATTTATTTTCAAATTCCTGTGAACAGTAAGTTACTTAAGGTCAATTTTCATAGGTGGAGCTGGGTACGTATCTATATGAAAGGCTTCTTTCAGTCCCAAATATTCGCGTCTATGGGCCAGTGCCTTCAGAAAATGTCAAACGAGCTGCTCTTTGTTCCTTCAATGTTGAGAATTTACACCCTACTGATCTTGCCACATTTCTGGACCAACAGGTAA
Organism: Clitoria ternatea; assembly: GCA_037962975.1. Classification (NCBI taxonomy): domain Eukaryota; kingdom Viridiplantae; phylum Streptophyta; class Magnoliopsida; order Fabales; family Fabaceae; genus Clitoria; species Clitoria ternatea. The sequence goes on from CM075671.1 coordinate 267,581,631, forward strand.
TAGGATATAAGACTAACCTTTTATATGTGCATTTTCTTGGTCTGAAGACTGTCTAGTCTATATTCTCAATACTTCGAAGGGATTAGTCTTTGGCCGCTGGTTGGAGTATACCCTTCAATTAGTCTATATAATTATCTGTCAAAAAGCCTGAGCGGAGGAAAGTGGTGTAGATGTTAAGTTTTTTTGTTTTTTTTTTTTGCAAGTTCCCTTATTTTGTGGCTATGATTTCAGCATGGAGTGGCTATCAGATCAGGTCACCATTGTGCACAACCCCTCCATCGGTATTTAGGAGTGAGCTCAAGTGCACGTGCTAGTCTCTATTTCTACAACACTAAGGAGGATGTGGACAACTTTATCCATGCCCTCAATGACACTGTCAACTTTTTCAATTCATTCAAGTAATCCCAATGTATATTAAACTTTGTTTGTATACCATTGATAGTTATCCACTAATTGCAGAAGTAAGTTCAACTATTTTGCTTCAAAAAAGGGACGCACCCTATCTTAACCTTGAGTATTAAAATATAATATGCAGATATGCCATAGACAAAGTTATTTTTGACGTTTTTTTTAACTTATTCTGAAAATTGAATGCAATAGAATTAATATTCTATTATTTTAGGCTAAAGTATTAATGTCATTGATTCCTGATTCTAAAATTATTAAACAGAGAAAATAAAAATAGGTCTAGGGAAAGGTTAACTGTATTTAACTCTTTTCCTGTGACATCCCAAGTCGATTTACCTTTTTATACAATCGTTTAATCATTTTTTGAAACAATTTTTCGCATTTTATAAAAAAAATCAACTCGGTCATAATATAAATTAACATTTACTTTTCTTAAATACATTCAAAATAAATAAAACGTACTCGAAATAACAATATCCGATTGGAAATAAATACATTAATAAAATAGAGTTGATTAGAAACAGCGGAAGAGAAAACGAAGGCAGGAGGGTCATTCGCCTGAGCGAGACCCCGATCTGCTAGGCGAAATTCGAGAAGGTCGCTTAAGCGAATGCCGACTCGCTTAAACGAATGCCACACATTAAACCTGAGCGGACAAGACATACAAGAAAAGCCAACAAGTCGGGTTTTGCTCGGAAATAGGTCCACTCGGTTAATTCTCTCGGGAACAACTTACCCATACAGCACTCAGAAAAGGTTCATTCAATCTTATGTCACTCGGAAAACACCCTAACCTTACTTCACTCGGAAGAGGCTCTCTCGGCCATAACTCACTCGGAAACATTCTCACCTTCACTCGGAAGCACTCTAATCTTCACTCGGAAACGTTCTACTCTTTCTTCACTCGGAACATTCTACTCTTTCTTCACTCGGGACATTCTACTCTTTCTTCACTCGGAAGGGGTCGAGGGATACACACTAGAAGGAAACAGACACCAAACCAAACCAACCGGCCCTCACTCGGACAAAAATAAATCCGCTCGGTAAATATTCGCCCGGGAATCGACTTTGCTACAGCAAACACGTGAAAATAAATACCAATCATAATACAACATAAATTCACATCCGATTCAATTTAATTCAGCACACAACATGTAACATCACATATACGGAAAACTCAATATATATATATATATATATATATATATATATATATATATATATATATATATATATATATATATTACACAATTCACTCAAAATCACTCGGGCCTTAGCATCGATCTTTCGCTTGGCGCACCTCTAGGGCTCCGACCTCTTCCCTGTCACTGGTTACTAAATTGAAAACAACAGCAAGGGTGAGTGTTTGACATCATAATTAATCTAGAACGAAAATTAACAATTTACATGTATCTAAATCCGCTCGGTTACTTTATTAACAAAATACAAGTCACACTCGGCAATTAACTCCTACTCGGCAAGTATAATAATTCACACACTTAAATTTAACACATTGCATTCGACACATATATCAACTCACTCAGCAAATATATCAAATTGCATTCTGCCAATGTATCAATTCATACTCAGTGAATATATCAAATTCCACCCGGTAATATATCGAATCATACTCGGAAACGTAGCAAATTGCACTCGGTAAATATAATTAATCACACATACATCACATTAATAATTTAATTGTCACCACTGACTCTCATACAAAATTGACGCCTAGTATCTGGATACTAAAGGATCGACCTTCAGCTGGGGTCTGACTTGACACCCCGTGAACCCGACTTGGTTCACCGAGCCCGACTTGGCTCCCCCTCAACCACTGGGTCATAGACCTCTGGGTAGCTTAACTAGGTCCGACTTGACCACAGAAGCCAAAAATACAAGGTAATATATACCGTCGGTCGTCCTACACCACATAATCATACATATAATTCACATTTCCCATATCAAGTGGCCATCAGAAACACATACTCATCACTCGGACGACCTGCTTGTCAAGCCCGGTATCACATTGCCACTACACCGATTGTCACAGCATCAAATATTTTAGAGTCCTTAAGCCACACACACACACGATCTTCATTCGATCGGTGTTCATACCCACATGCATACACATACACATACACATACAATTTCCATTCATTCAGTGACTCGGACTCACAACATGTCCTATTCTAATTAATCATAACCCGAACACCCCCTTACCTCGGTTCCAAGCTTCGATAATCTGCTCCTGGTGCCGATTACGTCCTCTGAGCACTGGGTTCACTGTCTCACTTCCGAATCCAGCACTAGCTCTGTCAATCAGCCTTTCCTTGTTCGATCTGTTGCCTACGGGGTCGGAATGCAAAACCTGTTAGCTTTACACCATCCTCAGCTCTAAGGACCACTTTCGAGCCCACACTCACCAGAGGAGTGGAGAACAGACCCACACACAGCCATGCATGGCCACTCGGTTAATAGAGAAAACGAAAGGGAGTAAGGAAACACAAATGTAAACGGATCAATGGACTCACCTTGAGACCACGGTCACGGAAATGAGCTTATCACACGGTTTTGATACGAACAAAGTCCTCCTCTGGAGCATGCAACTCACAGCGATGGAGGAGGGAGAAGAAGATGAACAGAAACCGAAGCAGATGAAGAAAAAGAGAGAAGCAGTGGCTCGCGTGTGAATGTAAGTGAATGAGGGAAGAGAGAGAGAGACCACCTTTATTATGGCCCAGGGGCAACCGGTAACCTCCCCAACCGGTTACCTCCCCATTTCCAATTACAGTTTCATTTAAACGGTTTAATCAAACCCTTCTCTCCTTCAAATCACGCTCCATTTAACTCTTTTTATAATTAACCAATTAAATAGATTTTTATTTACTTTCACAGCCTTTAATTATTTATAATTTCCCAATAATTCATAAAAATATCAAATAAATTCCTAAAACAATTTTTAATATTTTCCACTATACATAAGTTCTTTCCGAATATCCGAGATGTTACATTTCCCCTTTTGGTTAATTGGTATTTGTGTTGTTAATTTTATTAATATAGAACAAAATCCCTGCAAAACCGCCCATAACTACTTCTCATGGTTTAGACAAGTTAATTTACTTTAAACTCTTCAAACATGGTGCTGCTTAGATGATGATCTCATAATGACTACTATTCTTTTGTTAACTTTTCCATAAAATATTCTCCCAATATTTCTCTCTTTTTTTTCATTGGCAAACCTATTCTCCCGATATTTATCTTAATCTAATTCATCTTCATTTGATCAAGTATATATCAACCCAATTTCTTTCAATATTAGAATGCCGAATAAAAAAGCATAAACTTAACAATAATTAAACAACTAGTAATTTTGACCTGTGCATTCGCATATATTATTGTTTCATTTTTGTTTCTTGCGTGTAACATGAGAAAAAAAATCAATTTTAATAAAAAAACATTTACGGTTTGCTTTGGTTCGATTAAAAAAATTATGAAAACTAAACCACTGGTTTAGTTGATGTTTTTATTTTTATTTTCTTTAAAAACAAAAATCATGATTCAAATAATTATCTAAAAATTCATCGATTAATATCACAACCATACCGAATTAGTATGAATCTATAACAAATTATGGTTACCAATAAATAAAAACAACAATTATATAAAATTACAATATTAAAAATATTGTTAATTTTGTAATGTCACTTAATTAACTATAAATAAAATTAATTTTAAATAAAAGATTACATATTTGACTTTAAATACTGCTTTGGTGGTTCTGAGAGTAGTTTAATTCAGTTTAACAGTTAGTCATGACATGGTTCAATTTTAAACACCCCTAATAGAAAGTTAATTAAAAACAAGTAACACATGCCTATTTATTTGGTGTATACGTATTTGATATATTGTTAATATTATATGTCAAACATATATACTTACTCAACCTAATACTTTTTAAGATACGAGTTTTGTTAATCAAATCATTGAGTTAAATGATATTATAATATTCAATTTATTTATGTGAAATACATGTGATATTTTTTACTTCAGACAAATAAATATTTTAAAAATATATTATTTTATTCATTTATTTTACAAAAAAAAATATATGACATGAGTTTTGTTGATTAATATAAGAGTATTAAACTGGTCTGTACCGGAGTCTACGATCCGGCGTGGATCCAGCCACAAAAATGTATGTTTTATGATATTTGTACACCGATACAGTGGCTATCCGGTATTATAATCCGACCTCTCAGTGGGAGAAGCCGGTCTTGTTGGAGATCCTTTACACCAAAGTTTCGCGTTGATAGGGGGCGAAAGGTGATGTCACCTGTGAAGATTCTCTGACGCTCAAGTTAGAAGAGTATACTGGAACTCAATGAATACTTAAGCGATGTAATAGTAAAAGTGAGAGTCAGAACAACGTAACCTTGCATGTGTTTGTGAATATGCTATTTATAGTTGAGTGTGGAAAATGAATCGTTGGATGCAAGTAGGCCCATGAGTTCTGATGCCGTGTGTAAAGTATCAATCAGAATGGCTCAGTATTCAGAGCATGACAGTGGGTAGGTCAATGATCAGTGTACGATCCTGACACAGGGATGAGGATAATTCGCCTTTTCCATATATCACGTCTGTGATCGTACTTACTCCTTTTAGTGAATGATATAGACACATTCCGTTGTGTAGGGTATCTATACTGATAAGTTATAACTCCTCTTATCTTACCGTGACAATGAGGCAAACAGTTATACGTAATGGAGAAATGAGAGCGGATGAAACTTCAGGTGTCTTGGATGCAACTTCGGATCGCCGGTGTAGGAAGGATTCTTATGCCATACCCTTAAAGTACGGATATTACCCTGTGGTACCGGTTAACCCTCTAGAACGGTCAAGATGACGTCACAACTTAAGGGCCGGTATCCAGACCGAATCAAGTATGATAAATTAAAAGTTAAATTTTAATGTAAATTATAATGAAAATATCATAAAATATGACCAACAAATAATTTAGTTAAATTATATGTTATAATTCATAAAAATTACAATTTATTAAATCATATATTGTCACATGTTTTAATTGCAACATCATGTAAGTACAACATCTAAAAAATGTCATTTGTTTGAATCCAATAAATTGAAACTCTGTTTATATTTCATGTATCGTAAATAAACGTTCACTCTTTTATCCTTACAAAATTTCTAAACTATCAAATATATACTTAAATAATTTGGTTATAACTATAGCCAATAAGTTAAGTCAAATAAAATTTTATTGCTCTAGTAAATTGACCTATGCATTTGTGTAATTTTTTTCACGTTTCCCATGCTTCACACGGGTAAAATTATTTTTTAAAATTTATTATGATAAATAATTTATAAAGTATAATATTTATAAATATATATTCTTGGGTTTAAATAGTAATATATTTTTTTAGAAAGTTTTCATTACTGGGTGGTATAAAAATTTATTCAAATAATTTAAATTTTAATGAATAATGACGTATGATTTTTTAAAAATTAATATCCTTGATGGAATATAGAAATTATTTGAAGTTCATACTTAGTATTTACAAATATTTAAAAAATCATTCGATGGGTAAAAAACATATAAGAAAAAAGAATACACTATGCATGTGTGTATATAAAGAATTATCATACTTTTAATTTTTAATTTTAATTTTTCTATTAATATTATCTATCTGTATCAACTACTTATGATTGATCATATGAAATTGTTAGTTTAAACTATCCACTAATTAAATTGCTATAAAATAAAGAATTTACTATAATAAAAACATTATTGTCGTAAAAATTTATGAATGGAAATTAATTTTAAGTGCACGAAAACAGAATACCAAATAAAAAAACATGAACTAAACAATTATTAAACAAATAGTTGATATTATCGTTTGTATGTTTTTTAAAGGTTTTTCTTTTATAGAAAATCGGTTAAATATATTGTTTGGTTGGTATCTTTTAGCTATATTTTAATGTGACCTTTTTATTTATTTATTTTTGTTTAAATTGGTCTCTTTTTTTTAAAAAAAAAGTTTTACTTTATTCATTTTGTTAATTAGTAATGTGACAAGTTCTAGACACGTGTCATATTTCAATTGGCACAAACTTAAGTGTTTAATTTTTATCAAGTAATAGTTAATTTATCAATTAAAACAATTAAAAATGGAGTATAAAAGACTAAAGACAGGGAGCATGAGGAGAATCACCATAACATATTGCTTCCTTTTTTGCTTACCATAAGAATTTGTTGGGAGCTACCTTATTATTTAGTAGCATTTTTATTTTAAAATCTTTCATTATAAACATTCTTAGAATAATATCCTTACTATCAATTCAGTAAATTCTGAATCAATTTCGATGGGAAATATTTATTCTTACCCTTAAAATGAAAAAGTTTTATTCTCACGTATCAAATGTTAACATTTTTAAAAATATTTTATGCTCAAATAATTATTTGCAGTATCTATAATGAAACATAAAAACTTAAGCTGATAACCGTTACATTTGCCAGGAGTCCACCTTCTGAAGCTTGTAGCATTGAACACCATTTCCAATAATCAGCAAATCCTAAAATGGGAAAAGCGGGTAAAACATTGCACATGATTCTGTTGATATGTTCGATGTTGAATTCAAGCTTAGCCAAATCAAGCATTTACAATGTGGTGGAGTTTGGAGCCAAACCCGATGGCATAAGCGATTCAACGAAGGGGTTGTTGGGTGCTTGGAAAAAAGCATGTGGATCAATGAAACCCGCACGCATCGTGGTGCCACAAGGCCACTTCTTGGTGGCAAGAGCCGTTACGTTCGATGGGAAATCATGTGTTAACAAAGCTATCTCCATAACCATTCACGGCACCTTGCTTGCTCCTTCGGATTACACACTCATTGGAAATGCTTTGTGTTGGTTGAATTTTTACCGAGTTAGTGGCGTTTCAATTCACGGTGGCGTGCTTGATGCTCGTGCCACTTCCTTGTGGCATTGCAAAATCTCTTCCAAAACTAATTGCCCAATTGGAGCTGCGGTATGTTACTCATCATTTCCACATGTAACATGAGAAGTAAATTGGATCATAATTCTAAATAAACTGATAAAAAAATACTGGTATCAACAAAGAATTAACTTTGATTCATCATCTGATATGTCTAAACATAGTGTATAATTAATTAATTGATCAAAATGTTTCAAATATTTTTTTTTTCTCTCTTTGATGTTTATGTACAAGCAGAGCCTTGGATTGAGAAACTCTGACAACATAGTGATATCTGGGTTGACCTCTCTAAATAGTCAAATGTTCCACATAATCATCAATGGATGTGAGAAGGTGATAATGCATGGAGTTAAGATAATTGCTCCTGGAAATAGCCCCAACACCGATGGCATACATGTTGAATTTTCCTCTCATGTCACCATCCTCAAACCTAGAATCCGAACTGGAGATGATTGCATCTCTATTGGCCCTGGAACTAGCCACTTATGGATTGAAAATGTTGCATGTGGACCAGGCCATGGGATAAGGTTTTTTTCCCTCTTAACTCTTTGATTTTTTTTATATGTACATTAATTTAATTTAATTTTAATTAGAGTATGGTCTCGTGCATTGATGGTAATAATGTATTGGATTGTTATTGTTTATGTTACTCAATTTTGTGGCAGCATTGGAAGCTTGGGATGGGACTTGAGGGAACCCGGTGTGAAAAATGTAACAGTTAGAAAAGCTGTGTTCTTGAAGACTCAAAATGGTTTCAGAATAAAGTCTTGGGGGAGACCCAGCAGTGGATTTGTGAAGGATGTCCATTTTGAAAATGCAACCATGAATGATGTCCAGAACCCTATTGTAATTGACCAAAATTATTGCCCATATCACAATCACTGTCCTAACCAGGTGTGCTTCTCTAAGGGTAATTTTACTTTATTTAATGGGTCACTTGGTCTAAAAAATAAAATAAAATACTAGCACATCTAATATTTTCACATAAATATCATTTTATTGGTTTTGCATGACCTAAAACTCTAAAATTCTTATATTCTATTTAAAGTGTTGTTATGTAAAGTTAACATAGTTGTTTAACATGAACATAAATATTGGGGAGCAGGATTTGAATCTTGGTTTCCATACTTTGTCATTTTTATTGTTATTCCAAATGAAAAAAAAAACAAGAAAACAAAACCATCTTAAAATGTTTTAACACCCTACAATCTTTCAAACTTCATTACATTTTTTAGAATTTCAATTCATATTTTTCCAAGTCCTTCCAATTGCTAGTGTAAAATAATAAAAGCATTTGAGTTCAAAGAAAAAAAATTAGAAAACTTAAATCATAAAATTTTAAAATTGATTTCAAATAAAAGATGATTATTGAGAGACTAAAATAATATATTAATTGTAAAGAAAGAAGAAAAATGCAAAAAACCGTTTGCATTTCCGTTTGAACTCCATGAATTTCTATGAATTGATTTTTTTTTTCTCTCTTGAAAAACATGTAAACTTAGTTCTACAATTCAATCATGCTATAACTCAATCTAGTTTCTATAATCAATTTAATTAACAATATGGAACTGATTGTGTGATTAATTTTGAACATAATTACAGGCATCTGGAGTTGAGGTTAGTGATGTTACATACAAAGAGATTCATGGAACATCAGCAACACGTGTTGCTGTGAAATTTGATTGCAGTTCAGAGCACCCATGCCAAAGAATAACGTTGGAGGATGTTAAACTCACTTACAAGAACCATGATCCCCAAGCTATGTGTAACCACGCACATGAAACAGCATTGGGCATTGTTCAACCTCAGATAAGTTGCTTGTAGCTAGGCCAAATGTGTTTTGCTCAAAAATCAATAATCTAAGCAATGGCTATAGGAATTGCATTGTCAATGTTTCTCCAAAGTCATAGGACATGATAAATTGATAAATAGTATAGAGCGTAGACTGCAGTTTTTGCTAGCATGGATTTTGCATTTTATATATAAAAAAAAATTAGTTAAAGAATTGAAAGTAGAAAATTTTAATCAATAATTGTATGCAGAGGATCATTAGAAATCAAAGAGTTCCATTTTATGATAATTTTTAATAAAAAATTTCTATCTTTAACTTATTTATCTTTTTGTCAAATATTTTTAATTTCTTAAATAAATGATAGGATGTAGTTGAGGAATCAAAAAAGACAAGTTTCTGGGGTTTTTGGCCTAAATGGTGTACCTTTCAGAAATATTTACGTGTTTGGGGTAGAAAAAATAATATTTGGCGTCCAATCATGTTTTAGTTCCGCATTTTTAAAGGACAATGCATTTTCAAAATACGGAAATGGTTAGAAAAATGTACTCTAGAGATGCGTTTTTGCATTGACACGGACATCAAAGAAAAAACGTACCTTAAACTAACGTTTTTGACTTTAAAAACGCACCCTCAAGCTATGTTTTTCAGACTGATGCGCATATCAAGATAAAAACTCTTCAAGCTGCGTTGATTGTGGAGTCTTGCAAGATTGTGGCGTGGTGCGTGGACATTAGACCATTGCCAGTAACCATGACAGCAAAATATAGACATTAGGATAGAATAATAATATTTTGAGGTAGAATAATAACAAAATTAATTTTGAAGTAAATAAATAATATTTGCTAATAAGAATGAGAAAATGAAGTATTGCTAGTTGGCATGGCTGGAGCAGCAGCAGGTGGATGGATCAATGATGCTTATGGAAGAAAGAAGGCAACTCTAAGTGCTGATGTTATATTCTGTTTAGGAGCAATTGGCATGGCTGCTGCACCAGATCCTTATGTTCTCATTTTGGGACGTTTCTTGGTTGGTTTAGGTGTTGGTGTTGCCTCTGTTACTGCTCTTGTGTATATTGCAGAAGCATCACCATCCGAAATTAGGGGATCATTAGTTAGCACTAATGTTCTCATGATCACTGCTGGACAGTTCCTTTCCTACCTCATCAACTTTGCTTTTACACAGGTGTGTGTATATATATATATAACTTTTTTCCTTTTTTGTAAATATATAGTAAACATTTTTTATTTTATATCATCATATATTTTCATGACATACATATTCAACCAGGTCAGTGGGACATGGCACTGGATGCTGGGAGTTTCAGCTGTGCCAACAGCAGTTCAGTTTATTCTCATGCTCTTCCTCCCCAAGTCACCAAGATGGCTCTTTATGAAGGTTCAAACAATAAACTTGGTTCTTCCCAAGGAATTTGTTTATCCTTTGTGACAATAAGAAGTGTGGAAATCAAAATTCCAAGCAATGCAATGGTCTTAGTAGACCTTGACAAGGATTGAAATACAACGTTTCCATTTTGTATATAATTCTCGTGTTGTACATGCAAACAGGAAAAATGAAGCTGTTGATGTAATTTCCAAGATCTATGACTTTGCTCGTTTAGAAGATGAAGTTGATTTCCTAACAACTCAATCGGAGCAAGAACGCCAAAAAATGAAGAACATCAAACTCGGGGATGTTTTCAAATCAAAAGAAATCATACTGGCATTCCTTGTGGGAGCTGGGTTGCAGGTAAACAATATTCCAATGTTGATTTTTAATAGGTAAATATTATTTTGTATATAATCACTCTGTGCTTTCCTGTTTGTGCTTCTGTAGGTTCCTGAGACCAAAGGGTTGACCTTTGATGAAGTTGAATTGATCTAGAACCCGATATTATTATTCTATACTTGCAACGGTCTAATATAATGTCCACGCACCACGCCACAATCTTGCGAGACTCCACAATCAACGCAGCTTGAAGATACGTTTTCATCTTGATGTGCGCCCCAGTCTTGAAAAAGTAGCTTGAGGGTGCATTTTTAAAGTAAAAAATGTGTTTTTTTTATGTCCTTGCAATCTCTAGAGTGCGTTTTTCTAGCCACTTTTGTATTTTGGAAATGCATTTTTTTAAGAACATCTTTTAAAAATATGAAACTATAATTTGACATATTTCACCCCAGTCATATTACTTTTTCTACCCCAAACACACAAATATTTTTGAAAAGTATACCATTTTAGTCAAAAACCTTTCTGATTATCCTATAAGGTACATTTCTCTCCAGGCTTTCACTCAAAAGGTCTATTTGATATACAATTAAGGATACAGAGTTATAAAAACAAAAAAAAATTAAGATTAATATTAATCTTTCATGCCGTTCTAGACAATCAAAACTCCGTTAAACCGTAAAATCTTGTTTTGGGGTTGTTATGGGAACCAAACACCCCAAATCATATTCTAGTGATTGGTAAACAACAGGTTCAAATTATAATGTATTTATGAAATTGGAATGAAGGGAAAGTTACATCTCTCATTTTGGTTATTTGTATTTAAAAAGAATTCTAAAACAATGCAACGAAAATTGAGAACAAGAATTTCAAGAAATAAAATTGAATTAAAAGGAGTAGAGAAGTGGGAGGTTCAATCGGTGAAATTGGGCAAGAAATGATGCCACTCAGTTCTGTGTGCTAAGCTTTTGAGACATTGTTAATTTTATTTGATGATGCAGAGCAAGTTGCTACTCTCAAACATCATATATAATAAATATTATGCCCTCTATAGTCCTTGACTAACATGTCAAACTCATGACGTGCAGCGTGAATCTTTAGATTCAAGAAAGGCAAAAATCAAAGGCCAGCAAATATCACAAGGGTAAATGACAAACCATGAGTAAAGTCTAGTTCAATAAAAGGTAGCTAAAACTATATGTAAAGTCTCAAGTTAGTATTTGAAATTAAGATTGTATGAGTCATGTATTATAGTCCCTAAGATTTTAAAAATCTCAATCTAATTCATGACTTTATAACACGACTGTTAATTTAGTTATTTTTAGTACAAAATGATAATAAAAAATAAAGTGCAAAAGAACTAAAATGAATGAAATTTTACAATGTTAGGAGACTAATTTGGGGTTTTTGAAATTCCAAAGACTACACAACCTATTCAATCTTCGGGATTCACTCACTTTAGAATGTTGTTGAATTGTGCAATTCAGATCACCTCAGTTCACTTCTGATGATCAATGATATAATCAAAAGAATGTCGAATTACTTGAAAAACAACTTGGGGGGGATAAATTTGGATGCGACAGGCACAAGAAAACTTTCATTCAGCCACTAGAAGTTCAACCAAGGTGTGAATCCTACTAGCTTGCCAAAGTAGTAAACCAACTTTGAGATAAATCAACACCTTGTTGTCAATTTCATATACCTGTCCGGTGTATTTAGATCAAGATAGATAATTTATATTCATGAGATGAAAACATACCAATTCTAGAAAAATTGCTTTCAAACATCAATAGAGGAACCATAGCAATCATTCATAGGAAATCATTATTGATGTCTAAATCTAACACAGCTAACAGAATACTCAAACAATCAAACAGTTTTTCTCCCTTCAAACTTTTTTTCTAACTACTCTTTTCACCTTCAATTTTCTTTGCTTTCTTTGCTGATGTTGCCTGTGAATACAGGAATGTCCCAAGAATAGCAATGGCAGATCCAAGGGCATTAAGTGGTCTAACAGGATTCCTGAACACCAAAACTGTAGAAACAATCACCACAACTCTCTTCATTGTGTTTCCCACTGAGAAAGTCAAAGGGCTAATTTCATCCAAGGCTTGGTAAGATGATTGGTTATAAAGATGGTAGAACACCCCAGACAACAACACCCAAATGTAAAATGTGGATGGTTTGCTAATAGCTTCAATTGCCTTGTAATACCCTGGGACCCACTGAGACCCTTCTACAAAAACAGCAACTGGAAACAGGTAAAGCAATGAAACAATAGTAATCCAGCCATACAAGTTCAATCCATCAACTTCCTTGAAATTTTGCAAACTCCTTTTAGAATAGATGTTCCTCAACACAAAACCAACATTGCTAATGAGGGCACCCCACAATCCTTGTACATTGAAAGACACCTCAGTGACAGCTGCTAGGGAACAGCCAAGCACAATAGGGAGAATCGAGAGCCAAACCTGAATGGGGTATCTATCACCGAGGACAGAAGAAAAAATGACAGAGAAAACTGGTTCTGCAGATTTGATGACATGAGTGAAGGAGACGGCAACCTTGGAGAATGAAACACAAGCTGATATGTGTCCTATGGTGTGGAACAAAGCAGGTCCAAGGAGAGCAATGATGAAAGGTTTTGAGATTTTTGGACAAGGCTGGAGCTTTAAGGACCATAGGGCTAGCATCCAAATGGACCCAACAAAGAGCTGAAAAGAGGCAAGAAGCCAAGGGAATGGGAATATGTTCAACACTTTCTTATTGTAAATGTTAAAAACAATGTTTTGGAAGTACCATAGCCCAAACACTAAAGCGAGTTTGAGACTTTTGGATTTGGGGTTCTTCGGAGCTACATTTTCTCCCTCAGGATTGACATCAGATGCTGCTTTGACAATTTGGTATCTGGGTTTTGCTGGGAACTCAAAAGGGTGTGTGAAGAATCTGCTGAAAGGGCTTAACTTTGAGAATGAATGTTGGATCCCAGAAATAGGTACGTGAGAAAGGTTGGAACTTTTGAGAGGTGATTCATGAGAAGAGAAAGTGGTTCTGTAGCAGTGTGCGTTCTCGTGGGACTGAACCCTGCTGAGAAGATTTGGTTTGAGATTGGGAGATGCATTAATGAAATATTGGTGATTGGGTTTGGTGAAAGTGACAGAAGATGAAGATGACGGGACAACATTCAAAGATAGCATTTTTGTGGCTGTTCCTGCTTAGGGCAGAAACAACTGCAAACAATGGGCAGGGAAAACAGAACAGATTCTGGAAAAAGGGAACCAAAAGACAGAATTGGAGAGTTTCAAAGGAACTTAGGTCCTTTAGAGAGAGAGAGAGAGAGCACAGTGGAGATGAACTACAACTACAAACCACCCCTTCAATAATAATAAAAAAAGCCTAACACAACACCCCAAATACACCCTCGTCCCTAAACTGTGTTAAAAATTAGTCTCGTGTTTAGAATATTAATATTATTGTCAAAAATTAATTTGAGTTATTTTATATTTTTATATGGAATGCATGAATTGAATTTTTTTTAGTTATAATGAATTTATTTTTTTGAATTTTTTTATCGTTGTTCCATAAAGTAGATAAAAAAGAACAAACTGTCAAGGAAAATATATTTAAGTCAAATGAAAAAAATAAAATTAAACTCATTTGTCTTAAAAAGCCAACACTCTTTATTTTGTGTGAACATAAAGTATAAAAACGAGGCTCGAATTATAGTTTTAATACTTATTCTTTCTTTCATTTGTTATTATTTCAATAAATAAATAAAATATCAAATGTATTTAATTAATTAATTTGTCCATGCTTCTCTTTTTAAAAATTTTATTGACATATTTTGCAGGAGTATTAATTACAAAATTAATAAAATGGTCATGTCAATTTACATATATTGTTTTTTGGTAACATTTATTTTTTTTGGCTACATATTAAATGTATTGTTTAAAGAATAAAAAGAAATTTTATTATTAAAAAATTGTTACCAAGGTTAGTCTAATTAGTATTAAACTTGTGTAAATGAGAATTTAAGGTTAAATTCCACCAATTTGAGAATATCTTGTTTGTGGATTTTAGATACAAACCTAGATTTTATGACTTTTCTTGATAAAAAGCACTAATTTACTTTTCTTTGAGTAAACATTTGTTAAAGTCACATTGGACATGCACATGCCATATCAAAGTTACTGGAAGATTACTAATAAAGCATCACATAGTTGGTAGACAGGTGGTGTTTCAAACGTATTAATAGAGATTTAAATTTTGTATCGTGTATATAGAAAATGTTTTGTTAAGAAATGTAAGAAACTCACTTTAGTAATTTTTATATCGGATTACTTTCAGTTTTTAATTGGCTAATATTCCTTTAAATTAAAAAAATCTAATAAAATTGTTACAGTGAAAGCTACATTTTTTTTTTCCTTTTTAACAACGGATTAAATAGTTTCGTGTTTAAATTTTGTAAATGATTTTTTTATTAAAAAAACTAATCTCATTATTATGGCATGAATGTTACTTTTTAGTTTAAACATACTTCTATCTTATAAAGCATATTTATAGTCTAAACAAAAATTTAGTCTTTTTATATAAAAGCCTTTTCATTTTTAAAATATTTTATATGATAAATAATAAATTAAATATTTATTATAATGTTAAATATTTATGATTATAGATAATTATAGAATTAAGAATGTTGATAAAGAATAATATGTATTTTGATGCTTAAGTTTTGTTTTTGACGTGTACAAAATAATCCCTCATTAATTTTCTATTAACATTTGATAAAATCAATTACATTATTACTTCCTGAATAATTCATTTTCAAAATCACCCTCAACAACACGTGTAAATTAACACTCTAAAGTATGAATCATATAACAATTACTTGACTGGATGTGTGAAATTCTAACAACAAAAAAGAGACTAATGTGAACACATCAAAAACCTTAAAGGTCAAAATTCAGTTTTATACAATTTTAAAAAATCATTTACATAAAGCCCAATAAATTAAGTTGCACGTAACCTTATTAATTTATATTTTTTTGCCAATAAAAATTTGAAGAACCAAAAATCCAATTATATGTTTAGTCCTCTCTAAAGTTTTCCATTTACATGTAACTCCTTTATTAATCTTCCGTTAATATTGTTCATTAAGTGACTATGTATCTCTTAAGAATGAAAACTTAGGACATTACATTGTCCTACCGAGGATAAAATCATGAAGACCAAATTATAATCTTTTGAAAAGACGAAGAGAACTGTGATATTTAAATAAAAAACATAAAAAAATTAAATAATGAATTCAACTGTCATAAAAATAAAACATATATCAGCATCAGAGATGTATCACGTTGAAAAAGTGATGACTCGTCTATTTCATGAAATAGAATTCTTTAGGCTCCATTCTGATGAATGCAAGTTTCTGATTTTTTATTTTAAAAAGTAAATTTCATGTTCATTTTCAAAATAATAAGACTCTACTCTCTCGGAGAACAAGACCTAAATCTGTTACAACTGAATCAAAAAAGTTACAGAAAAAAGCTGTGGCATGAGAGGGAACACACTCCGATTCAGCAGTCCAGAATTCCTAATAAGAACTCCTACTGAAGCTGAATTAAAACATGTGGCCAACTCAACAGGCCAAGCTACAAATATATTCAATTTTAAAAGCCATACTTCCAAGAGTAATTGCAGGTAGTCGGAACAGGATACAGTCTTCAGTACAAGAGAAGTTCTTTACCATGTGCTGATGTATTTATGAACTTTCTTCGTCTACAAGGATAATTGAATCATTGCCAATGCCAAGGTCCATAAGAGATGACGTGTCATTGTCAAGTAACAGGGGCAATGGAGAACCCTATAAATTGAAAGACATGCAATTAAATCAAGAAACAATATTTCCTTTTGTGTATGTAGAAATGATTATTCATTTACTCCTGCCTAGTTTGTTTATCTTCCAAACATTTCTCGAGGGAAAACAAGCATGACTCAGCTGCCTCCCTATAGTCCTCCCAAGAAACTTGTGTCACAAGAATTTTCATTTTTCAGCATATCAGTTTGAAAATTTTGTATCAATCAGGCTGCCTCACTATAATCTAAGATTTTGATGTTTCAGAAAATTTGAATCAGGCAATCATGATTATAAAGAGTTAATGACAAATTGTATTTATACAACAAATTTGTACAATTCTTTGCGTAACAAAGAATGAGGAAGAAGAGAAGAGAGAAAAGCGTCGAATAATAAGATTGAAGTGATGCGAGATTGAGAGAGAAAATATAAAACTTGGTCTAGAAAAATATGGTAGAATAATATAATTTGATAATACATAGCAATATTTTATTCTTATTAAAAACAAACCTCTTCTTGCAGAAATAATTTTAGCTTCGTGGACTTCAGCTTGAAAAAGCTTTCACAGAGAAATTTCAGCTTACCAACCTGAGGAAAACAAGGTAATCAGAAGGGCCGTTTCAAGTCTAGAAAGATTGAATGTTACATTTACTAGAGTTAATAATCAACTGTAGTTGTTGCTGGCAGCTTCTTTGTCAATGGTGGCTTCTCACCCATGGATGCTCCAACACAATTCAGAGTGATAGCTGCATTAATCTCTATATCAAGTTAATAAAGCTATTGCAAGTTCAGAAAAAAATGCCAATGCACAAAATTGACAGCCATAGTCCATACACAAAAATCCTGAGCTGATTGTGTGCGGGACAGCAGCTCCAATTGAAGGTTTTTCATCATCAATTCCATGAATATTCCTAAGCTCGTAAAACCTGTAAAGTGCACCAGTCCTCAACGTGAGATGATACTTGCTCAAGATCCAGTTTCATTTTACAGCATTATTTGGAATCCAAGTCTATAGTAAAAGAACTCTTCTGACATGTGTTGAGTGAGTTTAACTAAAAAAACACAACATTCAATTTAGCATTGTAAAGCAGAAAACATTCTATGGAACAATCTTAAATGATTCTTGGTGAGCACTATAGCAATGGAATCAATTTCTTTCCTTTTCTACTCATGGAGGAAACTTCAAAACACTGAAATCACCCCTCACAAGCAATGAATTAAGAACTATTAGCCCTAGTCGCCTTAACAAATTGAAGCATCTATGTGATGCATAAGAACATTCGGTGAAAAACTTGGGTAGTTAGGTATCCTTCTTCCTCTTTGTTCTATGATTCCCACTGATTGAATTCCCTATCAAAACTTGTTCACTGGATCCAACATCTTCAAACCAATTCCAAAATTCAAACACCCTAAACCATTATTAAACATTTGCTTCCCCCATCCCATCAGAAACCCAGAGTCACTGATTTCTGATAGCATTTTCATCCTACTTTCTATAACCATCATCACAACAATACTGAACACTAATGCTATAGTAAAGGTCCAGAAACTATTTGCCAGCATGAATTTACCTAGGATGCTGTTTGATTTCTTCAGGATTAGCATGCAACCTGGAGAGCACAAGCCGAACATACCTGCATAAGATTTGTAAAGAAAGTATAAGAATAGAAAGATGATGTTACTTCATACAGAACATTAATTAATGTAAGCCTTTAATTGAACTCTCAACCCAAAGGTAAGCAGGGTTGAAAAAACTCAAATATCTCATAAATAAAGATTGATAGAATGCAAAAGGATCAAATGGGTAGTTATTAAAGAGGAATCTAAACATGAAAGTATTACTTCAGAATAGTGAATGTTATGAAACAGGCTAAACTATTTCCCACAAAACAATCTTTCATTTAAGAATTATTTGTGGCCCAATGAATCAAACATCTGTTTGTGGCATGACTAGAAGCACATGGCTTCAAAGGCTTTCTAGTTTCTAGGTAACTGCCTTCAATCTAGGCAGCAGTGGGATTGGTACAGGAGGCTGCAACCTGATCATAGCAGGGTTCTGAAGGCTGCAATTTATGTTTAGCAGGGTTCTGATGCAACTGAAGGTGTGGGACTGTGGGTACCAATTCTATATCTTGTTCCATCATATACCTTCTGTATTTGCATTGTATGGTGCACATAGTTTGTCCCTGAGACTCAAAATTGCTAGAATTTCTGTAGTTGTGTTGCCGCTCATTTGAGGCCAAGAAAGAAAGCAAGCTAACACATACATGACGGGGAAGGAGGCACCTTCAAAGATGGAGTCAATTATGGTCCCTAAAAATCATTCCTCTTCTCAATGATAATTAATCAAAAGCTCACGGGTGGAGGAAGCAATTAGATTCCGTGGAAGAAAATTATTTAGCAGTATGGAAAAAATGACCAGCATTGACCAGCAAGACATCATACATCTCACAAATGAACTACCATTCCAAGAAGGAACCAGCACCCTCCACACAGAATGCTAAAAATGGTCATTTATCCCAATCAACCAATGGAATAACAAGGAAATCAATGGAATTTATGGATAACAAGCTAAGTCTCCAATGTATTATCTAGTTCCAATTAGCATAAGAAAACATAAGATAAAAAAATCAGAGAACAGAGAACAGAGAAGCAACATGTAACTTTGAATAATCTCTGCAGTCCAAAGATATACCATGAGAAGGATTTGAACAAGTATAAGATAAAATCAAGAACATCACTGATAAAAAGACTAAGATAAAACGCATGACAAACAAGACACAATTGGTGGCCGTAAAGGATGCTTCAAACTTTCAGTTTCCAAAAGTGTATATAGAATTTTGAGAAACATACCTGATCTCAGAGTCCTTCTTTTCACGAGGAGTAACCTGAAAGGTATAGCATAAATGAATGGATTACATTCGTAAAAGAGTATATAAATAAGAAAATACATATCTCCAGCCATACCTCACTTCCATTGAACATCTTAATATTTGCTAAGCGGGCAATCAAAACAAATCTTGGAACTCCACCTCTTAAAGAATCAGCTATTGGGTTCCCAGAAAGCCTGATATCCTTCATTGTTATGAAAGATAAATAATTAGAAAAGAAACTACCATCTGTTAAAATATGCTCTAAATATAAACCAGTGAATATGAAAAACATGATGGAGAGAAAAAAAAAAAAGTGAAGGAAAAATGACCCCAAAGAGAACTGAGTCATTGCAAAAAAGTAGAGTACAATTAAGTAGGTTAACTGCTTTTTCAAAGGAAACTAGTAAAGGTCCTTTCCTTAAGCATATGTAGCATAACATGCATGCACACACACATACACAAGAGGGGGGAAACTGATTGTCGCCAAGAATTAGAATACAGTAAAGGACAATATTTGCAACTTTCTGCTTGCGATAAAGTGTTAAGATGTTCCAGAGTAACTAAGAATGTGGCCTAAAAACTCCTTATAAGGCTTGAGGCACTTCTCTTTTGAGCTATCTTTTGGAAGTGAGTTAGGTCCGGTTTGTTTCTAAGAAAGTGTTTTAAAATTTTATTATGCTCCTCATCAATGGATTTTCCAATGCGGTTTAAATGTTGGATATACAAAGCTTTGCTTTGTTTGTATCTCTCCTTTGTTATTTCTTTGCAATTCAATCATTAATAACAAATCCTAATTTCCTCTATCTCTTCCATTCCATGTTTTCTCACTCATCTCTCTGAAATGTCATGAAACAACTATTCCAAAAACTCATGCGTTAGGTGAAGAAACATGAATGGTTTTATATTTCATATTACATATCTAATATATCATATTCTGATTTTGGTCTCCTACCATGTAGCCATGCCTAACTATCATCGTATCGGTACGCCCATGACCTCATCTAAAGATTGCCCTTTTAGTTCAATCTTTAAACAAGATGAACTCCAATAAGAAATTAGGGTCAGTTAAAAATGATAAATTATGAACTCCTGTGTGACCAGTTACTATATAATAACCACCAAAAATAATATACAAGAAACAGAAGAGATAAATAACAGCTCTATCAAATGATAGACGGATATGGAAGACTAGCAGACATTATTTGTTTAGGCAAGTGTAGCTGCAATTTTCAAATGGATTATTTGATATACAGCGAAGCATCCATGCCATGCATAATGAAGAATTTAAAAAAAATATGTAAGTAAAATCTACACTTCACACTATAAACATTACCACCAAGTTAGGAAACAAGTTTAAGGAGTCAACAGATGCCAGATCACCAATGTTGTTATCACCTGAATGATGAATTGAAAGACTTGTCAGCTGGTATCCACAATCCATATTCCATTGCAATATGTAGAAGATGATCTTTATCAAGAGGAAAAGTATCATATTACCCAAAAGAAGACACCGTAAATTTTGAAAGGGCTTATAGCATGTAACTTCTGATTCATACTGCTCACCATTATCAGGATAAAAGAGAGAATTCAGACAATTCTTGTTTAAATAAAGCTGCTCCAAACTGAAATAAAATACACCAAGTACATAAATCAAATGAACATATTTAGAAACAAATGTACCCAAAAGCAGAGGCATTGTTCCAGGGAAGGAAAAACAGAAACAAGAAAGGAACTGAATACTCATGGCCAATTCTAAGATATCAGTATCTCCGTTGATACAGATACCACATGTGACTTTAACCACATTTCACTTCAATTATTCAGTTTCACCATCATGCTAAGTTGTTAATTAAATGATAACTATTGTTAGATGACTTAGATCAAGTCATAAGTGGTAATTTTAGGTGCATGGAAGCAGATTTTATTATTAAAGCAAGATGTGGTATAAAATAAAATAGCATAAGAACTGGATTCTGGACTGTATTCTAGAACTAGACAATTGGTTTTACTAACCATCTTAGGTGAGAAAGCTTCACGATTTCATTCCATTCAGCTATACAATTATCTTCCAAATTCAACAGCCGCAAAGAATCAAATCCCTGAACCATAGATGATGACGTAGGCTGAAGAGAAAAGGAAAATTACAAAGTTGATCAGAAGTTGTAGAGCAATACAAAATTAAACATGTTAGAGAAAACTTAAGCACAGATGGAACTCTCTCCATCCTAAGAATTTTTTTTTTAAATAGCACACTAATCTATTCTAGCAGATCCATGTGACCAGCCAACCAGAGAAGAGAAAAACACATTCACAAAACATCTTAATTCCCCAAATTCAGTGCAACAGTTGTGATAAAGGGTGAGAAGTACTGAAGAGTGAAGACTATATCCACAATGTTATTCCTGAAGTGTGTTAGCATTCCATTCCAACATTTTCAGTTGAGGGTGTCATTAACCAAAATGAGGGAAGGAGGCCGGTTCTTAAGATGCCAAAAATAGAGCATCATAAATTCAGGCTTCCAGGTGATTAAGAGATTGTGCCAGTTTCCAATTTTTACTAAACTGCTCTGTAAGTTAGCCAAGGGGCTATTTTGGGGAAGATGGCTATGGCTACAGGTCACAGCTTTTAAGATATTTAGCAAGCTTATTGAACCAAAGCCAACATACCAGTATTCTGCTTATATTGTTTTTCATTATATGTAGCTCTTCCATTGTTGTCAACGATTGTCTAAGCAGCTCAACCTGCCCAGTGAAAAAAGAAACATGTAGCAACTCCTATATAAACATCTGGGAAATTTATGCAAGAAACATAAGCTGAGAAAAGATAGAGGGAAACCTGCTCCCAATCCACACCAGTATTATTTAGAACCAGAACTTGGATGCTTTTAAGTAATGGAAGCCCAGATTTATATGGTGACATTAAGTTGTTAGATAAGTTGAGAGTCCTCAGAGCAGGTAACTGTTCACAAATGGTTCCAACATCCTGCAAAGAGATTAATGAAAAGGAGAGTAAATGTCAGATACCCTTAATCCATCACTAACAGAATAGTGGGTCATGCAAAATAACTAAAAGTTTTGCAAATGATCAGTGTACTGGTTTTTTTAAATAGAAAAAGGTGTTTATAAAAAAAAAAAAAAAACAGGCAAGAACAACTATGCAGATAATAAGATATCCTCCAAAACAGGGGGGAAACAAAATTATAACTGAGATATATTGCAGCCCAAGCCTTAGTACAAATGGCACCGAATCCCTCTAGGGGAGTGTGATATTGAGATCAAATTCAAACCCCACCAACACTGTTTTGTCTCTACTTTAGCCTTCCCTCCCCACATAGGATCTTAGACCTCTTTTGTTATTTAAAAGAAAAAAACTACATATAGCAAGGCTGTCCAATCCCTTAACAGATTAGAAATGTAAAAACCCTCAAAATATTCTGGAGTTCCTGTTTTGATTTGCATGGTATGTTGAAAATAAGCAGATACAAAGCTGCGGCAGCAGCTAGGATGGAACAGTAAACAAAACCAATTCCCAAAACATACCTTCCACTCTGAAAGCAGGTTCCCAGTCAGGTCAAGTTCTTTTATATCTATTAACAAAAGAAAAAGTATGGCTTCAGAGCATGGATCATGAAGATACCAAAAAGAGAAAATTACACGGGAACTTGTCACCTATAATCAAATTGCTTACAGGATGGAAGAAGATATCAAAGAAACAAAGTTCCCAATTATACCTTCAAGAGCAGCTTAAAAAAACTTCAGGTAAAAGTAACTAATTTACCGATGCCACAATTTTATCCAAAATAACAACGATACTACTTGGTTGATGTTTCATTCATCTAGATATTAGCAAGGAAATGAGAGTGTTCAGGAATCAAGCTTACTTGGCACTTTAGTATTGATGTGACATGCGATTCCAGAGGAACTAATGCCCATGTATGACAATGATACACTGGTTAACTCTTCAAACCGACTTAGCTTATCATGAATTTTATCTTTACCCAACAGTTGAACAGATACTCGATTGTTGCTTGTTGAAAGGACATACATTTCATCTGCACAAACAAAAGAAGAAAAATGACAAACTATTTTCCAATTTTTGTCAGTGTAGTGCATAACTATGTACACAAGAGAGTCTATAATGTAAGAAAAACTCTTATATAAAGTGGGGGAGAAATTGAATGGAATAAATAATGAATACCTCCTTAATTCTTATTACTCCAAAAAAATTGAAAACACAAACAGAACATAAATTGGTCTCATGACCCCATATCACTTACAGCTGGAAATAAAAATATCAATAGGCATGAGGGATATGCAGTTCAAACTTCAAAATGAATAATTAGGCAGGAGGGATATGTAGTGAAGGATGGATACAAACCATAAAACTCTAAACCCTTATTTCTACAAATATTAGACTCATAATATATTAATATAATATAGTGTATGACCCACTAGTGTCTGTCTTGTGGAGCAGGGTTTGAGTAGTTTGCATGAGGTCCTAGGTTCAAACCTCTGCTTTCTTTGTACACCAAAAAAATATAATATAGTATGAGTAATGAGTATAATTTAAGGTAATAAAGTTTCTCTTTGGTATTATGCCCATGGCTGTTTCAAGGGAGAAATCATATCTAACATGAAAAGTTTGGGCAGTCTTGATATATTTTTATTATTTTTCATGTCTACCTTTGGAGGACATCTTATTCTACCCCATGTTGCATTTCCATCTTTCCTCTCTGACAAAATTACTTTTGTGCCAAGAAGAGTAAAAAGAATCCCATCATCCTTTACATTGCTAAGAATTTCAGAATTTATAGTGCTAAAAAAATAATTACAAAATTATAGTATTAACTAAAATCCTGCATCATGCAACTAAATTCGCACTGAGGTTTAGTGGTTTACAATAGAAAGTAGAATTAAAACTAAATCATATCCTCCTACACGTGTTCACATATTCAAGGTATGTCACCAGAACATCCTCCTATATCCAAAAAACAACAAAATTTGAAAACAACAAACAAGAACAGCAGCAGTAATAGTTTGATGGAAGGATTAGAGATGAGAATTCAACTACAACGAAACAAATCATGTCCACTCTCATTGTATTCTTTGTTTCCATACTACTCATAAGGATACAGAATATAAATGTCGTAATGTAACAACAAATGGATCTAAGCCAAAAATACCCTCTTCATCTTTAGCAGAGCCACTTTTATATCTACTTTCAAGAGCTTCCAGCAAAGAAACCCCTTTGTTCAGATTCTGCGGACGAACAAATGATCCTGATCTTTCTGACTTCGCATGGAAGTATCGGACACCATTGATTGATCCATCATGCTTTCCTTCTCCATTATCCCAGTCAACTCCAACCCATGTGTCTGAATAGCCTTCCACAGGCCCAATGTACTTAACTGTACCAATTCTTCGCAAATCACTGGATGCATGCACACGCTGGCCCACATGAAATTCTTGTCTTGGCTCCAAAGAATCCTGCATCTTTGGTTTTGGGAAAAAATGTAAGGTGTTAATTTCAAGTGCAGTTCAACAAACCACAGAAAATGTCATTGATGCAACAAATTAGTGAACAAGCCCATTATCATGTAATATGCCTTCAAGCAGACATGGTAAGAAGCAAGAAGATGGCAACAATTCCCAGTGCCTTGTAAACCCATTCGATGAGATAAAACCTACAAAATGATCAAAATTTCTTCACCGAATTTCTAGCTGATAAATATCACCGTTGTGTGCTAAGATCTATGACATTGAGTATTGTCTATGAATTGCATTGTCAGCATCATATTTAGATGATCTATAGTGCCAAATTGACTTATATGCATGATTAACTGATTAAACGATCGTCAATCAGATGAATTATGGATTCAAGAGACAATGTATGGGGGAAAAAAGCGTTATTTAGTTTGCAATTGAATACTATGACTGTATCAAATTAACCTAAAAAAAACTTACACCAACCAAATGATTATTCTCGTTAGGCTAAAAGTTTTATTAATTTGATTAACATAAACAAGATCAGCCATGCACAAAAAGAAAGAGTAATGTTCAATTAAGGTTGAACCAAAAAAGAAACCCTGGCCCTGTTTTGACAGAACCTCCACAGTCCTAGAAACCAAAATGGTTATCTCCAACACACGTTATCAGGTTAATATGCTAACTGCAAAAGGGTACTAAATACGTCAAAGAAACTAACGCTCACTTTACCGGGTTTCACAGTCTACAGATTCATCTACATTGCCTTGTCACTCAAATCTGAACAGCGAAAACAGTTTGACCACAGTGTTCTGAGTTCTGATCAGTAATCCAACTCTCGAAAGCAATAGCTCAGTCCGTTTACCAATTTTAGTTTAACTTCTAACCCCTGATGGAAACAATTCCATTCCATTTCTCATTAACATCACAAGTCTAATTATGCATAAGCATCACAGCGATTATAACATTCTCAAATGCACACTTAAACACACATACCTGAAGTCCTCTTAAGCAGGAGCTTTGACTAGCTGAGTGCAAGATCTGCTGCACTGCCTAGGAATTGAAGATGGGGTTTTCTTACGTGCTACGGTGTTTCTTTTCACTTTTCTTATTTTAATTATAATATTTTATTTTATTTTATTTTAAAAATAAAAAACGAAAATAGAAAATAGAAAAAAATATTTTCACTTTTTCATTTGATGAATAAATTCTTTAAAATAAAAAACAATTTGTCAGTTAACAGAAACTGAAATCGCAAATCATTGTTCTAAAACCCAATGAGCTGAATCTCAAGATAACTTTGTATTCACCCTGGCATTCAATGGCTTTTTATGGGGTGTTTGGTAATTGGATTTTTTTAAAACTTTTGGAATTATAATTTAGAAATTTTTTATTTTTATATTTGATATGACCATTTTAAAAAATGTTAAAAATTAGGATTTTTATAAATTTATTTTTATTAATAATTTCTATTAAATGGGGGTAGGAATCCTAATTTCCCATAGTCCGTAAGATTTTTTACAATTATATATCATAGTAAACTTATTTAAACTCTAGTGCATATTGAATTCCCATCTAAAATTATCAAAAATTTGATAATAGTTAAAATTTAAAAGATCCGTATATCAAACATATTTATAGAAACATACCATGTACTAAACACCCCCTAAAAAAACTCAAGTTTAAAAAGGTAAAAGAAGATGCGAATTTATATATATATATATAAAAGGAGTATAACATTTTTTATTTAAAAATTGGTAAAAATAAACATTTAGTAATTTACATTTCATATTTATTTTAGGTTTAGTTGTTTAAGTTCTTTTTCTACTAAATGAATCTTTTCAATTTCTAAAGTTAAACTTTGTAAATTTGTCCAAAACAATTAAGTAAATGCATTTAATTGATACGTGGCAAAATCCTAACTATTTGATGAGATGTTAAAAATCAACAGATGAAGTCTAACATTCTTTTATCCCTTTCACTTTCCTCTTCCATCTTTCTCTCTCACCTCAAACACCAACACCTTTGTGAAATGTTTCCTTCCACCACTTCTTTTCCCCTAGTCCGGCAAACTCCAATTCACCACCCTCCTACATTTCCCCCATTGCCCGACATTATGAGATAGTCACATACCTTGTTCTTCCTCTTAACTTTGCAACATAGGCCATATTCACAGTTGTTGCACCACTTAACACTAGTAGTATAAGTCATCTCTTATCACGACCCAAAAGTGTAGCCTTCCTTTTTCTTCATCTTGGTCACCTATGGCATATTAATCATTCCTCTTGAACCCTTCATCATTTTTCCTTTAACTTTTAACAATTGAGATCAAAACCACTACACTCTCTCCCACTTTCATCAAAAAACAAAGTCATCATTACCACATGTATACCATACCCCCACACAAATCCTTTCCATCTTTTTTTTTTTATTTTCCCCCATCACAATAGCCTTTAATTCCCTTCCTAAAATATACCCTAATAAGTCTTCCACAAACATATTGGATCTGAATTGACCCAACATGTTATAAGCACCATAAACAACACATTTCCTTTCTTATTTTTTTCATTTCCTTAAACATAAACATCATCCACCTTTCCAAATGTAATGTTTAGTGATTAACATATCCAATGTTTTAAAAGTTGTTCATCCAATTGGTAAGGCTAAAGTCTATGGTTTGATTGATTTAAGCTCGTGGAAATTTATGAGGTGCGTTGATTTTTCTTTGTCATAATCTTTTATAACATTTTTATCTTTGATTTTGAAATTTCTGATGCTCTTTAACAAGTAATATCATTCAGAAGAATCAAATAAAATATAAAACTATAGATATTGCAACAAAATCAATGAGAAGCTTTAAGTGCAACAACACATTAATGATGATATTTATTATCTTTGCGTACTAATGAAGTGTTTGATACACAAATCTTTTTTTAATTCTTGAAAAATTGTAATTCAGGAATTATATTCTCACGTTTAATGTTATTCTTTTTAAAAATATTACAGGGAAACTAGGATTCTTAGGAATTCATTTTTTTAATAATTCTCACCAAAATTTTTACACTTGAGGGGATAGGAATCCTGAATCTTGTCTAGTCTGAAAGTTTTTTTATAAGGTAAAAATACAATTATGTCACAAATATAAACTTATTTAAATCACTCTTGTATGTTAAATTATCATCAATAATTATCAAAAATACAAGAGCGATTGAAATTTGAAAAATTAGTATAATTTTGTATGAATATTTTAATCATACTAAATATATTTATAACATTCATGAGAAATATAATTCTCATAAAATATAATTCCTCAAAACATAATTCTTGGGATTTAAAAAAATATTCATATACCAAACACCCCCTCAAGGTGAATATATATGTTGCCCCTCTCTTCGCATTCAGAGGTTGTTTAGTGATGGAACCATGGCCACCATCAACGACCTCCTTAGTCGGTGGTGATAAACATGATGAAAATGTTTATCACTCTTAAGAAGATAATCATCAACACTAAAGTAAGGAGGTTCAATGGCTTGGTCATCACCTAAATGGAGATCACAATATTCAACCTACCATGAAATGACCCATCAACACAGAGGGGGAAATGCGACCCCTGGAAGCAATTGGCGAGTAGAAAGAGGAGGGTGGGGGTATTGGCTAAGAGGAATATTCGAGAGATTGCGAATTTGCTGATAAGATTGGCTTGATGACAAGTCTACTTTGAGTTTCTTTATCAAATTTTTGAAGCAAGCTTTAATACTACCTATATCTATCTATCTATCTATCTATCTATCTATAGTCTTATATGCTTCTAAGGTTCCCTCTCAAAAGATTTATACCTATTTCTTTTATTTTTTTTATTTTCTTCATTCATTAAATTTCTAATTCCCCATGTATTTAATGCGCTTTATTTTTAGTCCATGGACTCAACCTCTTTTATGGACAATAAGGTGATTCTCTTCAAAATTTTGAATTTTAATCTTTAAAATTTTGATTTTTTTAGCATACGTAAGACCATCATTCACCATTAGATTGCAAAACATAAAATGAATAGCCATAACTCTTAAAGATGGATTGGAGTAATGAATGAGGAGTATAAGTCTATGCAGGACAATAAAGTATGGGAACTCGTCCCATTACCAAAAAGTGTGAGACTCATTGGTTGTAAATGATATTTAAAATCAAACAGGATGCAAATGGTAATGTAGAGAGATATAAAACTCGTCTTGTGGTTAAAGGATATACTTAAAAGGAAGAAATTGACTTTAAAGAGACTTTTTCTTTGATTTTCACGAAATACTTTGTTGGGACACTCTTAGCATTAGTTGCACATTTGATCTTGAGCTTCATCAGGTGGATGTCAAAATAATATTTCTCAATTATGACGTTGAGGAAATAATATATATGGTGCAACTTGAAAAACTTTGAGTGGGGTGACCCAAAGAAAATGGTTACAAATTGACTAAATCTATTTACGAGCTTGAGCAAGCTTCCGACAATTGTACCATAAATTTCATCAAATAATTACCTCATTTGATTTTGAGGTAAATATTATTGATAATTGTGTGTACCAAAAGTTCAATAAGACTAAATTCATATTATTGGTTTTATATTTAGATGACATTTTGCTTGCCTCTAATGATGAGACATATTGAATGAAACCAAAAGATTTATATAAAAGAATTTTGAAATGAAAGATTTTGACAAAGCCTCTTTTGTATTAGCAATCCAAATACATCGAGACCGCACTCAAGGTGCTCTTGGATTTTCTGAGAGAAACTACACTGATAAAGTCCTTGAAATATTTGGCATGCAAAATTGTAAACCAAGATTTATTCCTGTTGTTAGAGGCGACAAGTTTAGCCTCGACCAAAGCCCTAAAATTCAAGAAATGCAAAAGACATATTACATATTTGGTGCCAAGAGCCTAATGTATGCTAAAGTTTATACATGTCCTGGTATTGTGTACATTGTAGGTATGCTTGGCAAATATTTAAGCAATCCAAGATTGGATCATCGAGTAGTAGCCAAAAGGATCATATGTGTGATATTTAAAAAGAGTAAAGGATTATATGTTCATATATCATAGATCAGACCAAATAAAGATCACTAAGTATTCTGATTCTGACTATGTTGGATGACAATACTGTAGAAGATCCATATAAGGCTACATTTTCTTGTTGGCTGTCAGAGCCCTTTTTAGGAAAAGTGTTAAACAAGTACTTGTAACTATTTCCACCATGGAAGCATAATTTGTAACATGCTATGTGTAATGTGTAACATCCTAAAAATAGGATTTACTATTAAAACGAGGTTTAAAGAGGGATTTAAAGGCAAATAGGGAATTAATTTGAACAATTGTAAAAATAACGGATACATCCCTAACATTTGTCATAATGACGGATGCATCCCTAAATGTTTTAAAAGCTGAATTTCTCTTCTTTTCTTCTAAAACTTTCGAGAGATAGAGAGAAAGACATCTCTTCTTCATCTTCTTCCTCTTCTTATCCAAAATTATCATCTCTAATCCTTTTCTTTTCCAATTTCTATTGGAAATCATCAATTAAAGTGGAAATTCATCTCTTTCATCTTACCTTCTCACGTGGACAGCTTGGATAAAAGGGAAAAAGAATTTGAATTCTCCAATTCAAGGTAAGAAGATGAATTCTTGTGTTCAGATATAGTTTAATCCTTTAATTCTTTCAATTTCTTGAGTTTTAAAGAAGTTGGAAACCATTGACATGTAAAGAGCTTAGGTTTTTCAAGAACCTTGAGCTCCTTATGAAAAAGGGAAATCAAGTGGCTTCTTAATTGCTAATTTTAAAGGATTAAACCTTAATAGCGGTTGTTTCAATAAATTAGGTAGTTGTGGAAGATTTCAGAACTAGGAGTTTGATTCGGAGCTTGTGAATAACGAGCTGATTGTATTTAGTAGCTCAAGGAGCTTTTGGAATTTCTTATTCCAGGTAGGGGGAGCATTTACATTTTAAATGTATAGTTTATGAACGGATTTGAGATAATATTGTTGTATTTAACGAGAAACCCTGAATATATATATATATATATATATATATTATGTGTGACATATTTGTGATGATTATAATATTTCCGTTAATATGATATTGATGTTGAGATATTGAATTTGGTATGAGAAATGAATTGTATGTGTGAATTTATGATTATTCCTATACATGAGATACAGTAGGAAATATGATGTTGATATGTGATTGATGATGATGATATGAATGTTATTCATGAAATATATCATGATGTATAAATGCATGGGATACATTTGATAAGCATGGGATGCTTATGTATTGAACAAATATGAAATATGATGTGGTTTCGAGGATTCCACAAAAGACCTTGGGTAGGACTCAAGGCAAACCTCTTGAGCGGGGCTCGGGGTTTAGCCCGTGACACTACCGTTGTCGCTGGGAGTGATTGTGTCACGTGAGAGGGCAAATGGTTTGGTACCAGTAAAACGGCCGGATCAGCTGAGAGTTGAGTTATGGTTGAGAGCCAGTTTTACAACACAAAATTAAAACTTAATAATGGATCCATTTGATTGAGCATGTGATTGTATTGATGTATGTTGTTGTGAACAACATGATTATATGATCATTGTGAATGAATGAAATGTAATGAGATTATGTGATATGATTATGATTTATATGTGGTTATGAATTGGACACTTAATCCGATTCAATAACTGTCATTTAACATGGAGTATGCTCACCCCTATTTATGATTGTTTTTCAGTGGATATAGAACGCGGTGAAGGCATATGAGATGACATTCAGTGGAGATTGAAGTATTCTGTACATGTATGTGTACATAGTATATATAGTAGTATATTGTGCCTTGGCCGGCTCTAGATGATGTTTTATGATATGTATAAAGGATTTAAAGTTTTGAATGATGGATAGCTTCATTTGGAAGCTTAAAATTTGAACTTGAATATGTATATGATATATGTTCATATTATATGGTATGAGATATGAGTTGATTTCATATAATTTGAAATTAAGCATATGCATACAAAGGAAATTTAGGAATTGAAAGAGTGAAATTGAGATCCGATGAGTTTTTGAGCCATCGGAAGGGATCGATAGATTCCCTATATCAATTATGAGTTGTCCATATAGGTTTTGATGTATTTGAATGCAAATTGATGGATTAGGTGCATGTAAATTGCATATTTGGATCATAGTGCATTTTTGTGCATAAGTTGGTCATATGTCCGAATTTTGGAGAACGGATAGCGCCAATAGCTCCGGAATGGTGAAAATATAGTGCCCATGAAGTTTCATAGTAATTGGACTTGAAACGGGCAAATTACGTAAGTTGGGAGTTGGTCTAAGAGTTTGGTATACCATTTTTGTATAACAAATCTGAGGTCCCAGCTCATTATTGTATAACTTGTAACATCCCAAATTTTAAAATAGAGGATTAATCAAGGAAATTGAATACTGAATAATTGAAGGTAAATTATTTAATGTCCCAATATACTAAAATTAATTAAATTAAGAATTTTTGGGATTTTTGGTGATTTATGGGGACCGGTTAAGCTGAAAATGAGCCCGGTTGAGATATGGGTGTCAGACCAAGTATCTCAGAATGAGATGATATTGGTTAGGGCTATTGAGAATAATATTGGGAGTCCGAACATATATTCGGAATAATTTTTAGATGAATTATTGAGCCCAAACGATGAGCCTGTTGATCATAAAACGATAAATCTTTAGTGAATGATTAAAATTAAAACACATGAGCCCAAATTCCTTTTCCTTTCCCACGAGAATGCTGAAGCAACTGGGAAAAATAATTCACTTCTTCTCTTCTTCATCTCTTTCTTATTTCTTCTTCTACTTTCTTCTTCTTCCAAAGCCCTAACTTTGAGTGGTAAGCTTTTCCTCCATTTTCGTTTTGAAGAAACTTGGAAGAGAACCATTGGAGCTGAATTCCTCTTCCTCTTCTCCTCTATTTTTGCAGCCCTCTTTTCTCCCCTTGGAACCCATTTCGTTTTAGGTGTGTGGTAAGCTCCTTTCATCATTTTTTGATGGGTTAATGATGATATTAAGGGATGTTATGATTTAGAAGAGTAATGCATGTACATGAGTAACTATTTAGAGCATTGAATGCTTATGCCCTAAGGTGGGTGGCAATAAATATGGGTATTTATGAGAGGTTAATGGTGGTTGGTGCATTTATGATGGAAAGGAGATGAAAGATTGATGTATTAATGAATGTGGTTGGGTTTTGGAGAAAACCCTAACTTTGAGAATTGGGGGAAAATAGCTAATGTTGATTTAAGACAATGATTTATGAAGAGAATGCATGACATTGATGAATAGGTGTATGGATGAATGGAGTTATATGAAGATTTAGGCTATTGTGGTTGGTAACCTTTGAACTTAATGATGGTGGCTTAATGGGAAGGAATTCCCGAAGCCTAATAAAGAATAAAAATGGTATCTACAACATGTCTAGCACGTGTTGTGAAATTATAAATATGAATATGACTAAATAGAATAGAATTGATGACTTGAGTAGTTGATTAATTAAGGTTTTACATGAATGTGAATGTAGGACCTATTCCGAACGACGAGGCGGGAGCGTCTTATCAATCAGAATTCTTCTCTTGAGGTAGGAGAGGAGTATTATGTTCTAAATACATGAGTTTGAATGTTATTTGATTGTGGTATGTATTGTCATGCATTTTAGCCTTGCTTGAATGTTGTGAAAAATAATGATGTGGCATATAATGTAGATGATATGTTTGGCAACATGCTTTGAATGCATTTAGAAGAAATTTTGATGTGTGGTGTGGTGGCATGAACCGTTTGATGAATGTGTGGTTAGATAAATATATGTCCACCGAGAAAGCATAATGAATGCTAATGATTTTGATGAAGAATAATTTGTATCCTTGTATGATACTAAAGTTGAATGATGTGACTGATAATTATTGAGAACGCCACACAAAGATTCAAATTAATGAGAATAACCAACAAGATTGAATCCATTAAAAACCTTGTGGTGATGTTGGTGACGATGATGATGTATATTGAGTGGCATATATAGGATGCATAGAGTGAGGAATGCATATGATCTGCATTTGCATCCATGGCATACTACATAGCCGCCGTTGTTGGAACATTAAAGGAGTTCCCTCGGCCGACCCAGTGGGAGGGTGGCTCGATGCACGAGCAAGTTGTATTTTCCCCTGTGACTTGGTGTGAAGTCACGAAGCCACCCATGTATTGCTTCGGGGAGCTACATGTGGCCGACCCTTGTGGGGGGTGGCTCTTTACGAGCAGGTGACCCCGGTGGTCCTCAAGATCACAGCCGCCATGATTTAATATCTGGCCGGCCCGCAACACCATATGTTGATATGTTGAGTACCGCGGTCATGGTGAAAATGACCAGGTGTTGCAAGATAGGCGATGCGGTTTGGTACTAGTAAAACGATTGGTGAATGCATGTAATTTAAAGAATAAGTGTACATATTTTACTACTGCAGTAGGGGTATGGTTAGATAACCATGCTTAAATCCCACATTCGGTGTTGTAATCCCATAGTCAGATCTGTAATTGTTGAAATATTCCTTTGTGCATATGCATTAGCTTAAGAGCATTTGCATATAGAAGGAGGTATGCCAAAGTGGTGAGGTATGATGATGGTTGCGATGAGATTGTAAAAATATATTTTAAGACAACATAAAAGACATGAATACCAAATAATGGTTGTGTGATAGTTCAATTGTTGAGAGACGTGATTATGTATGTGCTTGTGTACTTTGTTTGGAATTGTGTTGTTAGTTATGATAAATGTATGATGGAATTGTGAGGGTATATGGAATGGTGAATGTTATAACATCCTTAATTTTTTTAAATAATTTTCAATAAATCAAGTAAATTTTTAGCAAATAAATTAAATTTCCAAACAGGAATCGGATTCAGCATTAAAAATACTGGTTATACATCAATCTGACCGACCCATTTATAATACAAATAAATACAAATAAACTTTTCACAAATAATTCCAAGATTAAAACGAAATCTGAATTAAATAAGATTATTATCACTTTACAAAAGCCGACCGACCACTTTATAATACAAATAAAATATAACACTCGGTAATCACAAGAGTCGGCCAAGGCTTCTACCCAAATAACTATGTACACTATGTATTGTGCATACTAATACATAATGCTCCAGTCGGTCGAGTGACTTCAAGTGCCATCACTGTGTCCTCTATCCACTGTAAAAATAATAAGTAGGGGGTGAGCATAAACATATCAAATAATAGTTATTGAATTGGATTAAAAGTCCAATCCATAACTATACAAATAACATATACCGAGCCATATGAAACAACATAAATAGTATGCTATTCTCAACTACATATATATCAATGCACACAGGTACTCACTCGGATAAATCCATTATTAAGTCTTTTAATTGTGTTGCAACACTGGCTCCCCGAGCCATAACTCAGCTCTCAGCTGAACCAGCCGTTTTACTGGTACCAAATCGTTTGCACCCAACACGACACCATCACTCTCAGTGACAACGGTGAGTGCCACGGGCCAACCGTTTACACCCTTATGTGACACCATCACTCTCAGTGACAACGGTGAGTGTCATAGGTCAAAACCCCGAGCCCTGCTCAAGAGGTTACCTTGAGTCCCACCCAAGGTCTTTTGTCTTTTGCCTTGAGTCCCACCCAAGGTCTTTTATGAAAACCACATCATATTTCATATTCAACCATCACACATGCATCTCATGCATATACATAAATATCATGAAAAATTCATGAATCATCATTCATGAAAAACATAAAGTGTCATATAAATGGGGTCTCAATAACAATTATGCACATAACATATATACAACATAATAATATCACCCCACATCCATTCATAAACTATCTATTTGAGATGTACGCTCCCCCTACCTGGAATAAGGAGTTTTCAATTGTTCTTCAATCGTTATCAGTTACAGTTTCGAGAATTCCGACTGGAATTTCAGCTTCGTGTTAGTTCAGAGATTTCTTCATAAAGAGAAGAAATGAAGTTTGATTCCTTCTTCGTTAATGGCTTTTAGCAGGAGTTGGAAGAGAAAGATTGTAGATGATATTTTTCACTTTCCAAAAGTCTTTAATTGATCTAACAGTAGTTGATATTTATATTGTTCATGCAAAAAAGACGTGAACAATAAAAAGATCTCTGTTGTACGTTTCCTCGGATGATGAATAAGGAATAAGCATTTAATGAAAAGGAACAACATATCATAAAGGGTCCCATTTCAGAAAAATATCAGAAGAAGAATCTGCTGGAAGCTAGCAGAACAGAGTGACATGGAAAGTATTCATAATTAAAATAATCAATAATTCCGACTCGGTTTCGTTTTGGGCACATCCTTTCTGAGTAAGCCTCTGTCCGCTCAGAATTCCTTCATTCGGAGGAAAGGTTCCATCCCATGGAACACTCGGCTTTCGCTCCTCGAAAATGTCCTACATGGTAACATCTCATTCAGACATACCCAAGTATATTTATGTCCAAGTCAATCCTTTACTTACGTCACTCGAAAGTCTCCCATCTAAAAATCACTCGGAGTTTGAAGTCAACTCTCTTTCTCAGAAGTCTTTCCATTCGAACGAATCACTCGAGGTCAAGGACAATTCTGAAGACAAACCCGAGCACAAGCTTTTTGGTCATTATTAAATATTGACCCGAGCATAAATTTAACGAGGTTCACCACTCGATAACTCACCACTCGGATATTTACTTTCCTCAGAAATTGTTCACTCGGAACTATCCATTTGGAAACATACTCACTCGGAACCGCTTCACTCGGATTTTCCTTATTCGAAAGTGTCTCATTCGGACACTATTTTCTTAACTTAGAAATAATTTGCTTAATGATGTTTCACTTGGAAACATCTTAATTCCATTTGGAAATAGTTTCCTCGGTCTTACTTCACTCGGTGTTGCACCATTTTCACTCGGAATATCATATTTCAAATGGTATTCACTCGGAATTTCATTCAGAATTTCTTCATTAATCCTTAATGAATGAATTTTCAAAAAAAATTACAAATTTTGGGATGTTACAAATGTTATAGATGTGCAAAGTATACATGTGTAGATGCATATATATACATAATCACATGGTATTCATATTCATACCTTTGGAATGTGGACTCACTCTCCCATGTTATCTATTTTTAGAATTGTGATGCAGGGCATTCATGGGAAGAGTTAGCATTTTGAAGTACATTTTGGCTGTGAAGGTAAATAGTTGTATAGGAAGCGCCTTGGCCGGCGATATTAGATTTTGTATAGCATATGATGTAATGAATGCTTGTTTTGATAATTTTAGGTGATAGATGATTTTGGTGGTCATAGAGGAAAATTGGATCTTAGTGTATGATCAATTTTTATCTATGACCCGAGGGATGTAAATTGATGAATAATGATGCTTGTTGATATTTGATCTTATGAATGAATGGACGTTTATATAAAAATTTATGTTTTGGTGGTTATGTGAATTGGTGTGTTGGATTCCTTATGTTTTCATGAATTAGAATGGATTTTAATGGTTAATGATGAGTGAGGCAAGTTTCAAAGGTGTCATATAATGTGTAAATCATGTAGAAATTAAATGAATTGCAGTAGATTGAGTTTTGGTATGGTGTATTGTATGTTGGTATGCAATTTCACGTTTTCTGCATAAATTCTACAGAACTCGCTCAAGCGAGTGAGAATCTTACTCGAGCGAGATTGTTGTGAATCAGAGTTTTGGCCCCTGGCCTGATTTCGCCCGAGCGGGTGTATATTTCACCCAAGTGAAATTGTCATAGAATCAGAGGTTAGCCTCTGGACAATTTTCGCTCAGGCGGAAGTGTGGTCGCTCAAGCGAGGGGGATGGGAATTTGACACTGGACGATTTTCGCCCAGGTGAGAGTTGCCTCGCCCGAGCGAAAATCGACCAGAGAGCTACGATTGTTTCTGGAACAATCTCACTTAAGCGAGACATGTCTCGCTCGAGCGAGATTGGCATCTGATGCACCCTTCCTCCCTTCGCTCAAGCGTTTCGCTGACTCGCTCAAGGCTTCCTTTGCATCTCGCTCAAGCGAGATGGGGCTCGCTCAAGTGAGAGGATCCCCTGATGCAAATTATTTCTCTTCGCTGAGTCTCCCCTTGCCTTGCCCAAGCGTGCCTACGCTGGCTCGCTCAAGCGAATGGGACTCTCGCTTGAGCGAGTGGCCCACTGATGCTCATGATGGCTTGTTTCAAATAAATTTTTGATTTCTATGCACTAATTCTCCAATAAGCATTACCTTATGAGTATCATTGATATATTAAGAATCATGGAACATTATAACTCTCTCCTCTTGAATTCATCCATACATCAATCAATTTAAATTAAGATTCCATTGTTTTTAATTGAACAATTATTACTAAATCATATTTTTAATTACCCTCTCGTATCTTCATATATGGGAGTGGTTTATCATAGATCTAGGTGTTGTGTTAAAAGCTTCACCACTTATTTCCTTTTCATTGAAGTATGATTTATAAAAATGTGAAAAATTTACCCCTATTTTTAGGGGCGTCTCATAACTCGCTCAAGCGAGATGATTCTCGCTCAAATGAGATAAGTTGGTTTTAGGAAGAAAGCTTACTGGTCAGTTTTCGCTCAAGCGACTCTGGTTTTGCTCAAGCGAGAACTTTGGAGGCCATAATCTCACTTAAGCGAGGGAGTCTCACTCAAGCGAGAGGCATAATGTGAGCTACTAGAATGTGCTTGCCCAAGCGAGCTTAACACGCTCAAGCGTGACCGGTTTCGCGCTCAAGCGTGAGCCTCACACTCAAGCGTGATCGTGCCCCTGATTCTTTTTTTATTTACATTCAATTCTTGCTCAAGCGAGCTTACCAGGGCCTAATTCTGCCCAATTCACGCTTAAGCGTGAGTGTTCGCGCTCAAGCGTGAGAGTTAAGGCCTAATGCTATAAATTCACGCTCAAGCGTGACTTTAAGCGCGAGCTCGCTTAAGCGTGGAAAATCGCACTCAACCGTGCTGATTCAGTTTTTACTCTCTTCATGAAAGTTATAGAAAATTTTGTCTCCATTGTTTTGATACCCAATTTGCATCAATCGGAGTTAGGTATCCCAAGTTATGCCCAAAATACTAAAGGGTGTTCAGGCTAAAAATTTTAGCAGGGCTGATTTCATAAATTAACAAATTAAGCAATCTTCAGGGCATAATTGGCCCTTAACTTCTGCATAACAATTGTAGGTATTTGAGTTATGAATCTTTACAAACCAGATTCATCTTGATTGGAGTTGTGTAACTCCAATTTGACTTAAATTATCGAGTGGTGCGCAGGGAGCTAACGTGTTGAAAAATTTTCTTTGGGCCATTTTGGAGCCCCAAACTCTAGGATATGTTATGGGGGATCCATTGAGTCATATAAGGACATCCTAGGATGGGTGTGAATATTTTTAAAAAAATTCCCATATTTATTTATTTATTTATTTATTTATATTATTATTAAATTAAGGTTTGGATGTTTTATTTTGGTATCAGAGCAGACTTAAAAAGTCCAAGGCCAAGGTTGATGTACTGAATGCTAGGAACTGAGTGAATTCATATGCTAGTTGTCAATTATTGAATTGATTGATGATATCCACTGTAAAAATATTGTATTCTTATCTATTAGAAATACTAAAGTGTGATGTTATTTCAGGATAAGAATGACTGATCATCCAGATATGGATGCAATGACTGCTGCCTTTAAGCGTTTTGCTGACATTTTAGAAAGGCAGAACTAACCCCAAATGTCTGACAATCATAGTATAGATTGTTTTTTGAAGCGTAAGCCGACTGAATTCCATGGAGGCTTTCAACCTGATCAAGCCTATGCATGGATACGGAATTTGGAAAGGATCTTTGATAGTCTGCAGTGCACTGAGCCACAAAAAGTCGAATATGCTGTGTTTATGCTTCGTAAAGAAGCTGAAAATTAGTGGAAAATAACAAAAGCTAGGATGATAGCTGCAAGCACTGAGGTGATTTGGGAGAATTTCAAGGGATATTTCCTTGAAAAATATTTCCCAAAGACTGTAAGAAGCAGAAAGGAACTAGAATTCATGGAGCTCAAACAGGGCAATCTTAGTATGGAAGAATATGCAACAAAATTTGAGGAACTCTATTTGTTTTATCCTCCTTTTCAGCTGTCGGGTACAGAAGGTTCGAAATGTATTAAATTTGAGAGTGGTCTGAGACCTAAAATCAAGAAGGCTTTTAGACACCAAGAAATCAGGAGCTTCCCTGTTCTTGTTAATAAATACCGAATTTATGAAGAAGATGATAAAGCTTCTACTGGATCAAGCAGTAGATCTGACAGTTCTTCAAAGCTTCAACCTATCAGTTTTAAAAAGCTAGGGAAGTTTGTTAGAGGTGGATTATCCTTTAAATCCAGAGGCCGAGGAAACTCTGGTGGTCGTTCTGTGAGTCGTCCGAGGGACATTAAATGTTTCAGATGTGGTGGAGACCATTATGCCAGGAACTGTGATAAAGAAGAAAAGGTTATCTGTTATAATTGCAATGAAAAAGGACATATTCATCCTAACTGTCCTCTTTTACAACAAACTGAATCTAATGCTAGTGTAAATCGTAGAGGCTTCCGAGGACGAGGCCGTGGAAACGGTAATAGAGGAGGCAGAGGAAATGATGGACGTGGTAATAATTCTATGTTGCCTAGAAATGATCAAGCTGGAACTTCTAATTCACCAGCTGCGGGCAAAGTTTATGCTTTTACTGCTGAGGAAGCTGCCCAAGCCAATGATCTGATTCATAGTAAGTGTTTACTTAGGGATACTATTCTTAATGTGGTGTTTGACTCTGGTGCAACTCATTCTTTTATTTCTAATGATTGTGTGATGCATATGAGATTACCTGTGATTACTATGAATCGGGCGTTGAATGTGTCTAACCTGACTGGTGCTAAACTATGGACTTCTATGATGTGTGAAAATGTATCCTTCACTTTGGGTGATAGGAGTTTTATGGCTGATTTGATGTGTCTACCTTTAAGAGGTCTTGACATTGTCCTTGGTATGGATTGGCTATTAGCTAATAAAGTCCTAGTTGATTATTAGAACCGGCGGGTGATCTTTCCTAATCAGAATGCCAATGATGATAGAATTCAAGGTATATCTCAGTTATTTATGTTATTCTGTATGATTGATGGAAAAATGGGTCTAGAGTCCATGATATCTCTGTTGTGTGTGATTTCTCTAAGGTGTTTCCGGAGAATGTACATGGTGTTCTTCTTGATAGAGAAATTGAATTCTCTATTGATCTTATTCCTGGAGCTGAACCGATCTCCAGAGCTCCTTATAGAATGTCTTCAGTTGAATTGGCAGAATTAAAGAAGCAGGTTGATGAATTGCTTGAGAAACAGTTCATTCAACCTAGTATATCACCGTGGGGTACTCCAGTGTTACTTGTTAAGAAAAAGGATGGCAGTATGCAGTTATGTGTTGATTACCACCAATTAAATAAGCTCACAATCAATAATAAATATCCATTGCCTAGAATTGATGATTTGATTGATCAGTTGCGTGGTGCTTCAGTCTTTTCTAAGATTGATTTACAATCTGGATACCATCAGATCCGAGTTAAAGCTGCTGATGTTCCTAAAACACAATTCAGGACCCGATATGGTCATTATGAATATGTGGTAATGCCATTTGGTGTGACTAATGCTCCTGCTATGTTCATGAATTATATGAACAATAATTTTCATCCTTATTTGGATTGGTTTGTGGTGGTATTTATCGATGATATTTTAATTTGTTCTAAATCTCATGAGGAGCATCTACATTTGGTACTTCAAGTGCTGAAAGAGAAGTAATTATTTGCTAAATTATCTAAATGTGAATTCTGGATGGATAAGATTCAATTTCTGGGTCATGTTATCTCCAGTGAAGGTGTATCTGTTGATCCTTCAAAAATTAAAGCTGTTATGGCTTGGGAGATACCTAAATCAGTCACTGAGGTCAGGAGTTTCATGGGTTTAGCTAGTTATTATCGGAGATTCATTGAAGGATTCTCTAAAATTGCATTGCCATTAACCAAGCTAACCCGAAAGAATGTTCCTTTTGTGTGGTCTTTTGAGTGTGACAAGAGTTTCCAAAAATTGAAGGCTAGATTGACTTCTACTATTGTGCTGGCATTGCCTAATTTGTAGGAAAATTTTATGGTCTATTGTGATACATCCAGGCTGGGTCTTGGGTGTGTATTGATGCAGAATGATAAGGTGATAGCTTGTGCTTCGCGACAGTTGTGACCGCATGAACAGAATTATCCTATGCATGATTTGGAGGTTGCAGCTGTGGTCTTTGCACTGAAAATTTGGAGGCATTATCTTTATGGCTCTAAATTTAAAGTGTACAGTGATCATAAAAGTCTGAAATATCTATTTGATCAGAAAGAACTAAATATGAGGCAGAGGAGATGGATTGAATTTTTGAAAGGCTATGATTTTGATTTGAAATACCATCCGGGAAAGGCAAATGTTGTAGCTGATGCCTTAAGCCAAAAATCTATTCATATGGCAGTGATGATGGTTAAAGAGATAAAGTTGCTTGAACAATTCAGAGACATGAATCTACATATAGATGTTTCTTCGCCTCAAAAAGTGACTCTTAGTACTTTGACAATAGCCAATGAGTTCTTGAAGTTGATGTATACTCAACAATTAACTGATGCTTATCTAACAGAGATGAAAGAAACTCAGGCTAATGGTAAAGATTTGTCCTTAACAGAGGGTTCTGATGGCATTTGGCGAGTAAAAGGTCGAATTTATGTACTTGATTCTGGTAATTTATGACAAATGGTAAGCTCATAAAAGTATGCTGAGTATCCATCCAGGTACTACCAAGATGTATCATGATTTAAAATTGCATTTTTGGTGGCCTGGAATGAAAAGAGATGTGGTTGACTTTTTGGCTCATTGTATTATCTATCAGAAAGCAAAGGTTGAACATCAGAAACCATCTGGTGGTTTACAGCCTTTAGAGATTCCAATGTGGAAATGGGATGCTATTGCCATGGATTTTGTAATGGGATTACCTAGGACTCATAGTGGTCATGATGCTATCTGGGTTATCGTGGATAGATTGACGAAGTCTGCACATTTCTTGCCTATTAATATGAGTTACCCCTTGCAGAGACTAGCACAGTTGTATATCAGTGAGATCGTTCAACTGCATGGTGTTCCATCTTCTATTGTGTCAGATAAAGATCCGAGATTTACTTCCCGATTTTGGGGAAGCTTGCATCAGGAGTTAGGCTCGAA
The DNA here is from genome assembly GCA_037962975.1 of Clitoria ternatea. Lineage (NCBI taxonomy): Eukaryota > Viridiplantae > Streptophyta > Magnoliopsida > Fabales > Fabaceae > Clitoria > Clitoria ternatea. Next base: position 267,625,148 of record CM075671.1, read on the forward strand.
GCTTCGATTGAGTTCGGCCTATCATCCCCAGACAGATCGGTAGTCTGAGCGTACTATTCAGAGTTTAGAGGACTTATTGAGGTCCTGTGTGCTAGAGCATGGTGGTAGCTGGGAGCAGTACCTTCCACTAATTGAATTTACTTATAATAATAGCTATCACAACAGCATAGGTATGGCTCCATATGAGGCTTTATATAGCAGGAAGTGTCGAACACCTCTTTGCTGGTCAGAGACTGGTGAGAGCCTAATGTTAGGGCCTGAGATTGTGCAGCAGACCTCTGAGCAAATTCAGATGATCAGAGATAAAATGAAAGCATCCCAGGATCGTCAAAAAAGTTATCATGATAAGTGGACGAAACCACTTGAGTTTCAGGTTGGTGACAGAGTATTCTTAAAAGTTTCTCCTAGTAAAGGTATTGGGAGAGCACTAAAAAGCAAGAAACTGAGCCTGAAGTATATTGATGCTGAAATCCCGAGTCATTAAATTGATGGTAAAATCTTAGTAAAATGAAATGTGACTCTCGGATTCACACTTATGGCAAGCGCACCAGTCGTTAAAATTGTAGTATATTTGATCGTCTCACAGGGATTGTGGTAAATACCTCAATCTAGGACTAGTACAAGCTGAACCAACAGAAAATACATGAAATTCATTCGGTTTTTATGGTTTTAGTGTTTTATAGTTGTTTTTATATTTTGAGAAACAGAGTTAAGGTGAAATGTGAAAAGTGATTAAAAGAAAACAGGTCAGGATTGCTTTTGCTCACAATTTCCTCAAGAAACATGCCATAAAGTATAATCGAACTTCACAATCTAGAGGACAATCCGCTTGTGGTTATTCCCTAATTCCTTAGGTGAAAAACACTAATTCTTAAGCAATGAACCTTAATTCCTTAAGTGCTCGATTAACCTAAGAATCTAATGCGAAATTGGAGGTTGAACTCTAACTATTCACCTAAATTGATTAGGCCTGAACTAGTTAGAAAGCTGGAAGTTACCTAAGCTTCAGCCATGATTCCTCACTGGTGAAGTTCTTCATCCATTCTGGATTTGTCAATCCAGCGATTCTGCTATACTCCTCAGCTTGTTCGCCTCAAGATCTTCGAAGCTGATCTACTTGCTCACAGCTTCAAGATTCCATTGTTCACCTTCACAATCCCAACCTTAGGGATTTAGAACTCCATAGACTTCGGTTCCATCGAAGGATTGTGAAACGTCATGGAGGAGAGAGTTTAGAGAGATGAAAAATGTAGTGAGAGATTGGAAATGGAGAAATAAAATTGTATTACTTTGCTCTGTGTCTCTACACACACTACTATTATTCTTGTCCCCCTCCTACAGAGTATGTACAACCTATTTATAAGTTTCTACCTAACTAACTTAACTGATAACTTTCGACCACTTCAGCTAACGACTAACACTACTTAATTACATAGTTTACAAAATAACTAACTAATTACAGCTCAGCTCTTAACAGGATCCAGCTCAGCTCTTAACAGGATCCAGCTCAACCTTAGCTAATGTACAGCTCAGCTCCAGCTAATTGACAGCTCACTTCTTAAGTTAACTTGAGGTTTCAGTAGTAGAGAAGAAGGCAATGGGAGTGGAACAGTACTGCACCAAGTGTGTTGTTGGAGGGAAGGAACAGTGTTTAAATTACTGCCTTGATGCTTCAGCTGCTGAGTATTCGCTTGGGCAGATTAAGCTTCGCTTGGTTGAGTCCGGATTAATACTACAGTGTTTCTTTCTCTTTTGGGCGTTATGGCAAAACTTGGGCGAGGACGGACTCTTAAAGTTATGCTTGAGTGAGTCCGGATTTTTACTAGGACGGATTAAATAATGACTAAACACATCGGTTTCTTATGTAGCATTCCGTTCTTCTTCTCTTTTATAACCAGTGTCTTGGGCGTTGTCTTCTTAAGTAAGCTTGGGCGTAGTCTTGCTCTGGGCGGAGTACTTGGACGGAGTCTTGGACCCTCGCTTGAGCGGATTTAATTCCCGCTTGGGTGGATTAATTATCAAATCAGTATTTTGTAGTTGGCACTCGGGTTTTACATGCAGTATTCTGAGCCCTTATTCTCTTTTGGAGTCAGTGTCTTTGAGGTCTCACTCAGTCAGAATTGAAGAAGTCTCACTCGGATTCATCAAATCTCGCTCGGCTCTGTAAGATTTTACTCAAAATTTTCTTCTTGTCTCGAGTCCGTCCTGTTCCTGCACCAATAAATAGCTACTTGCCTAGCATTTATACACTGGCTACTTAGTAAATTTGTAAATACTTCAAAATTCCTTATTTAATTAAAATTTTCAATCGGTTTCTTACATAGATAACATACTTCTGAAATAATTAACTACAATATGAATTCTTATCAAATTATTAAATAATAATAATAAAACTAATCAATAGTTAGTAATTTATGTTAAATAATTAGTGGAATAATTAAGTCTTTTCAAGACTTATCACATCCCCAAACTTAAAACTTTGCTTGTCCTCAAGCAAATATTCAGATTAATTATCAATCAGTAATTGATCAACACAGTCAATCTTTCCTTAACTTAATTCATACTATAATTATTGAATACCGATCATGCTTTCTTCTCGCAATCTCTAAAAGTATAAATACTTACACCTCCTTTGGAAGACAAGTTGCTGATGCTTTCCTCACTGATCGGTGTTTAACTCTTCTCTCGGTGTGTAGGGTAAATAAAATGCACTCAGCACCTGCATACTTGTTAGATCAACATAAGCTTGCAACAGTTCTAAACATCATGAAATATGCCAACTCAATCGGATCAGTAAGGGCTTTTTAAGCTTATAATGGGGCTCAGCTACAGGCTCAATTATTGTTTTTCCGAGTCATAGATAGGTTACAAGATGTGTCCACTGATGCTTTGCCTCGATTCTAACTTACTTGCCTTCTACTAACAACTCTCTTAACTTTTCCGACTGGATGCTACTTAATGACTCGTGCTGTTTTGCACTTCCTTTTTCTTTTAGTCCTTCGGACTTCTCTTTTTTTCTTTTCTTCCTTTTCTTTTTCCATCTTCTTCCGATCAAAATTTTTTTTTCTTTTTGGTGCTTTGCACCTCTTTTTCTTTTCAGTACTTTGTTCATTTTTCTCTCGGCTTTGCCTTTCTTCCTTTTATTTTTCTACATATTTATCCATAATCAAGGTCGGAGTGTGTCCTTAATTACTGTTAGGCACACTCTTCATCCCCAAACTTAGAGATTGCTAGTCCCTAGCAATAAGCAAAAACCGAGTACTTCACCAGTGGAACATCCAGGGTACTCTAGTCGGGTTTTTCTTGGATAAATAGGCTTGTAATGTTAGGTGCATAAAACGAATGAAAAGGTCTCAGGCTCAAACATATTATCGGGTCAAAGGATGATTAATATATTAGGAAGGTTATTTTTGGCCTTGGCTAAATAATCAAAGAAGGCCTTCATCATTTCCGATTGGTTGACATACGACAATTAACAAGAACTGAGGCAAATTCTGTCTCACTAACTAGCATGCAAGCTCACTCGGAAAAGATAAAACAGGCTCAAAAGCTCATACAATTATAACATTTAATCAGTCAGCCTTGTCCCCAAACTTAATGTAAGATCATACATCTAGAATGCTAACTAGCATGCCGAGTAAACATTTTAACTAAGGATGAATAATAGTTATGGTCAGAGATCATGAGTTAAGCAAAAACCGATCAATTAATTTATCTGACTACAGCTTAACGAATCAGCAAACTTTTTAAATCATGAAGATGGATTTGGAAATTAAATATAATTATCATATCTTATCAAATAAAGACTCAGATAATTAAATAAAGAGTCGGGATACTAGAATACTTCCCTGTTACCTGAATGGCAGTGCTTGGAAACGCGTAATCGGATCGGGACTCATGGATTTTACCAATACATACGAAAAACCGAATAAAACAACAAATTGAACATGAAAGTAAAATTTCATTACATAATTAAAAATAAGATAAGTTCAGTGTTCAGCAAGCAATTACAATAGCTTCAAACTAAATACATAAGAAACATTATAAAAACGTGGCACCACTGCTTAAACATTTTGAGCTTCATCGTCCTTGTCCTGCTGGGGGAAAATCATGAATCCAATGGAAGCTAACCACGCATCCCTATCAGGTGGTGCTCCCATTTCCGATGAATGCTCAACCCTCAGCTTCGAAGCAATCTTCCTGAGCATCTGATCGTGGTTCAAAACCCGATCGTAAATTTCAAGTTGCATCTTCTTCACAACCTGTAATTCCTGTAATATTAAAAGAATGTCAGAAGAAGGAGAAGATGAACCAGCTCCTACAAATTGCTTGGGACGTTCTATTTCTGCGGTTTTAAAGTTCTCAGCACAGTTTTCATCAGCTTTAATGCTTTCCACCTCTGGTGACTCATTTTCCTCACTGGCAGGAGGGACATTCCTTTGAACTAGAGGAGATACATCCCCTTGGTCCTGACTTCGACTAGGGACCTGGACAGATGAATCAGAAATAGTGATGGTGGCCACTTCTCTTTCAGTATCTAATTGTTTCCTTCGCACACTTCCTTCTGCGAAGTTTGGTCTAGGTTTCTGTAGAAGTCTTTGAGATCTTCTCTTCATGATGAATGTTAAAATAACGATTATAAACAACCTAATCAAACAAAAAATAAGAACAAAAATCCAAGAGAAAAACAGCAAACCAAACTGTGAGATGCATGGCTTATGAACAGTGGAAAACAATAATAATGAAACACGAAGATAATAACCACGAACTGCGAAGTGAAAGAAGTGAAAAGGTGATACCTTTCTCAGAAATCAGAAAGTGTCGTTTCGTCTTCAGCTCAAGTTCAACACAGGTACTGAAGGTTGGAAACTGAAAGGACTTTTCTTTTATAACGAAGAATTCAATTTTCCAGAAACGCGTAAATGCGGTCAACTTTAATTATTACTTTTATTAAATGCATTACTGCTGTTATTATTATTATTATGTTTATTTATTTATTTATTTTATTACATTTTATTTAATTTTTATTTATTATTGTTTTATTTATTATTATTTTTTTTCTTGAATACTCAATTACTAGAGGGGTAGAAGATCGAGGAAGAGTGGGATGATACCAATGTGATGCCAAATGGACATAGGAGAATGGAAGATGGATAAATGAACAGACCGTAAGATAACGTAGTAAATGGAAAATTTAATTACCTGAAATAGAGTACATGAAAAATGAGTGAAAAATGTAATGGAATACGAGTGAATCAAGAGACGAATAATAAAAGAAACGAATAGAAGTATAAACGAATGAATGAAAACTCAAGTAAATAAATAATGACTAAAAAGAGGGAAAGGGGTGAAAGGATGATAATTGAGTGAGAATGGAAATAGGTACCGAGTGATTGAATAGTTGATCAACGAATGAGGTGAACAACGCAAGTCTGAGTAAATGAAAGGGAAAGAATGAATGCATAACTGAAAAGCTAACTGACGGGTGAGGAATGGAAAAGAGGGTGACCGAATGGAAATGAGGAAAGGGTATACCTATCGATGAAAGAGATGAGTAAATGAAGGAACCGAATGAACTAGCGAGAAATCTAGTGAATAAGGAACTGAGTTATGAAAAAATGAATAAAACACTGAATGAAAAGGGTACCGAATGGATCATAGAATGAGTGAAAGAATGAATGAATGAAGATAAATGGATGAAGAGTGTGCCAATGAATGGACGAGTGAACAAATATATGTGTATTACACATACGTGAACGAAAGACAGGGAGAGACGAGTAGAAAAATGATAGGATAAGAAACTGACTGAAATAAACCGAGTGAATGTAAAACGAGCTAAAGAGAAACTTACGGAGAGATGAGTAAGGAACACAATAGAAGTAAATTGAACGAACGAGTGAATGATATACTGGATGGAAAGAATACTGATTGAATGAAAAATGAGAAAATGAAGATGAGTGAAGGATTTACTAGGGAATGAAGAACCGAGTGAATGAAAGATCGAGTGAGAGTGGAGAAAGATACTGAGTGATGGAGATACTAAGTGGTAAAGGATGAGTGGAAGAGTAAACAAAACAACGAGTACAGAGAAGAAATGAGTAAATGGAAGAACCAATGAATAAAAGACGAATGGAAAATTAAGAGCAAAGCTGAGTGAATGAAACAACAAGTGGAAAAACGAATGGATAAAAAATAGAATGCGATAATGAAAGACTGAATGATAGGTGAGGAATGAAAAAGAAAGAGTGACCGAGTGGAAGAAAGACGAGTAGATTGAGGGTGGATGAAAAAAACCAGTGGATGAAAGAATGAATTCCGAGTGAAGGAGATGAGTGAGGGGTATACCGATCGGTTGAAGGAGATGAGTAAATGCAAGAGCGAGTGGAAGAAACCGAGTGATCTAGTGAGAAACCAAGTGAATAAAAAAGAGACTGCAGAAAGAGACTGCATGAAAGAGATACCGAGTGGGGGAACCGAGAAAGAGTAGATTGAAAGAACAACCGGATAAAGAGATTGGGTGAGGGAATACGAAACTGAGTGACGAGTGAGTGAGAAAATTACGGAGAAATGGGTGAAGGAACGAAGAAGAAAGAGTAGATTGAAAGAACGAGTGAATTAACGACTGAGAAGAAGAATGGATAACAGAATTCATGAAAAGAAGGACGAGTGAAAGATAAATGAAAGAAACTGAGTGAGGAGTGAGGGAGCCGAGTGGAAGAAACCGACTACTAGAGAAAGCCGAGTGGATGAATGAATAAAAGGCTGCGTGCAAATGAGACTAATGGATACAATACTGATTGTGATGACTGAGGAATCCGAGTGGTGAAAAGCCGACTGAAATAAGTCACTTTTCACTATCTGACCCGTTCATTACATCAATGATCAGAAATCCTTCCAAGTCTTCCTTTTTATTCGTAGAAATTTATTGAAAAATACCGAGTGAAGTTCAGTCGGGAAGAAGGGTTACGACGAAGTAACAATTATCCGAGCGTACTATTTTCACTCAACTTAGTACAATTTTCCTCTAAGTGCGAAACAACAATCAGCATTGGCTCGCCTAAGCTACCAGTGCTTCACCTGAGCGAAAATAGAAAAAACAACTCGGATTTCCTTCTTCAACTTCACACTTTTATTTTATTCAAAGTTCTAAACAAAACAATCGGGACATAGGGCTGCCTCCCTAGAGCGCTTCTTTAAGGTCACTAGCTTGACCTTATTGTATCTAAGAAGATGGTTTCAGTAACAAGGAGGTTTTCTGCCTATCAAACTCTCCTCCAAAGTAGAGTTTGAGTCGCTGGCCATTCACCTTGAAAAACCGATCGGTAGTCGGATCTTTCAGTTCGACTGCACCATGAGGAAAAACCTCATTTACAGTAAAAGGCCCGGACCACTTAGATCTAAGTTTTCCAGGGAAGAGTTTCAGTCGGGTATTGAATAACAAAACCTGATCGTCCTTCTGAAACTCTTTCTTATTAATTCGCTTATCATGCCATTTCTTTGTTTTCTCCTTATAAATGGAGGCACTTTGATAAGCGTTGAGTCGGAACTCCTCTAATTCATGGAGTTTCAAAACTCTTTCCTCTTGAGACTGGTCACAGTCCATGTTTAATAGTTTTATGGCCCACCACGCTTTGTGTTCCAACTCCACAGGGAGATGGCAAGCCTTACCGTACACCAGTTGATACGGGGACATGCCAATCAGAGTTTTGAAAGCTGTTCGGTAAGCCCACAATGCATCGTCTAGTTTTACCGACCAATCTTTTCTGGATTTTCCGACCACTTTTTCTAAAATTCTCTTTATCTCTTTATTTGACAATTCGACTTGTCCACAAGTCTGTGGATGGTAAGGAGTGGATATCTTATGTAAAACCTCATAGTGACGCAGGGCTTTTTCCATTATCTTATTGCAAAAGTGTGAACCCCCATCACTAATAATTACTCTCGGAACTCCAAACCTAGAGAAAATATTCTTCTTAATGAACCTAAGCACAACCTGTGCATCATTGGTTCTGGTCGGAATTGCCTCCACCCATTTGGAGATGTAGTCCACAGCAACCAGAATGTATTCGTTGGAGAACGACTTAGGGAAGGGTCCCATGAAGTTGATACCCCAAACGTCAAATAATTCCACAATTAGAATGTTCGTCAAAGGCATGCCAGCTTTTGTGGAGAGACCTCCACTCCTTTGACATTTGTCACACCTTTTGACATATTCCTTAGAATCTTGAAAGACAGTTGGCCAGTAAAAGCCACTCTGTAATACCTTCGCTGCGGTACGGGAGGCACCATGATGGCCTCCATAATAAGAATCGTGGCAGTGCCACAGGAGCCTTTCTTGCTCGGATTCAGGCACACAGCGCCTGATTACTCCATCTATGCCTATTTTAAACAAAAATGGATCATCCCAAAGAAAAGCCTTACTATTATGAAAGAATTTTTTTCTCATTTAGGATGTCCAACCATCAGGTACCACTGAGGCACTTTTAAAGTTTGCCATGTCAGCGTACCATGGCCCAGTCATAATGGCCATCAACTTTTCATCTGGAAATTCTTCTTTTATCAAGACAGAATCCGACTCAGCTTCCAAACGAGACAATTGGTCTGCAACCGAGTTCTCTACTCCTTTTTTGTCTCGTATTTCTAAGTCAAACTCTTGGAGTAGCAGAACCCACCTAATCAGTCTTGGTTTAGACTCTTTTTTAGCTAGTAAATACTTGATTGCCGAGTGGTCTGTATATACAATGACTTTAGCACCAATCAAGTATGCACGAAATTTATCAAATGCATACACCACAGCAAGCATTTCTTTTTCAGTCGTGGTGTAATGTATTTGATTTTCATTTAACACTTTACTAGCATAATAAATCACATGAGTTAATTTCTTTTTTTTTCTGACCTAGTACAGCTCCGATTGCAAAGTCACTTGCATCACACATCAATTCAAACGGTAAAGACCAGTCGGGTGATGCAAGGATTAGAGCTGAAGTCAAACTTTGTTTTAATTTTTCAAATGCCTTGACACAGTTTTCATTAAATGCAAACACCTGATCTTTCACAAGCAAATCGGTCAAAGGCTTAGCTATTTTTGAAAAATCTTTTATGAATCTTCTATAGAACCCAGCACATCCTAGAAAACTCCTTACTCCTTTCACATTGATCGGAGGAGGAAGTTTTTCAATAATTTCAACTTTTGCTCGGTCCACCTGCATGCCCTCAGCAGAAATCCTATGACTAAGGACTATCCCTTCCTTAACCATAAAGTGGCATTTTTCCCAGTTAAGAATGAGATTAGTCTCTTGACATCTCATCAACACTTTAGCTAAGTTGCTGAGGCATGTGTCAAAATTACTCCCAAATACCGAGAAGTCATCCATGAATACCTCAATAAATTTTTCTACCATATCCCCAAAAATTGCCAGCATGCACCTTTGGAAGGTTGCTGAAGCGTTGTACAAGCCGAACGGCATGCGCCTGTATACAAAGATTCCATAGGGACATGTGAAGGCAGTCTTTTCTTGATCCTTCGGGTCAACCACAATTTGGTTATAACCCGAGTACCCATCAAGAAAACAATAGTACTCATGTCCTGATAACCTCTCGAGCATTTGATCAACAAATAGAAGGGGGAAATGATCCTTCCGAGTAGAGTTATTCAGCCTTCTGTAATCAATGCACATCCTCCAGCCTGTAGTTGGCCGAGTGGCAATGATTTCACCCTGGTCATTTTTTACAGTCGTCATTCCTCCCTTCTTGGGCACCACTTGGACTGGGCTAATCCAAGTGCTGTCTGAGATCGGGTAAATGATTCCTGCATCAAGGAGCTTGACCACTTCTTTTCTCACTGCTTCCTTCATAATGGGGTTCAGTCTGCATTGTGGCTGAACAACAGGGGAATAGTCATCCTCCATCAGGATTTTGTGCATACAAAAAGATAGATTGATTCCCTTCAAGTCAGAAATGTTCCAGCCAATGGCAGATTCATGAGCTTTTAATACCCCAACTAGTTTATTCTCATCCTCTTCTTTTAAGTCGGAATTAATAATTACAGGATGAGTGTCATTTCCTCTCAGGAAAACATATTTTAGATGAGAAGGTAAAGGTTTTAAATCACATTTTTCTTCCAAAACTTCCCTTCTTTTCTCATCTTCAGTAGTTTCCAAATCATTTTTCTCTTCTAAATCACCTACTTCTAAAACTTCCAGTAGGTCCAGTATTTCCAAGTGAGAGTCAATTGACTCGGTCTCGGAATCAAAGTCATCCTCTAAAAACGTTTGTAAAGCCTCTTCCTTAGTTTTTAGCAGTAAGGGGGTCTGGTAATTTTCAACCTCTTCAATCATTAGGCAATCCATCCGTTCAGTCGGATGTTTCATGGAATTGAAGACGTTAAAAATTACTTGTTCCTCCTGAACTCTCAGCATGAGTTCACCCTTTTCCACATCAATCAATGCTCTGCCAGTAGCTAGGAAGGGTCTACCTAAGATCAAAGGGATCTCTCGGTCAGCTTCCATGTCTAGCACTATGAAATCTGCTGGGAAGATAAATTTATCAACTTTTACTAACAAATCTTCCAGCATGCCTTGGGGATATTTAATGGACCTGTCAGCCAACTGCAAGGACATGCAAGTCGGTTGCAAGTCATTAATTCCCAGTTTTTTCATTAAAGATAGAGGCATCAGGTTTATACTGGCTCCTAGATCACAGAGAGCACTTCCTACATGAATATCCCCTATTGCACACGGTATTGTGAAAGATCCAGGATCCTCTAGCTTTTGGGGAAGTTTCTTTTGAATGATTGCGCTACACTCTTGAGTGAGAGTAATCATTTCATCCCCCCTAAGCTTCCTCTTCTTAGACAATAGTTCTTTTAAAAAATTTTGCATAAGAAGGCATCTCCTGCAATGCCTCAGCAAAAGGGATATTAATGTGAAGTTTCTTAAAGACCTCTAAGAACCTAGCAAACTTCTGCTCCTCTATTTGCTTTTTAAACCTGTGCGGAAATGGAGCATTCCTTAGTTTTTCAGGAGTCAGCTTAGAAGCTTCCTCCAGAATCAAATCAACCTTTTTCTTTTTCTTTGATGGACTTTATTTTCTTTTTCTTTTTCCAATTCATTCTTATTTTCTATTTCATTTTTATTGTCCTGCTCGGTTTCCTGCATTATTTCTTTTCCTTTTTCTGAACCTATTTCTTGACTCGGAGATGGAGAAGTAATTTTTCCACTCCAAGTAATTATGGCCTTGCAATGTTCCCTTGGATTTACCTCGGTATCTCCAGGGAAATTGCCTGCTTGCCTCTCAGCTAATTGTTTAGAAAGCTGTCCTACTTGATTTTCTAAATTCCTTATGGATGCTTCCTGATTCTTAAAACTGGCCTGAGTGGCCTGGATAAACTGAGAAAGTACATTCTCGAGTTTGGATTTTTCTTTAACAAGAGAGTGAGAAGGTTGTTGTGGTTTATTTGTGGGTTGACTCGGTGGTATATTCTGATTCAGATGTGGACCTTTCTGCCAGGAAAAATTGGGGTGGCTCCTGTAATTAGGATTAAAGGAATTAGAAGGATAATTCCTTTGATACTGTTGCTGCCCCATATAATTCACTTGCTCGGAAGGCACAACTGGATCACACATTCCATTTTCATGGTCTCCACCACAAAAATCACAACTGATCATAGAAACTTGGCTCGGCTTTTGGAGTTCTGAAATCTGAATGCTCAATTTTTCCAAAGCCTGAGTCATCAATTTACTCTGAGCTAGATAAGCGTCTTGTGCTTCTAATTCTAATATTCCTTTCCTAGGGACTTGGTTTCTCTCACTAATCAGGCATTCGTTAGAAGCCATCACATCAATCAGCTCTATAGCTTCTTCTACAGTTTTAGTTGTTAATGAGCCTCCAGCCGAGGCATCTATCAAGACTCTGGTAGCTGGCCTAACACCATTATAGAAAATAGTCACCTGCTGTACATCGGAAATCTAATGATGAGGACATCTCCTCAGACTTTCTTTATACCTATCCCATGCTTCCATCAAGGACTCACCTTCCCTTTGCTGGAAACATGTGATTTCATTACGCAGCTTTGCATATTTAGAAGGAGGAAAGTATTTAATCAAAAATTTCCTTTGCAAATCCTCCCAGGTAGAAATACTGCCTCTCGGTTGACTCTGCAACCAGGCTTTTGCTCGGTCCCTTAGAGAAAATAGAAACAACCTTAGTCGGATTGCCTCCTCAGGGACTCCATTCATTTTTACTGTATCACAAATTTGGAGGAAAGTTGCTAAATGTAAATTTGGGTCCTCAACCTCACTTCCTCCAAATTGTTCATTTCTTACCAACTGCAGTAAGGCTGGTTTTAATTCAAAATTGTTAGCTGCAATCGGTGGCCTAAGGATGCTAGCTTGCGATCCTTCTTCAGTCGGCCTGGAGTAGTCACCTAGTGTAACTCTCCTCTGTTCCATTTCTTTTTCTTCTTTTTGCTTTTTCTCTTTTCTTAATCTACGTTCTAACAAATCGATGTCAGGATCAAAGAAGAAAGGTTCTCCTCTGCTCCTTGACTGCATACAACAATTGTTAACACAACAAAAACAACTAACAGCTACGACTACTTGAAACAATAACTACTAAGAAAAATACGTATTGACTGCACACAGAAACAAAAGCAAATGGTTCAGTCTAGTACCGGTCCAAGGATTGTTGATATTACTCAACAATCCCCGGCAACGGCGCCATTAACTTGATGCTGAAATCCCGAGTCATTAAATTGATGGTAAAATCTTAGTAAAATGAAATGTGACTCTCGGATTCACACTTATGGCAAGCGCACCAGTCGTTAAAATTGTAGTATATTTGATCGTCTCACAGGGATTGTGGTAAATACCTCAATCTAGGACTAGTACAAGCTGAACCAACAGAAAATACATGAAATTCATTCGGTTTTTATGGTTTTAGTGTTTTATAGTTGTTTTTATATTTTGAGAAACAGAGTTAAGGTGAAATGTGAAAAGTGATTAAAAGAAAACAGGTCAGGATTGCTTTTGCTCACAATTTCCTCAAGAAACATGCAATAAAGTATAATCGAACTTCACAATCTAGAGGACAATCCGCTTGTGGTTATTCCCTAATTCCTTAGGTGAAAAACACTAATTCTTAAGCAATGAACCTTAATTCCTTAAGTGCTCGATTAACCTAAGAATCTAATGCGAAATTGGAGGTTGAACTCTAACTATTCACCTAAATTGATTAGGCCTGAACTAGTTAGAAAGCTGGAAGTTACCTAAGCTTCAGCCATGATTCCTCACTGGTGAAGTTCTTCATCCGTTCTGGATTTGTCAATCCAGCGATTCTGCTCCACTCCTCAGCTTGTTCGCCTCAAGATCTTCGAAGCCGATCTACTTGCTCACAGCTTCAAGATTCCATTGTTCACCTTCACAATCCCAACCTTAGGGATTTAGAACTCCATAGACTTCGGTTCCATCGAAGGATTGTGGAACGTCATGGAGGAGAGAGTTTAGAGAGATGAAAAATGTAGTGAGAGATTGGAAATGGAGAAATGAAATTGTATTACTTTGCTCTGTGTCTCTACACACACTACTATTATTCTTGTCCCCCTCCTACAGAGTATGTACAACCTATTTATAAGTTTCTACCTAACTAACTTAACTGATAACTTTCGACCACTTCAGCTAACGACTAACACTACTTAATTATATAGTTTACAAAATAACTAACTAATTACAGCTCAGCTCTTAACAGGATCCAGCTCAGCTCTTAACAGGATCCAGCTCAACCTTAGCTAATGTACAGCTCAGCTCCAGCTAATTGACAGCTCACTTCTTAAGTTAACTTGAGGTTTCAGTAGTAGAGAAGAAGGCAATGGGAGCGGAACAGTACTGCACCAAGTGTGTTGTTGGAGGGAAGGAACAGTGTTTAAATTACTGCCTTGATGCTTCAGCTACTGAGTATTCGCTTGGGCGGATTAAGCTTCGCTTGGTTGAGTCCGGATTAATACTGCAGTGTTTCTTTCTCTCTTGGGCGTTATGGCAAAACTTGGGCGAGGACGGACTCTTAAAGTTATGCTTGAGTGAGTCCGGATTTTTACTAGGACGGATTAAATAATGACTAAACACATCGGTTTCTTATGTAGCATTCCGTTCTTCTTCTCTTTTATAACCAGTGTCTTGGGCGTTGTCTTCTTAAGTAAGCTTGGGCGTAGTCTTGCTCTGGGCGGAGTACTTGGACGGAGTCTTGGACCCTCGCTTGAGCGGATTTAATTCCCGCTTGGGCGGATTAATTATCAAATCAGTATTCTGTAGTTGGCACTCGGGTTTTACATGCAGTATTCTGAGCCCTTATTCTCTTTTGGAGTCAGTGTCTTTGAGGTCTCACTCAGTCGGAATTGAAGAAGTCTCACTCGGATTCATCAAATCTCGCTCGGCTCTGTAAGATTTTACTCAAAATTTTCTTCTTGTCTCGAGTCCGTCCTGTTCCTGCACCAATAAATAGCTACTTGCCTAGCATTTATACACTGGCTGCTTAGTAAATTTGTAAATACTTCAAAATTCCTTATTTAATTAAAATTTTCAATCGGTTTCTTACATAGATAACATACTTTTGAAATAATTAACTACAATATGAATTCTTATCAAATTATTAAATAATAATAATAAAACTAATCAATAGTTAGTAATTTATGTTAAATAATTAGTGGAATAATTAAGTCTTTTCAAGACTTATCATATATTGGCCCTGTCGCGACCTGGATCGCGATGGCGCGGCTGACCCTCTCGAAAGGGATGAAATAAACGAAAACAAACAGGGAGTCGCCACCAACGTTTTTATCCATAGGAAAAACATTAGGAAAAAACTAATTTCAGTAAAGCACTGGTTTTTAAAAAAATGAGATTCAAGTTCGGGAGTCGATTACGAGTAGGGAAGGTATTAGCACCCTACATCGCCTGTCGAAAAACAATACCAAGATTGAAAATGCGAAACATAAATATCCTTACAAGAGATGTTATGTTTCTTCCCTTTTATTGTTGTACTTTGTAAAAAAAACAAAAGGAATAAATTGGACAAACATGAAGTGTAGGTCAACAGGACGTCTCGTCCAAATGAACCTTGGCTTTGGTACAAAACAGGAAAAGGGAAGGATACTAACAAGATGTCGTGTCTAAATTAGTTTTCCTTTAATCAAAATGCGGGGTTAGAAACGGGAAGGGGATAAATGGGACGTCTCGTCTCAAGTATTCCGTTCCTTATGAATCGTAGCGATGGTCTACCAAAAATAGGGGAAAATCAACAAGACGTCACGTCTAAATTGATTTTCATGGAATTTAATCAAAATGCGGGGTTAGAAACGGGAAGGGGATAAACGAGATGTCTCATCTTAAGTATCCCGTTCCTTATGAACCGTGGTGATGGTCTACCAAAAATATCACGTCTAAATTGATTTTCATGGAAGTGATAAAAGGCAGTTACAAAGGAAACATAAAGAAAATAAAAATAGGAATAAAATGGGAAAGGTGGGCCCGACAGGATTTAAAGTCCTGCTCCTACGTATTCTTGAGTTACCAAGAAATCAGGGTTACGTAGTTCTTGACAAAGGATATTCTTAAGACAAGTTTAAGGGACTAAGGGTGGATGAGATTTACGAAAAAAAGGGTGCACGCAAGGCGGAGTTCTCCGCACGTGTGTGGGTTTTAGAAATATTGTAGGCAAAAGTGCTTCTGCACGACACTAATTTAGATCAGTATTGTGACATTAAAAGGGTATCAAGAATACACACTTTTCTTTTCTTTTTTTGGGTTGCTTTTTTTATATTATTTTTTACTTTTTATTTTTATACCTTGAACAAAGACAACAGGGAAGTTCAACAGGAAAACAGGATAATAAAATGCACAACAGCAAGGAAAACGAATAGATAAAATAATGGAAAGGGGGAATTACTATTAACAATTAAAGGGAAAGAATAAAGAGTTCAGCGGGATATATTAAAGGGAGAAAACAGATTCAGCAAAGAACGACGATTTGACAAAAGTAAATAATGAGAAGCAAGGGAAATAATGAGCAGAGTGTAACCGGTGTGACGGGGAATGCTGGAAACCGGCGTGGACTTGAAGTGTAAGAGCCGGATTGAAGCTGGTGCGTCAGTGAGGCTGTGGGGTGCCAGTGTGCAGCTTGATGAAGGGACGGTGTGTAGCTTGATGAAGGGACGGTGTGCAGTTTGATGATAGGACGGTGTGCAGCTTGATGAAGGGACGGTGTGCAGCTTGATGAAAGGACGGTGTGAGGGCTTGGTGTAGGGGGTCGGTATGAAGTTGATGATCTAAGGAAGCTGTGGGGAACCGGTGTGTGGTTAACTGAAGGGACAATGTGGGGACTTGGTGAGAACGAGATTTTGCCTTTGAACACCGGGGGAAACCTTAAGCTTTTTGGGACAAAAAGATTGTGGAGAGCGGAACAAGTTACAAGGGAGTATAGGCAGAGTATCGACTTAATGACTAAAATTTCCAACCCCTTGTGCCTCTTCGATTGGGGCATTTATAGAAGTTCTGGGCGTTGGCCGAGTGCTTGGACAGCACATGCTTCCACTCACAGTGGAGGCAGCCTAGCCACTAACAGGTAGTGGGGGCAGCAGCTGGTGGGGAATTTTTAATTATTTCCACTTCCGCCCCCTGTCTGCCACTTCCAGAATTCACGGATCGACTTGGGTGGTGGGATTCCAAGTCACAGTATGGGCAATCAGATTCCTCGATCGGTGCTATATGGGACCGGTTTTCTTCTTATGGCCCGGATCTCTATCTGTCAGTATCCCTTCTCGGTGGAAATTGATCCGAGCAAAACAGATGAAAAGTCCGAGTGTAAAAACCGACCATTCAAGTGACACCGGCTCCCTTTTGCTCCACTCGGAGAGGTTTTGTCTGGAAATGTCTGCTTGAAAGACTGTCAGCCTTTCTTCAAAAGTGACCCACTCAGAACTTTCTCATTCGGATATATCTGCCTCAAAAGTGTTCTTTTTTGAAGTCTGACTCACTCGGGAATATCTTTTTCCGAGAATTATTCATCAAAGAATCTTTTCGTTCGGAATTGCTTCACTCGGAGGTGCTTTGCTCAGAAATGTTTCTACTTGAAGCCCTCATTTAAAGTCGATAGCCTTTCTTTGGTCGAAAGTGGACCACTCGGAAACATATCACTCGGAAACACCTCCAAAGATATTTCACTCGGTTATATCTCGGGCCGATAAGCTCCTTTGAAGTCAACCATTTTCACTTAAAATTAATTCGCTCGGGAATTCTTCACTCGAATGTCTCAGTCCGAGAGGTATTCCTTCGAAATCAGTCTTTCATCGTTCATAAGTATTTCTCTCGGAATTGAACCACTCAGAAATTATGGAACTTGGAAGAGTCTGCCCAAAGTATTCATTCGGAATCAATCCGTCCAGAAATTGTCCATTCTGAAATCTCTGTATCCGGGAGACACTTCACTCGGATATATTTGTCCAAAAAGTATTTTTCATAGTCAGAGCCTTTTTTTGCTTGGAGTGATTCCCTCGAGAATGACCCACTCAGGAATGTGTTACTCGGAGAGTAACCACTCGGATATTCTTCATAGTCAGGGCCTTTTTTTGCTCGGAAATCTCTCGAGAATAACCTACTCGGAGAAACCTTACTCGGATATATCTCTTGCCGAAAAGCTCTAGAATCAGCCATTTTTATTGATGCACTCAAGAATTGTCCCCTCTGAAATACTCATTCGAAATTAGTCTTCCTTTGCTCAGAGGTACTTCTCTCGGAATTAAACCACTCGGAGAAACCTTACTCGGATATATATCTTTGCCTGAAGTATTCATTCGTAGTTGAGCCTTTTTCATTTAGAATCAATTCACCCGGAGATGATTCGCTTGGAAACATCTCTGCCTAGAAAAAAGCATCTAAAGTCAGAATCTCTTCACTTGGAAGTACTTCAGTCGGGAGCTCTTCACCCGGATGTATTCATCTGAAGTCAGATACTTTTCATTCAGAATAGCTCCAATCGGCAATTATCCACTCGGATATATTTCCAACTAAAAAAAGCACTCAACCAAAGTTTCACTTTTCGCTCGGAGGTATTTCCCTCAGAAGCAGTCCACTCGGAAATATCTCACTCGAAGACAACCCACTCGGTAATTATCATTCGAAAACATGGAACTTTGAGAGAGTCTGAGCCTTTTCTTCGTTCAGAAGTGACTCCTTCGAAAGCAGCCCACTCGAAAATGACTCAATCAGAGACATTCCACTCAGCAGCGTTTCACTCGGAGACAACCTACTCGGAAATTATCATTCGGACCTTTGGAACTTGAGTCTCTGCCCGAAAGGTATTCTTTCTTAGTCAGAGCCTTTTCTTCGTTCGAAAGTAACTCCCTCGGAAACAGACCACTCAAAAATTCCTCACTCGGAGACATCTCACTTGATAGCGTCTCACTCGAAAATTAGCATTCAGACCTTTTTTTTTTAATCAAATCTTGGGTATTTGGGCCGGACCAAAAGAGGTGTTCACAAATGCCCCTCTTTACTTCTTTTTCACAAGAGAAACATGAAGCTTCCGTGTTTTTGAAGTGAAAAGGAAGTGAAGATATGAACACCGATGTAGGGGCCAGGTGTGACCTCTTAATCGGTATGGCATCTGACGGTGTTGGCAATCAATGAGTTGGTGTGACCTTTTCCTTTTTAATGATGAGCATTTTCCATATCTGTCTCTCTCTATTTTTTTTTGTTTTTTGTTTTTTTGTTTTTTTTTGTTTTTTGTTGTTCTTTTTGAGTTCTGAATTGACCAGAAAGGATTGTCTTCCAGTTAACAGGAAGTGAGAGGATTGGGGTTGACCCCGGTAGACTGGAAATAAAGGGTGCCTCATTCGACGACTGGAAGGTAAAGGGTGCCTTATTGGGCGACTGGAAAGTAAAGGGTGCCTTTATAGGCGACTGGAAAGGTACAGGGTGCCTTCATAGGTGACTGGAAAGGTAAAGGGTGCTTTCATAGGCGACTGGAAAGGTAGAGGATGCCTTCATAGGCGACTGGAAAGGTAGAGGATGCCTTCATAGGCGACTGGAAAGGTAGAGGATGCCTTCATAGGCGACTGGAAAGTAAAGGGTGCCTTCATAGGTGACTGGAAAGTACAGGGTGCCATTTGTCCGACGACTAGATTGGAAGGTAAAGGTGAGGGTGTTGCTTCCCGGTTGACTGAAAGGTAAAGATTGGGGGAGCTAACAGGACGTCTCGTCCGAATTAACTCACTGTTGCCAGGAAATATAAAGGATAGGGTTGACCCTCGGTTGACAGGAAATGTAAAGGTTGAGGAGTTAACAGGACATCTCGTCCGAATTAACTCACTGTTGACAGGAAATGTAAAGGTTGAGGTTGACCCTCGGTTGACAGGAAATGTAAAGGTTGGGGAAGCTAACAGGACGTCTCGTCCAAATTAACTCACTGTTGACAGGAAATGTAAAGGTTGGGGTTGACCCTCAGTTGACAGGAAATGTAAAGGTTGGGGGTGACCCTCGGTTGACAGGAAATGTAAAGGTTGGGGTTGAGCATCGGTTGACAAGAGATATAAAGGTTGGGGTTGACCCTCGGTTGACAGGAGATGTAAAGGTTGGGGTTGACCCTCAGTTGATAGAGAATAGACCTGGGGTGATGCCCCAGTTTGAGATGGTTTGAAGGAATCTTAGGGAACTGCCCCTTGACTGAGAGAGAATAGATCTGGGGTAATATCCCAGTTTAAGATGGTTTGAAGGAATCTTGGGAAACTGCCTCTTGACTGAAAGAGAATAGATCTAGGGTGATGCATCAGTTTGAGATGGTTTAAAGGAATCTTGAGGAACTGCCCCTTGAGCGAGAAGAAATGAACCTGGGGTGATGCCCCAGTTTGAATTGTTTGGGAAGTGTAGTTCCACTGGGGAAGGATTTGGTTAGCATCTGTCTGGTAACCTTCATGGTTCCACTAGGGGAAGTATTTGGTGATTTGGGGTACCGTCCTTTGATCGAAAAGAGAAATTTGGGGTCCACTGGGGATATCTGGGGGGTCTGCTGGGTCTGGTAATGATTGAGAAAAGTGTACTGAGGTTCATTAGGGAATGTATGGCAGGCCCGCCGGAGGAGAAAAATCTGGGGTGTCCCAGTTTGGGACATTTAATAAGGGTAACTCCACTGAGGAAAGTGTTTTCCTATTGGGGAAGGAAGGCGTGGCTAGCGTTTGATCACTGTGGTTCTGTTGGAAAGGTGATTCCACTGAAGATAACTTAACTTTCCCAGATCTGATTAGGAAGTACCCCAGTTAGGGGAGCTAAGTCCATTTTGTGGTCCTCCTAGGGAGGAACCCTCAGTCTGGATTCCCCTCGGGGATGAATAGTGAGTCTGCTGGGGAGAGTTTTGGGCGATTCGGGGTACTGCCCCTTGACTAGGAGAGAAAAAGAACCGGGGGAACTGTCCCAGTTCGGGAAATCCAGCTAAAGGAGTTAGGGGTATTGCCCTTTGAACGGAGGAAGGGTCTGGGGTGATACCCCAATTTTGGAAAAATTGAAAGATTTTAAGGGTACTACTCCTTGATTGAGAGAGTAGACCTGGGGCATCGCCTTTGACAGAGAGAGGCCTGGGGTGAAGCCCTAATTCGAACTTTTTGGGAGCGCGGGGTACTACCCTTGGGTTGACAAAGAAATCTGGGTGATGCCTCAGTTTGAGTGTTCCCCTTTGACAGAGAGAGACCTAAGGTGATGCCCTAATTTGAACTTTTTGGGAGCGCGGGGTACTACCCTTGGGTTGACAAAGAAATCTGGGTGATGCCCCAGTTTGAGTTGCTTGGAAATTCAGGGTACAGCCCCTTGAATGGAAGAGAAATCTGGGGAGATATCCCAGTTTGGAAGATCGGGAGGACTTCGGGGGATTGCCCTTTGACTGAAAAGATTTGGGGTGATGCCCCAGTTAGGGAGAGGAATGATAGACTTGGGGGTAAAATCCTAGGTTTGAAAGATTTGGGGGTTAACAGGACGTCTCGTCCAAATTAACCCGTACTTGGCGTTGCTGCTGGGGAACAGAAGACACTAGACTGTTGGAATATACCAAGTTGATTTTTGGAAATGTGACCCCTAATATGCCTCATGAACGAGACAGAAACCTTGAGAAGATGCCAGCTCCGACTATGAGGTATTAATGTAAAACTCAAAGCACAATGGAAACTTAGAAAGGCGTCGTCTTCGGCCATAGAAAGGTGTTCTGTCCAATGATTTGGGTGGGTTATGAGAAGAAACTCGAGGAGAACCGGCTTCAATGAGTGAGGATGAGAGTGAGTCTTGGAGACTAATGGATATTCCTTGGAAAGTGCCAGTTTTGGCGGTTAAGACTTGACACATCTACTTGTCGTGACATCCTGCAAGAAAGGTTAGTGGTGCAAAACAAATTGGAACTTGAAAAGACTTCCGTAAAACATAATCCTTAGAGATTCGAGGTGACTCATGACCGAAGCAGAGCAGATGAAGCAACCTTAGCTTTGGAAATGTGTCAGGCCCAATCTTCATAATGATTGCTTGAGGCGAGATCAAGTAACAGGAACATCTTGTCCTCACGACTTTAAATTTTTATTACCTTCTCAATTTTATATATTAAGGGAAAACATATGTCTTATCAAATCAGGGAAAATCACAATACGAACGCATATTAAAAGAGGTGAGATTGTATTTACAAGCTGAGCAGGGGTGGGAAAAAGGAGACCAAAGAAGCAAGTGGAGTCGTACGGGAAATATTAATAATTGGGTAGAATAGGAATAATTTTACAGATCCTCCAGTGAACTTCTGAGAACAAAGTGTATCTCGATCCCACATCACGAATTTGAATTCACCATTTGACTCTGTTTCTAAAAAGGTAGTCAGACTACGATCCTTATGTCCTAACTTGGAATCAGACCATTCGCATAAGAATCTTTAAATTACTCTACCAAAATCTTGATCCCAATTTAATTCCTGAGTCACCTATTCAGGTTTTCAGCTTACCAGGTCACTCTAACTTTTGCCTAGGCTGCCCTTCCAGGTTTTCAGCCTAGCGAGCTTTTCTCTCCTTGTGACGTGTTTCGTTTTTTTTGTTTTCATTTTTTTTCAAGGTCGCGTCTTTCACAACAAAGGCTTAAGCTGATTGACAATGAGCTTATTTGATGTATCTTGATTTAGTCTCATCTTGTGGGGGAATAGATGTTATTTCAAATAGGAAAGTTTGCCCCAACACAATGTATCCAAGGAAACAGAGGCAAGCCCTTTTTGGCACCAATGAGGGGGCTCATTCCGAGTCTTTATCTTTTTGTTCATTCTCTTTTTATTGTTTTCTTCTTCTTTATTTTTTTCTTCCTTTTTTTTGTTTTTTGTTCTCTTTTTTTTTGACCCCCTTGGTACCTTTGTTATGATCTAGTCACTTTACTCATATCCTTAGCCAATGTGGCAAAGAACTATGATATTAATGGTATCACATAGACTATTCCCTTGGTTACACTGGTATGAAAGGAATATCGTTTTTTTTGTCACTTCTTAGCTTGATAGCATTTATGCCCCCATGTGGAAAAGTGATGGTTTGATCTATGAATCAGCTCGCCCCAATTGGTATATGCATAGGGCGCCAACCTTGACTCCTTTTTTTTCTTTTTCCCTTTTTTCTCTTTTTTTTAGTCCTTGGGAGAGTATTTCTTGACCATGTCTACGTTTATGGGCCCTAGCAATTCTTTGCCGTCCATATTGATCAATACTAACACCTCCTTGAAAGGTGGATATGCCACTATTCATTGTGGGGTTCGGCACTATCTCTATCCACGCAAACTTTTACGTCACCAGGTTGAGCTACCATCACACTGTAACGTCTTCTAAAGCGATTTGATCGATTTTCCCAGTTGTTTGTGGACCCTCTTGGCTCCGTGTGCTGACCTTGTTAAACGCTTCTGGATCAAGCTAGATGCCCCTTATATGAACATCCTGGTTAATTCGGCCAAGGAACTTTTTGTCTTTGCTACCCTCTTCGTCAGCGTGATCAAACAAGCGGTCAAAGTTATGAAATAGGATTGTGATCTCATTGTTCTCAGAAGGATCATTTTTGGATGGATGTTTTTTGTTTTTTTTTGTGTTTTTCTAGTGTATGACGGCAAAGAGAAGGAGGGAAAATAAAAGAGAGCTAATGGATAAAGGGAGTGTTAAAACAAATAAGGGAAGCAAACGGAAACATTTTGAAATTTGGTACGCATTCATTGAGAAAAACCTGAAATGATAAAAACATGCTTTTGCCCTTATTACATAAAATATCCCAATGCCTTAGGCATAGCGTTTGGGTTGAGAAGTCATAAAAAGTAGAAGTTTAAAGTCATAAAGAGCTAGGTGGTCTCTTGGTCATGAACCTCTTCACTTGGCGTGCAAATCACAAACCTTTCATCCTCTCTATGCCTCCAGCCTCTCCTTATCATACTGATCCAGGATTCTCATGATTAGACCTGGGGTTTATGATTATATTGGGACTCCCTTCCTGGAAATCCAGCCACTTGGCTTTAATCAGATCCCTCACTTTGAATTTTAAGGCATAACAATCTTCAGTAGAGTGCCCTGGGGCTCCAGTGTAACATCCCTCTTTTTAGAAGCGATTTTACTCTTGTAAATTTTAATTATGGAAGGTTTGTAAGCAAGAATAAGTCAATACATACCCTGTTGATGGTTTATAGTATCTCAAAAATGTCATTTTTTTGCACATAATAATAGAATTTATATGGACCATTAGTGAAATTATGCAAAAACCAAGTGAAAAGGGCTCTGTTCCGAGTGACAGAGAAGAATTCCGAGTGAAGGATTAGAAATTCCGAGTGAAGGAGAGAATTCCGAGTCAGTATCATGTTTTCCGAGTAAAACATGACTGAGAAGGCTATCACCGAGTGGAGTCCTGACCTGAGAGGCAATTCTGAGTGAAGAGTGTTCAAAAGAATCACTTCTGGGTGAAAATCCGAGTCAAAACACTCTAGAAATGCTCGGTTCCGAGTCGAATGCTTCCTTTTCTAAAGGAGACTACTCTGATTGAAGTATTCCGAGTGAAAGAAAGCTTAAATACTCATGTTTATGTTGATTTGATGCTTCTTACCGAGTGGAACGTGTTATGGAAGTATTTCGAATGGTTTCGTAAGTGTATGATTAGTAAACCGAGTGGAAGAAAATGGAAGGAGCTATTCCGAGAGAAATATAGAGAGGCTGAACCATTTTCGAGTGAGTCTATAGGTATGACTCCTCTTCTGAGTGAGGTATCTTCTGAGTAAGTTCGAGTGAAGAGAATCCAAATGAGGCAAGAAGTATTTCGAACGAAGATTGGCTGATTCGCTCAAGCGAATCGGGTTTCGCTCAAGCGATCCGATGTCATTAACCATCCGATGTCTTCTATGTCACATCGGATGGCTGAAGTAAGAAAAGATTTGCTTACTTACACCACACCGAATGAGCATATGTGCACACTGGATGGCTACTAGATCCGTCCTTACATTAGGAGTTCACACCGGACAGCTCTGAGCCGGTGTTCATCACAACACCGCCCTCTTTCCACAGACGGTGTCCTTAACTCCTTCACACACACCGTCCTTCCCTACTTCACACTCAATACCGCCCACTCCATACCGCCCTCTCTTAGTACGCCCTCATACTGCACTCCGCCCTCATATTGCACTCCGCCCTCACATTCCACACCGCCTTCATTCAATACCGCCCTCACACTCAACACCGCCCTCATGCATGCAATACCGACCTCTTCAAGTCCTCCAACACCGAACACCTTTTAATTTCCACTTCAGCTAGTGATCAGCCCACTTAATCATATAAAACCAAGAATGATTGGCACAACAAACCAATCACAGGAGAAAGTTGCCTCCATTATAATAACTTTATATATTTTATTCCAATCAAATGCAAAGCTGACTGTGAAAGGAGTCAAAAGGCTCCATTATTCCACCTAATTCTCCAACCAATGTTTCCACTTAGCTTCCCACTAACTCTCATTATTTAGCCCAGTACTATGTCTCTAAGAACACACATACACGAAACATAACCATAGACAAACTTCTGTTATCATTTTCTCTTCCTGCAAGCTCTCTCTCTATCAATTTCTTTCCTCTCTCACTCGGATTTGAAGCAGGACAGTGAAGGGAACCTCTTTCTTTCCATCCAGGAACTTCATTGAGGTAAGGGGGTATATTCTTGGGTGCTCTGTGGGAAAACCGAGTGAAGGAAAGGGTTAAGGAATTTGTTTCTTTCCCTTTCCAGAACAGATTCAGTGTTGTATGAATTAAATGCTTTAATTGTTATTATTTGTATATATATATATATATATTTTGTTACTAAGTGCATATACTCTGTTGAATTGTGAAATGATATGAACTTATTGGACTGAAAATACTAAGAATCATGGGTACCGTGTGATTTCCAGTGAAAAATTATGAATAGAAGATGGATCTAATGATAACAGGTTCTGTTTTATGTTAATCTGACCGGTTTTACATCTATAACAACTCGGTTTTGCTTAGTTTCAATCGGATTCAACCTTAACCGAATGTATTTCATTCTGATAAAACAATTTTTCACTCGGTAAACAACCTAATTTCACTCAGAGAACTTTTTCTAGTTTATTTCCAATCGGACAACATCTTCCCAGTTGATTTCACTCGGATTAACATCATATTTCACTCGGAAAACATTCTATTTCTCTCGGACAGCATCTTCCAAGTCTTATTTTACTCGGAAATCTCTTTCTTAAATTATTTCACTCGGAACTTGTCTTAATTTCACTCAGAAAATATATTTATCTTTTACTCAGAAGCCTTTTTCAGTAAATTCACTCAGAAATGTGTTTCACTCAGAATTCAAGATAATTAATTAAGAAAATCATTTTTCAGCTTCTGTTTCACTCGGAAAACCTATTAATTTCAGTTAGAAAACTCTGCTCAGTTTATTTCACTCGGATTCATAGCTATCTCATGCGGAAAACTCATTTTTCACTCGGATTCAAGCTGTTCCAGTCGGAAAACAGCATTCCACTTCATTTTCACTCGAATCCAAACTTATTTCAGTCGGAAAGATAGCTTTCCAGTGTCATTTCACTCGAATTTTTAGCCAGATCGCTTGGAGAACCCTTCTTTGTATGATTCCACTCGGAATTATACCTATTTCACTCGGATTTACCCCTGTTCCACTCGGAAAACTCTGTTTTTAGTGTTTTTCACTTGAATTTTCAATTGGAAACTAATCTTCACTACTTTTTAAGTTATTGGTAAATATAATTATCATTCTTATTTTATTATTATCATTATTTATTGTCGAACTTAATATTGTTATCATTATTATTAGTTTTATTATTATTATACATTGTTAACATCTAAATTATGCGTAACTACATAAAGAATATATTATTTTACTCTTTATGAAAGAATATATATAATAGATATATTTCTAAAAATAATAAACGAATATTTTACAAGGTTTAAATAATTGATGGAATTCAAAGAACTTGAGAATGATATGATGAGACTGGAAATACATAAGATACTTAAGGAATCAATTGATAAGATAAATGCATTTCGCATCATGAAAATATTTTGAAGAAGAAAAACCTCTAGAGCATACACTTGGTACAGTGGAGATCACTCACGTTCGATCTCAGTAGAAGAATCTTGGGAGTACAATTGGAACGGCAACCCAATGGCATCAGAGTCGCGCCTGGTAGCCGGGTGAGACGAGGCAATTCTAGTGTACTTCGACTAAATGACGGGGTGTGGCTATGATCGTAGGGATCCAAGTTCCAAAAATATTTAAATCAATGATGAGAACCAATGAGTTCATTTGTACCATATGGAACTTGGGCGGACCCTGATCGCTCTAGATGATTGGAATGGTGATATTCCAAAGAATGAGAAGAAGATGAAACGATTATTTGGGCCCACATGCATCATGAGACTTAACCAAAGATAAATCATAATAAATCCAAACTCATGCATTTCATTATAGCATATTTGATTGTTATAATTATGACTATGTTATATGTACAATTTATTTCATGACAACATGCTTGATTGTTATAATTGTGAATATGCTAAATGTATGATCTATGTGACATTGTATGTTAACTGGATTATGTCCGCACCAGATTAACCAATCAGGGTCTTGAGTTATACTCACCCTTACTGTTGACCATTTTTCAGAGGAATTAGAAACTCAAGAACCCGAGTGTGAAGAACAGCATTATGCTGAACCAATTAAGAATGTTCCTTAAATAGAATATAAGTAGTTGAATATTGATGGATGACTGTATAATATTTAAGGGTGCCTGCGTGCCCCATTCTGTTAAGAGTACAATTACTTACAGTTTGTGAATGACTATGTGATATATACATTATTGCTTCCACTCATCTGCCACGTATTTATAAAAAAAAAATATTCACTTTTTCTTAAAACTGTTAACACTCTCAGTTAAATAGGATGAACCTACAGAAGGATTTGTCTTATCTAACCAAGGGTGTTACATCCAGCATGGTAATCACATCGGGTATTAGGATTATAACCTTTGGGGTAAGGAGGAACCATCGGTTTTAACGGACAGGGTACCGCAAGGGAACTACGGATAATGTGAGGCAAAAGTTCTGTGTAGGTTATGGGAATGGGGTCGAACCGGACCAGTGTTCGACTATCAGTGGGTTTTATTGTGCTTCAGTCTGGATTAAGTGGCTGAGTCTGCCTTAGTGGGGGACAGTAGGGTTGTGGAAGAGAGGGTTTAATACCAGGCAAATGAGAATGGGAAGGTGTTTGAGGGATATATAGACGAAAGTAGAGCTGGAATGGGAAAAGATTGGAAGCCTGGTCAGGGGTGGTGGCGCCCATGTAAGGTATAGGGAGATTGGCAGGTTGAAAGAAAGTATGAGTCATTAGTCTGGGTTGGGCCCTTTTTTGGTTATAGGAAGTGGAATTAGCATCTCCTTTTCTTTTCCCCTTATTTCCCAATGCAGACATTCTTGTGATAGGTGACCCAGGCGACTGGGAGGATTGTGAAATATGGGGGTTCATTGTTTGTAAATCATGATCCTCTTGTTGGTTATGAAACGGGGAAAAGTATTCTGAGGGTACTGCATAGGGCAGGTTGTTGTTTGAGCCCATGAAGGCGTGTTGTGGTGCATAAGACATGCCATAGGTCGGTTGAGGGTCAATGATGGGGTCGGTCCTATTGATAGTAATGGGAGGTGTCATGGAAGAGGGAATTTGCATTTTTGTCAATCCAGGAGGATGGAGTGGGGTGGTTGGTAAATGTTGGTCATTCTTGACACCCGCAGAGGGTTCTCCCTCTATGATCTTCTTTTCTAAAATTTTGGTCATCTCTGCCACTTGCTCCTTTAGCCGGTTAACTTCACTCCTGAGGTTTTCAATTTCTTGCTCTCTTTCAGCCATGAGTCTCCTTTGAAAGTCTAGTAAGGGTGTCTTTCGGTGTCTTTGAAGAAAAACAAAAAGTGTCAGGTGGAAACAAAAGGAAGGAGAATGTCGTGGGAAGCAATCACAGGTCTTGACGAGTATCCTTTGACCATTCTTTAGAACTTATCGTTCAAAAGTACTAGGCGTGGTAAACATGGAAATTAATACGGGATAGTTATGGAGACAGAAGAAATCCTTCATTCTGAGGCGAGAGCCTCGAGCTCAAACATTTTCTTCGGGCAACTATAGCCCTCATTTCTTGAGTTCAATCCCATGTTAACTTCCATAGATACTCGAGGGGTATTCGTTAAGTTCTGAAGAGCCTCCCACGAAAATGAGGATGAGGAAGAGAAATTAGTTATTGTCATGTTTTGGAACCGATACTTCCCCATTGATTAAACATAAAGCAATTTTTCTTGGGGAAACAACGATTACCAAGGGTCCAAGTCGCAATAGTCATAAGTTTTCTAATCGTCATCGACGCCCCTGTTAGAGCGGAAACAAAATTATTATTATTTTTTTTACGATTAGGAAAATCTATGACTCAGGACTCAGAGGTATATGACCAAAAGAGGATTATCTATTCAGCCGAAGAATACTATGTGTTCCAAAATGAGTCATTATTTCAAAAACTAAGCAAATCTGCGGGTGGTAGATAATTTATTTTTTTTGGATAAAAGGGAAAGCAAAAATGACGTAAGGTAAAGTAAAGTCTGCCCTTTTGTGGCCTAGGTCGGGTTTTGTTGGAAGTCTTTTCTAAGCCCTATGGCTTGTCTAAAAGTGACTCTCTACACCAGGTGGCTTATACTAGACATCTAGAAGATCACCAGAGCCAAGATCCTACCCATGACAGGGACACAAACAGTGGGGAATCCACTAGGTGCGTATATCATAAGAGGTCGAACTCTGGTTGAGGTTCTCACGAACACCGGATAGGAAGTACATCCCATACGTTTCCGTTACCAACCCCTCCTAACTTAAGCTTCATTTGGGGCCCGGGTATAGGGCGCCACTCATATGTGTGTGCAAGTAATTGTGAGTGTGGTGTGTGGAAGGGCATTCAATACCTTTTACCTTACCCCATTCTGCACAAAGAACAAACACAGAACAAATATACAAAGTTATCTACCCTAGGGTTCAATGATTACAGAAAAGTAACATGGTCCCCTACCCTAGGGTTCAACAAACATACAGACATTGACGACAGAATAAATAACAAGATACGATTGGAAATAATAACAAACATTTACAACAGCTAACAAAGAACAACATACATTTATGACAATTAACAAAAAATAACAAGGGAAGAAATCAAGGTGAACAAAGGCTATATACGAAAACATGCATTTTTCAATCAAATTGGCCTGACTCTCTTAACTATCCCCAGTGGAGTCGCCATCTATCGCGACCTGGATCGCAACGGCGCGGCCGACCCTCTTGAAAGGGGTGAAACAAACGAAAACAAACAAGGAGTCGCCACCAACGTTTTTATCCATAGGAAAAACATTGGGAAAAACTAATTTCAGTAAAGCACTGGTTTTTAAAAAAATGAGATTCAAGTTCGGGAGTCGATTACGAGTAGGGAAGGTATTAGCACCCTACATCGCCTGTCAAAAAATAGTACCAAGATTGAAAATGCGTAACATAAATAGCCTTACAAGAGATGTTATGTTTCTTCCCTTTTATTGTTGTACTTTGTAAAAAAAATGAAAGGAATAAACTGGACAAACATGAAGTGTAGGTCAACAGGACGTCTCGTCCAAATGAACCTTGGCTTTGGTATAAAACAGGAAAAGGGAAGGATACGAACAAGACGTCGCATCTAAATTAGTTATCCTTTAATCAAAATGTGGGGTTAGAAATGGGAAGGGGATAAACAGGACGTCTCATCTCAAGTATTCCATTCCTTATGAATCGTGGCGATGGTCTACCAAAAATAGGGGAAATCAACAAGACGTCACGTCTAAATTGATTTTCATGGAATTTAATCAAAATGTGGGGTTAGAAACGGGAAGGGGATAAATGAGACATCTCGTCTCAAGTATCCCATTCCTTATGAACCGTGGTGATGGTCTACCAAAAATAGGGAAAAATCAACAAGACGTCACGTCTAAATTGATTTTCATGGAAGTGATAAAAGGCAGTTACAAAGGAAACATAAAGAAAATAAAAATAGGAATAAAATGGGAAAGGTGGGCCCAACAGGATTTAAAGTCCTGCTCCTACGTATTCTTGAGTTACCAAGAAATCAGGGTTACGTAGTTCTTGACAAAGGATATTCTTAAGACAAGTTTAAGGGACTAAGGGTGGATGAGATTTACGAAAAAAAGGGTGCACGTAAGGCGGAGTTCTCCGTACGTGCATGGGTTTTAGAAATAGTGTAGGAAAAAGTGCTTCTGCATGACACTAATTTAGATCAGTATTGTGACATTAAAAGGGTATCAAGAATACACACTTTTCTTTTCTTTTTTTGGGTTACTTTTTTTTATATTATTTTTTACTTTTTATTTTTATACCTTGAACAAAGACAACAGGGAAGTTCAACAGGAAAACAAGATAATAAAATGCACAACAGCAAGGAAAACGAATAGATAAAATAATGGAAAGGGGGAATTACTATTAACAATTAAAGGGAAAGAATAAAGAGTTCAGTGGGATATACTAAAGGGAAAAACAGATTCAGCAAAAAATGGCGATATGAAAAAAGTAAATAATGAGAAGCAAGGGAAATAATGAGCAGAGTGTAACCGGTGTGACGGGGAATGCTAGAAACCGGCGTGGACTTGAAGTGTAAGAGCCGGATTAGAGCTGGTGCATCAGTGAGGCTGTGGGGTGCCGGTGTGCAGCTTGATGAAGGGATGGTGTGCAGCTTGATGAAGGGACGGTGTGCAGCTTGATGATAGGACGGTGCGCAGCTTGATGAAAGGACGGTGTACAACTTGATGAAAGGACGGTGTGAGGGCTTGGTGTAGGGGGGTCGGTATGAAGTTGATGATCTAAGGAAGCTGTGGGGAACCGGTGTGTGGTTAACTGAAGGGACGATGTGGGGACTTGGTAAGAACGAGATTCTACCTTTAAACACCAGGGGAAACCTCAAGCTTTTTGGGACAAAAAGATTGTGGAGAGCGGAACAAGTTACAAGGGAGTATAGGCAGAGTATCGACTTAATGACTAAAATTTCCAACCCCTTGTGCCTCTTCGATTGGGGCATTTATAGAAGTTCTGGGCGTTGGCCGAGTGCTTGGATAGCACATGCTTCCACTCACAGTGGAGGCAGCCTAGCCATTAACAGGTAGTGGGGGGCAGCAGCTAGTGGGGAATTTTTAATTATTTCCACTTCCGCCCCCTGTCTGCCACTTCCAGAATTCATAGATCCACTTGGGTGGTGGGATTCCAAGTCACAGTATGGGCAATCGGATTCCTCGATCGACGTCATATGGGATCGATTTTCTTCTTATGGCCCGGATCTCTGTCTGTCAGTATCCCTTCTCGGTGGAAATTGATCCGAGCGAAACAGATGAAAAGTTCAAGTGTAAAAACCGATCATTCAAGTGACACCGGCTCCCTTTCTCTCCACTCGGAGAGGTTTTATCCGGAAATGTCTGCTTGAAAGACTGTCAGCCTTTCTTCGAAAGTGACCCACTTGGAACTTTCTCATTTGGATATATCTGCCTCAAAAGTGTTCTTTTTCGAAGTCTGACTCACTCGGGAATATCTTTTTCCGAGAATTATTCATCAAAGAATCTTTTCGTTCAGAATTGCTTCACTCGGAGGTGCTTTGCTCAGAAATGTTTCTACTTAAAGCACTCATTTAAAGTCGATAGCCTTTCTTTAGTTGAAAGTGGACCACTCGGAAACATATCACTCGGAAACACCTCCAAAGATATTTCACTCGGTTATATCTCGGGCCGACAAGCTCCTTCGAAGTCAACCATTTTCACTTAAAATTAATTCACTCGGGAATTCTTCACTCGAGTATCTTAGTCCGAGAGGTATTCCTTCGAAATCAGTCTTTCATCATTCATAAGTATTTCTCTCAGAATTGAACCACTCAGAAATTATGGAACTTGGAAGAGTCTGCCCAAAGTATTCATTCGGAATCGATCCGTCTGGGAATTATCCATTCTGAAATCTCTGTATCCGGGAGACACTTCACTCGGATATATTTGTCTGAAAAGTATTTTTCATAGTCAGAGCCTTTGCTCAGAAGTGATTCCCTCGAGAATAACCCACTCAGGAATGTGTTACTCAGAGAGTAACCACTCAGATATTCTTCATAGTCAGGGCCTTTCTTTTCTCGGAAATCTCTCAAGAATGACCTACTTGGAGAAACCTTACTTGGATATATTTCTTGCCGAAAAGCTCTGGAATTAGCCATTTTTGTTGATGCACTCGAGAATTGTCCCCTCTGAAATACTCATTTGAAATCAGTCTTCCTTTGCTCGGAGGTACTTCTCTCGGAATTGAACCACTCGGAGAAACCTTACTCGGATATATATCTTTGCCTGAAGTATTCATTCGTAGTTGAGCCTTTTTCGTTTAGAATCAATTCACTCAGAGATGATTCACTTGGAAACATCTATGCCTAGAAAAAAGCATCTAAAGTCAGAATCTCTTCGCTCAGAAGTACTTCAGTCGGGAGCTCTTCACTCGGATGTATTCATCTGAAGTCAGACGCTTTTCATTCAGAATGGCTCCAATCGGCAATTATCCACTCGGATGTATTTCCAACTAAAAAAAGCACTCAACCAAAGTTTCACTTTTCGCTCGGAGGTATTTCCCTCAGAAGCAGTCCACTCGGAAACATCTCACTCGGAGACAACCCACTCGGCAATTATCATTCAGAAACATGGAACTTTGAGAGAGCATGAGCCTTTTCTTCGTTCGGAAGTGACTCTTTCGGAAGCAGCCCACTCGGAAATGACTCAATCGGAGACATTCCACTCGGCAGCGTTTCACTCGGAGACAACCTACTCGGAAATTATCATTCGGACCTTTGGAACTTGAGTCTCTGCCTGAAAGGTATTCTTTCCTAGTCAGATCCTTTTTTTCGTTCGGAAGTAACTCCCTCGGAAACAGACCACTCGGAAATTCCTCACTCGGAGACATCTCACTCGGTAGCGTCTCACTCGGAAATTAGCATTCAGACCTTTTTTTTAATCAAATCTTGGGTATTTGGGCCGGACCAAAAGAGGTGTTCACAGGCCCATATGAAATATTGAAGAGGGTTGGTCCTGTAGCTTATCAGATAGCATTGTCTTCACATTTGTCAAATCTACATAGCGTGTTCCATGTTTCTTAGTTAAGAAAGTATTTTCCAGATCCTACCCATGAGATGCCAGATGATGATGTTGAGATCAGAGAGAACCTGACCACTATAGCTGAGCCCAATGGTATAGTGGATCGATCTGTGTAACACTTGAGAAGCAAAAATGTTCAGTTGGTCAAGGTTGCATGGCAACAAGATCAATGTATTATGCATACTTGAGAACGTGAAGACGCTATGAGGTAACAATATCCTGAGCTATTTCGTTGAGGTATGTTTCTATGTTTAAATTTCGAGGTCGAAATTCTTTTATGGAGGGGAGAATTGTAACATCTTAAAAATAGGATTTACTATTAAAATGAGGTTTAAAGAGGGATTTAAAGGCAAATGGGAAATTAATTTGAACAATTGCAAAAATGATGGATACATCCCTAACATTTGTCATAATGACAGATGCGTCCCTAAATGTTTTGAAAGATGAATTTGTAACATCCCAAATTTTGTAATTTTTAGAAAATTCATTCATTAAGAATTAATGGAGAAATTCTGAATAAAATTCCGAGTGAATGCTGTTTGACATATGATATTCCGAGTGAATATGGTGCGATACCGGGTGAAGTAAGACCGAGGAATTCATTTCCAAAAGAAGTTAAGATGTTTCCGAGTGAAACATCATTAAGCGAATTATTTCTAAGTTAAGAAAATAGTGTCTGAATGAAACACTTTTGAATAAGGAAAATCTGAGTGAAATGTTTCCAAATGAAACGTTTTCGAGAGAAGCACTCCTGAGTAGGAAAAAAAATGTTAAAATTGAATAAGTATTTCTCAGGATGGATTTTGAGAAATGACCGAGTGGAGTATCTCCGAATTGAGATTTTCCAAGTGAAATGTCTCCGAGCACTACATTTCTGAGTGAAATGATACTGAGTGAGACTATTCCAAATGGAAAGGTGTTAAGTGAGAAATTATTAATTTCTAAATGATGTGGTACCGAATAGGATATACTGAATGAGTGTGTTTCTGAATGAATAGTTCTGAGTGAACAATTCCCAAGGAAAGTAAATATCTGAGTGGTGAGTTACCGAGTGGTGAACTTCGTTAAATTTATGCTCGGGTCGATATTTAATAAAGACCAAAAGCTTGTGCTCGAGTTTGTCTTCAAAATTATCCTTGACCCCGAGTGATTCGTTTGAATGGAAAGACTTCCGAGAGAGAGAGAGTTAACTTCAAATTCCGAGTGATTTTTAGATGGAAGATTTCAGAGTGATGTAAGCGAAAGATTGACTCGGACATAAATGTACCCGAGTATGTTTGAATGCGATATTATCGTATGGTTGCGAGGAAAGAAAGCCGAGTGTTCCATGGGATGGAACCTTTCCTCCGAATGAAGAAATTCTGAGCGGACAGAGGCTGTGATAAACCTTCTCGGGAAGATATCCCAGAAGGCTGAAACCGAATTGGAATTAACGATTATTTTAGTTACTGAAGCTTTACACGTCAATCTGTTCTTTTACTTTCTAGCAGCTTCACTTTTCAAGATATTTTCTAAGTATGGGACCCTTTCTTATGTACTGTCCCTTTTCATTAAATGCTTATTCCTTATTCATCATCTGAAGAAAATGTACAACAGAGATCTTTTTATTGTTCATGTCTCTTTTGCATGAACAATATAAATATCAACTACTGTTAGATCAATTAAAGACTTTTGGAAAGTGAAAAACATCGTCTACAATCTTCTCTTCTAACTCTTGCTGAAAAGCTATTTACGAAGAACAAGTAAATCTTCCTTTCTTCTCTTTCGCGTGAACGTTTGAGGCTTCTGAAACCGTAATTCCAGTCAGAATTCTCGAGGCTGTAACTGATAACGATTGAAGAATAATTGAAAACTCCTTATTCCAGGTAAGGGGAGCGTTACATTTCAAATAGATAGTTTATGAATGGATGTGGGGTGTTATAGTTATGATATTTATATGTGTTATGTGCATATATTTTTATTGAAACACAGGCTGAATGATATTTTACATTTATATATCTTCCATTCATAATAATGATTTTAAGTTCATAAGAGATATATATGATGGATGATGATTCATGAATTTTTCATGATATTTATGTATATGCTTGAGATGCATGTGTGATGATTGAATATGAAATATGATATGGTTTCCACAAAAGACCTTGGGTGGGACTCAAGGCAACCTCTTGAGCGGGGCTCAGGGTTTTGGCCCGTGACACTCACCGTTGTCACTGAGAGTGATGGTGTCACATTGGGTGTAAACGTTTGGTTCCAGTAAAACGGCTGGTTCAGCTGAGAGCTGAGTTATGGCTCGGGGAGCCAGTGTTGCAACACAATTAAAAGATTTAATAATGGATTTATCCGAGTGAGTACCTGTGTGCATTGATATATATGTAGTTGAGAATAGCATACTCTTTATGTTGTTTCATATGGCTCGGTATATGTTATTTGTATAGTTATGGATTGGACTTTTAATCCAATTCAATAACTATTATTTGATATGTTTATGCTCACCCCCTACTTATCATTTTTACAGTGGATAGAGGACACAGTGATGGCACTTGAAGTCACTCGACCGACTGGAGCATTATGTATTAGTATGCACAATACATAGTGTACATAGTTATTTGGGTAGAAGCCTTGGCCGGTTCTTGTGATTACCGAGTGATGTATTTTATTTGTATTATAAAGTGGTCGGTCGGCTTTTGTAAAGTGATAATAATCTTAATTAATTTAGATTTTGTTTTAATCTTGGAATTATTTATGAAAATTTTATTTGTATTTATTTGTATTCCAAATGAGTCGGTCGGATTGATGTATAACCGGTATTTTAATGCTGAATCCGATTCTTGTTTGGGAGATTTAAATTATTTATGAAAAATTTACTTGATTTATTGGAAATTATTTTTAAAAATTAAGGATGTTATAGAATTTCTCTTCTTTTCTTCTAAAACTTTCGAGAGATAGAGAGAAAGACATCTCTTCTTCATCTTCTTCCTCTTCTTATCCAAAATTATCATCTCTAATCCTTTTCTTTTCCAATTTCTATTGGAAATCATCAATTAAAGTGGAAATTCATCTCTTTCATCTTACCTTCTCACGTGGACAACTTGGATAAAAGGGAAATAGAATTTGAATTCTCCAATTCAAGGTAAAAAGATGAATTCTTGTGTTGAGATATGGTTTAATCCTTTAATTCTTTCAATTTCTTGAGTTTTAAAGAAGTTGAAAACCGAGCTTAGGTTTTTCAAGAACCTTGAGCTCCTTATGAAAAAGTGAAACCAAGTGGCTTCTTAATTGCTAATTTTAAAGGATTAAAGGTTAACAGCGGTTGTTTCAATATATTAGGTAGCTGTGGAAGATTTCAGAACTAGGAGTTTGATTCAGAGCTTGTGAATAACGAGCTGATTGTATTTAGTAGCTCGATGAGCTTTTGGAATTTCTTATTCCAGGTAGGGAGAGCGTTTACATTTTAAATGTATAGTTTATGAACGGATTCGGGATAATATTGTTGTATTTAACGAGAAACCCTGAATATATATATATATGTTATGTGTGACATATTTGTGATGATTGTGATATTTCTGTTAATATGACATTGATGTTGAGATATTGAATTTGGTATGAGAAATGAATTGTATGTGTGAATTTATGTTTATTCCTATGCATGAGATACAGTAGGAAATATGATGTTGATATGTGATTGATGATGATGATATGAATGTTATTCATGAAATATATCATAATGTATGAATGCATAGGATACATTTGATAAGCATGAGATGCTTGTGTATTGAACAAATATGAAATATGATATGGTTTCGAGGATTCCACAAAAGACCTTGGGTGGGGCTCAAGGCAAACCTCTTGAGCGGGGCTCGGGGTTTAGCCCGTGACACTACCGTTGTCACTGGGAGTGATTGTGTCACGTGAGAGGGTAAATTTTTGGTACCAGTAAAACGGCCGGATCAGCTGAGAGTTGAGTTATGGCTGAGAGCCAGTGTTGCAACACAAAATTAAAACTTAATAATGGATCCATTTGATTAAGCATGTGATTGCATTGATGTATGTTGTTGTGAACAACATGATTATATGATCATTGTGAATGAATGAAATGTAATGAGATTATGTGATATGATTATGATTTATATGTGGTTATGAATTGGACACTTGATCCGATCCAATAACTGTCATTTAACATGTAGTATGCTCACCCCTATTTATGATTGTTTTTCAGTGGATATAGAATGCAGTGAAGGCATATGAGATGACATTCAATGGAGATTGAAGTATTCTGTACATGTATGTGTATATAGTATGTATAGTAGTATATTGTGCCTTGGCCGGCTCTAGATGATGTTTTATGATATGTATAAAGGATTTAAAGTTTTGAATGATGGATAGCTTCATTTGGAAGCTTAAAATTTGAACTTGATATGTATATGATATATGTTCATATTATATGGTATGAGATATGAGTTGATTTCATATAATTTGAAATTAAGCATATGCATACAAAGGAAATTTAGGAATTGAAAGAGTGAAATTGAGATCCGATGAGTTTTTGAGTCATCGAAAGGGATCGATAGATTCCCTATATCAATTATGAGTTGTCCATATAGGTTTTGATGTATTTGAATGCAAATTGATGGATTAGGTGCATGTAAATTGCATATTTGGATCATAGTGCATTTTTGTGCATAAGTTGGTCATATGTCCGAATTTTGGGGAACGGACAGCGCCAATAGCTCCGGAATGGTGAAAATATAGTGCCCATGAAGTTTCATAGTAATTGGACTTGAAACGGGCAAATTACGTAAGTTGGGAGTTGGTTTAAGAGTTTGGTATGCCATTTTTGTATAACAGATTTGAGGTCCCAGCTCATTATTGTATAACTCGCTCAAGCGAGATAAGTTGGTTTTAGGAAGAAAGCTTACTGGTCAGTTTTCGCTCAAGCGACTCTGATTTCGCTCAAGTGAGAACTTTGGAGGCCATAATCTCGCTTAAGCGAGGGAGTCTCGCTCAAGCGAGAGGGATAATGTGAGCTACTAGAATGTGCTCGCCCAAGCGAGCTTAACACGCTCAAGCATGACCGGTTTCGCGCTCAAGCGTGAGCCTCACGCTCAAGCTTGATCGTGCCCCTGATTCTTTTTTTATTTACATTCAATTCTTGCTCAAGCGAGCTTACCAGGGCCTGATTCTTCCCAATTCACGCTTAAGCGTGAGTATTCGCGCTCAAGCGTGAGAGTTAAGGCCTAATGCTATAAATTCATGCTCAAGCGTGACTTTAAGCGTGGAAAATCATGCTCAATCGTGCTGATTCAGTTTTTTCTCTCTTCATGAAAGTTGTAGAAAATTTCATCTCCGTTGTTTTGATACCCAATTTGTGTCAATCGGAGTTCGGTAGCCCAAGTTATGCCTAAAATACTAAAGGGTGTTCAGGCTAAAAATTTCAGTAGGGCTGATTTCATAAATTAACAAATTAAGCAATCTTCGGGGAATAATTGGCCCTCAACTTCTTCATAACAATTATAGGTATTTGAGTTACGAATCTTTACAAACCGGATTCATCTTGATTGGGGTTGTGTAACTCCAATTTGACTCAAATTATCGAGTGGTGCGCAGGGAGCCGACGTGCTAAAAAATTTTCTTTGGGCCATTTTGGAGCCCCAAACTCTAGGATATGTTATGGGGGATCCATTGAGTCATATAAGGATGGGTGTGAATATTTTAAAAAAATTCCCATATTTTATTTATTTATTTATTTATATTATTATTAAATTAAGTTTTGGATGTTTTATAACGGTCCTGGTTTTTAGGATAGAAAGCTATACTCTTAGGAATCTTGAGAGTGTTTTGTTAAGAATTCTGAGTTTAAGGCTTTGGTCTAATCTCTAACTTGTTCCAAGTGTGAGGAAATTAGTAAGAAAGAAAGTCAGTAGAATATTAAATAAGAGACAGAGACTAGTAAAGAAATTGATATGAGTAGTAATAAATGAAAAGAGTGAGAATAAAAGAGTAATAGTAGGATTAGTGATTAATAATACCAATAAATTAGGAATAATGCATTAGTATTAGTAAATAATTAATGATGATTATATTGTTTTAATTTGATATTAATTGGCTAATGATCTTTAGAATATTTCTATATTAGGATTAATTAATTCATATAGAATAAATAATTATTATTAGTTATTAGATATTTCAACATTTAATTAATATTATTAATAATTATTTCAAAATAAAAAATATATAATTATCATAATATTTTATTAGTATTTATTTAATTATTTATTAATAATTATATTTAAACAATAAAATATTGTTATGTTCTTCATATTTGAACTGTGGGACCTAGCCAAAGGCTACATTCCGACAATTTAACCTGAGACTAGTAATCTTATAGAGAAACTAGTCCTGTTAAGATTATCTTGTATTAGGTTAAGGATGACAGGCCCGGTCCAACTGGCCCGACC
The DNA here is from genome assembly GCA_037962975.1 of Clitoria ternatea. Lineage (NCBI taxonomy): Eukaryota > Viridiplantae > Streptophyta > Magnoliopsida > Fabales > Fabaceae > Clitoria > Clitoria ternatea. The sequence goes on from CM075671.1 coordinate 267,665,376, forward strand.
AGCACCTTCAATGTCTTCTATGTTTGATCATACATATACTTCGGGATATCCGATGGTAGCACAGTCAGTCCCTAGTGACTTGTTTCGATGTTTTAGGAACTTTTCTTGAAGGGACCAAGTCTTAATTCGGACCCTATCGACCTCGTTTTTCAATACGATTGACTCAAATTGAACCCCTGAATCCGGCCTGAACACCTTTAGTGTTTTGGGCCTAACCTTTTCATACAATACTAGAATCAAGTAATTTTGTTCTTGGTTTCTTCATTTCGAAAAGATCTTCAATCTCTATTTATTGTCTCGGGCCTTGATTCGCACCCTGTCACCTTCTAAATCAGAGTTAAGCAATTTCACCTAAAAACTCCATCGTTTGAGCTTTTTATTCTGCGCATGGTTCATTCAAAAATTCATAACTTTTTAATACAACCTTTGATTCATGCAAACCCGATGTCAAAATATCCGTAACAAAATTCTTTACATTTTTCGTGAAGACATTAAAGGCTGAATCTATAACATCCCGTGTGTTTTTGTATTTAAAAAGGGATAATGAATTTGTAAAAAAGTATAAAGTATGATAATGAAGGATATATGGTATTTCTGTAATTTAAAAATGAATAAAAGGGGGATTTATAGAGTTTGCCTGACGCGTAGCGTCATGGTAAAATTTTGGAGCTGACGCGTAGTGCCAAGATGACGCGTAGCGTCAGCGTCGCGATTAGAGTTATAAGATTCAGGGGCTGTAACATAAAATAGAAGCTAAAAATGGAATTTTGGGAACCCTTCTCTTTTCTTCATCCCTTTCAAGCCCTAGGAGTTTAATCTAAGCTAATTCTTGGTGAAACTTTGGAATTGATGGCATCTTTATCTTTTGGGAAGCAAGGTATGTGAAGAGGAGTTATCAATTTCAAGTTTCCTCTTCTCCCTTTCTCTTTTTCTCTCTAACTGCGGGCTGCATGGTGATGGGGAAGCTTTGATTTTGTATTTTGTGGCAAAGGGAGACTTGCATATTGCTCCTAGGATGATGGGTACAAAGAAAAGCTAATGGGTTTTGTATTTCGACAATTGTAGGTTTTGAATTAAGGGTTAGAAGGTTGTTTGACATGATGGAACTTGAAAATAAGAGTCGGAAATGGAAACGAGTTTGGTGGATTTCGAAAGGACCCGATAATTGATTTGAAGATTTGGACGGCTCAGAATTGAGGTAAAGGGGTGTGCTGGGTTAAAATTAATATAGAAAGTTATATGCACCATTGCCATATAGGAAAAGGGTAATGTTGTAGCCATCGTTCGTTGATTTGATTAATTTTATAGATCTTCATAAGGATTGATAAAAGCATAGGGTCTAAATTGAGGTGATAACAAGCAAAGCAATGATAAAATATGAATAATGGTGGGAAATGGTTTATGTGAATTAGTTTTATGAAGTATAGGTAGTGGTGAATATTGAAAGTTGGGGAAATAACAGGTGAATTAATGAACCGATGCATAATTAATTGTATTGTCTACAAATATGTTAAGAAACTACAAAATAAATTGTGTTGGACAATTTAGATGGGGGAAAATAATATAGCAGATTATGAAAGTATAAGCATGTAGGTAACAGATCACGATATAGATAGTAATCTAATCGATTTATATGCATGTACATAAATATATATATAAATATGAGGTTGGTGAGTGAGGGATAAATAATAACAAATATGATGATTTGTAATTGATAATGCATAAATGATATTAGTGTGATAGTAAGATTATGTAAGTAAACGTGAAGTTATAAATTATAATGAATGGTTTTGATAAGGAATTAATATGGATGGAGTTTATAATAAAATGGTGCGATTGTAAATTATGATAAATGTCACGAGTTAATGTTAAATTCAAAGTGAGGATGGATTTAAGTTAATGAGCAAAGATAGAGTAAATGACATGTTGCTAATAATGATAGTAATGTTATATATGTACATGTATATGGATATCATGAGTATGGTTTTGATTAATGATGATTTTTGTTAGAATGTGTTGGTGAGTTAAGATAATGATGATTATGTTGATGATTAATGATGGACTGATGATATAATGTTATTGATGAGGTTGATATGTGTGGTGTAATGACATGATTTTAATTTCAAGTGTGTAATATGTATAATGTGAAATTGTGTAGCAAGTGGTGTTGCATACATGATTATATCTGATGATTGAGATTTATGATTATGATTTATTATTGGTGAGATGATACCTAGTGATATATGATATTATCTTTAGGGTCTGGTTTGTGTGGCCGCCCTAATGGAGATTTGTGAGTTTGGTCTGTGTGGCTACCCAGGTGGAGATTCTTGGTGTAACACCTCTATTTTTATTTTTATATTAAAATTTTGAAGGAATTAGATTGTGGTTCTTTAGAACTTTTTAATCTACGTATTATTTATGATTTTCTGAAATTTTTTGAAATTTTAGAAATATTTTAATAAAATAATATATTTTAAATAATTTTAAATTCATATAAAGTGACTTAAAATTTAAAATATTTATAAAAAAGTGAAGTTAAATTATAAGAAAATTTTCTAAAATCTATTTCAAGTAGACTTGTCTAAAAATGATCGGTTTGAGAAAAATCTTGATTTTTACCAATCGTAAAAAAATCAGGAACGTATCAATAAATTTTTATTAACAGAAAATTTTGGATTTTTAAAATTTAAACTTTATATTACATATTAAAAAATTAGTAAGGACTGATACAATATCGCTAAATTTCAAAAAGGACTGATTTTGAATATTTAAAATATACCGAGTAAAAAGTTACTATTTGCCTTAATAATTCAGCCGACATTTACTATACAAAACACTACGCATGTACGAAAGTTTCAAAAGGTGTACAGTAACTAGGATTGAATTTTCAAAAAATGCATAGTACTTTTATATTAAAATAATAGAATGCATAGTAATTTTCCTTCCTATAAATACCGAAGGAATTCTTCTTTAGAATTCACAATTTTAGATTAAGTTATCTCAATATAGTAGTGCTAGTGAGATAGTGGTAGAAGTAAGAGAGAGAAATAATTTTTTTGGGAAGAAGGTTCTGCTAAAATTCTAAGGTAAGAATACTTCTCTTTTATATTTTTTAGGGTTATTATCATATCGATTTTAGAAATCTATTATTATACTAGAAATAATATTATTTTAGGTTACTATTCTAAATAGTAAAATACTATTTCAATAGTAAATTACTATTTCGATAGTAAATTACTATTTAAATAGTAAATTAATATCTACTGTTACTATTTACCTTTACTATTCATGATTTAATATTTACTGCTACTATTCACGTTTTACCATTTACTGTTACTATCCATGATTTACTATTTACTATTCACTATTCAATAACGAATCAGTATACTAGAGATAAGGGGAGTGAGATAAATATAATATGAAAAGACATAAGAATAATGGGAGGAGTCTCATACTCCTTTTAAATTTAATAGTATAATATTTTAAAATATTAACTTTTTAACTTAAAATTTATAATGAATTTAAATTAAATATCTGATGTAACTAACTCTAACATACCTATGTAAGGACCTGAACTTTTATAACCTATACGAACTAGACTATACCTATGCAAGGACTTGGACTATTATGACCTATATGGACTGAACTATACCTATGCAAGGACTGGATTATATAGACTTACATAGAACTATGCAATGAATGGACTATAAGGACTCAAAATCAATTTTAATAATTTAAATAACCATTAAAATTTGAATTATATTTAATTGATTTGTTTACAATTATTATTGATGATATTTAATTGTGATCGATATTATTTGATTGTGATTGACATTATTTGCTTGTGATTGATGATCTTGTGATATGAAGTTGAGCATATAGCGAGTACGACGAAAAGCTAAAACTCAGTAAGAATTTTCTTACCTTACTCTTTAAATTTTTATTACTTTAAATATTTTCTTCTTAGAAATTATTTTTATTAACTTTACTTTTAATATTTAGAATAAAAAAATTAGTATTTATTTTAGAATAAAGACATTTTATGAAAATTAATTTATAACAAATTGAGATAATTAAATCTTGAATTAAAGAAAAATTTTATAATTTTAAGTATTTTTGGTTAATGATTTAAAGATTATTCTCTTTTAATAAAATAAATTTTTTTAAAAGAAAATTATTTTATTTTTCCAACTTAATAACTAAAGATATTTGGAAATAATTGAGAATTCGATCTTGTTAAGATTCAATTTGAGAAAGATTATGTAAAGTTTTATATGAGAAAGTTTTGAGATATTTAAGGCTTACGAACTCAATTTCAGTGAGATTCGAAAACTGTACTAAATTTATTTCTGTGGGACAAAAATTTAGAGAATTGAGAAAATGTACAGTTTATTGAAATGATGTTGTAAACCTTTAAGGTATTTAATAATTGAGTTTCTAAAAGCCTTAACCAACTAAATACGCGAGTAGTTCATGCATGATAAATCATTAAAGTGAAACAAAATGATATTGTCTGGGGACGGATTATAGAAACCGATGATACATTAGAGGAGGCTTAATTACGAGCCTTGGGATGAGAGGGTGTGAAAGGGTGCTTCAGGGGACCTGGGGTAGCTCCCTAGTGTCGGGTACTTTCACAATAAAAACTTTCTCAATCTGACTAGTCTCTAAGTGTTTCCATGCCAGTTGAGCTGTTCTTATTATTATTATTCGGACTTATGGAACAGTGTAAACTCCTGGTTGGCTCAGTGCAAATTAAAATTTAAGGGCCCACATATATAGGTAAGTTATGATGAGGATATTGCATAATATCATAATATTCATGCATTCATAATTGATTGTGTATATGATTGTGATTGTTATTATTATATATTAGTTGTGAAAACCCTTTATTGCTTATGCCCCATTTGGGAATATTATATTCTGTTTCTCACTCCTTTCTCCGTGTTTTTTTATATGTTTTAAATTGATGGTTCAGAGGGAAGGATCGAAGAATATCGGCAGTAAATATAGTACGTTCTAGAAAGGGAGCTCAGTATGAATACCGTGATCCAATGAATAAATAAAGTTATTAAGTAACTGCTTCTGGGCCATGGAGTTTCCTCTCTTTCTTATAATGTTTAATATTTATGTTCTTCGGATGAATGTAAAATTACTTTATAAAGTTTTAATAATATTTATGAAGTATTTCAGAAATGATGTATGTAATTTATTCCGATAGTTTCCTTTTAACAATCATTTCTTTAGTAAAAAAAATTATGAATTTTTCTAGTATTTATTAAGATGTAACAGAGGGTGTTACAAAGTGGTATCAGAGCAGTTAATCCAATAGGCCTGGGGAAGAGGTCTATCTTGCTTTGTCTGTAAACTCTATGTAGGTAATAGAAAATAGAATATCTGACTTAGTAGTAACTGTGATTGATGTGACAAATCTCAGTTACTGTGAAATAGGAAACTAATGGCTGGAAACGATCTTGCTGGAGTTATAGAACGCTTAATCAATGCAATGGGAGCACGTGAAGGTCAAGGTAACGATGCCTTGAGAAAGCTGGACTTATTTGAAAAGCGCAATCCACCTCGTTTCAAGGGAGGATATAACCCCGATGGAGCACAAACCTGGATTCGAGAGATAGAGAAGATCTTTCGAGCATTGTAATGCAATGAAGCTAACAAGGTAGTCTTTGCTACTTATGCCTTATCTGAGGATGCCGAACATTGGTGGGATAGCATGTGTAGACAATTCGAAGTCAACGATATGGAGATCACTTGGGATCATTTCAAGGATATGTTTTTGGAGAAATACTTTCTAGGTGATGTTAAATAGAAAAGACAATTCGAATTCCTGTCGCTGACCCAAGGAAGTATGACTGTTGGAGAGTACGCATCCAGGTTTGAAGAGCTGTCTCGTTTTCATTCTTATTTTAATGATGCTACTAACGAAGGTGACCGGTGTGCAAAGTTTGTAAATTGATTGCGGCCAGAAATTAAAGAAGCTATACGAATACAGGAAATCCGTAAATTTTTTGTATTGGTAAATCGCTGCAGGATATTTGAAGAGGACCATAAGGATAAAATGACTAAAAGTTATGAACCCATTCACAAGACGGGAGAAATGAGAAGTGGAGGACCTCACCATCACCAAAGAAGAGACTTCAGGAGAAATAAGTCTTACCAAGCGCCATTTCACCGGTTTGGAGCAGCATCTGTTCCTAACAGACCCCAAGCTTTAACTGGAAGCTATTACCCGACATCTGCACCAAATTTTAAATGTTTTATGTGTAGAGGACCCCATTTGAAAAGGGATTGTCCTAAAAACACTTATGTTTGCTTTAAGTGTAACAAACCAGGTCATCACATCAAGGATTGCCCAGAGATGAAGAGGGAAAACCCTGAAGGTACGAGTACAAGCATAAATACTCAGGGAGGCGCACACAGTGCAGTCAGAAGGCCGAAGGCGAAAGGAAAGGTTTTTGCAATCACTGGAGAAGAAGCATCCCATTCTGACTCTATGGTGGAAGGTAAATGTATCATTAATAAGATTCTTTTAACTGTTATATATGACTCAAGTGCATCACATTCCTTTATTGCCAATGACTATGTAGAAAAACTAAAATTACCTGTGATAGAAGTGCCATTTGACTTATCTGTACATACTCCTGGAAACAATCCCATTGTCACTTCTAAAGCCTGTTGGAAATGCCCTATTGTCATAGATGGTAGGGACTTTAAGACTAATCTCTTTTGCTTACCCCTTTCTGGCTTAGAAGTTATTATTGGGCTAGATTGGTTTTCTGACAATCATGTTCTAATAGATTGTCATAATAAAACCATAATGTTTAAAGAACCAGTGAATTTGAATCCCGAGGATTCGAGATTTCTAACCGCAAACGAAGTGAGTGCCTCTTTAAAAGGAGGGGCTCAAAGATTCATGCTATTGCTTTCAACAAAAGGAGAGCAAGAATCAAAAATTAAAAATCTGCCAGTTGTGTGTGAATTTCCTAACGTTTTTCCTGAAGATATCCCTGGTTTACCCCCAAAAAGAGATGTGGAATTCGCCATTGATCTAGTACCTGGAGTTGGACCCATTTCAATTGCACCATACCGAATGTCACCTCTAGAATTAGCAGAGTTGAAGAAACAACTTGAAGAGATGATAGAGAAGCAGTTTATACGACCCAGTGTATCCCCCTGGGGTGCACCAGTGTTATTGGTTAAGAAAAAGGATGGTAGCATGAGGTGTTGGTGTATGCACTATGAGCTTTTATGCTTTTTCATTTGTATCATTTTTCTGCTTATCAATAAAATAAATATTTTAGTTTAAAATTGTTTTAAAACGTATTTATCCTTGGAGTAATAGGTCATATAAAAGTTATTCCTAAAATGTCCCTAGTCAAGTATTTACATGGGGACATGTAAATACACTGAGACTAGTGTGTGAGTGTACTGATGACCTGATCTCACAGATCATAGATATAGATGATATCAAGTCTTTACACGGGTACACATTAAGAGTAATAATGTACTGGACAGACCCACCATGAGAATGTTGTATGGATCATTACATGATTGTCATAAACGATTCTCAATGTGATAATGGTATATGTAGTCCTTCGACCTGAAGTCACTACGATTCCTACATGAGAAGTTTATTGTTTTAATACAATTAAACGTCTTCTGTAACAAGAGGACTATAAAGGTTGTGATTAGGCAATGAACAAATTATGCAGTGGGATATGAGTGATGTAGATAGGATTTGTCTCTCCTATGTGACAGGAGTGATATCTATAGGCCACTTGATGGAGTAAGACTAAGAAAACGCATGGCCATGCTAGAAAGAATAAATATTAGATATTTATTCGGATCCAGTCTACTCCGGTATCAAGTAAAATAAATTGGACCATACAAGGATGACGCGACCATGCCTTGGGCCCAATTAGGATATCGTGACAAAAGGAACAAACATATTAAATAATTATCACTTATAGGTTATGTTGATAATATTTGGACATAATGATGCATTGCTAGATGCCACTCTTATTTTATATTAATAATAAAATAATTTATTATTAATATGACCGGGTATTTTACCTATAGGGTCACACACATAGAGTAAGCCCATCAGAAAATGTTGTCTTATTTTAGTTGGACTAAAATAAAGCTATTAGGCCTAACTCATTTGGAATGAGTAAGGAGCCCACTTTTTAGAGAGAACAAATTAGGTCAAACCTAAGCCTATAAATAGAGTATAAGATGCTCATAGGCCGTTCACTCAAGTGAGACACAAATTCACAAAAGTTGCAAGAGCTACACGCCGTCAAACTAGCAGTTGGCAAGTGTTGCGATTCTGGTGGGAGTGCTCGTGTGGACTCTGAAAAGACGAGGCTACGACTGCTTCGGTGTTCTTCAAGAGGTAATCCAAAACGAATTTTGTGTTTGTTTTGTGCTTTGGAACACGAAACTTTACAAATCCTATGGAATCCCTTTTTTTCGCTGCTCATGTTTAGGGATTTCTTAACATGAGGTTATGTGTAGATTATCGACAACTGAATCAGGTGACAATCAAGAACAGATATCCTCTGCCAAGGATTGACGACTTGATGGATCAACTGCGTGGTGCCACAGTGTTCTCCAAAATTGATTTCTGGTCTGGATACCATCAAATAAGGGTGAGGAAAGAAGATGTACCAAAAACTGCTTTTAGAACACGCTATGGCCATTACGAATATCTAGTAGTGTCTTTTGGTGTAACTAATGCACCAGCCGTATTCATGGATTACATGAATAGGATTTTTCATTCATATCTGGATAAATTTGTAGTGGTGTTCATTGATGATATATTAATGTACTCTAAAAGCAGAGAAGAACATGTTGAACACTTGAAGATTGTGTTGGAAATCTTGAAAAAGAAACAACTGTATGTATAACACCCCGAAATCCAAATAAATTTTTTTTCGCAAATAGTTTAAATTTTAAAACAGAATTTTCAAATTAATATAATAAAGCAGTCGGCATTACATTAACCGGCTCATTCATAAATACATATATTTTACAAATCGGTATACACAGGAGCCGGCCAAGGCTACTACAAACAACTATATGCATTATATACAATACACATAAATACATAATGCTCCGAACGGCTAAGTGATCTCACACGTCATTGCTGGGTCCTATGTCCACTGTAAAAATGACAACAGTAGGGGGTGAGCATATACATGTCAAATGATAGTTATTGAATTAGATTAAATATCCAATTCATAACTACATATAAATCAAACTTATATCATACAAACTCATCACATATCATCATGTTATTCTCAATAATACATATCAATGCATTCAGATGCTCAATCAAATGGATCCATTATTAAGTCTTTTAATTTTGTGTTGCAACACTGGCTCCCAGCCATAACTCAGCTCTCAGCTGATCCGGCCGTTTTACTGGTACCAAACCGTTTGCCCTCTCATGTGACACAATCACTCCCAGCGACAACGGTAGTGCCACGGGCTAAACCCCGAGCCCTGCTCAAGAGGTTTGCCTTGAGTCCCACCCAAGGTCTTTTTGTGGAATCCTCGAAACCACATAATATTTCATATTTGTTCATCATATAAGCATCCCATGCTTTATCAATATGCATCCCATGCATTCATACATCATGAAAAATTCATGAATAACATTCATATCATCATCATCAATCACATATCAACATCAAGATCATATGAACGGAAATATCACAATCATCACAAATATGTCACATATAACATATATATATATATATTCAGGATTTCTTATTAAATACAATAATATTATCCTGAATCCGTTCATAAACCATGCATTTAAAATGTAACGCTCCCCCTACCTGAAAATAAGGAATTCTTCAAGCTATATCCAATAACAGCTCACAAATTCCGACTAGAATTTCAGTTCTGAACAGTCCAAAGCTTCCTTTCTTAAAGCTCTTACAAACTTTCACGTTAAAGAGAAAAATGAAGATTGGTCTCCTCTTTTATTGATAATTTCCAATAATGATTGAAAAAGAAAAAGATTAAAAGTGATGTTGACACCCTCGAAATTCCCAGCTAATCTAATGATAGGATTTGACAGAAATCGTTCATGAAAAAGACATGAACAAATTGAATAAGCACTGATACACGCATATTATGATATAAGGACAAAACGAGATAATAAAGAAAGGAAAATAGGACAATAGAGAGGGTCCCATACTTTGAAAAATTAGAAAAGAGAATCTGTTAGAACAGTGATGTGGAAAGCCTCAATAATTGGAGTAATTATTAATTCCGACTGGGTTTCGGTATTTTGGGCATATCCCTCCTTCCGAGAAAGATCCATCAAAGCCTCTTTCCGTTCAGAATTACTTCACTCAGAAGAAATTCACTCGAAAAGGTTTCCACATGAAACATTCAGTCATAGCCTCTCTTTCCTCGGAAGTGATCCACTCAGAAATATATCACTCAGAGATACCTTTAGAAATTTCTCACTCGGATATATATATTTCTGCCCGAGTCAAAGCTTTCACTTGCGTCACTCAGAAGTATTTCATCCGAAAAAGATCACTCGGAGCTTGAAGACAATCCTCTCTCGGGAATCTTTCCACTCGAAAGGGTCACTTAGAATCAAAGACCATTTTGAAGACGAACCTGAGTGCAAACTCAACAACTCTGACCGAGCACGAATTGAATGAATTTATCACTCGGTCATTTACTTCCCTTGAAACCATTCACTCGGAATATACTCATTCGAAGTTGAAGTATTTCTCTGTCCGGAAGTACTCTCCCTGGAAAAGACTCATTCGGTTTACTCCAATCGGTGCCATCTCTCTCGGAAGCATCACACTCAGAGACACTTCACTCGGTCACTATTCCAAATATTTTAGCCTGAGAAGTACTTTTTCAAATTCAAAGTTTTTCCCCACTCGGGAGTACTTCTTTTGGAAACGTTTCACTCAGAGATGTTTCACTTGGATTTACCTCACTAAAAAGTGTCTCATTCGGACACAGATCTTTTCTTCACTCAAAATGATTCTCTCGGTCATGTTTCACTCGGAAACATCTTAACTTTACTTCACTCAGTAGATCTTTCACCCAGAAAGATTTTACTCGGAATTATATCCCTTTCTTCACTCGGAATTATCTCAACTTTCCTACACTCGGAAGTATCTTAACTTCCTACACTCGGAATGTCTTATCTCAGACATAATTCACTCGGAATTTCACTCGGAAATTATCCACTGATCCTTAATGAATTATTTTCTAAAATTCTAAATTTTAGGATGTTACAGTATGCAAAGCTGTCAAAGTATGAATTCTGGTTGGAAGAAGTGAACTTTTTAGGACATGTAATTAGTCAAGGAGGAATAGTTGTAGACCCTTCCAAGGTGGAGGCAGTTTTAAAATGGGAGAGATCAACCATGATCACTGAGATTAGAAGTTTCTTGGGCTTAGCTGGATACTATAGGAGATTCATTGAAGGATTTTCAAAGTTAGGATACCAACTGACCAAGCTAACATAGAAAGGATAACCTTTTGTGTGGATGACACAATACGAGAATAGTTTACAAGAGCTGAAAGATCGACTTACTTCTGCGCCAGTGTTAGTACTCCCTGATCCACATCGAAGTTTTGAAGTTTACTATGATGCGTCTAAGCAAGGACTAGGAAGTATACTCATGCAAGACAAGAAGGTTGTAGCCTATGCGTCGCGCCAATTAAGGCAACATGAGATTAACTACCCTACCCATGACTTAGAGTTAGCTGCTGTAGTTTTTGCCTTAAAGATTTGGAGGCATTATCTATACGGTGCAACATTCGTTGTGTTTAGCAGTCATAAGAGTCTCAAGTATTTATTCGACCAAAAAGAGTTAAACATGAGGCAACGGAGATGGATGGAGTTCTTAAAGGACTACGACTTTGTGTTGCAATACCATCCTGGAAAAACGAATGTAGTACCTGATGCTTTGAGTCAAAAGTCTCTACATGCATCCACAATGATGATTAAAGAGCTGGAATTGATAGAGAACTTCAGAGATCTTAACCTAGTAGTAAAGGTTAATGCTAACAGCTACAAATTAGGAGCGTTGCAAGTGATAAGTGAATTCCTGAGGCAAGTTTTAGAGGCTCAACGAGAGGATGAATTCCTGTAAGAGAAGAAAAAACTCTTGAAACAAGGAAAAGAAGTCGGGTTCAATGTGGGAAACGACCAATTGTTGAGGTATAAGGATCAAGTGTGTATCCCTAATCAAGAGGAGTTGAGGAAAGCAATTCTGGAAGAAGGCCACAAAAGTTATATGAGCATTCATCCCGGAGCTACTAAAATGTATCAAGATTTAAAGAAGTTATTTTGGTGGCCTGGAATGAAGAAAGCGGTGGCAGAGTACGTGGCTGCATGTCTAATTTGCTAGAAGGTTAAAGTGGAACATCAAAAACCCCCTGGAACGCTACAATCAATGGAAATACCAGAATGGAAATGGGATAGCATTACCATGGATTTTGTGACTTGTTTACCTAAAACTCCATTAGGACATAATTCAATATGGGTAATAGTTAATAGATTAACCAAATCTGCCCACTTTATTCCCATCAATATTCGTTACTCTATGAAAAAGCTGGTGAAATTATACATCGGGGAGATTATGAGATTACATGGAATTCCTTCAAGTATCATTTCTGATCGGGACCCTCGTTTTACATCACAATTCTGGAAGAGCTTGCACAAGGCTTTGGGAACAAGACTTCGTCTCAGTTCAGCATATCATCCTCAGACAAATTGTAACATCCCAAGTTTCATAATATTAAGCAAATTCATTTATGAAGAATTAATAAAGAAATTCTGGATGAAATTCCGAGTGAATGCTGTTTGAAATGTGATATTCCGAGTGAATATGGTATAATACCGAGTGAAGTAAGACCGAGGGACTTATCTCCGGATGGAAATAAGATGTTTCCGAGTGAAACATCATTAAGCAAATTATTTCTAAGTTAAGAAAATAGTATCCGAATGAGGCACTTTCGAATAAGGAAATCTGAGAGAAACAGTTCTGGATGGAGTATCTCTGAATTGAAACTTTTTAAGTAAAATGTTTCCAAGCACGACATTTCCGAGTGGAATGATACCGAGTGAGAAAAGACTCGGTCTGGATTATTTTGCCGAGTGGAAACTCGAGTGATGATAGTCAGTCTTGGAATTAATTACCAAGTGAAAGACCACACGAGAAAAGAGTCAGTTTTGAAATAATTCACCGAGTGAAGATCGTTCAGATGCTGAGTCGGTGTGAGGGTGAATTACTGAGTGAATGACTGACCGAGCGATAAGTCAGCTTTAATGTAAGTTGCTAAGTGAAGGACCGAATAAGAGGAATCGGTTCTGGAATGATTTTTCCCAAGTGCAAAACTGAGTGTTGGGTCAGGTTTCGCTTAAGTGAGTCGATACCTCGCTCAAGCGAGTAAGTATGAAATTCCTTACTGGATATTTCTCGCCCGAGCGAGTGGCTATTAGGAGGAAGTCTCGCTCGAGCGAAAGCATGGAAAATGGTTACTGGGCAGTTCTCGCTCAAGCGTGAGCGGTTCGCCCAAGCGAGAATCAGGTCTGATACTTTCCACGTCAACCTGTTCTTCTACCTTCTAGTAAAGTCTTTTCTGATATTTTTCCAAGTATGGGACCCTCTCCAATGTGTTGTCCCTTTTCATTAAATGCTTACTCCTTATTCAGCATCTGAAGAAAAGTACTACAGATATCTTTTAGTCATTCATATCTCCTTGCATGAATGATATAAATACCAATTTCCACTGTTAAAGGAGTTTAGAAAAACCTTTGAAAAAGAAGATATCATTTGTAATTATCCTATCCTAAATACTGCTGAAAAAGTCATTAACGAAGAAGGAATCAGTCTTCATTTCTTCTTTCATAAAGAAAACACTGAATTAGCATAAAGCTGAGATTCTAGTTGGAATTCGCAAGCTGTGAATTGGATAAAGCTTTAAGTGTTGCAAGAGCTCTTAATTCCAGGTAGGGGGAGCATTCCATTTCAAATAAATAGTTTATGAATGGATGTGGGGTGATACTATTATGTTATATATGTGTCGTGTGTTTGATACCCCACTTGTGTAATGCTTTACGTTTTTACATATGTATATATATGTGTTCCAATTATATTTCTGATGTTGATATTGACAGTGAAATAAGATCGATGACGAGTATAGGAATTTTTCATAATATCATTGTATATGCTTGAAATGCATGAGTATGAGATATGTTGTGATATTCATAAAAGACCTTGGGTGGGACTCAAGGCAACCTCTTGAGTAGGGCTCGGGGTTTGGCCCGTAATATCGAGTAGAGGACTGCTATCACTCTGGGAGTGGTACTCGGTATTGCATTGGGGGCGTAGAGCGGTTTGGTACCTGTAAAACGGCCGAATCAGCTGAGTGTTGAATTATGGCTCTGGGAGCCAGTGTTGCAACACAAAACTAACAGTCTTAATGGATCCATTTGTTTGAGCATTGATATGCACAATTTTTAGTGTGTATGCTTGATTACCGATAGAAAATGTTATTTATGTTATATGACTCGGTTTGTGGTAAGTGTATAGTTATGAATTGGGCCTTAAATCCAATTCAATAACTATTATTTGATATGTTTATGCTCACCCCCTACTTATTATTTTTGCAGTGGATAGAGGACACGGTGAAGGCATTTGAAGTCACTCGACCGATTGGAACATTATGTATTAGTATGCATTATACATAATGTACATAGTAAACTGGGTAGAAGCCTTGGCCGGCTCTTGTGTTTACCAAGGGATTCATTGTTTACCGAGTGATATAAATTTTTATATTATGAAATAGCCGGTTGGCTTTTGTACTGTGACAGTAATATTATTAATACAAATTTGTTTTAATCATGAAATAGTTTATGAAGAGTTTATTCATGTTTAAATTGCTTTCCAATGGGTCAATCGGTTTAATGAGGGATCGGTAATTTTAATGACTGAACCCGATCTCTGTTGGAAAATTTAAATTATTTGTGAAAAATTTACTTGATTTACTGGAAATTGATTTAAAAATTAAGGATGTCATATTTGGTATCAGAGCAAGACTTGAAAAGTCCAAGGCCAAGGTTAAGCTACTAGATGCTATAATCGAGTGAAGCCATATCACTGTTATTGTGTAATATAGTTAAGGGAATCAACTATAAATAAATTGCTTTCATATCCATGAGTGGTACTAAAGTATGATGATTATTCCAGGATAAGAATGGACCCTCATGGTATGGACGCAATGGCTGCTGCCTTTCAGCGTGTGGCTGACATTTTAGAAAGGCAGAATTAGTCTCAGCCGAGTAACAATCAAAGTATTGATTGTTTCTTGAAAAGAAAGCCGACTAAATTCCATGGAGGATTTCAGCCTGATCAAGCCTATGCTTGGATTCAGAACCTAGAATGAATCTTTGGTAGTTTGCAGTGCTCTGAAGCACAGAAGGTAGAGTATGCCATTTTCATGCTTCGAAAAGAAGCTGAAAACTAGTGGAGAATGGCAAGAAGCCGCTTGATTGCCACGGAGACTGAGCTGAATTGGGCAAACTTCAAGGAATGCTTCCTCGAAAAGTATTTCCCAAATACTGTTAGGAGTCAAAAGGAGTTGGAATTCATGGAACTTCGACAGGGCACTATAAGCGTTGAGGAATATGCAGCAAAGTTTGAGGAGTTGTGCCTGTTCTATCCTCCTTTCCAGATGCTAGGTACAGAAGGTTCAAAATGCATCAAATTTGAGAGTGGTCTGAACCCAAAGATCAAGAAAGCTTTTCGACACCAGGAGATTAAAAGCTTCCCGATCCTTGTTAATAAATGTAGAATATATGAGGAAGATGATAAAGTTTCAACCGGCTCGAGTAGTAAGTCAGATAGTTCTTCAAGATTACCACCAATCAGCTTTAAGAAGCAAGGAAAGTCTGTTAGAGGAGAATCTTCCTCTAAATTTAGAGGTCGGGGAAATGCTGGTGGCTGACTAGTGAATAAACCGAGAGACATCAAATGCTATAGATGCGGGGACAGTCACTATGCTTGGAACTGTGACAAAGATGAGGACGCATTTGTTACCACTGCAACGAGAAAGGACATGTCCGTCTTAACTGTCCTTTTCTTCAAACAACTGAATCACATGTCAGTGTAAACCATGGAGGCTTCAGAGGACGAGGCCGTGGAAACGGTAACAGAGGAGGAAGAGGTAATGGGGAACGCAGTAATAATTCTATGATGATAAGGAATGATCGGGCTGGGAGTTCTAGTACACCGACGGCAGGCCGAGTGTATGCTACTACTGTAGAAGAAGCTGCTCAAGCCCATGACTTGGTTCAAAGTAAGTGTTTATTTGGAAATACTACTCTTGACATGGTGTTTGACTCAGGTGCAACTCACTCGTTTATTTCTAATGATTGTGTTATGCAAATGAGATTACCTGTTGTTACTATGAATCGGCCATTAAATGTGTCTAATCTGACTGGTGCAAAATTGTGGACTTCCATGATGTGTGAGAACGTATCTTTCACTCTCGGTGATAGGGATTTTACTGCTAATTTAATACATCTACCTTTGAGAGGTCTTGATATCGTTCTCGGTATGGATTGGCTATCAGCCAATAAAATCTTGGTTGACTGTCGGAATCGGCAAGTAATCTTTCCTAAACAAAAAACTGATGAATATGAAATCAAAGGTATATCTCAACTACTTATGCTATTTTGTATGGTTGATAGGAAGAAAGAGTCTCGAATCCGAGACATCCCTATTGTTTGTGATTTTCCTGAGTTATTCCCGGAGGATGTACCTGGTGTTCCTCCCGATAGAGAGATTGAATTCTCTATAGATTTAATCCCTGGAGCCGAGCCAGTTTCTAGAGCTCCTTATAGAATGTCCCCGATTGAGCTGGCTGAACTAAAGAAGCAAGTAGATGAACTACTCGAAAAACAATTTATCCGACCAAGTGTATCACCGTGGGGTGCTCCGGTGTTACTCGTCAAGAAAAAGGATGGTAGCATGCCGTTATGTATTGATTACCGCCAACTGAATAAGCTGACCATCAAAAATAAATACCCATTGCCTAGGATCGACGATTTAATTGATCAGCTACGTGGTGCGTCGGTCTTTTTGAAAATTGACTTACGGTCGGGATACCACTAGATCCAAGTGAAAGCTACTGATATTCCTAAAATGGCATTCAGGACCCGGTATGGACACTATGAATACGTGGTAATGCCGTTCGGAGTGACAAATGCTTCGGCTGTGTTCATGAATTATATGAACAATATCTTTCATTCTTATTTGGATATGTTTATGGTGGTATTTATTAATGATATATTAATTTATTCAAAGTCTTATGAAGAACATAAAGAACATCTCTGACTGGTGCTCCAAGTGTTAAAGGAGAAGAAATTGTTTACCAAATTGTCTAAGTGTGAATTCTGGGTGGATAGAATTCAATTCCTGGGTCACGTTATTTCCAGATAAGGTGTCTTGGTAGATCCTTCAAAGGCTGAAGCTGTAATGATTTGGGAGAAGCCTAAGTCAATCACTGAAGTTAGAAGTTTTCTGGGTTTAGCCGGTTACTATCGGAGATTCATTGAGGGGTTCTCCAAAATCGCTTTACCATTAACTAAGCTAACCCGGAAAGATGTTCCTTTTGTGTGGTCATCCGAATGCGAGCAGAGTTTTCAACAATTGAAAATCTGATTGACATCTACTCCTGTATTGGCTTTGCCAAATTTGCAGGAAAGCTTTGTAGTTTTTTGTGAGGCATCCAAACTTGGCCTAGGAAGTGTACTGATGCAGAATGGCCGAGTAATTGCTTACGCTTCACGACAATTACGACCACACGAGCAAAACTACCCAACTCATGATCTGGAATTGGCAGCAGTCGTCTTTGCACTGAAAATTTCGAGGCACTATCTTTATGGCTCTAAGTTTGAAGTATATAGTGACCACAAGAGTCTGAAATATTTGTTTGATCAAAAGAAATTAAATATGAGGCAGAGAAGATGGATTGAATTCTTGAAAGATTATGAGTTTGATTTAAAATACCACCCAGGAAAAGCCAATGTGGTAGCCGACGCATTGAGTCGGAAATCCATTCACATGGCGACAATGATGGTTAAAGAGATGGAGTTGCTTGAACAATTCCGAGACATGAATTTGCAAGTGGATATGTCTTCGTCTCAAAAAGTGACTCTCGGAACATTAAAGATAGCTAATGAATTTTTGAAGACTGTTTATGTATAGCAAATGACCGATTCTTATTTAGCCGAGATGAAAGAAACTCAGGCTAAAGGTAAAGATTTATTTTTGACTGAAGGCTCAGACGGTATTTACCGAGTGAAGGGGCGGATTTATGTACCTGACTCGGAAAACTGACGACAATCGGTGCTTAATGAGGCCCATAAAAGCATGTTAAGTATTCATCCGGGTATTACTAAGATGTATCATGATTTAAAATTGCACTTTTGGTGGCCCGGAATGAAGAAAGATGTAGTCGACTTTGTGGCCCATTGCATAATTTGTCAAAAAGCAAAGGTTGAGCATAAAAAACTGACCGGTGGTTTACAACCTTTGGAAATTCCCGTGTGGAAGTGGGATGCTATAGCTATGAATTTCGTAATGGGATTACCAAAGACTCGGAATGGTCATGATGCTATATGGGTTATCATGGACCGATTGACAAAATCTGTATACTTTTTGCCGATTAACATGAATTATTCCTTGCCAAGGCTAGCACAATTGTACATTAGCGAAATAGTCCGATTGCATGGTGTTCCATCTTCGATTGTATCGGATAGAGATCCGAGATTTACTTCCCGATTTTGGGGAAGTCTACATCAGGAGTTAGGATCGAAGCTCTGATTGAGTTCGGCGTATCATCCTCAAACAGATGGGCAATCCGAGCGGACTATCCAGAGTTTAGAAGACTTGTTGAGATCTTGTGTGCTAGAGCATGGTGGGAGCTGGGAACAATACCTTCCACTGGTTGAATTCACTTACAATAATAGCTATCATAGTAGCATAGGTATGGCTCCCTATGAAGCTTTATATGGAAGAAAATGCCGAACTCCTCTTTGTTGGTCGGAATTGGGCGAAAATCTAATGTTAGGACCAGAGATTGTGCAGCAGACCTCTGAGCAAATCCAAATGATTAAGGACAAAATGAAAGCATCCCAAGACCGTCAAAAGAGCTATTATGATAACCGGACGAAGCCGATTGAATTTCAGATCGGTGATAAAGTCTTTTTAAAAGTCTCTCCAAGCAAAGGTGTTGGAAGGGCATTGAAAAGCAAGAAGTTGAGTCCAAAATACATTGGTCTGTATGAAATATTGAAGAGAGTCGGACCAGTAGCCTATCAAATTGCATTGCCTTCTCATTTAGCAAATTTACATAACGTATTTCACGTTTCACAATTGAAGAAATACTTGCCAGATCCTACTCAAGAAATGCCGGATGATGATGTTGAAATTCAAGAAAGCCTGACCACTATAGCCGAGCCCACTAGTATAGTGGACCGATCGGTAAAACGATTGAGAAACAAAAATGTTCAATTGGTCAAGGTTACATGGCAGCAAGATCAAAGTATCATGCATACTTGGGAACGAGAAGATGCTATGAGAGAACAATATCCCGAGTTATTTCGTTGATGTATAATTTTGTATTTAAATTTTGAGGATGAAATTTTTGTAGGAGGGGGTAAATGTAACATCCCAAGTTTTGTAATATTAAGCAAATTCATTTATGAAGAATTAATAAAGAAATTCTGGATGAAATTCTGAGTGAGTGCTGTTTGAAATGTGATATTCTGAGTGAATATGGTATAATACCGAGTGAAGTAAGACCGAGGGACTTATCTCCGAATGGAAATAAGATGTTTCCGAGTGAAACATCATTAAGCAAATTATTTCTAAGTTAAGAAAATAATATCCGAATGAGGCACTTTCGAATAAGGAAATCCGAGAGAAACAGTTTTGGATGGAGTATCTCTGAATTAAAACTTTTTAAGTAAAATGTTTCCAAGCACGACATTTCCGAGTGGAATGATACCGATTGAGAAAAGACTCGGTCTGGATTATTTTACCGAGTGGAAACTCGAGTGATGATGGTCGGTCTTAGAATTAATTACCAAGTGAAAGACCACACGAGAAAAGAGTCGGTTTTGAAATAATTCACCGAGTGAAGATCGATCAGATGCTAAGTCGGTGTGAGGGTGAATTACCGAGTGAATGACTGACTGAGCGATAAGTCAGCTTTAATGTAAGTTGCTAAGTGAAGGACCAAATAAGAGGAATCGGTTCTGGAATGATTTTTCCCAAGTGCAAAACCGAGTGTTGGGTCAGGTTTCGCTTAAGCGAGTGGATACCTCGCTCAAGCGAGTAAGTATGAAATTCCTTACTGGATATTTCTCGCCCGAGCGAGTGGCTATTAGGAGGAAGTCTCGCTCGAGCGAAAGCATGAAAAATGGTTACTGGGCAGTTCTCGCTCAAGCGTGAGCGGTTCGCCCAAGCGAGAATCAGGTCTGATGCTTTCCACGTCAACCTGTTCTTCTACCTTCTAGTAAAGTCTTTTCTAATATTTTTCCAAGTATGGGACCCTCTCCAATGTGCTGTCCTTTTTCATTAAATGCTTACTCCTTATTCAGCATCTGAAGAAAAGTACTACAGATATCTTTTAGTCATTCACATCTCCTTGTATGAATGATATAAATACCAATTTCCACTGTTAAAGGAGTTTAGAAAAACCTTTGAAAAAGAAGATATCATTTGTAATTGTCCTCTCCTAAATACTGCTGAAAAAGTCATTAACGAAGAAGGAATCAGTCTTCATTTCTTCTTTTATAAAGAAAACACTGAATTAGCATAAAGCTGAGATTCCAGTCGGAATTCGCAAGCTGTGAATTGGATAAAGCTTTAAGTGTTGCAAGAGCTCTTAATTCCAGGTAGGGGGAGTATTCCATTTCAAATAAATAGTTTATGAATGGATGTGGGGTGATACTATTATGTTATATATGTGTCGTGTGTTTGATACCCCACTTGTGTAATGCTTTACGTTTTTACATATGTATATATATGTGTGTTCCAATCATATTTCTGATGTTGATATTGAAAGTGATATGAGATTGATGACGAGTATGGGAATTTTTCATAATATCATTGTATATGCTTGAAATGCATGAGTATGAGATATGTTATGATATTCATAAAAGACCTTGGGTGGGACTCAAGGCAACCTCTTAAGCAGGGCTCGGGGTTTGGCCCGTAATACCAAGTAGAGGACCGCTATCACTCTGGGAGTGGTACTCGGTGTTGCATTGGGGGCGTAGAGCGGTTTGGTACCTGTAAAACGGCCGAATCAGCCGAGTGCTGAATTATGGCTATGGGAGCCAATGTTGCAACACAAAACTAACAGTCTTAATGGATCCATTTGTTTGAGCATTGATATGCATAATTTTTAGTGTGTATGCTTGATTACCGATAGAAAATGTTGTTTATGTTATATGACTCAGTTTGTGGTAAGTGTATAGTTATGAATTGGGCCTTAAATCCAATTTAATAACTATTATTTGATATGTTTATGCTCACCCCCTACTTATTATTTTTGCAGTGGATAGAGGACACGGTGAAGGCATTTGAAGTCACTCGACCGATTGGAACATTATGTATTAGTATGCATTATACATAATGTACATAGTAAACTGGGTAGAAGCCTTGGCCGGCTCTTGTGTTTACCGAGGGATTCATTGTTTACCGAGTGATATAAATTTTTGTATTATGAAATGGCCGGTTGGCTTTTGTACTGTGACAATAATATTATTAATACAAATTTGTTTTAATCATGAAATAGTTTATGAAGAGTTTATTTATGTTTAAATTGCTTTCCAATGGGTCAATCGGTTTAATGAGGGATCGGTAATTTTAATGACCGAACTCGATCTTTGTTGGAAAATTTAAATTATTTGCGAAAAATTTACTTGATTTACTGGAAATTGATTTAAAAATTAAGGATGTTATACAAATGGACAATTAGAAAGAACAATTCAATCTCTAGAGGACTTGTTACGAGCTTGTGTGTTAGAGCGTAAAGGAAGTTGGAATCAATTCTTACCATATGTGGAATTCACCTACAACAATAGTTTCCATGCTAGCATCAGCATGACACCTTTTGAAGCATTATATGGAAGAAAATACAGGACTCCACTATGTTGGTTTGAGACTGGTGAAAACTTGATGCTAGGATCAGAGTTGGTACAACAAACCATAGATAAAATCAAAATGGTTCAGGAAAAGATGAAGGTAGCACAGAGCAGGCAGAAAAGCTACTATGACAAAAGAATGAAGCCACTCGAATTTCAAGAAGGCGATCATGTATTCTTGAAAATCACACCTATGACTGGGGTCGGTCGGACAATGAAATCTTGAAAACTAACTCCTATATTTATTGGTCCATATCAAATAATTCATAAAGTTAGTCCTCTTGCTTACCAAATAGCGTTACCACCTTTTCTTTCTAATATCCATAACGTTTTTCATGTGTCAAACTTACGAATATATCTGATCCTACACATGTTATTGAACCTGATGCCATACAAGTTAAAGATAATCTTACATATGATGCACCACCTGTTAGAATAGCTGACAGAAGAATAAAACAGCTTAGGGACAAGACAATTCCACTCGTAAAGGTCATTTGGAGTGAAACGAGAAGGGAAGATCCTACATGGGAACTAGAAACTGAGATGAAAGAGTCTCATCCCCATTTGTTTTACTGAATAATGTAAATTTGGAGAACGAAATTTTTCTAAGAGGAGTAGAGTTGTAACACCCCTATTTTTATTTTTATATTAAAATTTTGAAGGAATTAGATTGAGGTTCTTTAGAACTTTTTAATCTACGTCTTATTTATGATTTTCTGGAATTTTTTTGAAATTTTGGAAATATTTTAATAAAATAATATATTTTAAATAATTTTAAATTCATATAAAGTGACTTAAAATTAAAAATATTTATAAGAAAGTGAAGTTAAATTATAAAATTTTTTTCTAAAATCTATTTCAAGTAGACTTATCTAAAAATGATCGGTTTGAGAAAAATCTTAATTTTTACCAATCATAAAAAAATCAGGAACGTATCAATAAATTTTTATTAACAGAAATTTTTGGATTTTTAAAATTTAAACTTTATATTACTTATTAAAAAATTAGTGAGGACTGATACAATATCGCTAAATTTCAAAAAGGACTGATTTTTGACTATTCAAAATATACCGAGTAAAAGGTTACTATTTGGCTTAATAATTCAGCTGACATTTACTATACAAAACACTGTGCATGTACAAAATTTTCAAAAGGTGCACAGTAACCAGGATTGAATTATAGTACTTTTATATTAAAATAATGGAATGTATAGTAATTTTCCTTCCTATAAATACTGAAGGAATTCTTCTTTAGAATTCACAATTTCAGATTAAGTTTTTTCAATATAGTAGTGCTAGTGAGATAGTGGTGGAACTAAGAGAGAGAAATATTTTTTTTTGTAAGAAGGTTCTGCTAAAATCCTAAGGTAAGAATACCTCTCTTTTATATTTTTTAGGGTTATTTTCATATCATTTTTAGAAATCTATTATTATACTAGAAATAATATTATTTTAAGTTACTATTCTGAATAGTAAAATACTATTTCAATAGTAAATTACTATTCAAATAGTAAATTACTATCTACTATTACTATTTACCTTTACTATTCACGATTTACTATTTACCGTTACTATTCACGCTTTACTATTTACTATTACTATTCATGATTTACTATTCACTATTCACTATTCAAAATTTACCATTTCTGCTTTAAGTAGTAATCTTAATTTTCATCTTGTAACTATATTAAAATGAAATTGGTATGTTTTAGAACTCGGAGACGAGGCGCGCACGGATTTTCAATAACGAATCAGTATACTAGAGATAAGGGGAGTGAGATAAGAATATAATATGAAAAGACATAAGAATAATGAGAGGAGTCTCATACTTCTTTTAAATTTAATAGTATAATATTTTAAAATATTAACTTTTTAACTTAAAATTTATAATGAATTTAAATTAAATATCTGACGTAACTAACTCTAACATACCTATGTAAGGATCTGGACTTTTATAACCTATACGAACTAGACTATACCCATACAAGGACTTGGACTATTATGACCTATATGGACTGAACTATACCTATGCAAGTGTGAACACCTCTTTTTGTCCGGCCAATTGGTACAGTTCCATCCTTTGAGCACTCTTTTATGCGCATGGTTCATTTGAAAATTCATAACTCCTTCATACGATCTTTGATTTGCGCAAACCCGGTCTCTAAATTTTCGTAACAAAATTGTCTACGACTTTTATGAAGACCTTGAAGGCTGAATCCTTACCAATTGGTACAGTTTTAATAATCTTCCTGGACTTGCTCCAGTTTCATGACTGCTCTGCACATCTTTAAGAAAAAATTCATATCTCCCTCATATGATACTGAAATGACCCCATTCTTTTTTCTATGGCTCCATATCAAAGAGATCTACAAACTTCATGAAGGCCACAAAAGCTAATTCTCCACCCGTTTTGCCCAGTGAATTTATTTTGCTTGCAAATGTATTTCCGTCACACTCTGGAGCAGTTTTCATAGATGGGCCATATCTCCCTCGTTTCTTGATGAAAATTTTTGTGCCATATATCAAATTAAAGCTAAGAGAAAGATCTACAAACTTCATGAAGGGCACAAAAGCTAATTCTCTACCCATTTTGCCCAGTGAATTTATTTTACATGCAAAGGTATTTTCGTCACACTCTGGAGCAGTTTTCATAGATGGGCCATATCTCCCTCGTTTCTTGATGAAAATTTTTGTGCCATATATCAAATTAAAGATAAGAGAAAGATCTACAACTTTCATGTTGGACTCTTTTTCAAATTTGGCACGCATCAGCCCTCAAATGCACGAGCAAGTTTATGATGGTGGGCAAGGCACTAAAGATCATAATGGAGCACTAAGGATCATAATGGAGCACTAAAGCATCATAATGGGGCACTAAAGATCATAATGGAGCACTTAAGTTGATAATGGAGCACCATGGACTTGTTAATTGGAGAGTGCACCTTCCATTACAAATATTTTATGGCAATGGCTGCTTTTGCATTCCTATAAATAGGCACCATGAGCATTCATTCAAGGGGGATTCTTCATTGAAGGCAATCAAGTCTTGGGAAGCCATTCGTTTCTCCTCTTCTTCTTCTCTGTTGCATTTGTTCTTCCAGCAAGTTTTTTTTCATTTCCGGCAAGTTTCTTTTCATTTCCAAGTTTTTCCATTTCCGGGTTAGTTTCTTTTCCAGATTATTATGTTCTTTTCTTTTCTTTACTTTTCTTTGTAGTTGTTATTATGTAGTTTCATTTCTTCTTCCAGCAAGTTTCTTTTCATTCCCAAGTTTTTTTATTTCCAGGTTATTTTTAATAAAGTATGCTATTATTAATAAAATAATAAAAAAAATAAAAAAAATAAATTAATAATAAAAAAAATAATAAGTAATAAGTTTTGCATATGTTTTATTTTCTAGCCTAAAAATTTCTATTTTTTAACCGTGTCGTACGGGAACACTTCCGTCTACACAATCTCCTTAGGATCCGTACACGTGCGAAGAACTTCGTCTTGTATGAGTTCCCCATCTCAATGACTTCCATCATCATGTTCCGAGTCAAAATTTTTCCTCAGAACTACGTAACTCTGATTTCTTGATAATTCAAGAATACGTAGGAGCAGGACTTTAACTCCTGTCGGGCCCATCTTTCTTATTTCCTTTTACTGATTTATTTCCTTGCTTTTTGCGTTTCTTTCATGATGTTACTTTTTGTCGTTTCCGTGAAAATCAATTTAGACGTGACGTCTTGTTGATTTCCCCCTAGTTTTTGTTCAAACCTTGCTACAATTCATAGGGAAGGGATACTTAGGACAAGACGTCCCGCTTATCTCTTTCCTATCCCTATCCTTTTTACCCAAGGATGTTTAATTTAGACGTGACGTCTTATTGGCATTCTCTCACCCTCTCTGTCTCATATCGAAGTCGAGCTTAATTCGGACGAAACGTCCCATTGACCTCGCTTCAACATTCTATGTCTGTACAGTTCTCTACTCCATTCTATCATTTTCAAAATAAAAGGGAAGAAACCATGTTTTATTTAAGGCTATTTATATTATGCTTTCAATCTTGGTACTGTCTTTGACAGGCGATGTAGGGTGCTAATACCTTCCCTACTCGTAATCGACTCCCGAACTTGGATTTCAATTTTTTAACCAGTGCTTTACTGAACTTAGTTTTTTCCCAATGTTTTCCTATGGATAAAAACGTTGGTGGCGACTCCCTGTTTCATTCCACCCCTTCTTTCTTTCTCGCCGCGCCGTCGCGATCCAGGTTGCGACAGATGGCGACTCCGCTGGGGACACTTAAGAGAGTCAGGCCAGTTTGATTGAAAGCGCATGTTCTTTTATATAGCCTTTGTTAGCTTGGATTTCTTCCCCCTTGTTTTATTTTCTGTTAATTGTTGTGGAAGTTTGTTCTTGTTTTAATTGTATCTTGTTATTTGTTACATTATCTATGTTTGCATGCTTGTTGAACCCTAGGGTAGAGGACCATGTTACTTTCCTGTAATTATTGAACCCTAGGGTAGACGACTTTGTATATTTGTTCTGTGTTTGTTCTTTGTGCAGAATGAAGTAAGGTAAAAAGTATTGAATGCCCTTTCACACACTACACTCACAAATTACTCGCACACACTTATGAGTGGCGCCCTATACCCGGGCCCCAAATGAAACTTAAGTTAGGAGAGGTTGGTAACGGAATCGTATGGGATGTACTTCCTATCCGGTGTTCGTGAGAACCTCAACCAGAGTTCGACCTCTCATGATATACGCACCTAGTGGTTCCCCACTGTTGCGTCCCTGTCATGGGTAGGATCTTGGCTCTGGTGACCTTCTAGAAGTCTAGAATGAGCCACCTGGTGTGAAGAGCCACTTTTAGACAAACCATAGGGCCTAGAGAAAACTTTCAACAAAACCCAACCTAGGCCACAAAAGGGCAAACTTTACTTTACCTTATGTCATTTTTGCTTTCCCCTTTTATCCAAGAAAATGAATTATCTACCACCCGCAGATTTACTGAGTTATTGAAATAATGACTCGTTTTGAAACACATAGTATTCTTCGGGTGAATAGATAGTCCTCCTTTGGTCATGTACCCTTT
Source organism: Clitoria ternatea (assembly GCA_037962975.1). Lineage (NCBI taxonomy): Eukaryota > Viridiplantae > Streptophyta > Magnoliopsida > Fabales > Fabaceae > Clitoria > Clitoria ternatea. Next base: position 267,692,690 of record CM075671.1, read on the forward strand.
GAGTATCTATGGAAATTGACATGGGATTGAACTTAAGAAATAAGGGCTGTAATTGCCCGAAGAAGATGTCTGAGCTAAAGGCTCCCGCCGCAGGATAAAAGATTTCTTCTGTCTTCACAAATATCCCATATTAATTTCTATGATTACCATACCTAGTACTTTTGAATGATAAGTTCTAAGGAATGGTCAAAGGATACTCGCCAAAGTCTGTGATTGTTTCCCACAACATTTCCCTTCTTTTTATTTCTGCCTAACATTTATTTCTTCTTTTTTTTTTAAAAAAAAAAAGACACCAACGTCACGGGTAGGCATCCTTACCAGACCCGGCTCCAAAAGAAACTCATGGCTGAGGTAGAAGCTGTTGAAGGAAACTTTAGAACCGAGTTCGATCAGCTGAAAGAGCGAGTCGCGGAGTTAACTAAACTCTTAGAAAAGAAACTTACCGAAGGAGGCTCCTCTGCAGGTGTTGAGGATGCCCAACAACAGCCTGCCACCGCGCCACCTCCCCTTGATTCTGACCCATCAAGAACCCAACTCCCCAACACAACGACACCCCCTCTCACCATTCATGTCGGGAGACCTAACCCTGCCATTGAGACCCAGCCACCTTACGGCCAGTCTTACGCACAACATACATTTGTCGGTCTAGACGGCAACCCAGTACCTTTTCCACTTTATGGCCTACCCCCGGGGTACTATCCCTCGCTCGCTAACCAACAAGACGCCCACAACCAGCAAGCGGTAAATCCTCATGCTTCATACCCCACACAACCAAATATGCCACCACTCCACCAAACCCAAAACACGCAAGCCCATGACCCAAAAACCTACCAAACCCAAAACACGCAAGCCCATGACCCACAAACTTACCAAACCCAAAACACACAAGCCCCGATGGCTCAGCCAACCTACAACTCCCAAGCCCAAAATACACAAGCCCAGATAACCCAGCCGACTTATGCTATGGCCCATCCTCAAGGTCCCTCACCAAATACAGGCCTAGTAAACCAGTCCCATGTATTGCCTCTGTTCAACCAGTCATTCGGCTATCCGTATGGATACGGAACCCCCTATGGGACCAACCTCCAAGATACAACCCGCGCGGTTGCGGCTCCTCGGAGGGAAAGGATAGAGATCTTAGAAGAGCGTTTAAGAATGATGGAAGGCGCCGGAGGTTTTGGACTAATAGATGCTTCGGAGCTATGTTTAGTCACAGATGTTATCCTCCCGCCTAAATTCAAGATGCCAGACTTTGACAAGTATCAGGGAATGACTTGTCCTAAGAATCATCTCACAATGTATTGTCGAAAGATGGCATCTTACTCTTCTAATGACCAACTGTTGATCCACTGCTTCCAAGATAGTCTAGCAGGAGCTGCTCTTACATGGTATGCTCACCTTGATCGGAACCGTATCCGTTGTTGGAAAGACCTGGCAGATGTCTTCCTTAGACAATACAAGTATAACATGGATATGGCACCCAACAGGGTTCATTTACAAAATATGGTGAAGAGGGACAGTGAAACGTTCAAAGAGTATGCCCAACGATGGAGAGAAACAGCGGCGCAAGTGGATCCCCCATTGTTGGAAAAAGAAATAGTCGCAATGTTTATCGACACACTCCCATCACCTTTCTACGGCAAGATGATTGGTAGTGTTTCAGCCAACTTCTCCGACATTGTGACTATTGGGGAAAGAGTGGAGAGTGGAATACGAACGGGTAAGATCACTCAAGGCTCATCTGGGGCAAACATGACGAGGAAGCCGGCACCTGGGAGAAGGGACGGAGAAACTAATTCCATCTCTTCTAATCAAAAGACGGCTCCGCCGAGACCATTCACTCCTACCATGATTCAAGCTCCCAATCCTTATGTGGCCGCAGCCACTTATGGCCCGACAGCTCATACTCTTCACTACCGCCCACCCATGGTAAGAGCTCCAATGCCACAACCCATGCCATACCATCACCCGCAGCAAGTAGCTCAACCACCCAACCATAATCAGAACCCAAGGAATCCCAACAATGAGCGCACCCCGGTGCAGTTCGATCCAATTCCCATAACATATTCCAAACTTTTTCCAATCCTCGTTCAGGAAGGTCTGTTGGTTTCATGCCCCATGAAGCCATTGCAACCTCCTTATCCAAGGGGATATGACCCAGACGCTCATTGTGATTACCACGCTGGGGCACCGGGGCATTCCACAGAAAATTGCATGGCTCTGAAATATAAAGTGAGAGATTTGATCAAAGCCGAATGGATCGATTTTAAAGAAGGAAGCCCTAACGTGGTCAAGAATCCCCTGCCTAATCATGGAAGCTCAGAAGTTAATGCCGTGGTGGTTAATAGTTTTGATAACAATGTTGATTTGGTGACCGCTTGCCTGCCGGGCCGAGAGCTTAGTAACTGGGAAGCTGTCGAACTCCCTACGATTTTAAATGATTCACCAAAGTAATTTGTCATTGCCTTAAAAGTCTTGTTTATCCCTCTGCTATGCCTAAGGCTTTGGGACTTTCCATGTAATAAAGGCGAAAAAACTTGTTTTACCAGTCAATCAATAAATGCGTATCAAAATTCTAAAAAAAATTTTTCATCCCTTTATCCTTGCATTGATTCATTTTCTTTACTTGCTTGTTCCTCTTTTTCTTTCCTTTTTATTTTTTGCCATAACGCACTAAATTGCAGACCCAAAAATGATCCTCTTGAGACTAATGAAATCATAATCCTATTTTACGACCTCAACTACCCGGTCGATTGTGCTGACAAAGAAGGTAGGAAAGCTTGTGAGTCACCACACAAGTTAACCAGATTGTTAGAACAAGAGGTTAAGGAATACCCCTGAGTCAAGAATGACTGAAGGAATCACGGGGCAATATATCAGAAGACATTAGTAATATTGTTTCAGGGCGTGGAAATAATCTATGTGAATGATAACATTGCCAAGTCCCAAATTGGACAAGTGGTAGGCCAGTCAACTAAGAAAACCACAACAGTTACCAGCATAAATAGGGGAAAATTGCTAATGCCTTAAATGCAGATACAGTCAAGGGAGACTTGGCCAAAAATTCAAAAAAAAATGAAAAATGAAAAAATGAAAAGTAGAAGTCAAGCTTGAAGTCCAATGCACACACCAAGCAGGGAAAGCTGGTTACGTCCAGATCCGCGAGCAAGCTGTCATTTTCTGTATAAGGGGAACAAATGTCGTCAGGCCAAGAACTCGTATTCTTGTCATCATCAACACCTCAACCCTAAGGAGTGCGCCATTCCTCATACCTATGTAGCCAAGGAAATAGTCTGTCAGATTGAGTCCTTGCGTCATTAAGGGGATTAAAAAAACAAAGAAAAAAAAACACAAAAGCAAAAAAAAAGAGGGCAAACAAAAGAAATGGAAAATGAAAAAAAATAAAAAAAAGAAAAAACAAAAGGCCAGAATGATGATTCATGAGTAATTCCCTCTCATTGGTGCCAAAAGACTCACCAATATTTCCTTGGGTACATGGCATAGGAGTGGAGTCTCCTATTTGAAGTGACATCAGTTTCCCAAAGGATCAAACTAAATTTGGAAAAGAATAGGCAGACTCAACTGGAGTGTGATCAGTTTCAACTTTTTACTGTAAAGGATGCAGCCCAAAAATGAACAAGAACACATTATAAAGAAAGAAAAGAGCTCGCTAGGCTGAAAACCTGAAAGGGCAGCCTAGGCAAAAGTTAGAGCAACCCGGTGAGTTGAAAACCTGAAAAGGCAGCTCAGGTAAAAATTAGGGTCAAGATTTCGGCAGAGTAACTAAGGTTTCCAATGCAAAACGTGCAAACTGAGGCATGTGGACCATGGTTAAACTACCCTCTCAAAGGCAGAGTTGAACGATGTACTTGAGGTCGTGACGTGAGATTAAGGTTCTCACTAGTCTCAGGAACTCACTGGAGGATCCTCGAACCTTCCCTGTTTCTCCTGGCCTTGACCTGTCCTATGTAACTTCATTCCATCCCATCTATTTTCCCCCATTGTCCATTCTCTGTATTCTGTTTGTCATACATGAATAAAATTTATCCTTTTTCGATACGCGTTATGAATTGCATTAATCTGATAAAACATTGTGTTTTTATAAAAAATAAAATAAAAGAATGGTGAACATTTAAAGTCGTAAGGGACAAGACGCTCCCACTACTTGACCTCGACAATCATCACAAAGACTCAGCCAGGCATGCGCTTCAAAGCTATGATCGCCTCTTGCATTCTCCTCTGTCCATGAGTTGTCCTAAGGGTCGCGGTTTCACAGGACCTACCCAGTTTTTGAACTTATCTTTGCACTACTTACCATTTTTTATGCAGGTTATCTCACAGACAGTCATGCCAGGCATTAACACCTCAATCAAGTCCTTCAAGTCCCCTCCTCGAATCGCCTCAGAACTCCTTCCCTAGATCGCCAAAGTTGGCACCTTTTAGTGTTTTCTTCTTCCATCGCCTAAGCAGACATCTTTAAAATCTCTCGCTCAACTCCAAAGTCAGCATCTCTCAAATTCTCATCCCCCTAGTGGAACCTTCCTCGCCAAAGTTGGCACTTCTCGGAACTCCATCCTTAGGTCGCCAAAGTTGGCACTTCTCAAAGTCTCCTCTTCAATCTCCAAAGCAAACACCGTTCTAAGCCTCTTTCACCAAAGTTGGCAATCTTCAAAGTCTCCCACTCAACTCCAAAATCAGCACCTCTCAAATTCTCATCCCCAGTGAAATCAATCGCCAAAGCTGGCACTTATCAAGATCTCTTCCCCAATGAATCCCAAACTTTCCATTCTCAATCAAGAGGCAGTACCCGAATCACTAAATTCTTCCCCAGTAGAACTACACTTCCCAGACAAATTAAATTGGGGCATCACCCTAGATTCCCCCAAAGCCCTTTAGATCATGTCAAACTGGGGCATCTCCCCCAGGATGTTATTTTTTGTCAACCCAAGAGCAATACCCCACGCTCCCAGGAAGTTTAAGCCGGGACATCACTCGGGTCTCTCTCTGTCAAAAGGGAACGTACCCCAAGCTTCTTCAACCGCCCTAACTGGGGCATCACCCCATATCCTTCTCCCAGCCTTGAGGTGGTACCCCTAAATCTTCTAATCTTTCCAAAATTGAGGTATCACCCCAAATCTTTCCTCCGTTCGAGGGGCAGTATCCCTAGCTCTTTCAGCTAGATTTTCCCCCATTTCTCTTCCTACCAATCAAGGAGCAGTTCCCTGAATCATCCAAGACAGCTTGAACTGGATCATCCCCAGATTTCTTTCCTTTAGTAAGCCCACCATACATCCCCAGTGAACCCCAGATTTTTCCTTCCAGTCAAGAAGCAGTTCCCTGAGATCCTTTCAATCTTCCTAACTGGGGTATCTCCCCCAGATTTCTTCTATTTTAGTCAAGGGGCAATTCCCCAAGATTCCTTCAAATCATCTCCAACTGGGGCACCCCAGGTTCACCCTCTTTCAGTCAAAGAGTAATTCCCCAAGAACCTTCAGTCATGTCAAACTGGGGCATCACCCCGAGCCTTTAGCTCCAGTGAGTTAATTTGGACGAGACGTCCTGTTAGCTCCCCCCAACCTTTACATTTCTTGCCAACAGTGAGTTAATTTGGACGAGACGTCCTGTTAACTCCCCCAACCTTCACATTTCCTACCAACAGTGAGTTAATTTGGACGAGACGTCCTATTAGCTCCCCCAATCTCTGTATTTTCTGTCGACCGAGGGTCAACCCCACCCTTTACCTTCTTGTCGCCGATCAAATGGCACCTTTTACCTTTCCAGCTGCCTATCAAGGCATCCTTTACTTTCCAGCCGCCTATCAAGGCATCCTTTACTTTCCAGCCGCCTATCAAGGCATCCTTTACTTTCCAGCTGCCTATCAAGGCATCCTTTACTTTCCAGTCGCCTATCAAGGCATCCTTTATTTTCCAGCCGCCTATCAAGGCATCCTTTACTTTCCAGCCGCCTATCAAGGCATCCTTTACTTTCCAGCCGCCTATCAAGGCATCCTTTATTTTCCAGCCGCCTATCAAGGCATCCTTTACTTTCCAGCCGCCTATCAAGGCATCCTTTACTTTCCAGCCGCCTATCAAGGCATCCTTTACTTTCCAGCCGCCTATCAAGGCATCCTTTATTTTCCAGTCGCCTATCAAGGCGTCCTTTACTTTCCGTTCACCTATGCAGGCACCCTTTACCTTCTAGTCTACCAGGGGTCAATCCCGATCTTCCCACTGAAAGAATTTTTCCCGGTCAATCCAGAGTTCAAAAAAAAAAAAAAGAGAGGAGAAAAGAAGAGAAACAGAAGTAGAGAATGCTCGTTTTTTTTAAGAAAAAGGTCACACTAACTCGCGATTGCCCACACCATCAGTTGCCATACCGATCAAGAGGTCCCACTTGGCCCCCTACATCGGTGTTCATATCTTTACTTCCTTTTCACTTCAAAAACACAGAAGCTTCGTGTCTCTTTTGTGAAAAAGAAGTAAAGAGGGGCATCTGTGAACACCTCTTTTTGTCCGGCCAATTGGTACAGTTCCATCCTTTGAGCACTCTTTTATGCGCATGGTTCATTTGAAAATTCATAACTCCTTCATACGATCTTTGATTTGCGCAAACCTGGTCTCTAAATTTTCGTAACAAAATTGTCTACGACTTTTATGAAGACCTTGAAGGCTGAATCCTTACCAATTGGTACAGTTTTAATAATCTTCCTGGACTTGCTCCAGTTTCATGACTGCTCTGCACATCTTTAAGAAAAAATTCATATCTCCCTCATATGATACTGAAATGACCCCATTCTTTTTTCTATGGCTCCATATCAAAGAGATCTACAAACTTCATGAAGGCCACAAAAGCTAATTCTCCACCCGTTTTGCCCAGTGAATTTATTTTGCTTGCAAATGTATTTCCGTCACACTCTGGAGCAGTTTTCATAGATGGGCCATATCTCCCTCGTTTCTTGATGAAAATTTTTGTGCCATATATCAAATTAAAGCTAAGAGAAAGATCTACAAACTTCATGAAGGGCACAAAAGCTAATTCTCTACCCATTTTGCCCAGTGAATTTATTTTACATGCAAAGGTATTTTCGTCACACTCTGGAGCATTTTTCATAGATAGGCCATATCTCCCTCGTTTCTTGATGAAAATTTTTGTGCCATATATCAAATTAAAGCTAAGAGAAAGATCTACAACTTTCATGTTGGACTCTTTTTCAAATTTGGCACGCATCAGCCCTCAAATGCACGAGCAAGTTTGTGATGGTGGGCAAGGCACTAAAGATCATAATGGAGCACTAAGGATCATAATGGAGCACTAAAGCATCATAATGGGGCACTAAAGATCATAATGGAGCACTTAAGTTGATAATGGAGCACCATGGACTTGTTAATTGGAGAGTGCACCTTCCATTACAAATATTTTATGGCAATGGCTGCTTTTGCATTCCTATAAATAGGCACCATGAGCATTCATTCAAGGGGGATTCTTCATTGAAGGCAATCAAGTCTTGGGAAGCCATTCGTTTCTCCTCTTCTTCTTCTCTGTTGCATTTGTTCTTCCAGCAAGTTTTTTTTATTTCCGGCAAGTTTCTTTTCATTTCCAAGTTTTTCCATTTCCGGGTTAGTTTCTTTTCCAGATTATTATGTTCTTTTCTTTTCTTTACTTTTCTTTGTAGTTGTTATTATGTAGTTTCATTTCTTCTTCCAGCAAGTTTCTTTTCATTCCCAAGTTTTTTTATTTCCAGGTTATTTTTAATAAAGTATGCTATTATTAATAAAATAATAAAAAAATAAAAAAAATAAAATAATAATAAAAAATAATAAGTAATATGTTTTGCATATGTTTTATTTTCTAGCCTAAAAATTTCTATTTTTTAACCGTGTCGTACGAGAACACTTCCGTCTACACAATCTCCTTAGGATCCGTACACGTGCGAAGAACTTCGTCTTGTATGAGTTCCCCATCTCAATGACTTCCATCATCATGTTCCGAGTCAAAATTTTTCCTCAGAACTACGTAACCCTGATTTCTTGATAATTCAAGAATACGTAGGAGCAGGACTTTAACTCCTGTCGGGCCCATCTTTCTTATTTCCTTTTACTGATTTATTTCCTTGCTTTTTGCGTTTCTTTCATGATGTTACTTTTTGTCGTTTCCGTGAAAATCAATTTAGACATGACGTCTTGTTGATTTCCCCCTAGTTTTTGTTCAAACCTTGCTACAATTCATAGGGAAGGGATACTTAGGACAAGACGTCCCGCTTATCTCTTTCCTATCCCTATCCTTTTTACCCAAGGATGTTTAATTTAGACGTGACGTCTTATTGGCATTCTCTCACCCTCTCTGTCTCATATCGAAGTCGAGCTTAATTCGGACGAAACGTCCCATTGACCTCGCTTCAACATTCTATGTCTGTACAGTTCTCTACTCCATTCTATCATTTTCAAAATAAAAGGGAAGAAACCATGTTTTATTTAAGGCTATTTATATTATGCTTTCAATCTTGGTACTGTCTTTGACAGGCGATGTAGGGTGCTAATACCTTCCCTACTCGTAATCGACTCCCGAACTTGGATTTCAATTTTTTAACCAGTGCTTTACTGAACTTAGTTTTTTCCCAATGTTTTTCCTATGGATAAAAACGTTGGTGGCGACTCCCTGTTTCATTCCACCCCTTCTTTCTTTCTCGCCGCGCCGTCGCGATCCAGGTTGCGACAGCAAGGACTGGATTATATAGACTTACATAGAACTATGCAATGAATGGACTATAAGGACTCAAAATCAATTTTAATAATTTAAATAACCATTAAAATTTGAATTATATTTAATTGATTTGTTTACAATTATTATTGATGATATTTAATTGTGATCGATATTATTTGATTGTGATTGACATTATTTGATTGTGATTGATGATCTTGTGATATGAAGTTGAGCATATAGTGAGTACGACGAAAAGCTAAAACTCAGTAAGAATTTTCTTACCTTACTCTTTAAATTTTTATTACTTTAAATATTTTCTTCTTAGAAATTATTTTTATTAACTTTACTTTTAATATTTAGAATAAAAAAATTAGTATTTATTTTAGAATAAAGACATTTTATGAAAATTAATTTATAACAAATTGAGATAATTAAATCTTGAATTAAAGAAAAATTTTATAATTTTAAGTATTTTTGGTTAATGATTTAAAGATTATTCTCTTTTAATAAAATAAAATTTTTTAAAAGAAAATTATTTTATTTTTCCAACTTAATAACTAAAGATATTTGGAAATAATTGAGAATTCGATCTTGTTAAGATTCAATTTGAGAAAGATTATGTAAAGTTTTATATGAGAAAGTTTTGAGATATTTAAGGCTTACGAACTCAATTTCAGTGAGATTCGAAAACTGTACTAAATTTATTTCTGTGGGACAAAAATTCAGAGAATTGAGAAAATGTACAGTTTATTGAAATGATGTTGTAAACCTTTAAGGTATTTAATAATTGAGTTTCTAAAAGCCTTAACCAACTAAATACGCGAGTAGTTCATGCATCATAAATCATTAAAGTGAAACAAAATGATATTGTCTGGGGATGGATTATAGAAACCGAGGATACATTAGAGGAGACTTAATTACGAGCCTTGGGATGAGAGGGTGTGAAAGGGTGCTTCAGGGGACCTGGGGAAGCTCCCTAGTGTCGGGTACTTTCACAATAAAAACTTTCTCAATCTGACTAGTCTCTAAGTGTTTCCCTGCCAGTTGAGCTGTTCTTATTATTATTATCCGGACTTATGGAACAGTGTAAACTCCTGGTTGGCCTAGTGCAAATTAAAATTTAAGGGCCCACATATATAGGTAAGTTATGATGAGGATATTGCATAATATCATAATATTCATGCATTCATAATTGATTGTGTATGTGATTGTGATTGTTATTATTATATATTAGTTGTGAAAACCCTTTATTGCTTATGCCCCATTTAGGAATATTATATTCTGTTTCTCACTCCTTTCTCCGTGTTTTTTTATATGTTTTAAATTGATGATTCAGAGGGAAGGATCGAAGAATCTCGGTAGTAAATATAGTACGTTCTAGAAAGGGAGCTCGGTATGAATACCGTGAGATCTGTCCCCGACCGAGGTCTAGGATCCGGTGTCGGGACAACCACAAGAGTAAGGATTAAATGAGGTTGAAGACCGGTTCTGTGTGTATCCGGTCTCTGTGATCCGGCCTCTCGGTGGGAGAAACCGGCCTTGTTGTCCTAGAGATCCTTCACACTGACCTCACGTGTTGGTGTGGGCGACAGGTGGTGTCACCTGCGAAGATTCTCCGACGCTCAAGTTAGAAGAGTGTAAAATGAACTCAGTGAAGACTCAAGCGATGTAATAGTGGGAATGAGAGTAAGGACAACGTAACCTTGCATATGTATTGGAACATGTTATTTATAGTTGAGCATGGAAAATGAATCGTTGGTTGCAAGTGGGCCCATAGGTTCTGATGCCGTGTGTAAAGTGTCAATCAGAGTGGCTCAGTATTCAAAGTATGTCAGGGTGTAGGTCAATTATCAGTGTACGATTCTGACACAGGGATGAAGGATAGTCACCTTTTCCGTAAATCATGCCTACGACTGTACCTACTCCTTTCGGTGAATGAAAGGGACATATTCCGCTGTACAGAGTATCTTTCTCGTTATGACACTGAGGTAATCGGTTAAAGGTGACAGATGAATGAGGTCGGATAAGTCACCCGGTGTCTCGGACGTTACTTCAGACGACCGGTGTAGGAGACACTTGCATCGTGTATTGACTGACTGGATTATTACCTTGTAATACCGGTTGACTTCTAGGACGGCTAAGATGGCCTTTTATCCTTAGGATCGGTATCCAGGTCGGATAACCTTGGGGCCGGTATCCAGACCGGATCACCATGGTCCAATGAATAAATAAAGTTATTAAGTAACTACTTCTGGGCCATGGAGTTTCCCCTCTTTCTTATAATATTTAATATTTATTTTCTTCAGATGAATGTAAAATTACTTTATAAAGTTTTAATAATATTTATGAAATATTTTAGAAATGATTTATGTAATTTATTCCGATAGTTTCCTTTTAACAATCATTTCTTTAGTAAAAAAAAAATTATGAATTTTTCTAGTATTTATTAAGGTGTAACAGAGGGTGTTACACTTGGGCCGCGTCTGTGTGGTTGCCCTGAATAATTGAAAAGGTGAGGCTTTTATGCCATTTGAGTTAGAATGATTGATTATGTGATTTATATGGTTGAGAATAGACCAACGGTATATGTCATTCTTGCTTTTGGCTTCCGTGGTCAAGTCAAACCCAATTGAGCTACCCAATGGTCAAGTAGGACCCAGTGGTTGAGGGGGAGCCAAGCAGGGCTCAGACTAAAAGTGATTTTTACTTTTATGAACCATTTTTGCATAGCAGAATAGGCAACAAACTTTTGTAACAAGGATAATATTAGCAAGATTGTATCAGACTCTTGTAAAGAAAGGGATAAAGAGACCACACAAGAGATTTATACTGGTTCATTTCCAATGCAATAGCTACATCCATTACCTTCAGACTTGAAGGGTTTTTCCACTATGTAAAATAGTTATTTTTACATATCCAGTACAGATCGTGCTCTTGAGTATTATTGAATCTAGTCACTCTTGGCTTAAGCATATCTCATGTTTTAAAGTATTCTTGACACCAACCACTTCTGGCTCAAACTGAGTATTCTTTTGCAGTACCCACTCTTGGGGCAGACCCAAGTATTCTTTCATAAGCCACTCCTGGCTTAAACCCAAATATTCTTTTCAAAGCCTCTTCATGTCAATAGTGTTTCCCAACAAGTTTGCCAGACCTGTACTTACAAAGATTTGAAAGAATTAACGCAATAAGGTCAATAAGCCTTTTTTACTTAGTTGAGCTAAGTGAAGAGTCTGATCAATAGACTTTTTACAAATAAAGAAAGGTTTATTTTGCATATGACTTAGTACAATTAAAATAATAGAAAGATGTGATGCATATTAAGTCTGAAAGCTTAGTCAAAGACAATGTGCTTATTGAAGGGATGAATTGACGTGTTGCATGCCTGTCTTTGACTTTGGATACTTTGGCATTGAAAGGTAGGAATGAGATGCATATAGTGAGCTTTCTGTTTATTCAATGACATTTTTTTGATTTCTTCTCTTTTATAATGACTTTTTCCATTTCTCTTGGGATTTTGTTACATGAGTGTTTCTCATGATTTTCTCCTCAATATTCACTTTCACTGAGTGCCCATTTCATTCTTTTCTTTTCTCATAGATTTTTTTATTACATGGCTCTCGTCACTTGTCTCTGATCCCATTACACTAATCTTTTTTTCCACTCTCTATATTTTTTATGAAGAGAAGAGTTGTAATTTATATGATTTTCTTTCAGAGATGGAATTTTGAGAGAGATCCGTTGGATGACCGTTGAGAGATGATACAACCGTTGAAAGATGTTTTGCTTAACGGACAAGTACTTTTGGTTAGAGAGAGTCGTTCTACACACTGAGCATAGGGCAGAGAGCTTTCAAGAATCGTGCGTATTTAGGCAAAGTAGGATAATATAAGTTTTCACCAAGATGAGAAGTTCTCATTCAGATGAAGAATCTTGATCTACCTTGCTTTGATACTTTTTTTGTCGTGAATAATATCTTCAAGCTTTGATGGGACTACTTTTGGAGAGTCATCATATTAAGGACCAGACTTGTTCAGGGAGTACTTCTGAAGTGATTTTGGGTCTGGTGATCCATAAGGTATTGATGACGAGACTCATAAATTAAGAGCAAACCCAATGAGGTCTAAAGTATCTTCTAGCTTGATGAAGTATGAAGGTAGAGTATGGTTGTTGAAGAAAGTAACTCTTCTATATACTTGATGCATGTAGTATGTCCTAACAGGTCTGGGTCTGATACGCACCCAGATGAACTTTTGCTTTGAAGAGCATTCCCAGTTCTTGTCTTTTTCTTTGAAGAGTCCTGTCGTGAAGTTGCCTTTAACCAACCTTTGGTTTGTCCTACCAGACTTTTGTTGTGCAAGGACTCCCCATTTGTTTTATAGCATAGACTGTTGAAACACTTAGATAAACTTTCAAATAGTAACAAATATGACTTCATTTAAATTAAAGTACTGAATGATGGTTATCAACAAATCTTAAGATTTCTTTCAAAGTCTTATTGACTCTAACATATTATATTTCAAACAACAAAAAATAGTCAAATTATCATAATAAACAACTATAAATAATAATTATTAAAATTAACAAACATAACATATGTATTTTGTCACTATATTTAGCTAATTAAACTAGAAAATAAAAAAATGTTGATCGTGCATCACCCAGGTCATAAAATATAGTGTTTGAAAATAAAAGAAGGGGTGAAAAGGAGAAAAAAAAGTAAAATGTTGCGAGAGAAAAGAATTGTAGTGATTATTTTTATAACATTAAAACTATAATAAGTATGATTAAAAAAATACTAATGAGTATTGATTTAAATATGTATTTAGTCTTAAAAAAAGATATCGGGTTAAATTTTGTATATAAAATTTAATTTAATTCTTATGTAATCAATTTATTTGCAGTACTTATGTTTCTATCTATCAAAATAACCTCTTATCTTATTTTAATTTTATTTTTTATTTTAAATAAGAAGAAAAAAAGATAATATAAAACATGAAGAAAATGAATAAAAGAAAAATTCTCAAATTAATAGAAAAAAAAATGTAGAGTGAAAAATTGGGATCTACGTACGTATCAATAGTTGAAAAAAAAATTATTAGGTAAGTTGATTGATTGGATGTGAGTGGCACGTGTCGTTGGACGCCCGTCAAACAGAAGCCAACAAGAACCGACTCGTGTTTCTCTCTTCTTCTTCAATTTTCTCGTTCTCCCTCTCACAAGAAAAACCCAGAAAGCAAACGGTAGCACACACCACAATCAAAGAATCCAAATCACAGATCCAAACTTGCACTTCCACTCTATCATCTCACACTTCAATTCACGTTCCCCACCCACGCATGGCCAACGATGATTGCTGCGCCACTCAACTCATCGACGGCGACGGCCAGTTCAACGTCGCCGGCCTCGACAACTTTATCAGAACCGCTAACCTCGCCTCTTGTGGCCTTTCTTATGCCGTCGTCGCAATCATGGGTCCTCAAAGTAGCGGTGCGTCTCATTCTCCTTTGTCTTTTCACTTTTGTGGACTGCGATTCCTCGATTTGCTTCCGCGAACTTGTGTTGGTTGAACTTAGATCGACGAGTTCAACCGTGTTTCTGAGGTTTTGTTTGCTCCGAAGTAGGGTTGGTAGTTAGTGATCACATTCTAGCGAGAAGAAGAGAAAAACTTTGGTTAGGTTTATATTTAATTGATTGAGGTAACTTGTGTTGAAAGTGAGTGTGTTCACTCGAAGCTTTCAATTGTTAGTGGAGAGGGAGTGGTTCTTGTTCTGTTATTTTGAAAATTTGGAGATGTTGTTATCCGTTTCTGATTTTAATTTTACAGTTTTGATGCGTTAATAATAGTGCAGTTTTTTTTAGCTTTATTATTCTGTTTCTCTTTCGTTGGTTTGTGTGTTCTAATATTATTATTGTGCTTTTGTTTTGTTGTCTGAGCAGGGAAGAGCACGTTGATGAATCATCTTTTCCACACGTCTTTTAGGGAGATGGATGCTTTCAGGGGAAGGTTCGGTTTTTGGGATTATGAGCTGTTGTTTTGGGTGGGGGCTGGGGAGGATGAGGAGAGAGAAGAAAGGATGAAAACTGACTGTATCTGTCATTACAGTTACGTTGATGATGAATGTATAAATTGGGTATTGTGTTTTTGCAGATCTCAAACGACCAAGGGTATATGGATAGCCAAGTGTGTTGGGATTGAGCCATGCACCATTGCTATGGATTTAGAGGGTACTGATGGAAGAGAGAGAGGCGAGGTAATCATGTATAATAATCATGTAGTGATCACACCAGTTTGGTGATTTGTTAATAATTTTAGGCTGCCTTTGGAACATCAGAGTTTAACATGTACTTGGTGTTAACACGTGATAGTGTACCCAAATCTGATCAACTCTGTGATCTCATGAGTGAGTGCTAGGATAATACTTGATATTGAGTTTTTTGTTTTAGTGTACCCAAATCTGATCAACTTTGTGATCTCATGAGTGAGTGCTAGGATAATACTTGATATTGAGTTTTTTGTTTTAACCACCCCCTACCCTTTTTTTTATCTCCACCCCCTCTGTCATCTCTTTCAAATTGAAACTCCCGTCTCTCTCATTCAGCAGCTTGCCGTCACCAGTGCCACTAACACTGGTTTCCCTCTGTTTGGCTAGGAAATGTCTCGAGGCTTTTCATCTTTCTTCCTTCCATAACTCTTAACTCCTTAATAGAAAACTTCTCAGGGTCCCCCACTTCAACTGGGATTTATACTTGATAAAAATTTCGGTGATGAAGACATCAGTGAATTACAGTCCTTGTAGATCATATTTGATTCTACCCACTTCTCTTCCAACTCTGGTAGGAGATTCTGGACTTTGGATTCTTTTGGGATGTTTTCTTGCAAATTCCTTGTTGTAGTTTATTTTTTCTCCCAGTGGCAAAGGTTCTCTGATAAGCACAGAGAAAATGGAACAAAATTGAAAAGATGAAACAAAAGTTTATATAGATAATTTAAGATATTTTACAACATAGGTTTTCGAGTCTGTTTCTCCACAGTTTTTTTGTTGTCTTTCCTTATCTTGTTTACTTCTATTTATAATGCATTTAACATCCGTTCCTAATGGACATAATTATTCAGAATGATTGTGACTGTTTCCATTTGTAACTACTCCATATCTGATACTATTTGGTTCCAAGGGTTGCACCTTTTCTCCACCAGTTGCACCCTCCTGGGTTGCACTTCCTGGTCTTGCACCCCTTGGGTGTTGTGTGCCCTGCTACTAGTGGTTCAGGGCTGTTGCTTCTCTTGCTCGCTGCTTGCGGTTGTACACCCTAGTGATGGGTGGCTTACGCTTATCATTCTCTTTTGACAAACCCATTGAGAAATTCAAAGCTACATTTTATGGTTGTGCAAGATGCTTCCTTCTACTGTTATGTTCATGAAAATTTCATGCCACTATTAATATTATAAACATCAATATGCACTGACAATGTATCAAAATTATTTGAAATTTTGAATTGTATGCTATTGGTGCCCCTTTAAAAAATAGGTTTTTACTTCTTTTTTTTACTGACAAATATTTCTGCATGTTCATCTGTTTGTATTGTAGTATTGATATTGATGTGCATCGTATGGTTCTCTTCCGTTGAATGTACATCAGAACTCACTATTGTCTTGCTTTCTTTTCTTTTTAAAATATAACCCCCAGGATGATACTGCTTTCGAGAAACAGAGTGCTCTTTTTGCTTTGGCAATATCAGATATTGTTCTGATAAACATGTAAGTTTTTAGGCATACATTATTGCTCCATAATAATTGGTTGAATGAATCAGATTCCATGGTGATCCTTGAAGTAAGGCATTATGCTTGGCTATTTAAGTTTTCGAGCAACAACTTCGCACAACATTTTTTGTGTAGTCCTTAGAAGCTCAAACTACATTGCTTAACTGAAGTCTAGGTGGAATTGCAAATCTTTATGTCCAAACTTGTGTATTTTCTGTTTCTTCTTGTAACTTATATTTTATGATAATGTTGCTTATTATCCTCTACCTGACACTTGGGAATTAGAATTCTTGGCATTGCATTTACATGTCAGTAGGTGTAGGCTGAAATATAATGTAGAATATAATATATATATATATATGTATTAATTTCATAATGGGATTTGCAAAAGGAGATTATATGCATAACGTTTTTCCTTTTCTGTAGCTGTGTCTTCCCATTCTTGTTTTCCCATGCCCTCTTTGGAGTCAAATTTGTATTCAGAAAGTAAAAAGAACTTCGTTTCATGGTTTATGGGAACTTACAAATACTGGAGACTGATGTGAACAAACTTTGTTCCAATGGTTATTGAGGATTTTATTTTATTCGCAGGTGGTGTCATGATATTGGCCGAGAACAAGCAGCAAATAAACCTCTTTTGAAAACAGTTTTTCAGGTAGTTTGCTGCAATGAATTTGCCTCTGGTTGTGTTTGGGTATTCATTATTTGAGTTTTCACACTTTTATCTTTCTTTTATTACAGGTCATGATGCGTTTATTCAGTCCCCGGAAAACAACATTGCTTTTTGTTATACGTGACAAGACAAAGGTCTAACTTGGTCCTTTCTTGTGAACAACTCCTTTTGTTCTATACTACTATTCAACGTTTTATGATGTTTGTGGCTGTCTGTGCAGACCCCACTTGAACATTTGGAACCTATTCTAAGGGAAGATATTCAGAAGGTGTGATTTCTGTTTAACTTCTCAGTTATGACTATTTTTCTTTGTTATGGTTTCTTCATCATCAGTTTTTAACATGATATGAATTCCGCAGATCTGGGATGCAGTTCGAAAACCTGAAGCTCATAAACATACGCCTCTAAGTGAATTTTTTAATGTAAAAAGATTTATCTATTTCTTTCCTTGTCAACATTTTATGTATATATTATGGTATACAATTAATGAATCTTCAAATGAAGGTGGAGGTTACTGCATTGTCAAGTTTCGAGGATAAGGAAGATAAGTTCAAAGAGGAGGTACTGTTTCATGAGATAGTGCACCACATTTCGGAGTTTGTGTTGTTGGGATGCTTTTTCCACATTTTGGATTTTTTTAATTTCTATTACTTTCGTACATGGTTCTTCACTTCTGATTGACAGTTTTCTGCCTATATTATGCAAATAACGAAATTTCGGAAATGTCTGTGCTGAACCTTTTTCATTTAGGTTGTTTCCTTATCTTGGCCATGTCACACTTTCCTATACAGGTCGCTCAATTAAGACAGCGTTTCTTCCATTCTATAGCACCTGGAGGTCTTGCTGGGGATCGGCGTGGTGTTGTGCCTGCTTCTGCTTTTTCTATTAGTGCACAGCAAATATGGAAAGTCATACGAGAAAACAAGGATCTTGATCTTCCAGCTCATAAGGTTTCCTATTATCTTCTTTTTGGGATGTAAGAACTAAGAATGGTTCGCATTTGTCATTGATTTACCATTTTATTTATCAGGTAATGGTTGCAACTGTACGCTGTGAAGAGATTGCTAATGAAAAGCTTAGCCAATTACACTCTGATAAGGTGCACATCCATTTCCCCTATAGTGAGTTGCCCCCAGTATTTTTAAAATCAGTCATCATATGAATGAATTTGGTGTAGGGTTGGTTGGAATTGGAGGAAGCTGTTCAAACAGGTCCAGTACGTGGTTTTGGGGGAAAGCTGAGTTCCATAATTGATGCTTACCTTTCACAGTAAGTTGAAAATGCTGATGGTATTTTATTTAAGTTAAAAATAAATCTATGTTCAGTAACTACTTGATTTGTTATTTAATTTTTAAGTAAATCAGCCTTTTCTTACCCATATAGCTCCTGTGTATGTTTATGGGGTCATTATTTTCATTTTTTATTTGCACAGGAGGCACTGCTTTGTTAAATTTCTTTATCATTTCAGAGTTCACATGACATAAGTTTGTTGAAACATATTAATGTTAATATATTAAGAGTGATTAGGTCCTCTGACAATTGTTTTAAAGATATATTTTTTATTAGCACTTCTAATAAAAGGGAAAGAACAACAAATTGGTTGCTAGTGGTTTGTGTGTATGTCCTTGGAATTCGACATGGAGATTCAACTAATCATCACAACTTTAGATTTTGTTGACAAGGGCATCATATACATACATACATTACACACACATGTTTGTTTGGAAACGTATTATACAAGAAGTAAGTTAATATCATCCATTAAATCTTATGATGAATTATTGGATTAAAACATACTAGTCATGTAGGTTTTTTAGCAAGTCACTTGACTTCTTAAATGATCATGTGACTTGGGAAGACTTCAATACGATTGTACGACCCAGAAGTCCATTACCCACACATGAACAATATCTTTCCAATAGTAATTTTTCCTTGTGCAAAACTATCGCATCGCATCATATATTATTGCAGTGTCAGACACAAGACATGGAGTCTCTCTCTCTCTCTCTCTCTCTCTCTCTATAGACACTCACAAATACAGACACAAAAGCACAATTTTGCTATTATAATTTATAATGTATTATTATTATTATATTGTTACTAATATTATTATACTATTATTTATATAATAAAATACTATTTATTTGCCTGTGTATTGTACTATATATTCTATATCCAAGTAACAGTAAATTTTCTTGCTTAATTTTTTTAGAATATAATAATGATTTTATAAAATGGACCACATTGTTTATATTAGTAAATTACATTTATCTCTCTTGATGGATGCTTAAATTATATTCCCCCCTTATTTTAAAATATACATTACATTTGAGTACATTTTAATTTTGATGAACTTTTCACAGATTTTCTCCCTCTAGCCGCAATTCTTGACATGATTGATTTATTGCTAGTTTTGAACATTTATTGTCAATTTTGTGAACTCAGAAAATAAAATAAAATTTTAAAGTAAAGCCAATTGTAGGGCTATATAAAGTTACATTTTATCTTCTAAAATAATAAATCAATGATGGGATGTTCAATATTAGTTGCTAGTGACATTATGAGTAGTAGAAAAATGTAAAATATCATTGAGATTGACATTTGTAATCATTCATCCCAAGTAAGAGGCTTGTTTAGATGAAATGAAATAAAGTGTAACTTATATTCATCTCTCAGGGAAGGGGATTGTGTAATTCAAAATGAGAGAGGAGGGGAGTGTAATTTAAGTATCTCAAGGGAGATAGAATATTTTACTATTCATATATTATTATACTATTTTAGTAGCTAATGTATTGTTGATATATATATATATATTATATTCTATTATGATAAAATTAAATTTTTACTTCAATTTTTTGAGATAATCATTTCTAAAATATATTAGAGAAAACAATAATCTAAGACAGACAGTGATTTATAATTGAAAATTATGGAAAAAAAAAACTAGTTTTTACACAAACTACTGTGACAACCATGAATCATGGGATTCTTCAAAAAGGCAATGGTATTCTTAACAAACTATATTTCAAACTGGTCTTTTGCTACTCAAAACTATCACATAATTATTTTCCTTCTAATCAACAATACAAACCATTGATCTTTCATTTGAATGGCTAAGGCCAAGCTTATCAAATAATCTTTATTCCTTTGATTTCTTATTCCACCAATTTGTAATTAAAAATTGAAAAAATATGCAATCTTTTAGCACTTTTTTTACATACTACTAGTTAGTTTACCATGTCATGGTCTTAGATTATTTGTCTCCTATTGTTTCAATATTATTTTTTTTATTTACATATTGATGATATATGCTTCAACAGATATGATGAGGAGGCAATCTTCTTTGATGAAGCTGTGAGAAATGCAAAACGAAAGCAATTAGAATCAAAGGCTTTGGATGTAAGGCTTCTGTTTTATTTTTCAATTTTGATCCATGTGGGTTGAATTTTGATAAAGCAGCAATGGACTGTTGAAATAGACTTACGCCTCTTTGTCAAATAAGTCCATCCTTGGCTATAATTTTTCTATTTGGAGGTTCGGGGTGTGGGTGTACAGATGCATGGAGAATTAAGCCTCTCTAGTATTTAGTAGTATTTATGATTTTGGTGAGCAACTCTAGTAGAAGATAAAATTGTTAGGTGTGGGTAGACAAGACACCCTCATTACGGAAAAAGGTCTTTGGGTCAATGCTTGGACAAAGCGTAGGTTTTCAGTCGACATCTTTATGCTCACTGCCGAAGCTTATTTTAATTATGAAAAACAGGGTAACAAGGTTTGAACTCTTGACGAATTATTTGTGGAGGCTTTGATACTATTTCGTTGGTCAACTCTCCCAGAAGCTTAATATGTTATGAATAGGCTGATAGATGTTTTATATTTACTAAATCAGTTTAAATCCATGCCTTGCTTCTATTCTAGGTCACTCATCATTGTAAAATGTTGTTTTGTCCTTCTTGACTCTACCCTGTAAGGCTGTAACCCATCCAACTGATCCAAGTGCAATCGTGAAAATTCACTTAGCTGGTACAGCATCCAAGCAGATATGAATTGAATTCTTAAAACATTATTCAACTGCATTTGTATCAAAATACTTTCTACAATTGTTCAATATTGTGTACTATAATAGTTGATCCCTGCAAAGCTAAAATACTAACCCAATCCCCATACTTTTTTTTACATGCTGCTTTGAATTGTTTCTGTATCCAAATGTTTGATTGAGAATATATTAAAGATTATACTGAGAAATCAGAGAGTAAAACTCCTTACCACTGAAGATGACTCCTCTGGTGACAGAATCGTTAAGAGAAGAAAATATTTGACTGTCCTAGAAGTAGTGCTGCCAACCCTCCTAGACCTCAACCAAAAGTTTTCTCTCACTATCTCCCCTTATTTTATATCGATTCCTTCAATCTTTTTACTCCCCACATCCTTCTACTTGCCATCAATCACTTATTCTTTTTCCCTTTCATAAACCAACTGGCGTTTGACTTACTATTGACCCCTATCACATTTTCCCTTCTGCTATACATGTGTTTAAGGGCCTATCAATGTTCCACAAGTGTAAGCTGGGATAGATGAGTACAAGTGCGAATCTACTGTAATGCAGCAATGTTCTGCTCAGTTACACTTGCTTACTGATAAAAAAAAAAGTAGCCAAAAATTCCAAAGACTGTACTGAAGTATTGTGATAAGGACATTTGAAGAGTGTGTGTATATACATGAAATGGTTGTAATTTGTTTTCGTGTCAACTTTTCAGCTTGTGTACCCTGCTTATACAACAATGCTAGGGCATCTACGCTCTAAAGCTCTAGACAATTTTAAGGCTAAGCTGGAGCAATCACTAAATAATGGAGAAGGATTTGCTTCCTCTGTTCGCACGTGGACTCAATCTATCATCCTGGAGTTTGACAAAGAAACTGCTGGTAATGCTTTGATAGGATTTTACTTCATAGCATGTACATTGCCACCTTTACTTTACATGCATGTTTCAGAATTAATTGACAATGGAGGTGAGAACCAGTACTAATTTATAGGACTCAGCTTCAAGCATGCCAATGTTTACATGGTCTGAATTCCCAATCATTTTGTGTACAAGAAATATGCAGAATCTATTAAATTAAACATCATACTCTTACTTCAGTCCATTGTTTTAATGACTTTAAAGATAATTACATGTGGCAAAAATCAAAAGGAAAAAAATAGTGCTTCTTAGAATACATGTTATTGTAATACTGTGGTTATTTAATTAAAGGGGGAGAGAGAGAAATGAGTGCCACATGCATGTACTATCAGCCTCTTGGTTTATCCTGTTAGTGGAGAGTTTATTGTGAATGTGTGGTGTCACTGAGTTTATTTTAATGTTGACTTAGGTTCTGTGGGATAAGTTATAAAATTACTTAAACTTTAAAGCAGAATTTTGAGAATTTATTCTTCAATTCTGCTGGTATAGAAAATATGGCTCCTATTATTTTCTTTTATACATGTTATATATAAATAAAAGGAAATAAGAAACTTTGCTTACAGGATGGCTTCTAGTTTGTCAATATCTCAGGATGCATCTTATGAGCTCATGCTTCTGAATGATTTTGTTATAATAATTTGCAGTCAATGTATCACATGATAATGGGTTCATCATGCATCACATGTTAAATGCATTTAATTTTCATAGGATTAAGCATTTAGGAAGTAGCATCCATTTACTCACTCTGCGCCTAGAGAACAGTCCCCACTTATATTCTATTAGATATGTTCTGCATAACCTGAATGCAACAAATCAGTTTCACTTAGCAATTCCATCCTATCTCCCTCTATTTTCCCTCTTTTACTCCCTCCAAGTAGTACGTTCAACGGTTTCTATTTGGGTGCTTTAGAGGCACATGTTTTTTCATATGGATTTCTTCTTTGTCTTTGTGCAAACCTTTATATAATCACTAAAAGGCCAACTTCTATTTGGTGATTGTTTATTAATATTTGCACTTTCCAGACGCTTCGATAAGACAGGCTAATTGGAGTGCTTCAAAAGTGCGAGACAAACTTCGTCGAGATATTGATTTACATGCTTCATCTGTGCGCAGTGAAAAATTATCAGGGATAACAGCTAATGTTGAGGTAATATTGTTACTATAATGGTAATTACTTGGTGGAGCTGGGTTATTAATCCCTATGTTATTTCTATCAGCCACTAACATAGATGTATCTTCTGCAGAAAAAATTGGCCAAGGCATTGAATGAACCTGTTGAGTCTCTCTTTGAGGCAGGGGGGAAGGACACCTGGCTTTCAATAAGAGAACTACTTAAACGTGAGACTGAAGTTGCTGTATCTGAATTTTCTGCTTCCATTGCTGGTTTTGAGCTGGATGAAGAAACGGTTGAAAGAATGCAACAAAGCTTAAGGGACAATGCAAGAAAACTGGTGGAAAATAAAGCAAGAGAAGAAGCTGGAAAGATTCTGATACGCATGAAAGATAGGTAACTGCATTTTAAAAATATCCCTTGTCATTCATTCATTTGGTGAAATTTCAGTTTGTACGGTAAAATGTGTATCAAAATCGATTGATTATTGAAGCTTATGAACTCAGGAGTTCTAAAGGATTGAAGCAAGACATGATGTTCTGCTACTTTTGTATTTACTGATTAATTTGGTTAGGGCAATACCAGAGTTTTCAAGTTCTGTTTGTTACTGTCCAACGGTTTTGATAATTTACAATGTTCTGCTAGTGTGAATTTTCCAAGCTTTCCTTTGTTAGAAATGCAGAGACAAAATTTGCATTTATCTGATTAAAAGCACGAGCACCAGAGGAAAGCATTAGGACAAAGTAGAAGTGATTAGAAGACCACCTTGGTTTCAAGTTCTTCACTGAAATTTGGTTTTTAGAAGATCCAAAACAGCATTTGATTTATGTAGCTATTCCCACATAATGCAATAAGGCTTTGTTGTTATTGTTGTTCTTAGTTGTTTCCTTAGGGTCAAATAGGATTGAAGAAATGGGATGGAGTAGTACTTCTTTGACATAAGAAGTGAACCTCTCAAGCTTAAAGGAAAATTTTAATTGTGTTGGTAGTCGGTATAAAACTCGTGATGTTGTATAGATCTAACGTGTAGCAAAAAAACGAGTGAAACCTGTGATGTTGTATAGATCTGGTGTCGAGTAGCAAACAATCAACTAGAGAATACACTAGTGGGGATGAGAATGTTGTGTCAGATGAGTGGACATACATTCTTGACAATATAGGATTAAGAATGATATCCATGAATATGTTATGAGCTAGTTTTTGGGTTGAGTTAGGTCCGTTATTTTCTAATAATATAGTAGCACCTATGGTAGAAACTTGGCTTATGTGGTTTTGAGCATATGTAGAGAAGACCTGTAAAAGTCCCACTAAGGAGAGTAGATAAAATAGGGGATAGCCTAATTTATTTACAGTTAACATGATGGGTTGTTTGTTCCGTGTAGCCTACCAATCTAGTAAGAAGAGGCTTGGTGGTTGTTAGTTTTTTCCATTGTTCTTTGCAGGACACCCTCTACTGTGTTTGTAGTTTTGTACCATTTTAATCTGTCATGTTGAAAGGAAGTGCACTGTTCTGGATAAGTGTTATTCAATTTTCGGATTGATTCAGTGGCTTATTGTTTCTATAATAATTTTCAGGTTCTCTACAGTGTTCAATCATGATAATGATTCACTCCCTAGAGTTTGGACTGGGAAGGAAGATATTAGAGCTATCACAAGGGATGCTCGCTCTGCGGTAATTGATAGCAAGTTCAATGATAAATTTTCAGCTTGCTTTTACTTAAATTATATTGGAAATTAGTCCTGTTTTTAGTACCATGTAAGATAACCTCTGCTTCCATGTGTCAGTCATTGAAGCTTCTATCAGACATGGCTGCTATACGCTTGGATGAGAAGCCAGATCGTATTGGAAGTGTACTTCAATCATCTCTAATAGATAAAACTAGTGCTATTACGTCTTCACAACATACAAACAGAGAAGCTTCTGTGGATCCATTGGCTTCAAGCACGTGGGAAGAGGTATTATGTAGTAATATTTGTGGTTTCCCTCTTAATGTTGTGGTCAAATTAGTTATATTCGAGAATCTATTTGAAATGTAGGTTTCTCCTGAAGATGTGCTTATCAGCCCAGTGCAGTGCAAGGCTTTGTGGAGACAATTCCAGGGAGAAACTGAGTATACAGTTACCCAAGCTATTTCAGCTCAGGTAAAATTATTAGATTACTTTCCTCTTGTTTTCTTTCCTGTTAATAATAGAATTTTTCTGCAGTTTTAGTCCACTCCTTTGCAGCATATTTCAGATATAAAAACCATTAATGTTCCTTGACAACTTGGGCTTCTGGGCTAAGTTGTCATTGACATGATATTAGTGACCCTACGATCAAGTTGTTGGAACTTAGGAGTGATACATACTATTCTCATTTTTCAAAAATAAAGCTAAATTTCAACACCAAGAATAGTGGGGATATGCTTTATCCACACTTCAACCCCAAAAGGTTCATGGGTAAGGTGGCATGGTAGAGATATAAAACTGTTCACATGCTTTAACCTAACACATTGCAATATGCAAAAAATGAAATCCTCGTTTAGTTCCATAAACTCAGCTGGTTAACAAGTATTACCACCTAATTGTTATTGATTTTCCTTAAGTTGGAATCTATATGCTTGTATGCTTCCTGTATGCATTGAAAGTGGGAATGACTGAAGGGAAATGGATGTCAATATGCAATCCACAACCTTGTTTGATATGATTTGTTGGTGGGTAAAAGAATACTCTATAAGGCCAGATGGCTAGCTTAAGTTATTGGAGTTACATTCATAATTGAAGTTAGATTGATTTTTTTTTTTAATTTTGATGTTATATTCATTCCTACATTGCCAGGCTGAAAATGGTAAATTTTGTATTAAGGTCTGAAATTTTCAATATGGATGAAACTCCAATAATGTCCATGCAAACCCCATGACTGTTTGGCTTTATGGGATTCTCAAGTTGTAGCCTTGCCTACTGGATTGATTGAAAAACTCTCATCAATTACTTTAAAGGCCTTGAAATTATATAAAATTTCTGAATGAATCAAAGTCAGTCATGTTATTTGTAGTAGTGTACTCTGTCTGCTTGAAAACTAAACTAAATTGAATAGGCAAGTCCTCTGGGGTTTTATGTCATTATCAATCAACCAGTGCCAGTTAAATATGAAGTTGATCCATGATTGATCAAACCAGGAACATAGCTAGTTGTTTGAAAACCAGAGCTATTTCAACTGCTTAATTCTTTCTGGTTTTTAAAACATTGATCTTAAGCCTCAATTCTTTGTCCCCATTTATCGGAGCCTGATTTTGTCACACTTCAATTGCCCCATTTCCTCGACAAAATCTGTTACGTGATGGTATTTCTTGTTAGGTTTGGATTTATGAGAATGGTGCATGTTCTAAGATTTTGGCTACTGTTTTTTGTCATTTTTTTGGGTCATATTGTTTTATCTAGCTGGAGATATGAAAATGTCATTCTTGCTTTTTCTCTTATTTCCTCGACACTAGCTTACTCCAGGCATACTAACCAAGGTGCTATTTCCCTTTTTTTTCCTGGTGTGGATTCAGGAGGCCTACAAACGAAGTAACAATTGGTTACCTCCTCCATGGGCAATAATGGCAATGGTCTTACTTGGTTTTAATGAATTTATGATACTTCTAAAGTAAATATCACTTTATAAACTTTGAAGTCATTTTATCATTATATTACATTGGACTTTTTTCACCAGTTAATAATTAATAATTACTTTTGCTACCTTGTATGTGAAACAGAAATCCTCTATACCTGTTAATTATTTTTGTTGCCTATCTAATCGGAAAGGCTCTTTGGGTACAAATGGACATAGCTGGAGAGTTCCGACATGGCACTGTAAGTATTGGGTTTTTTTTTTCTTTTGTTTGTTTTACAATAGAAATTAAATGCTTTTTATGTCCGGGCGGTTCAATGTAAAACTTGTGGTAGATCCATTTGTGCACCCACATCAATTATGTTCCAATAGTTTAAAATTAATTCCGACAAAATCAGTTCTACTCAACTTTAGAATAAGCTGTCACTTCCCTTCAACAGCAGTTGTATGATCAAATTTTGTGATGTTTCTTCTTATTTTCCTTGGTTGAGTCTTTTAATTTGTTTTGCTTGAGGTTAATTGTAAAGGAAACTTAGTTCTACTCAACTACAAAGGTGAGTAGCAGTAGCACTGTCTGATTTTGTCTACTTAATGCGTATTTTGTGTGCAGTTGGCTGGACTACTATCCGTTTCCTCAAGATTTCTTCCCACGGTTATGAACCTTATTAAACGTCTTGCTGAAGAAGCTCAGGGGAATCCAACACCCGAAGGAACACAACCACAAAGTACGGCTCCTCAGGTATTCAGAAATCAAATGCAAAAACCTGATTTTGCGTCAAGTTCAGTTACCCATTCGGCTGTGTCAAGTGTTGGCTCATCTGTTGATGATAATGAATACTCAACCCCAAACTTGTCTCAGAGGAGAAGAGCAAATGTTCCGGAAGCTGAATTTTCATGACAATTTAAGACAATTGGCAGAATAGAACACGCATCAATTAGGGTGCTTTACCGGATCAATTTTGTATTATCACCCTACATCTATAATTTGCTTTTCTTTATGGCAATGTGTAAATTATCTGATTATATGCAGGGCCCCTATTTGGGTTCTCCTATTGCAAAATATTATCCCAGTCCAATAGTAATGCAGTAACAATGTTGTAAACTCATACTGCTTTAAACTTCGGAACTCTAAATACGTTAGCAATAATGTTATTGTTGCTTATGAAAACGTGATATTGATCATCTGTGCTGAGAATTCATTTATAATAATATTTTTACATTTCATTTTATAAGCTGTCTCATCTCTTCTATGTATTTTCTTTTTCAAAGTGCAATAGATAAATTTTTCCAATCATTCACCGCAGTTGCTTTTCTCCCAATAAGAAAACATTTGTTATAGAGAATTGACGGACCAAAATAATACAATTGCGGAACTACCCAAGCAAAGCTATAGTTGTGTTTTTAAATATAAACTGCAAAATTACCCGCGGAGGGGGCATATAAGGTGGTTCCGGTGCTATTGTGGTCCACCGTTGGGCATATTTTTAAGAGGTTTATTACATTATTTTTTTTGTATTTGAAATGAAAGTCGAGGTTTCTATGTGAACCGTCACCCACCTCAATCAGTTCGGCATATTCTAATAAATATTTTACGAATAAAATGAGAAATAACGTTACAATTAGTAAGAAGACCATAAAAAAGACCAACAACGCTAAAATTATGGTTAACTTCACTGTTAATGGTTACGAACTCAAACTAGTGCTACATACGTCAATTACGACTCGACCACGGGAGAATTGTAATCTAATTCGTCAAGGTGCCTCTTTCAAGTGTTAAAAGAAATACATTATCATCATATTTTATCTACACTCTGCTTGTGCCAGAAATATGTCAGTTCCATTAAGATAAAAAATATTACATCAGACAGATTACAATTATATTTACCCAGTAACTGCAGTTAGAGCTTCTCCGCAGCTACAATCAGTAAAAAGATTAGTCTTTCCTTATGCTGCCAGGAGAGATGTATGCAATTATGAAAGCAAAACCCCATGTATCAGTCTAATCTTACATTTGCAGGTTTGTAACATACATCACCAAACATCAAGATGAAATGGAATTATCATACCAGAAAACATCTTATCTGAAGATACCCATCTCAAACTCCCTTTCCAGAGGATCAGTCCTTTTGCTTGCCAGCAAAAATGCTTCAAGTCTAGAGCATGTATTGTGCTTATTACAAATGTTTGGGGAAGGTATAGATTATGGAAAACTTTTCACAGAACTTTACACGGGAAAATTGGTACGGATTATGGAGAACTTTTCAGCATCATCACAAGTTTGATTCATGTATACAGACATTTTCCTTAGAAAAAGAGGGGATTGAAGCTAAAAAAATTACCATTCAATCCTTCTATTGTTTCTTTTGGCATAGATTGCGTAATTTTGAAATCGATAGATCTGCACCTCCAAATCCATCCATTGTAGCATTTGCCAAAGGAAACTCAGCTCTAGACGTCAAACTACAGGAAACACTTAAACATATGAAACAGTTCTAGAATTCCACCAATTTGAAGTAAAAACAATCAGAATCCTATTGATAATAAAGAACTTCAAATGAAGGCATGCAATAGCGCAATTGCGTAAAAACCCATCCATTGCTCGTTCATTGAATTTCCAAGAACAAAGCACTCACCTGCTTCGTAAAGCAACACATGGCATGCCCACCTGTTTAGCCCCTACTAAGCCAGATTGACTTCCTGCAACAAGGACACAGTTGCTAACAGGTAACCCTGCATGTTCAGCTCCCGCACGTAGTGCAGCCACAATCTTATCTAGACTGAACAGATGATCAACAAATTAAATGAAAATTGACTATTTAATTAAAATCCATATCAATCAATAATTTGACATATGTAGCAAACCTTTGTATTTTTAACAACTAAGAAGCTAAGTCATACACATTTTCAACTTTTTTACTCCCATGAGTATGGATCCTAACAGTGCAAACAAAAAATAACAGAAAAGGACCCAAGATTATTTTTTGTGAACATTAGAGGAGACACATGAAATAACCTTTCAGATAAGCTAGTATCAATCTCAACGCTCAACTTTAGCACAGATGCTACCTCCTTTGCTAACCTTTGTCTCTCAGCAGAAGCTGAAAAACAGAAATGAAAGTCCTTTAGCAAAAAAACTTTGTCCAGTGAAAATGCATGCATGAGGGAATATACAAAATCAATGACTCGAGTATATACCAGCTCTTTTGGCTTCCTTGGCAATCTCTTCATCCAAACCAGAAGCAATCACCTTTCCCAAGACAAGTTGTCCATACAAACTTTGCTCAACCTCCTTATTCCCTACGATAATGACCTTTATGCTTCGATCATCACCAAGCTTTTCTATTACGGTCCTGAAAGTTTAACAAGCATAAGGTAAACAGAAGGACAAATTATTGCTCATATTCTCCAAGAAATAAAATAGTGAAAGCTACACAAGCAAAGAGCAAGGATCAGGCTAATTGTGAACCCCATGGCCCCACAAATATTAACATTCATATAAAACTAAAAGAATATCCACTATATCAAAACAGAATGCTCCTATACATGTTTGACCTAGCAGTCATATATCATGCAACTTCATTGAATGCAGTTCAGTGAGTTCTCAAATAAAGATTATTTTTAATAATTGTATATGAAAAAACTTAAGAACCTGAAGTTAGAATGCATGGGGCAAAGAGGGAGGGAGAGAGAACAGAAGGTGTAGCTATGCTGTAGACAATATATATCATACTCATACCTTCACTAAAGTATTCTGCAAACTAGACCACCTGAAGACCTGATAGTGCTCTTAAATTAAAATTAATGTTTAGTACAAATGACACACTTCATGCTGTACCAAATAAAACAAACCCAACACACCTCATCCCCATCCCGTACAAAACCCAAAGAAATATTTTGCAAGTAGAGCAGAAAGCCGAGCTTCTAATGATCAAGATTATCTCTATATAAAACATCCACAAGACCATATTCACTAATAATCATAATATTATCCTATTAAGTAACTTAGCACCATAGTAAAGTTTTGGAGCTAAATATACCTGGCAATATTATCACCACTTTTACTGTAGGCCGTTAATATTACCACTGGAATTCCTTCATTATATGCATCATCAATAAATCTGTCAATTGAGATATTACTCTATATTAAGGAATATAAACATATTAAAGTTCCACAATCATCCAAGATCCTAAATTTATGAAATATGCTGGAGTATAAGCAATTGAAGCACAGTTCAATATGAATAGGTAATTAATTAAAACAAGGAGACATTGTAAAATGGGATTTCCGTAAACTTAAATCTTTCCGAAAATGACTAGAAGACCAACTACTTATTCTAATCTCATCAAGAATAAAATGGAAAGTAAACATGAAACGCATGCATCTAGGAACTTGCAGAAGAAGCTTTATCTCATTGTAGCAGCCTATCACTTGTTGCAAACCAAATTTGCTTCTATTCAGTAGACACCAAATAAACTTCTATGGAAAAATGTCTTTATTCTTAGACCTATAACAAATCTTTCAACAAACAAATATTCCCTGTTGATATCTAAATAGTGAAAAAAAAATCCATTGACAAGATAACAGTGAAAAAATGTCATTATTTAAGTTTCCTAGGTATATGATAACTAAGAGACTCAGACCCCCAATGTGAAAGATCCCTTGGTATGATAACTTAATACAAGCAGTTAAGTTTGAAGAGATTGCTCTCCTAACTAATGAACATCTTGTTCTACTAACTGAAAAAGTCATAGGCTCATAGCTCTCTTTAAAAGATAGCTCCCTAAAAAAAACACATAGCTAACAGTAAAACAGCCATATTCAATGAATATGAGATAACTCACTGTTCAAGACCAGGTCGTAAAGGTAGACTTTTTGACATCACAAACTCTTCCAATGCCTTTTCCTGCCGATATATGATAAAGAATTAAATAGGAATTAAGATGCTCAACATATTTTCATAATCAACTAAATATGAATAAACTGAACAATCATTTTCACCATTTGGGGAAGGAATTTTTTGCTTATGGGGCTATAAAATTTAATTCCAATTTCAATGTGAAGGTGACATGTTATGCCCCTCGAACGGTGTGCATGATTTACTCATGACCATCAGATTTATTTGTTGGTTACATAGACTCCACCGGGCTCGCTAACCAAACAAGCACGGGATATCCTCCCTCCAAGGAATTAAGATAAACTTTGTTTTCTTCTCTCTCTTTGACCATTGACCAGTTTGACAAAAAAGAAAAAGAAAAAAGAATGCCTTTGGCCACTGAGACTTGCTTGAGAAAATAATAGGGGAAATCAGGATTAGTCTGCTGTTAGAGTTTCTTTCTTCATTTTTGTCTTCCCTACAATAGCAACTCTAAATGTGGCTTCCTTTCTAGATGGGAGCTTGGAAACAGATCTAGGTAGCCGATACTTTTCTAATCACCATCATAGTTAAAAATATGTTTAAATTGCTAAACAGTGAATAAACTAAGAATATCATATCCTTTTCCTTGTAATGGTCAGCATTTAAGCTGTGGCCTTAAAATTCTTGTATATTAACACAATGGTTGATTACTAGTCCAATAAATTATTGAATGTGAAAAAGAAAAACCTAGGAGATATGTACTGATCTTAGAGTTTACTAGTAAACTAGAAAGGCATAACAGTGAAGTTCATGTGAATCAGGACAGTTTAAATCTTTGAAGATTCTATATTCTCATCAACAATACAATGCAAACCTAGTTAAAGTGCATGCAAAATATCTTATGATCCTCACCCACCAAAGTAAAAAGCACATTAATTATTAATTATCAGTATACCATTCATCAAGAATCAAGATCAAGGATAGGGACAAAACCTTTTCCTGCAAAACACGTTTTGCAAACAGGCCCTTCTCATTTGTGGGTAATGAAGAAGGCCACCCAATCTGCATGTATTAGAGACGATGTCAGAAAAATATGGCTTAACTAATGTCTGCGACAAAGAAAAATACCGAAAGCTACCAATAAACTCACTCTCCTATTTTTTACCATTCCAGACAAACGACGTAAAACTTACTCGATTAAAATACAGAAACACCATCTTTTCCTCATCCCCAGCACTTCTCCTAGAAATTTTCAGAAAATGCATTATAATTAACACAACTATTCATTGAAAATAACTTGCAGCAGCATTCCACTATTCAATTACCAAAATAAACTTCAACTAGAAATTCATTAATTTACACGAAGCCGAATGCACCAAAGTTAATTCAATCACAAACACACGCATAAACAAAAGCACAATGCCCCAATCTAATAAATTACAACATAATTGAACAAATAAACAGCGAGAAACACACCTTGAGAGATCTGAATATACAGGTTCGGTCCAGTTTGCACAATCAAGCCCGAGCTTCTCAAACGCTGCGGACACAGGAAGATTACTACAGTAGTGTTACGGAGAATCATAAACGCAAAAGACGAAGGAGGGAGAATGAGTGATACCTTTATTGAAGGCAAGGCGATTTCCCATGCGGTGTGGATCCATAAGAACCCTAAAACAACGACGCAACATATTAATGATAATAAAAATCGAAACGAGTAAAGCGTGACGCGGGAGAATGAGGGAGCAGAGATGAAAAGAAGAAGAAGAAGAAGAAGAAGAAGAAGAAGAAGAAGAAGAAGAAGAAGAAAAATTACCCATCGACTTCGAGAAGGACAGCGAGGTCTTGAGAAGAGGTGGTGGCGGTGGATGAGGATGAAGCGCAGAAGGGAGTGAGGGGGGAAGAGGATTTGGCGGGAAGAATGGAAGGGGAAAATGTGAAGGTGGAAGGTGGAAGGTGGAGAAGGTGAAAGCGAGGGCATGGAATGCGTGGTACTGTGCGTGAAAGGAGAATGGAAGATGCTACTGTTCGTGCACTTGCCATGGCTTCCAACTCAACTCACTCTGATTTTCTTCAAAACCATATGGAATGGACCCCATGGATAGGGTCATGTTTTATTCTATTCTTTTTCTACTATTACAAATCAAACGTAAGAGACTCATAACGCTTCTTCTTTCCAATCACACCGGTTTTATGGAGACCGGTATTGTAAACATTCTTCTAAAAAATGCAAGCCTGTTCTTGTATTGGACAAAACAAAATATCCTTTTGGGTT
This sequence comes from Clitoria ternatea, assembly GCA_037962975.1. Classification (NCBI taxonomy): domain Eukaryota; kingdom Viridiplantae; phylum Streptophyta; class Magnoliopsida; order Fabales; family Fabaceae; genus Clitoria; species Clitoria ternatea. The sequence continues at coordinate 267,726,621 of CM075671.1, forward strand.
TTTGGTTAAATACTTAAATCGTACAGAAAAGGTGATTGGACCAACTAAGTCTAAGACCACAATTCTTAGTTTTGATGGGCCTAGTCCATGAATAGGTCTGGGTCATTGTTTCTTTTTTTCACCAAAAATTATGTAACTTTTCTTTGCAAATTCGAAACACCCATATGTGTTTACCAAAAAAAAAAAACACACATTATGTGTACCTAAGAGGGGGAAAAACCGAGTCATTGCCAAGAAGTAGAGTACAGTTAACGACAATATTTGCGACTTTCTGCTTGAAATAAAATGTGTTAAGATGTTTTGGAGTAAATAGGACAATATTTTACCGTACAATGTTTTGAATCCATTATATTGGTTAATGTACATTTTTCTTTAAAATGTATTTTTTAATTTTTTTTAAAGCTAATCTTAAAAAATAGTCTGTTTTAAGTTCACAGAAAGAGAAAATAGTAAGATAACAAAACGTTTCATTTCAGTTTGTCGGAACTTTGCACACCAAACATCCATCTAGTGATCTTAAATTACAATCTATAGCTGTTGTAAACCACAGTTTAAAATCTTCTTGTTATGCTTTGTTTTTCGTAATGCAGGTGAAAGATTTTCTAGAAATGGGAATGTTGTTCATATGTTGGAAATTTTATTTTATTTCTTCTGGTTGATGCATAACTATTTAGTCAAGGATTTTGTATAAAGGAAGGCTTCAGCAGTGAACCAATATGAGCCTACTGCAACATGGCTTAAAATTCAAGGTTGGTAGTTGAGTATGAGAAGAAAGTACTCTGCTTCTTGCCGTTTTTAGCGGAATCTAACAAAACCAAAATGGCTCAAACTTTTCTTGAGAGGCTGTGTTAAAATTCAACAAAGACTGTAACAGTCTTAGAGCAATTATTACTTATGGGTTCCTCTTTAATTGGTTGATCTAATCATCTAAGTCTTAAAACAAAGCTCAGCTTCCAACGTTTAAATATTTTTAATCACTTAGGCTTGGAACACTGAGCTTGTAACTAGTCCATGAAATGCAAATACAAAACTTACTGAAAAGGATATTTATGACAGCTTATTAGCCAAATGTGAGCTCTTTGAAGTTTGAAAACTTATTGAGGCCATTTGGGATATAACTAAGGATAATATCAGCTATCCAACTCATGTGAGTATAGGCAGTGCCATGGATTGATTCGATATGAAGCTGTTTTGTTCAATATTTTTGCAGAATTTGAATTCATAATAAACTTGCTTGTTGAGGTTCGACTTAGAAGCAATTTCGACGTTTCCTAAAATGGTCATAAGCATAATTGTTTGGTTGAGTGGGATGCAACTTTTGAGGTTGGATAATTTTTTCACTTTATTAAAATTTGATGCAGAGACCTTGACTAAAGAGGGTGGGTGAGTGAATTAGCAGCACTATTTCCTTTATTAATTCTTGAAACGCAAAAAAGAACAAAAATAATGAGACAGCTTATAATTAAAGAAGAAAATAAAAATTGAGAATATTTTGTGTAACCAAACAACTCAACTCCTCAATGTTTACCTTCATTTGTCAAAGGTTCTTAGTGGTTTACCAACAAAACCCAACATAACTACAAATAATTGAATTCCTTAAGCATGATGTTGCAAACTGATTTACACACTTGTTAATTGTTGAAAAATGTTTTAGCATTTTGGACTTTTGGACCTCTTTATTACCTATTCTTTAATTTGTTGCCAACTGACCAATTTAAGAGTTGTTTTTCAACAAATAAAGTCTCTGAAGATTTTCCACGGTCCTGTGCCCTGTCTTATTGTTACAAGTATATACTGTATATATCGAATGGTGAATTGAGAGTGTTCAAACGGGGGCCATTTTCGTAAGCATATAATAGAGAATACTTGACAACTTAATCTATTAAAAGTATGCAAAATGGATATCCATCATAATCAGAGAGGATCTTAGTTATGCTGTGATCAATGAAACCAAATTTTGTCATGAAAGTATGCAAAATGGATATCCATCAAAGCTCATCATGCTTATTTCTATTCAACTTTAGGTGAAACTAATGGTACCTCGGCGAGAAGATTAATTCTTTTGAGACGTAAAAATCATCGGAATAAGTTTTGTTTTTTCGTAACAGACTTTTTTATACACATGATAAGATTTAAACATTAGACAACTTTTTTAAATCTTCAGTTATATACTAACTATATCGAAATTCTTTGAGTCTAAACAGAGTCCTCTTATATCCTTTTCTTTATTACATGATGTTTCTATTTTCGAAGTTAAGTAGTTACAGTAGTACTGCATATAACTATTTGCAGTCATCAACAAAAGCTTGAATGGGAGGAAAAGGTCAAACTTTGCTGGAGAAAGAAGCAGTTATGAATGTGTTTCATTATATTGTCCTGCACTATACATTTTGAGCCATGGATCTTATGTGGGATCCATGGGGGACAAGGTGGATAAACCTGATTGCATGGTTTGTCATTGTTGGAAGATATATTGAATCATATCTGCACCTTTTCTTCCTCCTGTGACAAAAAACATTGATTTCCTTGTCATCCATGCTTTGTTTGTTTGTTTGCTCTGTGAAGAGCATGCCAAAAAGGGAATAATATTAGGGACCATCATGTTCTAGTGAACATATCAATTTTTCTTCTTTTCCTTCTGTGAACAAAAGGGGCATAGCCCCAACTACACTACCACATCCACATTACGTGAAAAAGACGGGGGAAATATCACTCTGTATTATTTTGTGAAGTGCCACAAATTTGACCCTTTTACGTGCAAAATAAAAGGAAAAAGAATTGATGGCTTGAGCACTTTGGGATTCCATTGGCTATCGATCATTTCCCTCCTCTGAACTAAATTTCCACAATTTGGAATTTTTCCAAAACGATTCAATGCACTTTGCTTCAAAAAGATGCTAGAAGAAAGCAATCAGCTTCTTTAATAGTAGGTATATTTTATAATTTTTTTAAGGGACCACTAAGCCATACAAATTTCTCAAAGTCAAATTCTTGTTCCCATAATCAACATATCACCAGGAAAGAGCATCAACTGTAAAACGTGCTTGAAAAATTATGATTAGGGAGAGTCATTACTACCCCTAAGCATACTTATTGGAAGTTAAGCATTATAGAAATGTATATACTAATGTAAGAAAATCTTAATCGCGTGATAAAAACACTAAAGATTATGTTAGTTGATGATGGTTATAAAAAGTTGATTATTTAAACATACCATAATCGCTTTAATTTATAGAATCATGGAAATTGGACCCATAAGGATTTCCTTAAGCAACAAGATACCGACGTTCATTATTGTTAACATTTGATTATGTCCATAATATATGCACATTATTAGCTTTCCCAAACATGGGATGCCTCAAACAAATCCGGTTGGGTAATTAACAACCAAATACCCATTTAGTATATAGTTGGGGAAACAAAATTATGAAAATGAAAAAAATCTAAAGGTTAATATTAATTTTTCACGCCGTTTGAAACAGTCAAAATTTTATTTGATTGTACTTTGATCAACCCTAATTTTTTACTAAACAAGACCCATGCCCATGCAAGTTTCAGCTTTCATGAAACTTTAAGTTTGACTAGTGAACCACCAAAATTATGTAAGAAAATGCATCCAACTTGGTCTTATTTTTTAGGTACAAATTATAGATTATAGGTATTAGAGATAATCCTCTACATCATGCTATATCATAGTAGGAATACTTTTATTCAGCAGAATATATTTCATATACAAAAATCAAACTTAAAAATTTACTAAAAGAAAATTAAACATGTAAAATACCAATTAGCCGTTGATTTATTATCATGAATTTAGGTGTTTATTTGATAATAAGTTATTAAAATAAACTTATAAAAACAAAATCATCTAATAATTAGTATTAATTTTATATATTCTTCAAAGTCTGTTTGATGAACAGTTTATAAAACTTTCAACAACCTTAATTAAAAAATCTCAATTTTAAACCAAACAGACTTTAACCCTAAGTTGTTGTTGTTACAATTGGCGTTGGATTTCTTGTTCAAGTGTCACTAGATCTCTTCAAGGACTGATTAATTTCAACATTGAATATCAGTGAGCGCCACCAGAGGTTTTAAAATAAAGGTTTGATGGGCTTCAAAAGCAGTCGGCAAGAAGGAGGGAAAAGAGGAAAGAAAATGGATTTGGCGCCATTGGGATTAAAATAATATGGTTATCAAAGAAATCATGAAAGATGAAAAGAGCAACAATATATGACATAACATTAATGAGATTGCTCTCTTACTCATATGCTAACACAATTAATGCATCCCTCATTTTTACCTAAACAGGCCTAAAATAAGAGAAACCAAATTAAGCATTTGGTAATAGTGGAAGGTAATCAAGGTATATGGTTGGAGACAAAAGGTTGATCATGAATAGTCTAAAATGGGGGGCCCCCTCGCATTGAAATTGATATGTGCGTTCTCTGTGTTTCAAACTTTTTGCTTTTTCTCAAATATCAAGTCAAAACAACCGAAAGAGAAAGCTGTTTTTTTCTCCAACGGTCGAAGCACTGTCCTTTGCATTTTGACCATCAAATGGACACAGTTTCTGAGCATACAAGATCATGAAGAGTTGCTGCATCTGCATTGATATTGTTGATTGTTCCTATTGTCCTTGACCATACAGAATTACTACTAATCACGTTTGATAATCCTTGAGAAAAGGGAAAATGGGAAATCATTGCTTCACCTAACTCATCCTTTTGGTCCTTCAAAGGCCTTCAATCATTCTATTCTCTCAATCCACTCCTCTAAAAATGTTTGATTTGCGGTTGGAAAAACAGAGTTGAGTTAAAGTGAAAAATTTAAAAGTTGATATTAATTCTTCACGCCGTTCGAGACAATTAAAACTCTGTTGATCCGTAGGATGAAAAGTTGCTTCAAAGCAACGGAGGATTTTTCCGTTCTTCTCCGTTGAGTGCATGGACCAAACTTGCTATCAATGTATATTCATGTTAGCTTTGAACTAAAGTATTGCATTATACTCTTATATAAAATGCTGTTATACCACAAAACGGATACATTAAGGCATTGGTGAGAGCTTTTTAACTTAATTTGTGTTCTTAAGTTTAATTAAGAAATACATTAAATTTTAGTGGATAGATAAATGTTGCTCCTTGAATTTTATTCATGTCACAAAAAGGAAAATTAAGATTAATGCTACAACAACAACCACTTACAGTAAAGAATGACATCTGAACTTACACGTGCTACCCATATCATTGAATTATTGTCGGTTTGATCTTAGATGGGTTTAATTGAATTTAATTTTTTTTTTGAAAATCAACTGTTATTATGAAATAAACACATCAAAACAAGTTGAATGAATGAAAATAAATTTTCCTCCCCCTGAACGTGGTTCAAACATGTTTGGAACCAACGTGAAAACCAGTGCTTACAAAACATTTTGTTTCAGGTTTGAGTTCAACATAACCTACGTGACCGATAAAGAAAATTCAATTAATTTTGAATATAATTACATTTTCACATATTTCAACTCGTAATTAAAATAAACCAACTCTGGCCAGTTGAATTATATGCTCCATGGTCAAGACTTAAACAGTTGACAAATGTGATATTATATATACAAATATTTTTACCTAGCCTTATATTTTTTCTGTTCATGTATCTTCAAAATATACTTAAAAAGGAAAAAGACAACTGAGTAGTTTTTTAAAAATTGTTAATAAAATATTTTCCTAAAAAGTAAGTGACTATCCCAAGAGAAAAAAACAATATGCATATTAAAAAATATAATTAATGTTATTAATTTTTATAAAGCAATTTATTATTTTTCTATTTTATCTTTATTAGTCTTTTATTTATTTCTCTTAAATTTATTTTTGATTTTAATATCAATAAAGATATTATTAGAAAAATGTCAATTAATACTCTTTAAAATTCTAAATAGACAATTAATACTCTTATAAAATTTTAAGTGTACAATTAAATGAAGTAAATTTTTTTATCTTTAGGTAACAGCTAAATAAAAACCGATGGAGTATTTCTTTTACAGCCAATATACTTAATTTCATATATTACTAATTAAATTACACCTATACATGAAAATATATTAACATATTCAAAATGGTTACATACTTAATTCTACTTAAATAATGTCTCAAATTTAAACCTTATAAATGTAAAAAAATCACCGCTGAGAAAATTAATCCTACAATAACGTATATATTTCCTACTTTCAAAAAATCTAAAACTTTCTTACAGTCATCTCCTTTTACAAGTTTTAGCTAATGCATAAGATATGTTGAAGAAATAAATTTTAACTATAACTAATTTTCTCACCCTGTTTCTTTCTACAAGTTTTAGCCAATGCATAAGATAAGTTGAGGAAATAAACTTGAACTATAACTAAATCTCAATCAAGAATATCCCGGTATTAAAACAACAGTCCTTGACTTTAAAACAGTATAGATTTCCTCTCTAAATTTTTCTTGCCCATTTTCTTATTTCGTTTCAAATATCATGATATGGTGACAAAATCTGCTTGGGTAGCTTTTAGAGCGGCAAATTTGATTCTCTCAAAGTAAAAGAAAAAAGAGAGAGAGAGGATGTACATCATCACCCTCAATTTTCCTTCTGGAGATCACCTTTGTAGTGAATGCCTATTGTCACTTATTTATATATATGTAAGTGTATGACTGTGTATCTATGTATCATTTAAAAATGTTAATTCCTTAGGGTATGGTCCCTTTAAAACAGTGTGGAGGCCTTTCCCCTAAGTATAGTCATTGACTAACTACTAGTAGACCCCATAGTTGACTTAAAACAATTATTGGGTCCATAAACTCAAAGATCTTGACAATGTGCATCTCATTATGGGAAAGTTTTTAAATCTCATTTTCATGTGCTTCTGTTCTGTTTATGTGGGTAGGTTTAGTTTAACAAAGAGTTTAAAATATGCACACTCAATTCATATATATATATATATATATATATATATATAGATTTGGCTTATACCCTCGTTCTCTCAACCCTTTCCCCCCGACACTCACCTAATTACCACCACAAGACACAAGATAGTTTGAGGATGGGAATCTTTATATCAAGCAAATGAAAATAGCACAAAGGCCGTTACTTATATATTTTCAATTTGCTTCACTATAAAGTTTACTGACTACACTGCAATATATTATAAATTGTAGGTTTCCTTAGTGACATAGCCTCTCCAAAAGGCTATTATTACTGTTGTTTTTTGATTGTAGAAATACGTCAACCTGTATAGATAATCAATGATAAAATTACTGATGAAGTTAGAATTTCAAGTCAAGGGGATTAAATATATAAAATATTTTGAATATGAAAATTAGATTAAACATAATATTTGGTAAAAAAAATTAAAATATTATAAATATAATATTGATATGTGCCTCATACCTCCTCAGACCAAATGATGTCCCGCAACGTTCAGATGCTTTCTATAGATGTTTTTGGACGCGGGTAGATCCCTCATTGATTTTGTATCCCTTACTAGATTAAGGACTGAAGTCATGAAGAGGTTGACAAATCCACTAGGGGCACGTTGATGGTCAACTTATAGAGGATATCAACAATGTTCGTGACAGTGATAACTTTGTCTATTTCTACGGATTTCGTACTAATACACGCTATGTAGGAGGACTTGCCACCCAAGTCTATAAATATACTGCATCTATTCCTCATTAAGGTATGTTAACTAAACCCTTCTTGAGTTTTGATCTTGACTGTTTGTTACTGACTTGAGTATCAGAGAATCTTTATAGGTGACACTCTCTCTGACTCGATAACACGAGAGACTGATATATTAGCGAGACATGGTAGTAGCAAGACTCTCAGATTCCCACTAAACTGAGAGACCAAATCTCCACTAGATCATATAATATATAAGAGAGACAACCCCGATTATATGAATACTAAACATTATGTTCCCATATTAGACATATCAAATATCAATAAGATAAAATCTAAGATGTATAAAATTAGGTAAATTTAATACAATTAAATCATATAATAAGATTTCCTCCGAGACAATACTATTTCAGAAAACTTTTATAATAAATTTTAAGGTGTAGAATTCATTATATTAGAGAAGGAGCGTTACAACAAAAAAGCTCTAACAGTATACAAAACCATTTTGATGATTTTACAGACTTTAAAACTTAGTTTTAATGATATACATAACAATAGTAAAGTCAATACAAGTTTTAATAATATGTAAAAATGTGGATAAATATCATTTTTTTTTATTTTTACTAACCATTAGCACAATTACGATGTTTTAGATAATTTATAAAATTATTTGTTATTCACTATAATAAATATAACATAATTGCACTATTTTTTCCTTTAGTAAGTAAGGAAATTAATTGGGTATTTTTTATTTAAACGGAATTAGTAATGACTGACTTTTTTCTATTTATTTATTGGCATATATTTTTAAAAAAAGTCAAAGTTGACGAGGGCCATGGCCCCTTTATCTCCCAGCCAGCCTCCATCTTCATTCCAATATCTATTTGTTATGAGTTATTTACCACAAGAACTTATACCAAAACAATATCCATGATGAAAAAGATAAAGATAAAGAAACTACGTGCTATTGAAAATGTAGGGTTGCGATTTTATATATATATATATATATATATATATATATAAGAAAGACTTTTTTAGGTGAGAAGAAAAATAAAGCTGAACTGTTAAATCTTATCATACATGGTTGATATTAAAATATATTGATTATGTGACTTTTTCAAAAAGTCACATGACTTTTTAAGTAATCATATGATCTTGAAATTTTTTTAATCATGATCATTCATGTATGGTTGTACAACCTAAATTTGTCTCTCTCACTCTAAACTAGGAGAATGTTTCTCATAAGATATATCCTATATATATATATATATACACACACGATGTATCTTATGAGAAATACTTATGTGAGAATCAAATGATTAAATTTAAACCTTAGATCTTATCATGGATGCTTGATATTAGAATATAACAATCATGTTATGTGGCTTTTTAAGTGATTGTATAACTTTAATGTACCATATGAAAAAGACTTTCTTAGGTGAGAGTGACAGGAATGTTGGAACAATTTTCCAAAGTAAGGGTGAACCAAAAGATGAACAACAATTTAAAGGACTTGATATGATCTTCTAGGCATGCAGAGCACTTTCCTAAAATCAGTATTTCGTCCCTATAGAGTGTGGGTATCACGAAATCTGATTTTGAGATACAAAGAAGATTCAACAACAATACTCACTCTTGTATTGTTGCAAAACAAGAACAAAGGATGAAAGAAATTTGATTTGTGTTTTTATTTGTATATTTGAGTAATGCACTTGGATCCCTTTATATAGATGTTGATCAGACATCTTCTGAATCAAAGGGACACAAATTTATGAATTGTTATAACTCTTCATGAAAGGTTGAGACTTTTTAAATTTACTGAAAAGGCGTGTAATTGATTACAACACAATGGTAATCAATTACACCTTTTGAAAGTCATATCATTTGGCATTACACCTTTGAAAAGTCATACCATTTGGCGTCTCAAAATTTGAAAAGTTACACAATCAGAGTTTTCACTCTTTGGTAATCGATTACACACAATGGTAATCGATTATCAGAGAATTTAATTCTCAAATCTCAACAATCCTCCCCATTTGAGAGTATTAAATAATTACTACACAGAAACTTAAATTTAATATATACAATCTTACACGTAAATGAAAGTGTACATAGACTTGAACTTCCACTTAGTAGAGTATACATTCCAAGAAATCGTATTTTATTGGTATCGAAACGATTGAACCGATATAATACATAATGAAAACTTGAAGATACAACTACATATAAGATAAACTACATGTTCTTGTTGTACTTGACACAATAGGGCCATGCATCCATATCTATTCATAAGTGCATCAAAGTCATTGCCCCTTGACTTCTTGAAGCGGACAAACTTCGTACTTACATAGGTTGATTTCTTAGGTAAAACATGTTCCTGCGATAAAACATAAATTCAAGAAATCAATTAAGAATTATTCAACCTCCTTACATCACAGGTCCAAAGCACCCTTGTGCTTTCAATCATCAAATAAGAGATTTAATCTTATTGAACTTAAGACTTAATGTCATATTAAGCGTCAAGTTAAGATTCCCTTACTAGTGATTAATTGTGGGCTCCATTCCAATTTCAATAGACATTCTAGAGATGGAATCTTTAGCCAATGCCTTTGTAAAACCATAAGCCAAATTAAGCTTTGTTCGAACGAAATCAACGGTAATAATACCATCCTTGATAAGTCCTTGGACATAACTATGTCTCACACCTATATGTCTTGATTTTCCATTGTACACTTGACTATAAGCTTTAGCCAAAGTTGCAACATTGTCACAATGTATTGCTATAGGTGATATTGGTTTTTGTAACAGTGGTATTTCAAACATGAGATTCCTTAGCCATTCGGCTCCCTTTCCTGCTGAAGCTAGAGCTATAAGTTACGAAGTCATAGTGGAATCAGTAATGCAAGTTTGTTTCTTGGATGACCAAGAAATTGCTCCTCCTCCAAAGAGGAAAACCCAACCACTAGTAGAAGAGTGATCTTCTTGGTTTGTAATCCAACTTGCATCAGAATATCCTTCCAAAACTGAAGGATAACCACTATATGTCAAACCATAATCAATAGTTTTCTTTAAGTACTTAAGTACTCGACGTACAGCTTGCCAATGTGATAAACTAGGGTTACTAGTATATCTACTCAGTTTACCTACCGCAAATGCGATATCTGGCCTTGTACTTGTCATTGCATACATCAAACATCCTATTACCCTTGCATATTCCAATTGTGAAATAGCCTTACCACCATTAGGTAATATCTTTAAACTTGGGTCCATAGGAGTTGAAATAAGAGAGCATTCAAAGTTATTGAACTTCTTGAGAACTTGGGTCCACGTTTACTAATAGTTAATTAAATCCGAATGTAAAACCCTATTAATTCTTCTTAAACCGACTCAAAATACTAACCGATAGGAAATAAATCAAATAATAAAATTGAATTAATTAAATAAGCGGAAGAAGAAAAACAAAGACAGGAGTCATTCGCCTGAGCGAGACCCTAATTCGCTTAGGCAAAACCCGAGTAGGTCGCTTAGGCGAGTTCCGACTTGCTTGAGCGAATTCTACACTTCGAACCTGAGTGAAACACGAGACATGCAAGGAAAACTAACAAATCAGGTTTCACTCGGAATTGGGTCCACTCGGTCATTTCTCACTCGGGAACCTCTTAACCTTCACTCAGAAAAGGGTTCTCTCGGACATACCTCACTCGGAAACACCCTAACCTCTCTTCACTCGGAAAGGGTTCCCTCGGGCATTCCTCACTCAGAAAACACTCTAACTTCTCTTCACTTGGAAAGGGTTCCCTCGGGCATACCTCACTCGAAAAACACTCTAACTTCTCTTCACTTGGAAAGGGTTCCCTCAGTCATGGATCACTCGGAAAACGTCCTAACCTTCACTCAGAAGGGAGCGAGGGACACTCGCTTGAGCAAAATAGGCACAGAATCAATCAACCCTCACTCGGACAAGACTGAATCCGCTTGGTGAGATTCGCCCGGTAATCGACTTTACTACAGCAAATGCAAATTCACTTATGAAAATGAATACCGATCACATAGCAACATAATTCATATGCACATTAGTCAACATATTGTAGCATCACATACTCGGAAAACTCATTATACACATTACACAATCCAATTCAAAATACTCAGTTCCTTGGCATCACTCTTCTGCTTGGCGCACCTCCAGGGCTCCGACCTCTTCCCTGTCACTGGTTACTAAATTGAAAACCACAGCAAGGGTGAGTGTTTGACATCATAATTAATCTAGAACGGAAATTAACAATTTACATGCATATAACTTCGTCCAATTACTATATCATCATATTGTAAGTCACACTCGGCAAATTTAGCAATTCACACTCGGCAATTATAGCATTTCACACTCGGCAGATACAACAAATCATACTCGACAAATATAGCCAATCACATTCGGCAAATATAACAATTCACACTCGGTAAGTATAACAATTCACATTCAACAAATACAGCAAATCATACTCGGTAAATATATCAAATTGCACTCGGCAAATATATCAAATCTTACTCGGCAAATATATCAAATTGCACCCGGTAAATATATCAAATCATACTTGGCAAATATATCAAATTGCACCCGGCAAATATATCAAATTATACTCGATAATTATATCAAATTGCACTCGGCAAATATATCAAATCATACTCATCACAATACTAAATTCATCAATTGTCACCACTGACTCTCAAACAAAATTGACGCCTAGTATTCGGATACTAAAGGATCGGCCTTCAGCTGGGGGTCCTACTTGACACCCCGTGAACCCTGCTTGGTTCACCGAGTCCTGCTTGACTCTCCACCTCCACCACTGGGTCCTGCTTGACCACTGGGTAGCTCAACTGAACACAAAAACCACGGGAGCCGGAAATGAGGGGCTATACATACCGTCGGTCATCCCACACCACATAATCATACATATATCATATCTCATAATCATTACATATGATTAACAATCAACAGATGCAACTACCAGAAACTGGCATGTGCTCACAATACAGGGCGACCGACTTGTCAAGCCCGTTAATATAATGCCATCACACATAATCAATTATATAGCATAAACATTCAATTTCTTTACTGGAAGCCTGTCAAGAGCCGCTTATTGACCGTGCAACACACCGGCGATCACTCCCCGCCCTCAACAGTATACAGGGTATCTCATTCATAATATACAACTTAATATAATTAAAGCATTATTAATCAAACACACAAATATCAGAAGATGACATGTTTACTACACAGAATAGCCGACTTGCTAACTCATCAACATACTGTCACAACTTTTATTAACACAACTAAATCTCATCATAAACCGTACATAATTCACATTCATACATACATACACATGCAACTATCATCCAATATTTCTTACCGTGTCCATAATCGGTTCAACGACTCGGACCCAAAATATGTACCTATTCTAATTAATTACAACCCGAACACCCCCTTACCTCGGTTCCAAGCTTCAACGATCTGCTCTTGGTGTCGATTGCGTCCTCTAAGCGTTGGGTTCAAGGTTTCACCTCAGAATCCAACACCAGCCTCGTCACTTAGTCCTCCGATGTTCGTTCTGCTACTTACGGGGGTCGGAATGCAAAACCCATTAACGTCATACCACCCTCTACTCTAAAGACCATTTTCGAGCTCACACACACAAGAGGAGTGGAAAACGGGACCTTACCCCGCCATGTATGACCATTCGGTCAGGGAGTGAAAATGAAAAGGGAAGAGACAACTCAATTCAAACGGTCCATTGTACTCACCTTGAAACCACAATCACGGAAATAGGGTTCACTCGAAGTTCTGACACGGAACAAGCCTTCCCCTGGAGCATGCAACTCGGCAGCGAGGGAGGAGAAAACAAAGAAGAAGAAGAAACAGACGAACAAGGAGAAAGAAGAAGCAGACATGGGCTCGCATGAAAGTGAATAAGGAAAGAGAAAGAAACCTTCTTTATTTAAAGCTCAGGGGTAAACCGGTCACTTCCCCATTTCTTTTATAATTTCATTAAAAGTTTTAATTAAACTTTTCTCTTCTTCTAATCACACCTCATTCAACCCTTTTAAAATTAATCAATCAAATAATTTTATTTATTTCCCAATAGTTAATTATTCATAATTGCCTTTATTTTAATAATAATTCACAAAAAAATACCCAATAAATCTCTAAAATATTTATTAATATTTTCCACTCATCATAATTTTTACTAAAATATCCGGGATGTTACACCTACCCTCTGTCACACACTGAACATTGAACTACTCTGATTGATACACTACATATGACATCAGAACTTCTGGGCCCACTTGCACCCAACGATTCATTTTCCATGTTCAATTATAAATAGCATATTCTCCAAAGCATGCAAGGTTACGTTGTTCTTACTCTTATTATACTATTGCATTGCTTAAGTGTTCTCCGAGTTCTCATTCACTCTACTAACTTGAACGTCAGAGAATCTTCGTAGGTGACACAACCTTTTGCCCCCTAACAACGCGAAACTCTGGTGTGAAGGATCTCTAGGACAACAAGACCGGTCTCTCCCACTGAGAAGTCGGATTATAATACCGGATACCCACTGTACTGGTGTACAAATACTAAGATCACCAACTTTTGTGGCTGGTTCCTACACCGGATTCTATACCCCGGTTCAGACCAGTTCACTAAGAAAGAAAGATCCTTTAAGCCTAAACTTTTTTTGAATAATCTAAAAAACTATCTTATTTGTCATATCTCTCGGATCCAAATTTTACTTTGGATATTTTTATTTTTTTATCAAGTAATTATAAGGGAAACCACATAAGATTAGACTAAAATAACTAAATTCTATTCTCATTTTAGGTCAGCTATATGTTGGACTTCCTCGTAGCATGATCTAAACTTAGGCTTGGGCCTGGGCCTTGATTTGGGTTGCCCCTTGATATCCTTGTCAATAAAGAAAAAATCCAAAGAGATAGAGGATCGAAAAAGAGATAGAGAAACTTTATCAATATTTTTTTACTAATTCTCATCAATTTTGTCTGTATACTTCCCTAACTTCTCATCACATTGCATATCCCATTCCATTGTAACAAATTCCACCACCTCAACATAGAGATCTACTAGAAAAGAAATAATTTAGCGATGGAAAAATTTCGTCGCTATAAGGAATTTTTTTAGCTAAGAGAACGTAAGGGGGGCCGGGACATAGGCATATATATAGTGCAATTGTGTTTGCTATAACATGCGAAACCTTTTTTCTAAATCACTAACATCTACCTAATCTCTCAAAATTTCTATTAAAATTTAACAAATTTGAAAACTTATAACATGCAAAAAAGAAATGGAAGCAAACTTAACCTTGGTGTAAATTAGGTTAATGTAATGGAAGCACAAGTCCTCTTGTATACTATGATAAAGATAGATGAAAATAGAGAAACACAGGTTATGAAGTAATGGAAGCGGAATGAATAATATCATGCGTAGGTCTGAAGTGAAGAACAATATTGCTAGCAAAGGGTTTAGTGATTTGGGGGAGGGGAGAACGACGAGAAAAAAGGGCAAGGACAGAGATAATGAAAGACTTACAAAGAGAGGGAGAATGGGTGGTGGTGGCATAGTCATAATAGAGCATGACGGTGGCGTGGTCGTTGGGAAAAAAAGGGTAAAGGAGGGAGGAAGAAGGAGGCAAAGAATCCTGAAAGTAAGAAAATGATGGGAGAATAAGGTTTTGCACGATTTAGAGATTTCACTTTTTAGCAATGGAATCTTCATATGATCGCCAAATATGTGTAAAACATACCATGTGGAATAAATTTTGGTGATGGGGGAAAAAATCCATCGTCGAATCAAATAAGGACGTTATACATTTATTACATTTGGCAATGGAATAATGTGTTTTGTTGCCAACTATTAAATGAAAGTTGACATGTGGTTTAGTATTTAGTGAGGATAGTATATACTCATGGTTAAAATGTTCAAGAGAAACTTTCAGATCTCACTTTTTGGCGACAACTTTGTTGTTTGTCAACAACTTTGTTTCACATATGCATCTTTTCATTATAAACTAGAGCCCAAAAGTTGGACTTTGGTGATGGCTAACAAGTTTTGTCACCAAATGTTAAATGAACTCTAACATATGGTTTAGTGTTTGGTGATGAAAACATATATCTGTCACCAAAATGTTTAAGAGAAACTTTCTAGATCTCATTTGTGGTGATGACATGAGGATTCCATTGCTGCGTTTAAAAAGTTATGCACCTCAAAAAGGCACGTATGGTGAATAAATGGTGACAACCTATTGATCCATCGTTGATTAGTTTGCTGTTGATATCAGTCATTTACCTTCCATCGCCTAACATTGATAGAAAGGGTTTTGTGACAAAATCAATAAGGGGTTTACCTCTGCTAAGCTCTCTAGTCGCTACGCCCATCGCTAATTCCAATACCATACCTATTTTGGTTACTACCCACTTGTCGTTACTAATTTTATGGAAATCAATGACAGATATTTGGGTCGTGGTTAAAACCCTATTGCTAAAATGACTTTTTCTAGATAATTTGTGGTGAATTTAGAATTTTAAGACAAGGGGATTAAATATATAAAAATGTTTTGAATATGGAGGTTAGATTAAATATACTATTTAATAAAAAATTAAAACATTATAAATATAATATTAATCAAGGTCAATACACTGATATGATCTTATAGGTCATAGGCATGTGTGATATCAAGTCTTTACACTAGTACACATTAAGAGTAATACTGTACTAAATAGACTCATCAACAGAATATTGCATGGATCAATACACAAAAGTGATAAATGATTCTCAATATGATATGTAATGAAAGTGATATCTATTGGGCCACTTGATGGAGTGATACTAAGAAATGCATAGGCATGCTTGGAAGAATAAATATTTGATATTTGTTCAAGTAAAGTCTACTATGATAGGAAAATAAATTAGGCCATATAAGGATGACAACGAGTACCCCTTGGACTTAAATAGATATGGTGACAAAGGGAACAAATGTATCACGGTTATCATTGATGGGATCACACACATATAATAAGTCTATCAAAGAATAATTTTTTTTAATTGGACTAAAATTAAAACTATTGAGTATAACTCATTTAAAATGAGTAAATAGTCTAATCACTAAAAAATGGTTATTAAGTTAAACTTGAGCTTATAAATAGAACATGAAATACTTATATGCCGAACTCATATGTAGAACAATTATGAAATTTTAGTGTTTCAGAAGGGTTTGACATAGAGTATATCATGTTCTATTTATAGGCTCACCTAATAACCATTTTTTCAATGATTAGGCTATTTACTCATTTTAAATGAGTTATACTTGTTGCATAAAATTTTCAATAAAAGTAAAAATAAAAATAAAAATAATAGAAAATAATAAAAAATCAATCTAACATAGGATTTAATTTTCAAGAAAAAAGTGTGAACACCCCTATTCGTTCAGGTAAGAAGAAAAAAAGGAAGAGAAACAAAAAGAAGAAAAAAAGAAAAAGAAAAAAAAAGAGGGAAGAAAAGAAAGAAAAAAGATAATAAAAATTGATTAGATTTAGTCTCACATTGAAAGTTATAAGATTAAGAGTTGCTAAAATCTAGATTTAGTCTTTTTTTTAAAAGTTCTAAGATTAAGAGTTGCTAAAATCTAAATTGTTAGCTTTATTTTGTCTCACATCCAATACTCTTAGGGGAGCTATACTTGTTATGTTACTATATAAGCAACACCTTGTAACACTTGGAAGGGACTGGAGTAGGGTGGTGGAGATAACCTATTTCTTAGTATAAAATGTGGTCGCGGCTTTATCCGATCTTCCACGTTAGAAAAGATTTGGTTTCTTCCATGAGAGTCTCAGTTTAAAAGAGACAAGAGACACCATCGAATCCGGAGGCGACTTTAAAATTTTTTCTTTGACTCAGAAAAGAAGGTACGTTTTTTTATTTATTGTTTTCTTTCTTATGATTTAATTTATTATCCTTTTTGTTGTTTATTATTTTTATTTTTATACTTTGATTTATTAGTTTTTTTCCTTTCTTCTACTTTTGTCATTTATTGTTTCTGTCCTCTTACTTGATATTTTTATTTTATTTGTGTATTTTATTTTTGTCTTCTCTCTTCATTTCTTTGTAAAAAATAATAAAATCAACAAACCCTAGGTTCCCTCTTATTTTATACAATATTTATGATCAATTTGGACGGGACGTCCTATTGATTCACGTTTTCCTAAATCTCAATATTTTAAATTTATTTTATGTTTTTAAAATAATAAACAATGAATTATGTATCTCTAATTTCCCTTAATGCTCGGGGAATATGTAGAAGGGGCAACAAGTAATCCTGTCAGGGCTCAAATATAAAAAATAGATATATCTTATTAATCTAGATTAATTTGGACTAGACGTCCTGTTAATCATCAAATTATGACAATAAATTCATAGGGTAATTTTAAGAGGTTAAAATTACAAATTCATTAGGATTATTCAAAACTTAAACAATTTAGGTAATCATTTAAAACGGATAGTGTGGGGTGCTAATACCTTCCCCACCTATAATTAGACTCCCGAACTTAAAATCTCGATTTAGGACCAGTACCTTCACGTTAGGGTTTTTCCGATGTTTTACCTTAAAAACATTGGTGGTGAATCCATGGTTTACAGAGAGAACTTGGGAACCTATTTTCTTTTTACGATTGGCCTCCCGCCGCAATTGAGGACATGACAAACTTAATAGTTTAATTTTAGTCCATTTTAAAAAAAACTATTCTTTGATGAACTTATTATATGTGTGTGATCCAATAGGCATTTATTATTAATATACAATAAAGAGTGACATCCTATAATGCATTATTATATCCCAGCATTATATCAATTTGACATAAGCCATCAATGATAACCATGATACCTTTGTTCCTTTTGTCACATAGCTATTTAAGTCCAAGGGATACTCGTTGTCTTCCTTATGTGGCCTAATTTATTGTCCTTGATATTAGACTTTACTTGAACAAATATCAAATATTTATTCTTCTAAGCACTTTTATGCATTTCTTAGAATCACTTTATCAAGTGACCCTATAGATATCACTTTCGTTATGTACCACATTGAGATTCATTTATTACTTTTGTGTATTGATCCATGCAACATTGATTCATTTATCACTTTTGTGTATTGATCCATGCAACATTCTCCTGATGGGTCTATGTAGTACACTATTACTCTTAATGTGTGTGAAGACTTGATATCACACATAATGATTCACTAAAGTAAAAACTATTTTTAAAAATATGAAAACTTTTATTGAAGTCAAACCACCTTACCCCTAACAACTATTTTGAATTTATGATCCACCACTTGTGAAAATGGAATTGTTATTATTGAATTTGCCAGACTCTAAAGTTTAGATAAACTCATTTGAAACTTGTAGACTTGACTTGCAAATTAATTAGTAGATTTGTAAAAGTCTACCTTTTATTAAAATTATATGAAATAAGAAAACCTACATGTGTCTAGTCAAATAAAATGTCATAAAAATTATACAACATTACAAAAATTTAACAAAATCGACTCATCAAACTAAACAACCCACCAAAGGAAAAAATACACGGTAAATTAGAAGTAGAGAGTCAACGAAAGCTCCAAAAGAGACGTGAGAAAGAACGTGACAGACACTTGTACACCGACACAACCAACAATAAAAACATGACATTAAAACGATCACAAAAAAGGATAAAAAGTTAGGGTTTTAAAGTACCAAACACAATTACATTTATTTTCTTAACTAAAACTCATTGACTTGTGAACTTGGTATAGACTCATTAGTTTACACAAATCTAATTGAGTCGACACGAATTTAAGCATCCACAAGAGTAAACACGAATTAACCAATTTTCTAACATAGACTCATACCAACAACATACAAATTATCTGGGTGAAGATAACTCTTATTGCGAATTTTTTTTGATGAATTTGCAACTCAATTATTATATATCTAAATACATTTTAAAGGGAGACATTTCTTCCGATTCTAATGTGAGATGTACACGTAGTAATATATGTTTGGAAATGGTGATGAATATTGTAATATATTATTTTATGATTGAAAAGAACCGTGTTAAAACAATACAAATTTTGTATCGATTAAAAATGATTACTCTTTGTGTCGTGGTGGTCGTGCCCTTCACTTTTTTCGCTATTGGCCATTTTGGCCTTACCTTATTTATATAAATAATATAATGCAGGCCACTCCATCTTTCCGTGGCCCACATGCCTCACTCTTTTTTTAATCTTCCACTTTTGTTCACTTTCTAAGTATATATTTTTCTTCCAGCATCCACCACTCTCACTTGCTTCACTAACTGGGGTATCTTTGTTATGTCTTATTAGCCATACTCTTCTACACTCTCTTCCCCTCCTTTTTACTTTAAGAGGGCCTGAAAATAGAAAATTGATGAAGGAAGGGGGTGGTAGTAGGAAGCAGGGTGAAGCATCACCCTGTGCCGCATGCAAGCTTCTCAGGAGAAGGTGTGCCCAAGATTGTGTTTTTGCTCCCTATTTCCCAGCTGATGAACCCCAGAAGTTTGCTAATGTGCACAAAGTCTTTGGTGCCAGCAATGTCAACAAGATGCTTCAGGTTCACTTTCTTTAATAGTTAATGTTTATAAATATAAATGCTTTTCATTGGACTTTCCTCTTCTTTCCCTCATAATACATGTATACATATACCCTCATATAATTCCCTATGAAACCCAAAGAGAAAATTACACATATTTCAGCATTATTTTACAGAACAAAGTCTAAACTTACGAAACACAACCTACAAGGTAGCTAGGCTTAAAAAGTTTAACAAACTTATATATCTTTTAAATTTCATTAATAATCGAACTTGTTAGAATTTATATAAATATATATATATATATATATATATATATATATATATATATATATATACAGTTTTATTTGTTATAATGTGTGAATTTAAAATTTTTTTATTTGGATTTTTAAATGTTTTAAAGTAAAAGCTTATATATTCGATTCTAAGATGAAAGTATATATCTTGTCATAATACATTTTGATTTAAGCTAACGGTCAAAACCTAGCCTATACCTAATCAATGTAATCAAATACATATAGTAACATGTTTAAAAACTATTTTTGTCACTTGTCAATGGTAGGTTATTTTTAACGTGTACCCAAAACACATTAAAAAAATAATCTTTTTATTAAAAATTGTATGAGACTCGTAGAGAAATTAGTTGAGAACAAACCATACACAAAGTTGAAAATTTTCGGCGGTTTTAAGCTTCACGGAGAGGCACCCATGTACTGAACTCTTAGGACACAAATATTCAAATTATTACTATCCAAACATAATTGATTCAGTTGTTCCACTATTCATGCAATTTTTTTTTGTGTGTGACCTTACGTTCACACTTTAAAATGACCATAAAAGACTTCACTTGTTTATAATAAATTATTAATTAATATTAAAATAAATCAAGTTTGTTTCTCCATAACGAGCAATAATTTTTTCAATATCTATTAAAGAAATTAAGTGTGATTTATCTAAAAGATAAGAATGAAGATGTGTCTATTATAGATTATAGAATTTGGAAATAAACAAATATTTTTTAAATGAATCTTAATCACAGCCACGTGGCTTATACTTGTTTAACAACACAATTATGGTAAAGACCATGAATATTGGATAAATTAATTAGTCAGCTTTCATCATTATCTCTTAGCCTGCTTTTGTATAATTTCCTTTTCATATTTCAACAAAGATGACAATGCATGCCGCTCAAGAACGTAGGCTCTGCAATTGACGGTCTTCCTTCAACATGCATAATATATTTTCTTAAAAAACATTATTTGATCTATAAAAAATAAAAAAAATCTACCCTAAAAAGCAGCTAGCACAATTTGCTTAACCGTTAACTTTTCTAAATTATAATATTTTATTTCGTCACCGTATATTAATGGTAAATGTGGGAACCAATGGGAGCATGTAAACGTGATTTCGGCACCAAAAGTCAAAGGCGAAACATAAACAAGCAACGTTCAATTCAAAATATTTTTGAGTTAACGTTGTTCTTCTGTTCTGCACCACGTGTGCTTGTCTCTTGACTAATTTTTTAAGGTGAGGTAAGCAGCAACATGCGAATAATAATAAAATTTCTCATTTAAGATTAATAATTCATTAAAAAAGTTACGATGTCACTGCTTCCTCTACACACATATATTTTTTTCTCTTTTGTTATCTTAGTTACCATTATTAATTAAGGAAATTAATTTAATGAAGCTATAACAATATTTTTGTTGATTAAACAAATTTTCAGGACCTACCAATGCATCAAAGAGGGGATGCAGTGAGCAGCATGGTGTATGAGGCGAATGCTAGAGTCCGAGACCCAGTTTATGGGTGTGTGGGGGCCATTTCTTCTCTTCAGCAACAGATCGATGTGCTACAAACCCAATTGGCCCTGGCCCAAGCTGAGGTTGTTCACCTTCGGGTGAGACAACATAGATCCTTTTCCAACCCTGGGCTTGGGTCAACAAGCCCAACCAATAGTGGGTCTCCATCATCCAAGATCATTGACTCATCACATGCCAAGCCCAATCTTTTTGACATGGACATGGTGGTGGACCAGGCCACCTATGGTGGTTCAATATGGTCATGATGAGTCATCACTTATGCTAATTATTAATATATATACAATAATTAATTATAATCTATTTAGTGATCTATAGGAAGAAACAAGAAAAAAAAAAGAGTCAGAAAATGGCCTTCTACACTTTCACTTGGTGAGTGTTGGAGCAATGGTGCCGGGTGTGGTATGGTGGAGGAGCTGTGGTGGAGGCCGTTCGCCCGCTTAATTAATTTTGGTTTATTAGGTAATTAAAGGGTTTCTCTCATTGACTATGGTGTGTGGTTTGTGGACTACTCTTTATGGCATATTCAAAGTGCATGATTGCATCGAAATTTCTCTTCTTGTTTTAGGGATTTACATGGATTTTGTCAGCCATCATGATGTTATGGTTATGAAGTATGATCTCTCTTTTATGCCATTGCTTTGAATTTGCATTACTAATGGATGGTAAAATGGATGCATAGATAAGTTTAAATCCGAGCCAAAAAAGATTTGTGCTAATTTAGGTTTTTATTTAAGGTGTCTTTATTTTTACTAGTTTGAAAAAAAAAATCCCACTAATTTGGGTTTCAATTTTAAATATTTAAATTTATTTATTTTACTAATAAACGATCCATCAAAATAGACTCATTTTATCGATTCTATCGCCGGTTTTAACGGACCAAATACTCAATACAATAGAGGGGTAAAAATAGTTTCGTCTCTTCAAACTTTCAATCGGAGGGGAGTAAGAGATTTGTGTTCGGTATAATTAAACTAATAAAATCTCAGTACTGACAAGTTTCATTTGTAGATTAACAATACATTATTCCGAACAAAATGATGTATACAAGCAAGAGGGTAATGAATTTCAAATGCTTACATTTTTTACAAGACTCTTAGTTAATTTTTCTTTTTTGCATCTCCCATTGATCTAGTCATTCAAACTAATTAACGCGGATAAGACTTAACTTTAAGCCTACTAATTCTTTTTTTTTTCTTTTATTCCTTATAGAAGTTTTAATATAGTATTAGTGTTGATAATTCAAAAAAACAATAACGGGTATTATTTTTAACACTTCCTTAATTTGTTACTCTCATATTCATTTCATTTTTTAAAGTCAAGTTTGCAAAGTTATCCTTTCCTTTAAACTCTCAATTCAACATCTAACATCTTCATCCCTTTTTTGGACATAAGGTTAAAGATCAAAATTCACTCTTGTGTGTTTTGAAACAAACTACACCACTATATATTCATCCTAATTAAGTGTTAAGGAACGATGTTACATATGATCTGTGAAATCATTGTTACAGGTTGTTAGATCGTACAATATGACCACTTATGTGATTAAGCACAGAATAGAAAAGAGGTATGAGTAAACAAAGAAGCGAATATGAAGAGTAATAATTGGTTGATTGTAGTTGAGATGCATTACATGATGTACCATTAAAACAAATTTACAAAAGCAGCGCATAAATTTGGCACAGAATGAAGATGCATGGGAATTGGATTAGGACCTTAGACATCCTTGGCAACGAGATCACCGTTGATCAATTCTCTGTAAGCAGCAACGGGCCAACTGAATCCCCTGAAGAGCAAGCGAGATGCCAGAGGGACATCGATGATGATCTCTTTCATGGTGGGTTTCTTCTCGTCCCTAATAGCAATCAAGTAGCTCCGACCCACCCACCCGATCCAACCCGCGATGTACAAGAAAAGAAACCCGGGAGTGATAAACTCACCCCAGTGCCTCTGGTCACCGTTCACAATCAGATGCGGCAACCCGTCCGCACCGCACAGAAGCCCCTGTTTCCCGTAGTTGTCGAACCTCCTCTTCGTCTTCTCCACCGTCGCCTGTATCGCCAGCGCCGGCGCGCTGTCCGGCGCGTATTTCTTCAGCGCCGTCTGCAGCTTCTTTATCGATTGCTTCTCCCGCTTCGCGAACTGCTTCGACTCCTTGCACGGCGTCAGCCCCGATATGTCCGCCGCGGCGGGGAGCGGCGCCGAGAGGAGGATCGAGGAGAGGGCTAGCGCGGCGGAGAACGCCTTAAGCTCGGATGACACGTTGTTGTTGTTGTTTTCATGGTTGGTGGTGCTGCAGACGATGGTGGATGTGGCGGACCTGGGCTTTGGGGTGAGTCTGGGCCTGAGGGCGGTGGGTTTGGAGAGGTTGGTGGGAATGGTGAGGGACATGGTTTGGGTAGAAAGAAGAGGATTGAAGGTGTGTGTTGTGGAAAGAAAGAAGATGGGTGAAGGTTTTTAGATTCTGAGTGGGTAACTAAGGAGCGGTTTCAGGATTGTGGATAAGGTGAGATGTGTAAAGAGGCTGACTTGGATTCTTGTTATTGGTTGTGACTTTCCCCCCCTTTGTCCTCTGTTATCCCTCTTGGGTTGGATAAGAAATAAGAAAAGCTCCTCCCATCTCATATTTCATATTTAGAAAAATTATATTTTAATTATACTCTAACTCTTTATCCTATCACATATTAGTTAAATGCAGTTTAACACACCTTCTCGGTTTGGTTTAGTTTAATTGAAGTAAAATATAAAACAAATTAAATTAAATCAAACTATTATGGTTGGAATTGGTTTAATTTGTGTAGTATCTCTTAAGTTAATTAAAACAATCCTACACAGCACATCATCCTAATTAATTAAAAGTACTACTTAAAATTTTAAAATTGAGAAATATTATTTTTTGGTAACAGAAAATAAAGGTGGGTCATCACAATCATAACTACATTTTATACACGATTCAACATTACTTTACATATTCTAAAAAAAATAGGGGCACACAGGCTCCCAAAACATAAATGACTACAACTCAACTATTAAACAGAGACAACTGGACTGTCCTTACGACAACCCACCTAGAAACTTGACCGTACTATTATTGCTCGCTTCACCACGAATCATTCTTCCACAGGAATCCTAACTCAAGCTCTAAGGAGGTGGAGTCGGGGTCTTCATCTTTTCCTTCTCCGGGGTTCCGTTGGCTGTTCAGTAGTCCAGACGTCAACTTCTGCGTGGCCCATCTCAGGAGTGTCCGAAATTTCTTTCTTGATGACTAACAGTCTTCCACTGAACACTAAGTTTCCCTGCTTGACCCTCTTCAGGTGTTGACCTTTCATACTAACAGAATAACAGTAAATATGAGATACTAACTCCTACTTGTTGGTCACACAACGGGATATCCGCCATTGCTGACGTTTCCCAGAGCCGTTTCATTTTACACTACACAACATAGAGAATACATCATAGCAATTGTACCTATATCCATACATTTTATTCCGCAAACATAGTTTTTAACATTACTCAGTTATAGGCTTACCTCATGGGGTCTATGATTAATCAGTAACTGCCTACTGGGTTCTCTTTTAAATCATACTTATAAATATTATGGTCGGAATATCACCATTTAACAGCATCGTATACAAACACATCACTCAGACATAAACATAGTCATTACATCATTCTCAATATAGTCATCACACGATTCACAAATATAGTCATTACGAAATTCTCAAGTATAGCTATCACGTAATTCATAGCCCTCACAAAACTCATAATCACACATCAAGTGTTGTTAGTCATTTAGATGTTATGCATGAGTTAGGTGTTTTATGACTTTCCTATTAATTAGAGTCCTTATGATGCGAATGAGGCCCAAACTTCGTTCCATAATTCGTATCTCTTCAATACGTATACTGGGAGGAACACCAATTGTGTTTTCCTAGAGTGACCAGAACTCGCCAAGTTCCCACAACAACCTAAGGTAAAGGACACACATGTCCTGAGACAATATGGATCAATCACATTCACATTGTTATCACACTCAAGTGGAACTGACACTACACGACCATAGAAATACTCGTCCTAGTTGAAGTACACTTGGTTTGCCATAGACTGCCCGGCCTCAGGTGCTACGCCGAACCATTAGGTGCTTGACCCAGTGGTACTCCCAAGATTCTCCCACAAAATCGGAACGCCCACATTCTCTAGTGTACCCTTCCACTGTCTGCTCTTGGTTACGATCTAACCCACAAATTCCGACATATGCAAATGATGCATGAATGCTTCAGATTTAGCCTTTTCATCATCGTCATCGAGTAGGGTCCTGGCGTTGGCAGTTCATTGTCCTTAATGTGGAGGGTGAAGCCTGTTGTACTGTCCCTAGTTATGGATTTAGTTTTTAAAAGGCTTTTTACTAAGATTACGCCATTGTCAAACATCACTTGGTTTTTTATGGACTTCTAGTTACATGATAAACAATATAAGTTTCGGGAAAATCCTTCCTTTTTTCTCTATTGTCTCAAGTTAACTAGCGTTGGAGGAACTAGCCTTTTCTAGTGAAATTAAGACATAATCATATAAGTTACTTATCGTAAATAGCGTATTTCCCTTCGTTGAGGTATAATATGTCTAAACTTACCACCCCTAAAAATTCTTATTTGCTAGGTGTGTTTATATTCCAGTGATATGATAAAGAAAATCAAAGCGTGCAATTATAGCCACTGTATGTTGTTAACCGAATAGGTGAAATGTCGTCCCATTGTATAGTTTACTATGGAATTGGTACCATCTCGGTCTTACAAGAAATTCGTTCCTTTGATAAATTAGAAGTAGTAAAATTAAATGTAGAAAATTTTTGCTCTTAAAAAGAAAAGGTTTGTTACACCGATACAGTAGACGACGTCCTATTGTATTATCTTACGATAAAACTTTGTCCTATCAACCCTTAAACCAAAAACTCCTTTACTTCTTACCTTTTGAAATAATTGAAGTTTATTAGTAATCGTACATGATGAAAACATTGTAATAGCTGCTTAAATACATATTAATGATAGGCCAAAAGTGCTGAAATTACTGTTAAATTGTTTTCTTCGTTGGTTTTGTCAAAAACTTTGTTCTTATTGTATTTTTGCTAGAAAATTCCGATTTAGGTGATTCCAAAGTCAAAAATGATTAATTTTTTAAATCCTTTATTTATAAAATAAAATCTTAGCCAAATTCTGTGCAGAATTATATTTTGCATGAAATTCTTAAAACGTTAAATTTTTTCTTGTTTTAATAGGTTATTGACAACCATCGCATAACATTTTCAATTTTCATCTCCTCACTCTTGGATAGTACCCAAATACATTATTACATACCAAAATTAAGCAAGAAATTTACAATGTAAAGGCAGCATGACCATCCACCCTTGTACCTTTGCATTTATACGTTTCGTCACACCGATTTACTAATTTTTCCTCTACGGACCCTACCAGGACTTCCATCATTTTCACATTTTGTAAAAACACAATTATTCAACTTTTCCTCACGCATAAACAACAAGGGCAACAAGAAATACTCAAGTCTAAAACGCTCACAAAATCAAGTCATTTATTTGCAACGTTTGTATGGTTAACATATTAATTCATCCACCAACGAAATTTCATTTTTCCTCTTCAAACCTTATTATTTTTATTTGGGCAGCATAGTGACAATATTTTCGTACTCTATTTTTTTATCACAAAAATATTAAAACACTAATATTAACATGCATAAAAAATCCCATATATATCTAAAGGTAACCACACATGCATATAACACATAAAGTAACATGTAAGAAGATACTCTTCTAAAAATTCAAATTTTTAACACTTTTGACATCATCTTAAAAAAATACAAAGATCACATGTTTAGTCATATGGCCAAAACCCCATAAATTTTAAGTTGTCATTCATGCACACACGGCACCAACACAACATGCAAGGGAAAAAGCTTTTCAACACTTAAATTTTAGCATCTCAATGTTATCTAAAGATCATGGGAGTCACATGCAAAAACATACTCATGTATAGAACACTCATGCAACACCAAAGCTTACATTTTTACAACTATTTATTTGCATGCAAACCATGATCTTGGTCAAGTTATTAAAGTAACCACTATACATGTCCATTTCACTAGGATTAGATAAACTTTTCACGGCCATAAATAAAATCAAGAATATCGTGCATCCAACAAGACCAAGCAAGGTTTAGTGGAGAGTTCTCCCTTGACCTTAAGGTGTTTCACATGAGAAGGAAAATATCCCCTTGTGTGCTTGCTTGTTTGCTTGCTTTTCTTGTCCTTTCAAGAGTTCCAAGAATGCTATAAGGAGAAGGAAGTGTGACTATTTTCCTTTTTTGACTGGTTAAAAGAGAGGAGAAGCTTTTATGGTGGTGGTAATTGGTTTTCAAGAAGGAAAGGAAGAAAGTAGGAGCTTTTGCTTAAGATTTTGTGAGTGATATAAAGAAAAGGAAAAGAGAGGTCATGGCTAAGAGAAGAAGACTTGATTGCATGAAAGAAAAGAAGACTTAGGGAGGTGGTCTCAGCCAAGAGGGGAAAAAAGGGATAAATGAAAGGAAAAAAGGGAACATGTAATGGCTCGTGGTTTAAATAGAAAGACAAGTTAAGTGGGGAGTAAGTTGGTGGTGACATGTAGAAGGCTAGGTGGCAACATATGAAGCTGAATCTAACGTAGCTGATAGTGGAGTGGAATCCAAGTGTTGAGGTTTGGTGTTTCATGAAGTCATGAAGCATGGAAAGGTGAGACATGGGCTATTGTGGGGGTATATTTTTGTCACTTTCTTGGCACGAAAGTAAGGGCAAGTTCTGATGCAAACTGGGTAAAATAGTAAACATAAAAGTTGTAAATTTTTCTTTCCTTTTTTCCAACGAGCGAAAGACCACCCAATTCTGATATTCGTAGCAAAAGTTATGACCAAAGTACTGAACACTGCCCAATCTATATACGAAACTGGAAACAACAACTTAAATAAAAAATTGGGACTTTTGGGTTGGGAATTAATTTTTAGTGTCTTCATAAGAATTGTAGATAATTTTGTTATGAAAATTCTAGGAAGGAAATCACTCAGTTCTGATAACAGTAGAAAAAGTTATGGGCAAAATACGAAAGAGGGTACAGTCGCCACGTGAATTTCAAGTCTAGCTGTAACACCCTCTAATATACCTTAATAAATACTAAAAAAATTCGTAATTTTTTTACTAAAGAAATGTTTCTTAAAAGGAAACTATCAGAATAAATTACATACATCATTTCTGAAATACCTCATAAATATTATTAAAACTTTATAAAGTAATTTTACATTCATCCGAAGAAAATAAATATTAAACATTATAAAGAAAGAGAGGAAACTTCATGGCCCAGAAGCAGTTACTTAATAACTTTATTTATTCATACCAAGCTCCCTTTCTAGAACGTACTATATTTACTGCTGAGATTCTTCAATCCTTCCCTCTGAACCATCAATTTAAACATATGAAACAAAAACACGGAGAAAGGAGTGAGAAATAGAATATAATATTCCCAAATACGGCATAAGCAATAAAAGGGTTTTCACAACTAATATATAATAATAACAATCACAATCACATACACAATCAATTATGAATGCATGAATGTTATGCAATATCCTCATCATAACTTACCTATATATGTGGGCCCTTAAATTTTAATTTGTATTGGGCCAACCAAAAGTTTACACTGTTCCATAAGTCTGGATAATAATAATATGAACAGCTCAACTGGCATGGAAACACTTAGAGACTATTTAGATTGAGAAAGTTTTTATTGTGAAAGTACCCGACACTAGGGACCTACCCAGGTCCCCTGAAGCACCCTTTCACACCTCCTCATCCCAAGACTCGTAATTAAGCCTCCTCTAATGTATCCTCGGTTTCTATAATCCGTCCCCAGACAATATCATTTTGTTTCACTTTCATGATTTATGATGCATGAACTACTCGCGTATTTAGTTGGTTAAGGCTTTTAGAAACTCAATTATTAAATACCTTAAAGGTTTACAACATCATTTCAATAAACTGTACATTTTCTCAATTCTCTGAATTTTCATCCCACAAAAATAAATTTGGTACAGTTTTTGAATCTCATTGAAATTGAGTTTCTAAGCCTTAAATATCTCAAAACTTTCTCATATAAAACTTTACATAATCTTTCTCAAATTGAATCTTAACAAGATCGAATTCTCAATTATTTCCAAATATATATTTAGTTATTAAGTTGGAAAAATAAAATAATTTTCTTTTGAAAATTTTATTTTATTAAAAGAGAATAATCTTTAAATCATTAACCAAAAATACTTAAAATTATAAAATTTTTCTTTAATTCAAGATTTAATTATCTCAATTTGTTATAAATTAATTTTCATAAAATGTCTTCTTTCTAAAATAAATACTAATTTTTTTATTCTAAATATTGAAAGTAAAGTTAATAAAAATAATTTCTAAGAAGAAAAAAATTTAAAGTAATAAAAATTTAAAGAGTAAGGTAAGAAAATTCTTACTGAGTTTTAGTTTTCCGTCATGCTCGCTATATGCTCAAACTCTACATCACAAAATCATCAATCAAAATCAAGCATTATCAATCATAACTAAATATCATCAATCACATCAAATATTATTAATCACAATTAAATATCAATCAAAATCAAATATTATCAATTATAAACAATTCAAATAAATTAAATATCACTCATAAATGTAATTCAAATCTTGATGGTTATTTAGATTAATAAGATTGATTTTGAGTCTTTATAGTCCATTCCTCGCATGGGTTTATGTAGGTCAATATAGTCCAATCCTCGCATAGGTATAGTTCAGTCCATACAGGTCATAATAATCCAAGTCCTTGCATAGGTTCAGTCCAGTTCGCATAGGTTATCCAGGTATTTGTATAGGTATTTTAGAGTTAGTTACATCAGATATTTAATTTAAATTTTATTATAAATTTTAAGTTTAAAAGTTAATATTTTAAAATAATATTATTATTAAATTTAAAAGGAGTAGAGGACTCCTCCCATTATTCTTATGTCTTTTTATATTATATTCTTATCTCACTCCCCTTACCTCTTGTATACTGATTCGTTATTGAAAATCCGTGCGCGCCTCGTCTTCGAGTTCTAAAACATACTAATTTCATTTTAATATAGTTACAAGATGAAAATTAAGATTACTACTTAAAGCAAAAATAGTAAATTTTGAGTAGTGAATAGTGAATAGTAAATAGTAACAGTAAATAGTAAAACATGAATAGTAACGGTAAATAGTAAATCATAAATAGTAACGGTAAATAATAAATCGTGAATAGTAATAGTAAATAGTAAAATATAAATAGTAAAGTAAATAGTAATTTATTATTTGAATAGTAATTTACTCTTGAAATAGTAATTTACTATTGAAATAGTATTTTACTATTCAGAATAGTAACTTCAAAAAATATTATTTCCAGTATAATAATAGATTTCTAAAAACGATATGAAAATAACCCCAAAAAATAAAAAAAGAGTGTTCTTACCTTAGGATTTTAGCAGAACCTTCTTCCAAAAAAATTTATTTCTCTCTCTTACTTCCACCACTATCTCACTAGCACTACTATATTGAGAAAACTTAATTTGAAATTGTGAATTCTAAAGAAGAATTCCTTCAGTATTTATAGGAAAGAAAATTACTATGCATTTCATTATTTTAATATAAAAGTACTGTGCATTTTTTGAAAATTCAATCCTGGTTACTATATACCTTTTGAAAATTTTGTATATACACAGTGTTTTGCATAGTAAATGTCGGCTGAATTATTAAGCTAAATAGTAACCTTTCACTCGGTATATTTTAAATATTCAAAATCAGTCCTTCTTGAAATTTAGCGATATTATATTAGTCCTCACTAATTTTATAATAAGTAATATAAAGTTTAAATTTTAAAAATCCAAAATTTTCTGTTAATAAAAATTTATTGGTACGTTCCTAATTTTTTTTACGATTGGTAAAAATCAAGATTTTTCTCAAACTAATCATTTTTAGATAAATCTATTTAAAATAGATTTTAAAAAATTTTCTTATAATTTAACTTCACTTTCTTATAAATATTTTTAATTTTAAGTCACTTTATATGAATTTAAAATTATTTAAAATATATTATTTTATTAAAATATTTCCAAAATTTCAAAAAATTTCAGAAAATCATAAATAATATGTAGATTAAAAAGTTTTAAATAACCACAATCTAATTCCTTTAAAATTTTAATATAAAAATAAAAATAGGGGTGTTAGACTAGCAACTTAAAATAAATAATGGGAATTGTGCATTTAGAGTTAGCCTTCATGGCCTTCATATGAATTGTAGAGAAATTTGCTACAAAAATTTAAAAGAAGAATCGTTTATTTCCAAGCATTTTGGAAAAAGTTATACTCAAAATACTGAAAGGTGTCTGGATGAATCAACGCAATTATAGGCCAGTAGGGTATTTAGCAAATTGAGATTAATTGGTCCAGAATTGGGCTTGGGTATCTTTATAAAAATTGTAGAGAATTTTGATATGAGAATTTGAGAATAAGAATCACTTAATTTCGACGTCGGGAGATAAAGTTACGTAGAAAATAGACAGGCATATGGTACCCATATTTTACACTACGTTTTATAAAGCACAAAGGCTAAGGCTCCACCGATTTCTGATAGACTTTGGGGAAACAGTTTAGGCAATGCTTCTTAATGAAATGGAAAAATCTCAAAACACTCTCCTTATCTTAGGGCCTCCAAAAAATTTCCCATTGCTCATCCTCAGCTCCAGGCACAGTTTTCGGTGTAACGTACACGCTATCAAAAACTAGTTCTGAATTAAATATTTTATTACTGGTTATTTTTATCGTTATTATCATTATGGTCACTATTATCATTATTATTATGATTTTTATTATTATTATTATTATTATTATTATTATTATTATTATTATTATTATTCCCCACTGACTCATATCCGGGTGTCACTACCCTTTCACAAAATCAACACAGTATCGGCCGAAGCCTAATTGTCATTATTATTAACCAATATTGACAAGTCACACTATCGATCATAGCCTCATACACAAGCAATTATTATTACACATCAAACCCTTACAGGTCCATCACTTTAGAGATTTTCCCAAAAAATCTAGGATGTTACACAAAAATCAATGTAATAAATACAAATTATATATTTAATCTTAAAAGTTATAAGAAATAAAACAAGAATATAGTTTATCATTTTACTATTAATAGAAGAAAGAAATTAACAAGTAAAATTAAAAGAGAAAAGGAACTTTTGTATTATTGAAAAACTATATTTGATGAATACACGATAATATTATTTATAGAAAGGGAATATAATAACTGTAACATCCCTGAAATTTTGAATTAGAATTAATTTAAATAATTTTTGTTAATTAAAATTATCATTTAAGTTATTAATTTTTTAGGATCAAATATAGTTAAATAACTAAATTAGAATAATTAAATTGTAATGTTTTTATTAAATAAGACTGATGGTAAATTTTGGTTTTACCATGGTGAAAGCATAAAAGTTACCTAAGTAATTGTAATTAAAATAAATAAAAAGAGTAAATGGAAATTGATTATAGAATTAGAGTAAAAAGAAAATGCCAAATAGAAGAAAGTGGAATCAGAACCAGCGTGGCATTTCCAATTTCTTCTTTATCTTCTTGTCGAGGAAAACTAGAGACATATGCATGTCTATGGCTGTTAGATACATAGCCTTGACCACCCCTATATTTCTTATCATTTTTCAATTCTAACTTCGAATTCTCGCAATTAAAGGTGAGAGGATCATAATGGTGGTCTCAATTTCTAATTTTGGCGACATTCTCTCTCTTTAGAATTTGGGACTTTGATTGAATTTTAAGAAACTAAACCAGTTAATGGGTTCCCAGTGTCGCAAAGAATGCGATGATACTAATCTCTTGTTGTTTTGATCGTTGTAGAGTTGGAACCAACCATTGGAGAAGGAACCTCAGTGCTGAAGCTCACATCATAAGTGAGAAAGGATAAGGATAAACTTTGATGCCTCTAAAACTCAGTTCAGTGTTGTTTCATGAAAGGTGATGGTACGGAGTTAGACTTAGAAATGGAGAGTTGAGTAAGTCTTAAACTCTTTTTCAAAAGAAAAAGTGTGTAGACAACTGAAGTAGTTAAATTTAACAGACCAGAGAAAGGGATAGAGAATCACATAATGAATTTATACTGGTTCACTTCTAACGCAGAAGCTACGTCTAGTCCCTTTAGACTAGAAGGAGTTTCACTATTGTAAAAAGCACTTTTACAATATCTGCACCAGCCTAGTGCCTCAAGTATTCTTGACTCCAGCCACTTATGGCTTATAACCCAAATATTGTTTCAAAGAGCCACTCCTGGCTATAGACACCTAAGTATTCTTTCAAAACTCTCTTCAGACCACAAGTGTTTTCCATACTAACAGAGTCTGACAACACACTAGATCTTACAGAGAGTAGTGATAAAGAGTTTTGATGTTATAACAGATAACTCTTCATATAAGAAAATGAGATGATAACACAGGTACACTGAGCTATAGACTACTATAAGTCAATGTCTGTTAGAAGCAGAACTACAAAGAAGACTTAAGTAGTGGAAATACAAGAACTTAGAAACTTTTAAGAAAAGTGCTCGATACTTTTGGTTTTTGAGAGAGATTAGAGAGTATTGAATAATGAGGGTAAAAAGTCTGTCTTGAATTTGAGAGCTTCTTGTATTTATAGTCTTTCTTGAGATAGTCGTTGATTCATCTTGGAGGATGTTGATCTTCTCGAGGACTGTACATTCAGTGAGTGCAGAGACATGCTTCAGAGATACTTCCTTAAATGGATTTCCTCAATAGTCTCTTTAAAAAGATCCCTTTTGTTTACCTACTTTAAGTAATCAGGTATAACTCCATAGTAGTTGACCTTAGGCTGTCTGTTCTGTGCAGGATAAGCTTTTTGTGACATATTGGAATATGCAATGTAGTTTTCTAGATTTATGTGTGTATGTCTTTAACTTTTCTGTTAATTGCCTTTTTGATTATAGGTACAAATTTCAAATGTGAAAGACCATGCAACTCCTTATTTAGAAAGAAAAGATTCTTTTTGCATGCTATATCATGAGAGAGAAGATATCATCTTGAGGTTTGTAGCTTTAGAAGGACTTGGTTTTCTTGAAGTCTTTAGAGAGTACAAACTCTTCTTAACATGAGTGAATTTGAGTTTTTACGGACTTCCCTTATTCTTTGAAATTGAAGTTCTATGGACTCCCTATCACACTTGAACAAAATAGTTAGATAAACTATGCATACAGACTTTATTTTGGCTAAGAGTCTTGATGTATATTATTAACAAATCTCATGAGGTTCAGACTTCTTAGTCTTAATTCAGACTTAATTCTAACAATCTCTCCTTATTTGTTGATAACAAACATCAAGTTTCTAAGTTAAATTGAGATTTGTATTAAAATGAAGACTTGCAACAGTGAAATTTCTTGATTATGATTTTCATAGGTTTTCATATGTCAGGGTTTCAAGATGATCAAGTTATTCGTATATAACAAACTTTAAGTATGATAAGTAAAATATTTGAAGATATGAGTATGCAAACTGAACAAATTATTATTCACGTAAACTAAACATATTACATATAACTTTTTAAGAAAAAAATTATAGATTGCACCATTCTTATACTTAAGCTTATTTACTTTGACTACTTCTCCCCCTTTTGTAATCAATAAATGAGGGACATCATAGAGAACCAGCAGCCTAGGTAGAAACACAGTGAGAAGCAGAAGCAGACACCAAAATTAAACGCCTAAAACAGAAGGATGGATGAGTCTTAGATATAAGGCCAACACGACTCCAAAAGTTATGGACATCAACCATAATATCACTAGCAGAAGTGTTGTATGCTTAGTCTCATTCCCAAAGATAATGAGCCCAAAATAGACCGCGGGTGTGACTGTGGGAAAGAGGTCCAGATGCAGAACCTCTGAAATGTCTGCAGGGAGTCTCTTAGTAGTCCTCATATACCAATCTGGTGCACACAGAGTAGAAATCTAAACTTTCTCTTTTAATTTATTGGTGATGATCCTCTGGTTCTTAGGCATGAGGCGGTATGGATACACCAACAAACGAGTCCGAGGCTTGGCAAACATTTGAATCCAAGGCTTTTTAGGAAGTCTATGGTCTTAGAGAAGCTGACGTGCCTCTTGCTATATGCAGATGGCTTGGGTGTAGGTAAGGAACTCAGGGCTGTAGAGGTGAGGGTTGGAAATGAGGTCTTCAGGAGAAATAGGAGGGTAGAACCCGTTCCAAGGAAAGATGTAGACACCACTTCCAGGGAAGAAGGTCTGCTTGTATATAGGTAGTTCACCAGGTACATGGTAAGGGAAGGGACGACTAGGGAGTTAGGGGATAATTGTGTAGGTCTTCTTTTCAGCTAGGGGTACAACAAAGGGTTGGTAGAATTCTGTGTATGGAGAGAAGGTGATTTCAGAGTAAATGGGCCTGGGTACAGATGGTATGGGTATGATAGGCTTAAAAGTAGGTTGAGATGAAGGTGTAGTCTTTTTGGATTTAGATTTAGATTTAGATTTAGGTGCAGTTGTTTTGGGTTTAGGTGGATGAGGGGCAAAGGGTTTGGTTACAGATGGGGTAGGTACAGACGGAGTTGAGGGAGTAGAGGGTTTGGGTGTGGGTACCTTAGGCGGAGGAGTAAGAGGGTGAGGTTGAGATATTTGAGGAGATGGTACAGATGGTTGAGCTATAATAGGATTGGAGGCAGGAGTCTAGACATATGTTGGCACAGGGATCTTCATAGAAGATGCAAACGTCTTTTTTTCTTCTTAGTATAGGTCTTATGACCCTTAGTCTATTCAACAAACTTTCTTTTTGCAGAGGCAGCTACTTTTGCTTTTGCTTTCTTGTTTGTTTCAGCCTTCAAGGCTTCCCATTGAGCCTTGTCAGATTTGTACATGTCATAGTTGAGATTGTACATATCAACCTAATCATACTTGGACCACTTAGAGACATCTATTTCAGGGAACTTCCTATATTAGTAGCGAATGAAGTTAACATATCACTTCTTGGAAGGAATCTTGATGTAGTCCTTGAGAGAAATGGAGTATGGATCATAAGAGCTCTTTGATGAAGGATTTAAAGAAGTAGGTTGAGCTTCTTGTGTAGTAGCAGTAGCAGTTTGAGCTTGAATAGACTTCTTTTTCTTGAGCACTTGCCCAACGGGCACTTTATCATCCGATGTAGAAGATACATGAATGGGTTCAATAAACTTTTTAGCGGCCGTGGCTTCAGACATCTTGGTGGGGGTGGATCCAAACTTTAGAACAAAAACTTTTAAAACCTTAGCCTTCTTGGCTTGAGGTTGTTCCTCAATGGGTTTAGACATTATTTTCCTCTTCAGAGGAGTCTTCTGTACCTAAACAGCAGTTGTAGTTGGCTTATCCATCAAGGGAGAAAAGGTAGGCAACTTAGTGATCAACAGACCACTTGCCATCTAGTCTATTACAAACTCTAGACTAACATTTTTAACTTAAAGATTTTCATCAACACAACTGGGTAAGGAACCTTTTTCTGTTTCTTCACGATACCAGTGGTCATGTAGGTTAACAAAATGTTGGCAAGGTTAACCCTTTTCCTTCATCAATATATAGTAGATATAGAATCTATCCAACTTAGAGACTGTATCTTTTATAGACTTCCTGGGGTAGAAAACTTGGCGTATCAAAACATATAGCATTTTGGCCTTGGGTAAGAGATTTCCAGAAGTGGTCTTGTCTGGATGAGCCTTTCCAAACAGAGCTTCATTAATGGTGAAGCTTGAGACTTCAGTGAACTCAAAGTCTTTATAAAAAAATCTTTAGATATTTGAATATGCTTTCCATGCAAAGTTCCAACGAGAATGCACTTCGTATTATCCATAGAAATAGTTTTCCAGAACTTGAATGCCACTAATGGTGATAAGGGTTCCTGGTCCAGGTGGTGTGTAAATCCTGAGCTATTAACTCGATGCATAATTCTCGGAGGATTTATTTCTTTTGGCAAGCGCACCAATCGTTAAATTTGTAATATATTTGATCGTTCCCACAGGGATTGTGGTAATTACCTCAATCTTAGACTGATGCAAGCTGAACCAACGCAATACAGATAGAGTTTATTCTGTTTTTATTATTTTATATTTCTAATGTTTTTGTATTTTCAGAGACAGTATGAAAGATAAAATGTGATTAATGGAAGGTAGGTTAGGATTGCTTCAGCTTACAATTTCATCAAGAAACATGCAATTAAGGTTCAATCAATCTTCAGACTCAAGAGGACAATCCACAGATGGTTACTCCCTAATTCCTTAGGTGAATAACACTGATTTCTAAGCATTAAACCCTAATCCCTTAAGTGCTCAATTAACAGAGAAATCTAATGTGAAATTGGGGATTGAACCCTAACTATTCACCTAATTACTAGGCCTGAATTAGTTAGGAAGCAAGAAGTTACCTAAGTCTCAACCATGATTCCTCACTGGTGAGTTTCTTCATCAGATCTGGATTTGTCAATCCAGCAAAGTAGATCCACTCCTCAGCTTGTTCTCCTCTTGATTTAGAAGTTGACTTCCTCAATACACTTTCAATAATTCATTGTAAACCTTCGCAATCCTAACCCTAGGGACTTAGAAACCCATAGACATAGATTCTATCGAAGGAATGTGGAGAGACATGAAAGAATTTAGAGAGAGAAAAGAACCAGAGAGAGATTGGAAATGAGCAAATGAATCGTATTCTGTGTCTACTGTCTCTGTGTGTGTCTTTACAGAATATGTACAAGTATATATAGGCATCTAACTAACTAACTAATTTAATTAATTACAAAGAAACCTTAATTAATAATTAAACTACCCAACTAATTACATAATTACAAATAAATAAATAATTACAACTTGATACTTAAATTACTAAAGTACAGTAGCAATACATCAGAAACGGTGCAGAGCTTCTTTTAGAGGGAAAGATAACTAACTGCGTAACAGAATCACGCTTGAGCGTGATGTACTTGCGCTTGAGCGAGCTCGAAATATGCACTCACTATGGGAGATACGCTTGAGCGTGATGAAGAAGCTTAAGCGTGATGAGCTGTTTTGGAGTCACGCTTGAGCGTGAGCTTTCTCGCTTGAGCGAGATCGTGCTTTTCTTTCTTTCTTTTCACGTACTTTGCATGGATCTCTCGCTTGAGCTTGCATCCTTCAAGCTTGAGCGTGAACTGCTCTTGCACATATAAACAAATAATTGCCTAGCGTTTGTACGCTGGCTGCCCAGCGTATGGGTTAGTGAATTTATAAATAAACAAATTTCTTTATCTAATTATTATTTTTAATCATTTTCTTTCATAAATTAAACACTTTTGAAATAATTAAATAAAATAAGAATTATTGACAATTTATTAAATAATAATGCCAAACTAAACAATATTTAATGAATTGAGTTAAATAAAAGATGAAATAATTAAGTCTTTTCAAGACTTATCACATCCCCAAACTTAAAAATTGCTTGTCCTCAAGTAAATACTCAGATTAATTAAATTAACAGCACTTACTCAAAACGATCAACCTTTCCTTAACTTAGTTCATACCATAATTATTGAATACCCTTCATGCTTTCTTTTCGTAAATTCTAAAAATATAACTACTCACAACTCATTTGGGAAACAAGCTGGTGATACTTTCCTCACTAAATTGGTGTTTCTCTATTCTCTCAGTGTATAAGGTTCATTACATGCTCTCATCACCTACATAATTGTTAGATCAACATAGGCTTGCAACAGTTCTAAACATCATGAAATATGCTA
The DNA here is from genome assembly GCA_037962975.1 of Clitoria ternatea. Lineage (NCBI taxonomy): Eukaryota > Viridiplantae > Streptophyta > Magnoliopsida > Fabales > Fabaceae > Clitoria > Clitoria ternatea. Next base: position 267,766,675 of record CM075671.1, read on the forward strand.
GCACAATTGGATCAGTAAGGACTTTTTAAGCTTGTAATGGGGTTAGGTTACAGGCTCTATTTTTGTTTTTCTAGTCAATGTTGGGTTAAAGGATGTGGCCACTGATGCCTTGCCTCAATCTTAACTTAAATGCCTTAACTAACTAGCTCTTTTATTTTTCATTATATCTTTTTAGATAAAGGATACTCAATGACTTGTGGTGCTTTGCTCTCCCTTTTTTTTCAGTCCTTTGAACTCTTTCTTTCTTTCTTTTCTCTTTTTCAAATTTTTTTTTTCAATACCATTTTTCCAATACCATTTTTTTGTGGTGCTTTGCACCTTCTTTCTTTGCTGATTTTTCACTTTTCTTTTACTTTTACTGTTCTTCCTTTTATTTCTCAAAGTACTCATCTATAACTAAGGTCAGAGTGTGTCATTTATTTGCTGTTAGGCACACTCTTCATCCCCAAACTTAGAATTTGCTAGTCCCTAGCAATAAGTAAGACTCAGCAATTCATCAGTGGTACATCCAGGGATGATTCACTTGGTTTTTCTCAGATAAATAGGCTTGTAAAGTTAGGTACATAATAAGAATGAAAGGGTCTCAGGCTAAAAATATAATTATTGGGTCAAAGGATAATTAATAATATTAGGATGGCTAATTTTAGCCCTGGCTAAATTAATAAAGAAGGCCTTCATCATTTCCAATTGGCAACATATAATCATTTAGCAAGCACTGAAGCAAATTCTGTCTCACTAATCAAGAATGCAAGCACACTCAGAAAAGAATTAATAAAGGCTCAAAAGCTAAAAATTAACAGGTAATCAGCCAATCATGTCCCCAAACTGAATGCAAGATTATAAATTCAGATTGCTAACTAGCATGCTAAATAGTCAAATAATATAGGATTGAAATAGTTATGGACAGGGATCATGAATTAAGCAATGCAAATCAATTAATTTATCCAATTAAAGCCTGAGAATCAGCAAATTTTAAATTATTAAGATGGATTCTAAATTAACATAATTAACATAGTTTATCAATTAATAAGATGAAAGGATAGAATACTTCCCTTTTTACCTGAATGGCAGTGCATGGTGAGAAATTTTTTGGAATAGAGTGCATGGATTTAACTATACAATTGAGAAAAGAAATAACAACAAACAATTTAACATAGAACTGAAGTTCCATTACAACTAAAAAAGGAAATACATTGTTCAAGAAAAAATCTAAACAAAGTTATTATAAAGAAGTAACATAACATAAACACAAAGTAAAAGATCAATCATCCTCTTCTTCACTTTCTTCATTCATAGATTCATCATTATCTTGCTCTGGATAAGGTGGAAATTCAACTGCTAAAGGTGTGTCATCAGGGGGAATGGTGAATCCAATGGAAGCCAACCATGAATCTCTGTCAGGTGGAACTCCCATTTCTTCAGCATGATCCACATTTAATTTGGTGGCAATCTTTCTCAGCATGAGATCATGGTTCAAGACCAGATCATAGGTTCTTAACTGCATCTTTTTCATAACCTGCAGTTCCTGCATTATCATGGAAATATCAGAAGAATGACCTGCTTTTGTTGAAGGTGGTGCAAAAGATGTTGGTTGAGGTTGCCTTGGACGCTTGGACTCTTGAGGCATAAAATTGTCAATGTGGTTTATCACCCATTGCTTATCCATAATCCTCTCAGGCTTTACCTTTGTCAATTCAACATAATTCACCATAGCCTGATTCTTTTGGGCCAACAGGGTGATAACAGAGCAATATGGCAGTTGAAGATTCTTTTCAAGGTTCTTCATCATCTCTTCTAATATCAACTCACTCAAATTTACATACAAACCTCTCATTAGGCAATAAATCAATACCAACCTCTTAATGGTAATCTCAGTAGCATGCAGCACAGGTTGCAAAGATGATAGGACATAGTGGCACCATAGAAGGGGAAGGTGATTCAAACAATTCTTCTTGACACTTTTTGGTACACCATTGACCCGTGTCAAATATGCAGCTCCCTGTTCACAGTATTCCTCTAATATTTCTTTCCTAAGATTTTCATTTTCAGCCCTATGAAAAATATCCACTTTCCATGTATAGTGACATCCTTCTTCCTCCAGTATAGGTACTTTCAACAGCTTGTTCAAAATATTACCAGTTAGAGGAATGGTGACTCCTCTCAAGAAGGAAGAAAAAGGAAACTTATCCTCCATAGAATGAGTTCTTAGATTAGCATAAAATTCTCTAGTGAGTTCCTGGTAACCATTGCCTAAGTTCTCATTAAAGAACTGCCATCCCCTTTCAATCAGCTTGCACATTAAGGTCAGCACATTTTTCTCCCTCAAGAACCAGAGCTCTATCCCTTATTACTCATCTGGTTTTAAACTTTTGTTCATAATCTTGGGCAGCTTTAAAATCTCTAAACCTATGCCCATCAAAACTTTCAACTGCCTGGGATTTATTTCTCTCACTTAGACTTTTAGTTATTTTGGGTGGTGGGGAATCAGAGATACTGACAGTAACCACGCCCTTTCCCTTATCTTTTGGGGTTTTCTTCACATTTTCCACTTCTACAATTTCTTCAGGTTTTTTTAAAAATCTTTGTGATCTTCTTCTCATTGTGAGTGTTAAAGATGGTGGTTAAAAAACCTAAATGGAAACAAGTACAAAAACCAAACAATCACAACAAACCAAAAAAAAATGTAAGATGAATGGATAGAAAAAATGGAAGAAATTTGAACTTGAAACAGGGAAATATTAACTATGTAACTAAGAATTGAAAGTAAGAAATGTAAAGATGGTACCTTTCTAAGGAATCAGAAGTTGTGCCTTTTCCTCTTCGAAAACCCAAGTTTTCCAGCGTAGGAAGTTAGGGTTTGTACACCGAGGGGGTTTTATAATGTTGAACCTATTACCTGAGGTAAGCATAACCACGCTGCAATTTTGGCGTGCCAACGCCCAAATTAATTCATATAGGAAGCATCAGGTATGATACTCACTCAAAACATGCTACATTACGCTCAAGCGCCCATCAAACAGCATCAGGTATCTTCAATATTGGCACTCAAGCTCAAGCTCACATCATCACGCTTAAGCGAGAAAATGAACAGTATAACCTCAGCCCCGATCGCGCTCAAGCGAGAGCTTGAGGCGCTTAAGCATGGGAGTCATCCATAAGGCAAGCTCAGGGCGTGGTCAGCAAGGGTCAAGCGTGGATTCTTTTCTTTCAGGTACAAGCAATCACGCTCAGAGCATGTTGAATCACGCTTAGGCGCGAAATACAAATAGAAGTTATGCATCACGATCATGCTTAAAGCGTGTGGAATGACGCTTAAGCGTGATATGCAACAGAGGATGATTCGCTCAAGCGACACAGGACACGCTCAAGCGCCAGGAGGAAATCATCAATCACGCTCAAGCATGTTGAATGTTCGCTCAAGCGTGAGAATCAGTGGCTCACAGGTGAGCTCACGCTCAGGCGAAGATAGTGTGCGCTCAAGCGCGAGTTGCAAATAGGGGTACAAAGTTCGATCCCGCTCAAGCTCAATAAGCTCTCGCTTAAGCGTGTAGGAATAATAGGAGCTTCTCGCTTAAGCTTAAAAGGTTTTGCTTGAGCGAGGAGACAAGAATTTAGTAATTTGCGTTCTGAGTTAAGTTCGCTTAAGCGAAAGATGCTTCGCTTGAGCGAAATAGAGAAAATGGGTGCACTCGCTTAAGCTCACCCTGTATTCGCTTGAGCGAATGAAAAGATCAAACCTGGAACAGTTCTCGCTTAAGCGTGAATAAATCATACTCAAGCGACTAGTTTAGCAAAACAGGTCTCGCTCAGGCGCAAATAGATTTCATCCAAGCGACTGGACAAACAGGAGGTCACGCTTAAGCGCAAATAGATTCGCTCAAGCGAACAAGGTACCTGATTCTAATTATAACTAATGAATTTTCAAGTATGCACACTGAAAATTTGAGTGTATAAACACTCAGACCTTATTAAAAAATTCATAATTTTATTCACACTTTATTCACAAACATTTTAGTTTTCTCTTATTATTTCCAACACAAAAATTCAACAATCAAAATGTAGGGTTGCCTCCCTAAAACGCTTCTTTAAGGTCACTAGCTTGACCTTCTGACACCTAAGAAGATGCCTGCAACAACATGGAGGTTTTCTGCCTATCAAACTCTTCTCCAAAGTAGAGTTTGAGTCTTTGGCCATTCACTTTAAAAGTTCTATCAGTGGCTGGTTCTTTCATTTCAATTGCACCATGAGGAAAAACCTCATTCACAATAAAAGGTCCAGACCACTTGGATCTTAGTTTTCCTGGAAAGAGTCTCAATCTAGAATTAAACAACAGGACCTTATCATCCTTTTGAAACTCTTTTTTATTTATCCACTTATCATGCCACCTCTTAGTTTTCTCTTTATAAATTGAAGCACTCTGATAAGCATTGAGTCTAAACTCCTCAAGTTCATGGAGTGTTAGGACTCTCTCCTCTTGAGACTGGTCAAAATCCATATTTAACAGCTTTGTGGCCCACCATGCCTTATGTTCTAACTCCACAGGAAGATGGCAGGCCTTACCATAAACTAACTGATAAGGAGACATGCCAATGGGAGTTTTAAATACCGTCCTATAGGCCCACAATGCATTATCTAGTCTTACAGACCAATCTTTCCTAGACTTTCCTACCACTTTCTCTAAAATTCTTTTAATTTCTCTATTAGACAGCTCAACTTGTCCACAAGTTTGGGGATGATATGGAGTAGATACCTTATGCAGTACCTCATAGTGTCTCAGGGCTTTTTCCATAAGTCTATTGCAGAAATACGACCCTCCATCACTAATGAGGACTCTAGGGACTCCAAATCTAGAGAAAATGTTCTTCTTTATAAACCTAAGCACCACATGTGCATCATTGGTTTTGGTAGGGATTGCCTCCACCCACTTAGAGACATAATCCACAACAACAAGGATATATTCATTGGAGAATGACTTTGGAAATGGTTCCATGAAGTCGATGCCCCAAACATCAAATAACTCCATAACTAAAATATTTGTCAAAGGCATGCCAGCTTTAGCAGAGAGACCTCCACTTCTTTGACACTTATCACACCTTTGAACATACATTTTAGCATCCTGAAAAATGGTTGGCCAATAAAAGCCACTTTGCAAAACTTTTGCTGCTGTTCTAGAGGCACCATTGTGTCCTCCATAATAGGAGTCATGGCAATTCCACAATAGCCTTTCTTACTCAGATTCAGGCACACATCTCCTGATAATTCCATCTACTCCTATCTTATAAAGAAATGGATCATCCCAAAAAAAGGTTTTACTGTCATGAAAGAATTTTTTCTTTATTTGAGATGTCCAACCTTCAGGTACCACAGAGGCACTTTTAAAGTTGGCCATATCAGTATACCATGGCCCTGTGATAATTGCCATCAACCTCTCATCTAGAAATTCTTCTTTAATTAAAATAGAATCAGATTCACCTTCCAGACGAGATAATTGATCAGCAACTGAGTTTTCTACTCCCTTTTTGTCTCTTATTTCTAAATCAAACTCTTGGAGTAAAAGAACCCACCTGATCAACCTTGGCTTAGATTCTTTTTTAGCTAGCAAGTACTTAATTGCTGAATGATCTGTATACACAATGACCTTAGCACCAATTAAGTAAGCTATGAATTTATCAAATGCACACACCACAACAAGCATTTCTTTTTCAGTAGTGGTGTAATTTATTTGATTCTCATTCAATACTTTGCTAGCATAATAAATGACATGTGTTAATTTTTCTTTCTTCTGACCCAGCACAGCTCCTACAGCAAAATCACTTGCATCACACATTAGTTCAAATGGTAAAGACCAATCAGGTGCTGCAAGGATTGGAGCTGAAATCAATCTCTGTTTCAAATTTTTGAAAGCCTTGACACATTTTTCATCAAAAATAAAAACATGGTCTTTCACAAGTAACTCAGTCAAAGGCTTTGCTATTTTTGAGAAGTCTTTCAAGTCAAAATGATTTTTGTAGCTTGGGTTATGCCTAAAATACTGAAGTATGTACAAGCTGTAATTTTGTTAATTTGAAATCCGAATCTTATTTTTAAAACTGGGAATTGTGTAGTGAGAATTAGTGGTTGGTGCCTTCATGAAAGTTGTAGATGTTTGTGTTAAGGATAATTTAGAACTGGTTTCATGCCAAAATCATTTTTGTAGCTCCAGAAACGTTCAAATTACTAATATATGTACGTTTTGGAAAACTCACCTTGAGGCAATGTGGTATTTCGTGAATAAGTGGTAATTCTGTTTGGAATTTGAAATTGTGTTCTTCATGAAAGTTGTAGATAATTGTATTATTAAGCTATAGAAATTAGAATCACATGAAAAGGTTATGATTTGATCATGTTATGATTGTTTTACTAGAGTATGTTGTTGTTGGAAATGCTGAAAGTTAATTATAATGGTTATTATGAATGAAAATGATATTTTCTCTATGAGTAACAATTTATTATTAAACTCTTGAGTGATTATGATTTATCATTGATGTTGTTACGTTTTAATAAGTATCATACAGTTGTATATTTTGGTGGTGAATAATTATGAATGACATAATTAATATATATGTACATGAATGCCTTGTGGTTATTGTTACATGTGGTTGAAACAGTAAATCCATGATTCTGAAAACTATTATATGTGATGTGTCCTTTGAGGACTTGTGGTTTTCCAAGTGGTTTTGGAAATATTAATATCATGGTATGTTAAATGATAAAAAGAATTAAAGGCATTCATGCATCATAAGCATTTGGACGCACCATGGAATTTTAGGGGTTCCATGATTGCCTACCCTGGTGGGGGGTTACTCTATGATGAGTTAAAGCCCTATTTTTGCGATGTGTTGGTCATGGGGCTGTAGGGATCCATGACTGTATAAATTCCTACCGATGTGTTAGTCATGGGGCTGTAGGGATCCATGACTGTATTAATTCCTACCGATGTCTCTATGAGACCTTTTACTGCAGTATTCCCACTAAACCAAATGGGTCCAGCATGACATCATTTGACTAATTAAAGACTTAATAATTATAAATGAACTTGTTTGGCATATTCATCATAACATTATGTTTTGTTGATTGTGTTTGTGCAATTTTATTTATTTTGTATTTATTCTATATTCTGTCTCACTCTCACATTAAATTTTATAGTGAATGCTACGCAGAATGAAGAGTGATGCCCTGTTTGATGCCTATATGAATTACTACTTGGACTTTGATTTTTATTTATATTTAATGGGTTGTAATAAATATAACGTATCATGTACTGTTATCATTCTAAATCGTTTCCGCTATGCAAATATTTCATGAATTTTATTAATCACGACTAGTATGCATGATAATATTCTGTAATTATCGAATTTTATGTAAACTCTGAGTTTAATTTATGAATTTTAAATTGATCTTTCAAAAACGCGAAAAATTTATTCAGAAAATTATACGGAGTGTTACAATGGTGGTATCAGAACATTTTCAAAAATTCAGGACCAATTGCTATAACATGTACTGTTTCTCGATATAATATGTGAAATGTTTGATTCCTTACTTGATAACATGTTAAGTGTGTACTATATGACTTGTGCTTGACTGATTAATTGCAAAATAATTTGTTTAATTACTGTTGGTAATATGATAAATGTGTTATACAATTTATTGCTTAACTGATAAACTGTAGAATACTTATAGTTAGGTTATAATACAATATATTTTCCCTTAGAATTAGTATAAACCAAACTACGAATGTAGGATGGCAAGAAACAACAACAACAACAACAACAACGATATGACAGCAGCTTTCAACCGCTTAGCTAAAGCCATAGAACGACAAAACCAACCAAGGAGCACTGGAGGACTCCATGGGTTAGATCACTTCCTGAAAAGAAAACCTTCACAATTCAAAGGGGGTTATAATCAAGAAGGAGCGTATCTCTGGGCCAAGGAAATGGAGCGCATCTTTTGAGCATTGCCCTGCACAGAATGCGAAAAGGTGGAGTATGCCACCTATATGTTGGTGGAAGAGGCAGAAAACTGGTGGATTCATGCTAGAATCCATTTGATCGAGGCTGACAGACCCTTGAACTAGGTCAACTTCAAAGACTGTTTCCTAGAGAAATATTTTCCAACAAGTGTGAAAAGCCGTAAAGAGTTGGAATTTATGAAGCTGAAACAAGGCTCAATGTCTGTTGGAGAATATGCTGCAAAGTTTGAAGAACTATCTCTCTTTTACCCTCCTTTTCAACAGGCTGGTGCCGAAGAATCAAAATGTGTTAAATTTGAGAACGGGCTGAATCTGGAAATCAAAGAGGCGATAGGGTACCAAGAAATTCAGAGTTTTCCTATTCTGCTCAATAAATACCGAATTTTTGAAGAAAATCATCAAGCCAGACTGGCACAAGAAAAGGCCAATAGACAACTGAAACCTCAGTCAGTTGATTTCAAAAGGAGGGGGACGCACTATCCAAATCGTTTCAAGGGAGGATCATCATTTTCTCAAAGACGCAGCAATCATACGAATATCAGGTGTCATAATTGCAGAGGTAATCATCATATACGCGATTGCACCCGACACCTAGGAGATGTTACTTGCTGTCGTTGTAATCAGAAAGGACACATCAGTCCAAATTGTCCACAGAACCGTCAAAACAACGACAGTAACACTATGAATAATCAGAGAGGCTTTAACTATCAGGGAGGTCGTGGAGGAAACACGCGTGCTGCTCAACCTCCAAGACAGAACAGGGAGTCAACAGACCAGAGGTTACAACCAACAACTGGAAGAGTCTTTGCCATCAGCGGTTCAGAGGCAGACCAAGCTGATGACCTCGTGCAAAGTAAGTGTGAGATCAATGGTACAATCTTATCTGTGTTATTTGATTCTGGTGCTACACATTCATTTATTTCTGATAAGCGTGTTGGACGTCTTCAATTACCTGTGAATCCTATGAGATATGATCTGATTGTTTCCACTCCCACCGGTACACAACTTAGGACTACTAAGGTGTGTAACGAATGTTCTATGCTCATAGAAGGTAAAAACTTTCTAGTAGATCTTGTTTGTTTACCTTTGAAGGATCTGGAAGTAATCCTAGGGATGGACTGGTTATTGGCAAATCGAGCCTTGGTGGACTGTCATAACAAAACTGTGATATTTCCATCAGAAGAAAATCTTACTTCCGACAATCTTAAACTCTTTGCTTTACAAGGTGAAAGCTAATTATTTGCCTTGTTTACTCTTCCACAAGGAGATGATGAATCTAAAGCAATCAAAATGCCAGTTGTTTCTGAATTCCCTGAAGTATTTCCCGAGGATGTCCCAAGTTTACCTCCAGAACGCGAGATAGAATTCTCAATTGATTTAATTCCAGGAGCAAAACCAGTATCTAAGGCCCCATATCGTATGTCACCTATTGAACTGGCAGAACTGAAGAAGCAAATTGAGGAGTTGTTGGAGAAACATTTCATCAGGCCTAGTGTGTCGCCATGGGGAGCGCTAGTATTACTTGTCAAGAAGAAAGATGGAAGCATGAGATTATGTGTAGATTATCGTCAGTTGAACAAATTGACGGTGAAGAATAGATATCCTTTGCCCAGAATTGATGATTTGATAGATCAATTGAGAGGTGCTACTGTATTTTCCAAGATTGATCTACGATCGGGATACCATCAGATTCGTGTCAAGTCCGAGGATATTCTAAAGACAGCTTTTAGAACACGCTATGGCCATTACAAGTATCTTGTGATGCCCTTCGGAGTAACCAATACCCTAACTGTATTCATGGATTACATGAATCGAGTGTTCCATTCATACTTAGATCAGTTTGTTATTATCTTTATTGATGACATTCTGATTTATTCTAAGACGTGGGAGGAACATGAAAAGCATCTTCGAGTGGTATTACAGATTCTGAAAGAGAAGCAGTTGTATGCCAAGTTGTCTAAATGTGAATTCTGGTTGAAGGAGGTAAAGTTTCTAGGTCATGTAATCTCAAGCGAAGGAGTGTCTGTGGACCCTTCTAAAATTGAAGCTGTAACGAACTGGGAGAGACCTACTTCAGTCACTGAGATACGAAGCTTCCTGGGATTAGCTGGTTATTATCAGAGATTCATTGAGGGGTTTTCTCAAATTGCCCTACCAATGACTCGTCTAACCCAGAAGAATCAACCTTTTGATTGGACGCCAGAATGTGAGAGAAGTTTCCAGGAACTAAAAATGAAGCTTACATCTGCTCCAATCTTAACCTTCCCTGACCCACAAGAAGACTTTGTGGTTTATTGTGATACTTCTAAGATGGGCTTAGGTTGTGTCTTGATGCAGCAACGAAGAGTGGTTGCCTATGCTTCTAGGCAGTTGAGACCACATGAAATGAACTATCCAACGCATGATCTAGAATTGGCAGCAGTGGTATTTGCTCTGAAAATCTGGAGACACCATTTGTATGGAGTCAAGTTTGAAGTGTTCAGTGACCACAAGAGCTTGAAGTATTTGTTCGATCAAAAGGAATTGAACATGAGGTAGCGAAGATGGATGGAGTTTCTTAAAGATTATGATTTTGATTTGAAGTACCATCCAGGAAAAGCAAATATGGTGGCAGATGCACTTAGCCGAAAGTCCATTCATATGGCATCTTTGATCATAAAAGAGATGGAGATGATAGAACAGTTCAGAGATATGAACTTGGGTGTGGAAATGAAATCTTCAAGGAGTATGACCTTGGGAACTTTGAAGATAACCAATGATTTCCTGATGCTGTTAGGTGAAAGACAGACAAAGGACTTGCAATTATAGGAGTTGAAAGAGTTGCAGGCGAATGGAAAGGATATGGGATTACAAGAAGGATCAGATGGAATTTGGAGGATCAGAAATAGAATTTGTGTACCAGATGATGTTGATCTGAGAAGGACGATCCTAGAAGAAGCGCATAAAAGTATGTTGAGCATCCATCCTGAATCAACTAAGATGTATCAAGATCTGAAGAAAAGCTTTTGGTGGCCAAGGATGAAGAAAGAAATAGCTGAATATGTGTCTTCATGTCTGGTGTGTCAAAAAGCCAAAGTGGAACATCAGAAGCCATCTGGTGAACTACAACCATTAGAGATTCCTGTCTGGAAATGGGATGATATTTCAATGGATTTTGTGTCAGGATTACCAAGGACTCGTTCAGGAAATGATGCAATCTGGGTTATTGTAGACAGATTGACTAAGTCTGCTCACTTCCTCCCAATGAATATGAAGAATTCTCTCCAGAAGTTGGCACAATTATATGTGAAAGAGATCGTGAGACTTCATGGTGTACCATCTAGTATTGTGTCAGATAGAGATCCAAGGTTCACTTCCCGATTCTGGGGAAGCTTGCATCAGGAATTGGGTTCAAAGCTTCGATTAAGTTCAGCTTATCATCCCCAAACAGATGGGCAGTCAGAGCGTACCATACAAAGTTTGGAAGACTTACTGCGATCTTGTGTGCTTGAACATGGTGGTAGTTGGGAGCAGTTTCTTCCACTGATAGAATTCATATATAACAATAGCTACCATAGCAGTATTGGTATGGCTCCATTTGAGGCATTGTATGGTAGAAAGTGTCGAACGCCCCTTTGTTGGTTAGAAACTGGTGAAAGTTTGGCGTTAGGACCTAAAATTGTGCAACAGACTACTGAACAAATAGAAATAATCAGAGAAAAGATGAAGGCATCCCAAGATAGACAGAAGCATTATTACGATAAGAGGAGGAAACCACTTGAATTCCAAGTCGGTGAGCATGTATTTTTGATGGTTTCACCTCACAAGGGGATTGGCCGAGCATTGAAGAGTAAGAAGTTGAGTCCGGGGTTCATTGGACCATATGAGATCCTAAAGAGGATTGGTACAGTGGCGTATCAGATTGTACTTCCTCCTCACCTGGCAAATCTCCACAATGTGTTTCATGTATCACAACTGAGGAAGTATGTACAAGACCCCACTCATGTGATTGCTGCTGATGATGTTGAAGTTAGAGAAAATCTGACCATCCCTACAGAACCCATACAGATCATAGAAAGGTCGATTAAACACCTGAGAAACAAGAATGTACCATTAGTGAAGGTTGCATGGAAACAAGGAAATAATGTAACTCTGACTTGGGAGCGTGAAGATGCTATGAGGACGCAATACCTAGAATTGTTTCACTAAAGAGTGCGTCATATTATATTTCGAGGGCGAAATTTTTATTAGGGTGGGAGAAATGTAACATCCTGCTTTTAATAATAGCTCTATTTTGTAAATTATGAAGTATGGAAGGTCTGTAAGGGATGATCAATGAATAAAACATCCAATGGATGGCTTATATTACTTCAAAAATTCCATTTTTGGGTATAATTATAGAAATTACATAGACCTGTAATGATAAGATCCATTTTCCGAGGAAAATATGCCTTAGAAAGAACTTTTCGAGTGAAAAAGGGGCTCTGTTCCGAGTGACTAAGAGAAATTCCGAGTGAAGGATGAAATTCCAAGTGAAAGATTGAAATTCCGAGTGAAAGGTTAAAATTCTGAGTGAAGGTTGTGTTTTCTGAGTGGAACATGGCCGAGAGGGTTTCTTCCGAGTAGAATCCCTGTCAGAGACACTCCTGAGTGAAGTGGGACCAATAGAACCACTTCTGAGTTCAAGAATCCAAGTGAGACTCGTATGTATGGGTCTTTTTCCGAGTGATAATGACCCTGATGGACTCTAAATGAAACGTAGTTGAAGAAGTTGATCTGATCTCGGCTAAGTAATGATTAACCGAGTGAAACCCAAGTGGGAAATACTTCTATATTCATAAGTGTTGATATCCGAGTGAAAGATATTCCGAGTGAAGCCATGTAACCCGTATTCTGAGTGACTATGTATGGTGTAAGTCCGAGTGGGGCTTGACTTGGTGAATTTTTCCAAGTGATGAGGAGTGGAATAATTCTGAGTGGAACCTGATTGGGGAGTTTATTCTGAAGAAGGATTAGTTAAGGCATTATCCGAGTGAAATGGAGGTATGAATACCGAGTGTGGGACCAAATGGATATTGGTCGGTCTTGGAGTTGTGTACCGAGTGAAAAACCAATAGAGTGATGGGTCGGTTTTAGTGTAATTGCCGAGTGAAAGGCTGAGCAAGAGATGACTCGGAATTGGAATGAAATTACCGAGTGAAAGACTAATTGAGATGACTCAGTTTCAGGAGAATATGCCAACTGAGTCACCTCCAAGGAAGAGAAATCAGACCGAATGTTTCAAGAGGAATCAATTCTGAGTGAGTAATAGGTGAAGACTCGATTTCAGGAAGTTCTACCGAGTGGATTAAGATGTTGAAGTGGAAACCGAGTGAATGAAGGATCAGTTTTGGGGAGGGAGAGTGTCTGGCTCAAGCGAGTCGGTATTCGCTTGAGCGAAACTCACACTCGCTCAAGCGAGTCGGTTTTCGCTTGAGCGAAACCCCTCTGCCAGTGCATTGTATGGAACTCGCTCAGGCGAGTCGGTATCCGCTTGAGCAAGAGGGACTCGGATTTCCCTCTTTTCACGTTACCGACCATTTCCAGTCGGTATATACATTGACCAGGTAGAATTCCAGTCGGCCAAGAGGCTGACCGAGTGAAATTTTACTCGGAATTCACTGTCAGGTTGACGTTTTGACTTCAGTTTTGTCCCTTTATGCATATTTTAATAAATCTTCTTCAATCATGCACACTCTAGTGGGTAGGCTGTAGAAGTGGAGCTTACTTTCAATCTAAACCACTCTTAATTCCCACTAATAGCCCACTAGAAACCCACTCATGGAAAGTTGTCTCCCACCTTGCATTATTAAACACACACACTGATTCTGAAACTCCCAATTACTCTTCTCCATCAATACACCTTCAATCTGAACCAGGACAGCCGAGGGGACTTCTTTTCAGTCAGCCAAAGATCATCAATCCAAGTAAGAGGGGACAGGGTTATGAATAACTATGAAATGGGTAGAATTATATGCTGTTCTAGGATTCGAGAATTAACTTTGTAACTTGTTGCTCATTTTTGAAACTGAAAACGTGTGAATTTGACTCCGACTTCTTAATGAAAGTTGTATATCTTTTTGTTATCTGAATTTTGAGACCTGAATCAATTAATTTGAATATGTAGAGCAAAAGTTATAGCCAAAATACTACAGCATGTTCGTGTGGAAGATTTATCCTATGTTTTGTGTATATATTAATATGCTGGGACTTGTATGTGCATAATCAGCCTTTGATGTCTTCATAAAAGTTGTAGATATTAATGTTATGGATCTATAGAAAGTAGTTTCAAGTCAAAATGATTTCTGTAGCTTGAGATATGCCTAAAATACTGAAGTATGTCCAAGCTGTAAATCTATTAACTTGAGATACGAACTTTATTTTTAAAACTGGGAATTTTGTAGTGCGAATTAGTGATCAGTGTCTTCATGAAAGTTATATATATTTTTATTATGTGAATTTTGAGACCTGAACCGACTGATTTGAGTATGTGTAGCAAACGTTATAGCCAAAATACTACAGCATGTCCGAGTGGAATATTTATCCCATGTTTTGTGTATATATTAATATGCTGGGACTTGTACGTACATAATCAGCCTTTGATGTCTTCATGAAAGTTGTAGGTATTTATGTTATGGATCTATATAAAGTGGTTTCAAGCCAAAATGATTTTTGTAGCTTGAGTTATGCCTAAAATACTGAAGTATGTACAAGCTGTAATTCTGTTAATTTGAAATCTGAATCTTATTTTTAAAACTGGGAATTGTGTAGTGAGAATTAGTGGTAGGTGCCTTCATGAAAGTTGTAGATATTTGTGTTAAGGGTAATTTAGAACTGGTTTCATGCCAAAATCATTTTTGTAGCTCCAGAAACGTTCAAATTTTTAATATATGTACGTTTTGGAAAACTCACCTTGATGCAGTGTGGTATTTCGTGAACAAGTGGTAATTATGTTTGGAATTTGAAATTGTGTTCTTCATGAAAGTTGTAGATAATTGTATTATTAAGCTATAGAAATTAGAATCACATGAAAAGGTTATGATTTGCTCATGTTATGATTGTTTTACTAGAGTATGTTGTTGTTGGAAATGCTGAAAGTTAATTATAATGGTTATTATGAATGAAAATGATATTTTCTCTATGAGTAACAATTTATTATTAAACTCTTGAGTGATTATGATTTATCATTGATGTTGTTACGTTTTAATGAGTATCATACAGTTGTATATTTTGGTGGTGAATAATTATGAATGACATAATTAATATATATGTACATGAATGCCTTGTGGTTATTGTTACATGTGGTTGAAACAGTAAATCCATGATTCTGAAAACTATTATATGTGATGTGTCCTTTGAGGACTTGTGGTTTTCCAAGTGGTTTTGGAAATATTAATATCATGGTATGCTAAATGATAAAGAGAATTAAAGGCATTCATGCATCATAAGCATTTGGACGCACCATGGAATTTTAGGGGTTCCATGATTGCCTACCCTGGTGGGGGGTTACTCTATGATGAGTTAAAGCCCTATTTTTGCGATGTGTTGGTCATGGGGCTGTAGGGATCCATGACTGTATAAATTCCTACCGATGTGTTGGTCATGGGGCTGTAGGGATCCATGACTGTATTAATTCCTACCGATGTCTCTATGAGACCTTTTACTGCAGTATTCCCACTAAACCAAATGGATCCAGCATGACATCATTTGACTAATTAAAGACTTAATAATTATAAATGAACTTGTTTGGCATATTCATCATAACATTATGTTTTGTTGATTGTGTTTGTGCAATTTTATTTATTTTGTATTTATTCTATATTCTGTCTCACTCTCACATTAAATTTTATAGTGAATGCTACGCAGAATGAAGAGTGATGCCCTAATTGATGCCTATATGAATTACTACTTGGACTTTGATTTTTATTTATATTTAATGGGTTGTAATAAATATAACGTATCATGTACTGTTATCATTCTAAATCGTTTCCGCTATGCAAATATTTCATGAATTTTATTAATCACGACTAGTATGCATGATAATATTCCGCAATTATCGAATTTTATGTGAACTCTGAGTTTAATTTATGAATTTTAAATTGATCTTTCAAAAACGTGAAAAATTTATTCGGAAAATTATACGGGGTGTTACACTGACAGCCTTTCAAGCATGATCTACAAATGGTGAAGGAAAATGGTCTTTTCTAGTGGAGTCATTAAGCCTTCTATAATCTATACACATTCTCCAACCTGTAGTTGGTCTAATGGCAATGACTTCACCTTTCTCATTTTTAACAGTGGTCATCCCTCCTTTCTTAGGCACCACTTGGACTGGACTGATCCAAGCGCTGTCTGAGATAGGATAGATAATTCCTGCATCAAGAAGTTTAACCACCTCTTTCCTTACAGCTTCTTTTATTATGGGGTTTAATCTTCTTTGTGGCTGAACAACAGGGGAGTAGTCATCTTCCATTAAAATTTTATGCATACAAAAGGATGGACTAATTCCCTTTAAATCAGAAATGTTCCAGCCAATAGCAGACTCATGTTTCCTTAAAACCCCTATCAATTTTTCTACATCCTTATCTTTTAAATCAGCATTAATGATTACAGGATATGATTCATCATCTCCTAAGAAAACATATTTCAAGTGAGAAGGCAAGGGTTTTAATTCATGTTTTTCTTCAAACACCTCCTTACCTTTCTCAAGTTTAGTATTATTCAAATTTTCTTTAATTTCATTTTCAAAATCACCTACTTCACATGCTTCAAGTAGGTTCAGCAATTCAAAATATGAGTCATTTAACTCCTCAGTCTCAAAGTCAAAATCATCCTCCAAAAAGGCTTGTAAGACCTCTTCTTCATTTTTCAACAGCAGTCTTATAATTTTTAATTTCTTCAATCATAAAACAATCCATCTTCTCAGGTGGATGTTTCATAGCATTAAAGACATTAAAAGTTACTTGCTCCTCTTGAACTCTCAGCATGAGTTCACCTTTTTCTACATCAATTAAAGCTCTACCTATAGCTAAAAAAGGTCTTCCTAAAATCAATGGAATTTTTCTATCAGCTTCCATATCCAAAACTACAAAATCTACTGGGAAGATAAACTTATCTACCTTAACTAATAGATCTTCCAGCATCCCATGAGGATATTTGATAGACCTATCAGCCAACTGCAAAGACATGCGAGTTGGTTGCAGGTCATTAATTCCTAACTTCTTCATTAAAGACAAAGGCATCAAGTTTATGCTAGCTCCTAGATCACATAAGGCACTTCCTACATGAACATCCCCTATTGCACAAGGTATTGTAAAAGATCCAGGATCTTCCAGCTTCTGAGGGAGTTTCTTTTGAATAATTGCACTACACTCTTGAGTGAGAGCAATCATCTCATCTCCTTTAAGCTTCCTTTTCTTAGACAGAAGTTCTTTCAAAAATTTAGCATAGGATGACATCTCCTGCAATGCCTCAGCAAAAGGAATATTTATGTGAAGCTTTTAAAACACATCTAAAAACTTAGCAAACTTTTGCTCCTCTATTTGGTTTTTAAATCTATGTGGAAATGGAGCATTCTTTAGTTTTTCAGGAGTTAGCTTAGAAGCTTCCTCCAAGATCAAATCAGCCTTTTTCTTTTTCTTCTGATGAACTTGGTTTTGTTTTTCTTTTTCTGTTTCAACTTTATTTTCAGTTTCATTATTAACTTGCTCACTTTCCTGCTCTTTTTCTTTTTCTTCATCTTTTTCTAAACTCACTTCATGACTTGGAGGTGGGGAAATAATTTTCCCACTCCTAGTAGTTATTGCTTTATAATGTTCCCTAGGATTTACCTCAGTATCTCCAGGAAAGTTGCCAGACTGTCTCTCAGCTAATTGTTTTGATAGCTGTCCAACCTGATTTTCTAAATTTCGAATGGACACTTCTTGGTTTTTAAAACTGGCCTGAGTGGCCTGAATGAATTGAGACAGCACATTCTCAAGTTCCGATTTTTCTTTAGAAAGAGGGGGGAGAGATTGTTGTGATCTATTTATGGTTTGATTTTGTGGCATGTTCTGATTCAAATGTGGACCTTTCTGCCATGAAAAATTGGGGTGATTCCTATAGTTAGGATTAAAGGAATTAAAGGGATAATTCCTTTGAAATTGTTGCTGCCCCATATAATTCACTTGCTCAGTAGGCATAATTGGATCACACATGCCATTTTCATGATCTCCACCACAAAAATCACAGCTTATCATACAAACTTGGCTAGGCTTTTGAAGTTCTGAAATCTGTACACTTAATTTCTCTAAATCCTGAGTCATCAACTTACTTTGAGCCAAATAAGCATCTTGTGCTTCCAATTCTAGTATCCCTCTCTTAGGGATTTGGCTCCTTTCACTAACCAAACATTCATTAGAAGCCATAAAATCTATCAGCTCTATAGCTTCTTCTACAGTTTTGGTTGTTAATGAACCTCCTGCTGAGGCATCAATCAAGACCCTAGTAGCTGGTCTTACACCATTATAGAATATAGTAACTTGTTGCACATTAGTGATTTAATGATGAGGACATTTTCTTAAACTCTCTTTATATCTATCCCATGCTTCCATTAGAGATTCGCCCTCTCTCTATTGGAAACAAGTGATTTCAGTGCGCAACTTAGCATACTTGGAAGGAGGGAAATACTTAATCAAAAATTTTCTTTGTAAATCCTCCCAAGTAGAGATACTACCTCTTGGTTGGCTCTACAACCAGGCTTTTGCTCTGTCCCTTAAAGAAAAAGGAAATAATCTCAGTCTTATTGCCTCTTCAGGGACTCCATTCATTTTCACAATATCACAAATTTGGAGGAAGGTTACTAGATGCAGATTTGGATCCTCAACCTTACTTCCTCCGAATTGATCATTTCTAACCAACTGCAGCAAAGCCGGTTTAAGTTCAAAATTATTGGTTGCAATCGGAGGCCTAAGGATGCTAGATTGCGATCCTTCTTCAGTAGGCCTGGAGTAGTCACCAAGTGTAACTCTCCTCTGTTCCATTTTTTTTGCTCTTTTTGCTTTTTCTCCTTTCTAAGCTTACGCTCTAACAAATCAATATCAAGATCAAAGAAGAAAGGCTCTCCTCTATTCCTTGACTGCATACACCAAATGTTAGACACAAAAACAATTCACAACTACTGCTATAGCTACACAAAAATAAACTACTACTATACTAAAAATAAGAATTAAACTACTTACTAAATACAAAAACAAAATTAAACGGTTCAGTCTAGTACCGGTCCAAGGATTATTGATATTACTCAACAATCCCCGGCAACGGCGCCATTAACTTGGTGTGTAAATCCTGAGCTATTAACTTGATGCATAATTCTCGGAGGATTTATTTCTTTTGGCAAGCGCACCAGTCATTAAATTTGTAATATATTTGATCATTCCCATAGGGATTGTGGTAATTACCTTAATCTTAGACTGATACAAGCTGAACCAACGCAATGCAGACAGAGTTCATTCTGTTTTTATTGTTTTATATTTCTAATGTTTTTGTATTTTCCAAGACAGTATGAAAGATGAAATATGATTAATGGAAGGTAGGTTAGGATTGCTTCAGCTTACAATTTCATCAAGAAACATGCAATTAAGGTTCAATCAATCTTCAGACTCAAGAGTACAATCCATAGATGGTTACTCCCTAATTCCTTAGGTGAATAACACTGATTTCTAAGCATTAAACCCTAATCCCTTAGGTGCTCAATTAATAGAGAAATCTAATGTGAAATTGGGGGTTGAACCCTAACTATTCACCTAATAACTAGGCCTGAATTAGTTAGGAAGCGAGAAGTTACCTAAGCCTCAACCATGATTCCTCACTGGTGAGTTTCTTCATCAGATCTGGATTTGTCAATCCAGCAAAGTAGATCCACTCCTCAGCTTGTTCTTCTCTTGATTTAGAAGTTGACTTCCTAAATACACTTTCAAGAATTCATTGCAAACCTTCGCAATCCTAACCCTAGGGACTTAGAAACCCATAGACATGGATTCTATCGAAGGAATATGGAGAGACATGAGATAATTTAGAGAGAGAAAAGAACCAGAGAGAGATTGGAAATGAGCAAATGAATCGTATTCTGTGTCTACTGTCTCTGTGTGTGTCTTTACAGAATATGTACAAGTATATATAGGCATATAACTAACTAACTAACTTAATTAATTACAAAGAAACCTTAATTAATAATTAAACTACTAAACTAATTACATAATTACAAATAAATAAATAATTACAACTTGATACTTAAATTACTAAAATACAGTAGCAATACATCAGAAACGGTGCAGAGCTTCTTTTAGAGGGAAAAATAACTAACTGCGCAACAGAATCACGCTTGAGCGTGATGTACTTGCGCTTGAGCGAGCTCGAAATATGCACTCACTATGGGAGAGACGCTTGAGCGTGATGAAGAAGCTTGAGCGTGATGAGCTGTTTTGGAGTCACGCTTGAGCGTGAGCTTTCTCGCTTGAATGAGATCGTGCTTTTCTTTCTTTCTTTTCACGTACTTTGCATGGATCTCTCGCTTGAGCTTGCATCCTTCAAGCTTGAGCATGAACTTCTCCTGCACATATAAATAAACAATTGCCTAGCGTTTGTACGCTGGCTGCCCAGCGTATGTACGCTGGGTTAGTGAATTTATAAATAAACAAATTTCTTTATCTAATTATTATTTTTAATCTTTTTTTCATAAATTAAACACTTTTGAAATAATTAAATAAAATAAGAATTATTGACAATTTATTAAATAATAATACCAAACTAAACAATATTTAATGAATTGAGTTAAATAAAAGATGAAATAATTAAGTCTTTTCAAGACTTATCACCAGGAAAAAGCTAGTCCAGCCAATGCCTTCAATCTTACCAGAAACATTCTTTCTGTCAGCTTTATATTGAGCAACATCAAAGTACAAAGATTTGATCACATCCTTCACAGATACAAAAATGCCAACCATTGTAGAGATAAAAGAAGTTTGGGAAGAAGAAAGGTTTAGGGCAAACAAAAGTTTCAAGAAAAATGGAGAGAGAAAGAAACTTGTAGATGTTGCAGAAGATGTGAAAAGGTTACAAAGAGTGGAAAGACAACTAAAAAAGGGTTATTTAAAGACAACATGGCTTAATAGAGGGAAAGCGGTTTCAGAAATAGTTGTATTCCAAGAAATAACTAAATGTCATGCGTTATGGAAAAATAAATAAATAAATAAATAAATAAATAAAATTAAATGAAGGAACAAACTGCTTCTCTCAGCATAGAAGTGAATAAATGAAAATATTCTAAGTTAGGAAGTATGTAGACCACAATCATAAAGACACCTCAATCATCAAATGATACGCATGTTCAGACTATATTTGATAAAAGCAAACCTGACTTTTACTAAAGGTTTGGTGAGAATGTCAAGACATTGATGGTCTATATCCACATACTTTAGATCCGGAATGCCTTTCTGGACATAATCACGAATGAAGTGATATTTGACTTCAATATGTTTTGCCTTTGAGTGCTGAATAGGGTTCTTTGATAAGTTGATTGCACTTGTGTTGTCACAGAATACTGGAATCTCTTCTTCCTAAATTGAGTAGTGTTCTAGTTGATACTTCATCTAAAGAAGTTGTGAACAACAACTGGCTGCAGACAGGTATTCTGCTTCAGTTGTAAATAGAGCTATTGAGTTCTGTTTCTTGCTACTCCAGGAAATCAAGCTGGTTCCTAAAAAGTGACATCGATCACTTGTACTTTTTCTATCTAATCTATCACCTGCAAAGTCTGCATCACAGAATCCATGAAGAGAAAATGAGTGTGTTTTCTTATAGAATAGCCCAAGGCTAGTGGTACCAGCAAGATACCTCAGAATCCCCTTCACTGTAGACATGTGTGATTCCTTGGGGTCTGCTTGATATCTTGCACAGACACACACACTAAACATTATATCTGGTCTGCTGGATGTCAAATACAACAGTGATCCAATCATTCCTTTATATAAAGTCTGATCAACTGAAGCACCAGATTCATCTTTACTTATGATGCAATTTAGATGCATTGGTGTACTCATAAGCTTGACATCAGCCATTTTAAATTTTATGAGCAACTCTTTAGTGTACTTCTATTGATGAATTAAAATTTCATAAGTAGCCTATTTAATCTATAGACCAAGAAAGAATTTGAGTTCACCCATCATGCTTTTCTTAAATTCTACCTATATAGTTTTTACAAAATCTTTGCATAGACTTTCTTCAGTAGCATCAAAGATAATGTCATCCACATAAATTTGCACAATAAGAAATTATTCATCTGAGCCTTTTCTAAATAGAGTTGTGTTAACGTTTCCTTTAGTAAAACCTTTTGATTTTAGAAAGAAACTGAGTCAATCGTACTAAGCTATTGGTGCTTGTTTCAGACCATGCAATCCTTTACTTATTAAAGACATGAGTTTCAAACGATTTGTCTTCAAACCCAGGAGGTTGCTTTACAAATACTTCTTCTTTAATAAAACCATTTAGAAAAGCACTTTTAACATCCATCTGATATAATTTAATTCCTTTATAAGCAACAAAAGAAAGTAGAATTCTTAATAACCTCAAGTCTAGCTACAGGAGCAAAGGTTTCAGTGAAGTCTATACCTTCTTGTTGGTTATAACCTTGTGGTACGAGCCTTGCTTTGTTCCTTACAACTTTGCCTTCTTCATCCAGTTTATTTCTGAAGACCCATCTTATTCCAATGATACTCTTATTCTTTGGTCTCGAAACCAGGGTCCATACTTTGTTTCTTTCAAACTAATTTAGTTCTTCTTGTATGACTATGATCTAGTCAGGATCCTCTAATACTTCTTCAATGGTCTTAGGTTTAAATTATAAAACAAGTGCCATTGATGATTGATTATGAAATCTTGATCTGGTTCAGACTCCTTCAGCTTGATCTCTTTTAGCTTGACCAGTAGATTCTGATGTCCAGCTTCTTCTTCAAGTTACATAATTCCTATATCATTACACTCTAGATCTGCCAATTTCTTGTCAGTCTTTGTTAAGTCATCAAATCTTACGTGTATTAATTCCTCAATGGTTTGAGTCCTTGTGTTAAAGACCCAATAAGATTTTGATGTATTTGAGTAGCCCATGAAAATACCTTTATCACACTTTGAGTTAAACTTTCCAAGTTGATCTCTTATGTTTAGGATATAGCATGTGCATCCAAATGGATAAAAAATAATATATGTTGGGTTTTATTCCTTTCCATAATTCATAGGAAGTCTGATTCAGTATTGGTTTAATAAAGACTTTATTTTGGATATAACAAGAAGTGCTTATAGCTTTAGCCAAAAACTATTTTGGAAAGTCATTTATGCAAAGCATGGTTCTAGTTATCTCTAACAGACTTTTGTTTTTCCTTTCCACCATTCTATTGAGGTGTTTTGGAGAAAAAATGTGTGAGAGATACCAGTTTTGTTACAAAATTTTTGAAAATTTCATTTTCAAATTTTTTACCATGGTCACTTCTTATTGTACCAATACAAACTCCTTTTTCAGACTGAATTTTCTTACAGAAAATCTTGAATATCTGTGTAGACTTATCTTTGTGGGTTAGGAAATAAACCCATGTCATTCTAGTGAAATCGTCAACAATGACAAAGCCAATCTTTTTCCAGCAAGACTTTAGATTTGAGATAGTCTGAACAAGTGCAAATGTAATAATTCAAGTGGTCCAGTAGTGGAAACAACATCCTTGTTTTTAAAAGAAGTTTTGTGTTGTTTTCCTTTTTGACATGCTTTGCAAGATTGGGTTCCACTGAAAGAAATTCTAGGAAGTCCCTTAACTAGCCCTTTTCTATTGATTTTTGAAATATGTTTCATGTTAACATGTCCAAGCTTTTTGTGCCAGATCCACTTCTATTCAGACGAAGAGAAAAGATAGGTTACATTTTGACTTTCTAGTTCACCCAAATCAACCTAATAAAGATTATTATGTCTGTTGGCTGAGAAAAGAGTAGTTCTATCATGGTTGATGATTGTACACTTTAGTTCAGACTGATTTACCTCCTCTAATTCAGACTCATCTAAACTTGCTTCATATTCTGAATTTGTTTTGGCCATAAGGCTAATTTGAGCAGACTCGATTTCTTCTTCAGACTCACTTATGTTGGTTTAGTCTTCATCATCCTAAGTGATAAGTCCTTTTATCTTTTTGAAAAATTTCTTTTTCTCTCTTCTATCCTTTTGATCTTTGTTCAAAAGAGGACATTCTACCTTTATGTGTCCTGGTATTTTATAGTTGAAACATTCTAAAACAGATTTGTCAGTCTTAAACGTAAATTGAATTTTACCTTTAGGTTCTTTTCTATTGAATCTTCCAACTCCACCTTTCTTCTTTTTCAAAAGTCTATAGAATCTTTTAGTGACAAGGGCCAACTCTTCATCAGTGTCCTCTCCTTCATCAGATGCAAGATCTGAGCTAGTTGACTCCTCAACTCTGGGCTCCTTGCATCTCTTAGAAGTCTCTTTAGACTTCAGGGTAATATTCTTAGAAGATGAGGGCTTTGACACTTCCTTTTGGCTGAGCTTCAGCTTATGAACTCTTAAAACTCCAAGAAGTTCATCATAGTTAGAGTATTGAGGTCCTTGGCTTCCTACACAGCAACACACTTGGCATCAAACTTTTCTGATAACCATCCTAGAAGTTTTACATTGATGTCTTCGGTGGAAGGCGTGGATCCCAGGTCTTTGAGCTCATTGAGAAGAGTCAAAAATCTTTTAAACATTTGGTCAATAGACTCATGATCCTCTATTTTGAAGTTATCATATTTCTTGGTCACAAGAATTTTCTTTGAACACTTAGCATTAAAGGTTTCTTTATAGTTGTGTTGAAGGGCATTCTCAATCTCCTTTGTAGATTTGTAGCTGTAAACCTTATTATATTCAGATTTACTTAGAGCACAGATCAGGAGAAATCTAGCTCTAGCATTTAACTCTATCTTCTTGAAGTCAACAGTGGATCATTTATCTTGAGGAACTAGCTTCCCTTCGCTGTTTGTAAGAGCTAGTTCATCACCTTATACGACATACTGGGTAGAATTGATGAACATTTCCATCCCGTCTTTCTAGTAAAAATAATCTTGACCAAGGAAGGCGGGTGGTGTGTTCACAAAGGAACCTTTTGTAGTAAGCTGATCATGAGAAGAGGCCATGGATCTTAATTCTTTTTACTCGGAGGAGTAATCAACTCGAAAGGATAAGCTTTGATACCAACTGATGGTACAGAGTTAGACTTAGAGATGAGGGGTTGAATAAGTCTTAAACTCTTTCAAAAACAAAAGCATGCAGACTACTGAAGTAGTTAAATTTAATAGACCAGAGAAAGGGATAGAGGATCACGCAATGAATTTATATTGGTTCACTTCCAATGCAGAAGCTTGTCTAGTACCTTTAGACTAAAAGGAGTTTCACTATTGTAAAAAGCGCCTTTACAAGATCTACACCAGCCCAGTGCCTCAAGTATTCTTGATTCCATCCACTTCTGGCTTATAACGTAAGTATTGTTTCAAAGAGCCACTCCTGACTATGGACACCCAAGTATTCTTTCAAAAGCATCTTTAGGCCATAAGTGTTTCTCACACTAATAGACTCTGACAACACACCAGATCTTATAGAGAGTAATGATAAAGAGTTTTTGATGTTATAACAGATAACTCAACATATAAGAAAATGAGATGATAACACAGGTACACTGAGCTACAGACTATATAAGTCAATGTCTGCTAGAAGCAGAACTACTATGAAGACTTAAGAAGTGAAAAGACAAGAACTTAGAAACTTTTAAGAAAAGTCCTCCAGAATTTTGGTTTCTAAAAGAGATTAGAGAGTATTGAATAATGACAGTAAAAAGTCTGTCTTGAATTTGAAAGCTTCTTGTATTTATAGTCCTTCTTGAGATAGTCATTGATTCATCTTATAGGATGTTGATCTTCTTAAGGACTGTATATTCAGTGAGTGCAGAGACATGCTTCAGAGATACTTCCTTAAATGGATTTCCTTAATAGTCTCTTTAAAAAGATCTCTTTTGTTTACCTACTTTGAGTAATCAGGTACAACTCTATAGTAGTTGACCTTAGGATATCTTTTATACGTAGGATTACCTTTTTGCTGACACATTGGAATTTACAAGGCAATTTTCTTGATTTATGTGAGCAGGTCTTCAACTTTTCTATTAATTTCCTTTTTGATGATAGGCACATATTTCAAATGTGAAGGACCATACAATTCCTTATTTAGAAAGGAAAAATCCTTTTCGCATTCTGTATCATGAGAGAGAAGATATCATCTTGAGGTTTGTAGCTTCAGAAGGACTTGGTTTTCTTGAAGTCTTTAGAGAGTACATACTCTTCTTAACATGAGCGAATTTGAGTTTTTACAGACTCCTTTATTCTTTGCAATTGAAGTTCTATAGACTCCCTGTCACACTTGAATAAAATAGTTAGATAAACTATGCATACAGACTTCATTTTAACTAAGAGTCTTGATGTATATTATTAACAAATCTCATGGGGTTTAGACTTCTTAGTCTTGAGTTCTGACTTGATTCTAACAAAAGATTTTGGAGTTTCGGCACTTGAAATTAATTATCGGATGTTGGCTTTTGTAGAACCAATTCTGAATCATCACGAGGTCGATGTTTTTTACTTGTGAAAATGAGGTAAGGGGATGTACTGAGTTTAGGGTATTCTAGAAAATTGTTTTACACTAATGGCGTATTGGAAAGGGTATTTCTAACACACAAATTAAATGAAATTGAATTCTATCTATTGATGTTTCAATTTATATAAATTATATTGGGTTGGAAGTAAATGTTAATGAGTTGGAATTGTTTAAACAATTACTTGAGATTGATTGATGAATTATATATGACTTATATGTTGATATTTTGTGAGACCAATGCTGTTTTAAATTACATGTTGATGTTGAGAATTATTAAAAGAAATTATTGGTGTTGAGAATTGATTTATACCAGACAATATACTTAATTATGTGATGGAATTCATGATTAGTAACTTGTGCATTGGTATATGCTTGCATGGTGATGGAATTAATTAATGATATATGGTTATTAAATTCTATATCTAAAAGAGAAGGAATTTAAGGATGTCCCTTTGAGGCTGGAATGTGAGGACGGTGAATTATGACTTTAATGTTATTATGTTGATGGTTCCTTGTGGCAGGAGTGCTGGAACCAAGTGAAAAATTGCTAGACATTAATTATACATGTTATTTATGCATTGAGTTGTTATGGGCTGACTATTCGGTATAATTTTCCACTTTCTTTTGGCTTCAATGGTCCAAAGGGATCTCGTTGAGTTACCCTGACTAGAGGGACCGTGTGGTTGAGGTAGAGAGCCAAAGGGCTCGAGAACTAAAGGGTTCATGGGGATGTCTAGAGGGACCCCTAGCTGATAACCAATCTTTAAAGTATTCGATACTAGAGTCTAGATGTAGGCTCATTTGTTTAAGAGTCAGTTATGCACTATTACATTGTATTGATGATGATGTGGAACTTAAATCTATGATGGTTAGACCTATGGAATTATAATCTTGAGAATGATGTTATGAACATGATATGCTTAGTTTGAAAATGGTGATAATGGTGTTTAAATTGGTAGTTGTTAGATAATGTTTTTCTATTGTTTATTTTTCTTTTATACTCAAAAATCCAAGCACCACCCCTTTTTTACTTGTGGATTATTAGTTCCTGATAATAGGAACTAGGATGATGCAGGCAAGGCTAGCACTAAATGAGAACATGGAAAATTCAATGCCAAGTGTGGATAATGTTATTGTTATTTTGATAAAACCATGTATATAATTATGTTTGGTAGTACATTATGATCTTGGTAGTCTTTTGATCATGCTTTTGAAAGTTGACTGGTAGCTTAGATATTTATCATTGTTTTGAATTGTAATCATGTTATAAGGATTAGCTTCGTGGTGTTTAATATGATGGAATTCATGTTATGGATCATGAATTTAGCATTATGAGTACGCTTTCATTGGCATTGATATGACAACCGTTGTGACATCCCTAGTTAACTAGGACAAATTCTCTCACCGGAACCTCCTACTTAACTAAGGAGTCAAAACTTGTTTTAGAAAAAGTAAAATTTTTTTATATACGGTGATTACTAAGTCATAAGTCAAAATATAACATACATAGTTCAATTCTCTGAGGCTTAACCATTCTCAAAAGAAAGGGGCATGCAGACACCCAATAAAATATCATTTGTAAACAGTTAACTAACCCCAGTCAAAACATTTGTCCCTATATTGGTTTTCAAAAGCAGAAGGTAGTCCCCGTCCATTTCATAAGCAACTTGACGCCCATTACTATAAGTACTCGATGTCCTACCCATGCTTACCCTATTCTTCAGTTGATGTACACATGGAAAGAAAATAATACAAAACTAGAGGGGTGAGTGAAAACTCTCAACCTAAAAAATTCCCATGCAAGGGGAAAGCCATAACCCATTATACATATTTATATCAAGTATCAAATGAGTTATCACAGTTATCCTCAAGCATTAACACCAAGTAAATTAGAGATATAACATATACATCCAGCCACAACTCATAACATAGATCATAAGAGTTAGTCACACATCTATAATGATATGATGCATAGGTTAGGTTCATTACGACTTATCCTGTTTAATCACCAATATGCAATGAGGCCTAGAATCTCATCATCATAACATCATCGTCATCAATACCTTTCCACGGTACGTCTACCAGGAGGAACACATTAATATCATCAATATCATCACACTAGAGCGATCAAAGCTCGCCAAGTTTTGGCCCAACAACAAAATCTGGATAAGGACGCTTTCTTGTCCCAATCATCAATAATAGATCCATTTCAATAACACCATCGTGATCACTACATCTTCATAGAATTGACACTCCACGACCTCAAAAATATTTGCCATGAACTGTCTGGTCTTGGGGTACGACTCCAAGCCATTGGATGTTCACCCCAGTAATACTCCTAAGATTCATATCTAGAATCGAGACGCTAATGTTCTCTAGTGTACCCGTCATTGTAGCTTTAGCCATCAACTCATCTTATCACATCATCAACCTTAAACCATATCACAAATGTAGTATGCAACTACCATATCAAGTTTTCTTATTCTTTTAATTATAATCGAGTGTCCAACGAAACCTTCCACACCCAATGGCCTTGTTCTTATTGTGAGAAGAATCAATCTCATAGTTTCTCAATAATAAAAGTACTTCAGTCATATATACTAATCCTCGAGTATTGCCTAAATCACATGTTAGAAATATTGAGATCAAGGCTAAAATCAAACAAGTCAAATATCCGACATTAATCTTCTTAGTTACTTGAAAAAGATTTACTTTGTTCCAGAACCATGATAGTTCAAAATACTTCATGTGTAAATTTCTTATATTGAAATGAATAAGAATAACAAAAAGCTTTTTTTAGGCCATTAATGTGTCCTCTGCTATATTTTCCTTATCACAGAGCGATACCTTCTAAGGTCTGCAACTCAAAGAAATTTGTTTGCTTAAAAATTATTGTCAATAGATGGTTGCAACTCTTAGCCAAAACAAAAATTTGAAATTTAAAGGAATTTGATTCATACTAATAAATTTCTCCATTTAAAGTTTTTAGGAAAACTTAATTTAATTTCCCATCGATCTTCACGTGACACCTATTTTAAATAATTCAAGCAGTTGTTTTATAAAATGTTATAACAAAATAAAAATTATAAAAAGTTATAACAAAATAACACTAAGTTCTTGTTTTACCAAAAATCTCAAATCCCATATTTTCTTCACTTTAGTACACAAAACTCAATTTAATAAGGACAATCACCACAACAGCCATTTTCATTTCCTTCCTCAAACCTGGGCAAGATCTATATATCAATTCTCACACTCAATGGGTATTAAATCAACAACAACCTCTTGCCTAGTCATTTCACCTGAAATTCATAATCCAAAAGTCCATAATTTATATAAATTCAAACCAAGGTTCCCGTCAACACTCAGACTTTCCATTTCTTTTTTAAACAGTCAACAACCTCAAATCTTCATGGTTTAGTTCTCAACAAATTTTAATTCATCAAGAGTCCACCCACACAATCACAACATTAAATATCCTTCACACCTCTAAGTAATTTAATCAATCATTTTTAATCAAACACTTGCAACCTATATATCAACCATTCCATAACGTCACACACACATATTTTCAACACTTTCAATCATTATTAATTCAAGAAAAATTATATGTACCCTTACACCATTTGGCTATAACACCATCAACTATTAGAATGTCACCAAAACTTTACTTTTATTAAACATAATATCTTTAATGCGCTTCATGGTCATGCATAACAACATAACTGAAATTTTTAAAGTCAAACCAAGTAATATTACAAGCATTTTATACCTATCACTATTCGGTTTCATCATAACAAACACCAAATAAATTTTTAACACCTTGAAGGTCTATTATCACATTTTATAATCAAGGAAAACACCACAACTTATTCACAACCAAAGAGGGATTACAAAACAGCATTTTATCAACACCTTAAAATCATTTTCTCAACTTAAGATTTTGCCTAAAACCAAGAGAAACACATTGTGTACCTCTCAGCCAAAGAACAACAAAAAGGAACCAAAACTTGGCAATCAAATTGATCATATGCATATACATTTTAGAAACCTTATCATCATGATTATTCACCATCACACAACATGCATCAAATATCCATCATCAATTGTTAAAATCAAACTTGAAATTCAAAAGAAAATAAGCAATCATACTCTCGGCCATGGAGCTCCAAAATACCATTTCCTTTTCTAAAACTTTTTAGCTTTTGGACGTTGATTTCTAAAGAAATTTCAGCACTTAAACTCTAAAAAAATCATGGTTGTTTTGGAGCTTCCACATGGTAAGGATCTTAGGGGGATACTCACCAACCTAATATATGTGAAATCATAAGCAAAAGTGAGAGCTTACTCCCCTTACCTCTTGATCATTCAAGGCAAAGAAAAGAGTTTTAATGGTTCAACTTTTTCCTTGGTCCACCTGTGGGTTCAGCATGAAATAAGGATGGAAATTGGTGCTTGATTGAGGTTTAAATTGAGGGAATCAAAGTTTTAGAGAAGGATAGTGGTACCAAGTGAAGAAATTAAGAGCAATAGGTGAGTTTCCTTTAAGAAATTTCAAGTTGAATGCTAAAGAGAAAGGATAACAGTGTGACGACTTTGCATGCAGTGGAAAAATAGAGCAAATGGTTTCTCTTTAGGCCAAGTTTCCTGAAGCTTTCTTAGTGGTATCAGTCCAATAGTGAGGGAACACATGGTGTAAGGTGTCAATCTAATTGGGCCAAATGTGAGTGGAAAGCTGATGTGGCGTGCATTAGAGAGCAAAAACTTGCAAAAAATTTAAAATTTTGATACGACTAGAATTAGAGAAATATCACAACACAAAAGTTGTAGATCTTTGTTTCCTCTTCGAAACGAGTTATAGCATGCAAAAATTTGATATCGAGAGCGAGAGATATGTCTCGATTACTAAAACTATACTAGATGGCAATTAATTAAGGGTCATCGTGCTTAGAAAAATTGTTGGAAAAAATGCACAAGAAATTAGCTTTTGAACTTTTCATGAAAGTTATAGATATACAAGTTTAGGAATTGTTAAAAAAATAATCATTCAATTTCAAGATCATATGAAAGAGAAAAGCTAAAAATACTGAAGAAGGGTGAACTGGATCAGGGAATTCAAGGATCAGTGCACTATTTTCAAAATTGGCATTGATCTAGCAAGAATTGGGCTTTAAAGTCAACATAGAAGTTGTAGGAAATTTTGATATGGAAATTTAAGGACAAGAATCATTCAATTTTGATAATCGTAGAGTGAGATAGACCCAAAATACTATAGGGTGCGTAGACGTAAAACAAGTTGTCAGACTTTAATTGTTAAATAATTTCCAGGGATTAAACCATTTGGAATTGGGCCTCAGGTCCTTCACGGGAAATGTCACATTTTTCAATACAGATGCTCAGAAACAAAAGTAACTCAAATCAAACACCCGTGACACTCGTTTAGTTAGAATTAGTGAAATATGCTTATACAAAAATCACAATGGGTAAGAATTTCATTCAAATTTCAGTACAGGCACTACTCGGGGTACTTAAAACTTAGCAAGACCATCACCAAACCTTATTCCATCACCTGCTCAGGGTAAAAACAATCTCTGGCTTTATACTGAACCATCAATACATATCTGACCCACCACACATCTTATCACATCTATTATCACATATAAATAATATTTTCTCTTGCACTTAATTTTTCTGTTAAACAAACTTCTAATATACGTATACACACACACATATCAAATAAATCCGGTTGAAGCCCAAATATTCACATCACACAGCACATACACATATCATCATCTTACCTTTGGTATGAGGACCAATTACACACAAACAAGGGATGTTACACTTTTATCTCCTTTTTAGGAATTTCGTCCCTTAAATTCTATCAAGCATCAAAATCAAATAGATAAGGATAAAGAACTTGTATCTTTTTCTTAAGCACCCACGTAGTATCTTCGTCATCTGTTGAACTTCATATTACTTTCACCAAAGGTATCTCCTTTCCCCTGAGCTGTTCAATACGTCTGTCTGTAAATCTTTATCAGTGATGCCTCATAGGTAAGATTTTCTTTCAAGGAAAACTGGTCAGGACTCAAGACATGCTCAAGATTCAGTACATACTTACGGAGTTGAGAAACATGAAAACATTATAGAGATTTTCCAGTTCAAGAGGTAAGGCTATCCTATAAGCATTCGATCTGATTCGTTCGATGATCTGGTAGGGTCCTACGTACTTAGGACTGAACTTCTTGGTTTTCAACATTCTTCCCATTCCTGTTACTAGGGTGACCCTTAAGAAGACATGATCTTCTTCTTTCAACTCAAGCGATTTTTGCCACTTGTCATAATAACTCTTCTGGCAATCTTGAGATGTCTTCATAACAGCTTGAATTTCTTTGATTCGCTCGGTGGTCTTCTGAATAATTTCTAGTCCAATAATTCTTTTTTCACCAATCTCGAACCAACACAAAGGCGTTTGACACTTCCTCCCATACAAAGCCTTGTAGGGTGTCATCCCAATACTAGCGTGGTAGCTGTTGTTGTAAAAGAACTCTACGAGCAGTAGGTACTTGTGCCAACTTCCTTTATACTCAAGTGTACAGATTTGTAATAGATCCTCTAAGGTCCTAATTGTTAGCTCGGATTAACCGTCGGTTTGGGGGTGGTAAGTTGAATTCAGCTTCAATCGCATGCCCAAAGCTTGTTGCAGACTTTCCTTGAAATGTGAGGTAAAATAAGGATCTCTATCAGACACAATCGTAGATGGTACTCTATGTAGTCGTACAATCTCTTTGATGTAGATCTACGTGAGCTTCTCCAAAGAATATTTCATATTAATTGGAATAAAGTGCGCAGTCTTCGTAAGCTGATCCACCACTATCCAGATTGTGTCATATCCTGTTGGGGTCTTCAGAAAACTAAATACAAAGTCCATGGCAATCTCATCCCATTTCTACTCAAGAATTTCTTAAGGCTGAAGAGTCTCATAGGGTCGTTATTGCTTTGCCTTCACTTTCTGATAAATTAAGCATTTAGGCACGTACTCAACAATGTTTCTTTTTATTCCTGGCCACCAAAACACTTTCTTTAGATCTTGGTACATTTTGGTAGATCCTGGGTGTACGCCATATCTGCTTTTATAGGCTTCTTCCAAAATGGATCTTCTCAACTCAGCATCCTTGGGTACACATTGTTGTTCAAGTGGCCTCAATACTCAAAAGGGGGGGTGAATTGTGTTTTAAAACTTTTAGTTAGAATGCCTTTAAAATTGATTTCTTTTTCACTAAGTATGTTTGTATGTAAGAAATAGCAAGTGCAGAGCAAGAATCAATATGAAAAAGTGTGCAAATGTTGCTAAAGCAATTTATCAAACACTTGGTATGCAACACTTTAACTTAGCCTAGTTACTCAAGTTCAAGCAATAATATCATAATCAAATCAATATACCAATTAAGTACAGTAAGTAAATGCAAGAGAGTAGGGAAGAAAAGTTTGCAAACCAATTTAACGAGTTCCACCAACCCGGTGTACGTCTCACCTTCAAGCAACCCACTTGAAGGATTTCCACTATTGAAGTTTAGAGATACAAGCTATGAGCAATTGCAGCTTCCTAGTGTCCCACATTCAAGAACTCAATCCTCACTAGCACAAGGGCAACCCACCCAATCTCTCAAACTCTTAATACCCAAAGTTTGAACCCCAACCTTTGTGACCACTCAACCTAGAGTGAATAAACTTAGTGTTTGGTGTTTGTGTTTACAAGCAATATGCTCTCTCAATAGAGTAGATGAACAAATGAAGGCTCACACAATTTCTAACTCTCACAAGAGAGGATTTACAAATATAAGCTCTAAGTTTCAGAAAATGAAACTAAATAAAGAAATAGAACTCATAAGACTCAAGATTTGATTTCCCTTTAATGGATTTAATTGCTTAAGTAGCTTGAAGGAGTCTTGCATTTATAGGCCTTGGAGAGGTGCCCTAAAGTCTTTAGAGCCATTGAACAGCATGCGCATTCGAGTTGGAATGGAGAAATGAGCTGGTTTCCCACTTAAAAACGCTTTTTCCCAAATTCTGGCACTAGTGTAATCGATTAGGCCTCGAGTTGTAACCGATTACACTTTGAATTCTTCAGTGTAATTGGACTGGTAATCGATTAGCCTTTCCCATGTAATCGATTAGCTAAGAGATAGAACCTTGCTAATCGATTATTCTTTACCTTGTAGTCAATTATGAGTGGCACCTGATGCATTTAATTTGGTTACACAGCATGGTAATCGATTGTAGCTTATGTGTAATCGATTGGGTATCAAACAGAAACTCTGTAATCAATTAGTTCTTAAGTTATAATCGATTAGGGACATTACAGAACACTGGTAATCGATTATGGCAGCTTTGTAGTCGATTAGCAGATGTACTTGATGCTTTTAATTCATTTTCTCAGCTTGGTAATCGATTGGCTTCCTTGGTGCAATCGATTAGGTGACAAACAGAAGCTCTCTAATAGATTATGTTAAATATAGAAGCTTCGTAGTTGATTAGCTCTGGTCTTGTAATCGATTAGTTTGTGTGTTTTTGTAGGTCTGATGTTGTTTTCTCTGTTATCATGGTAGCTTGAGCCTTTTGCTTTGAGTCTTCAATTCCTTTTGTCATTATCAAAATTATTTATCCTAAAATGCATATTCAAACACATTCTCCCCCCTTTTGATGATGACAAATAGTGTTCATCTCATGAGGGTGTTAGTTCAAATAAAATTATCACCAATGATTATCTCTAAATTTATCTCTAAGGTTATCTCTTAATCATTGTCTTTAGAGTTATCTCAAAAATTATATCCTCCTATCTAAAGGAGTTTATGCCATTAAAAAATTTGAAGATAATCATCTGTTGCTTTAACCACTTGTTATTTTTAGCAAATTTTGATTTTAACAAATTCAATTACTTTAGATGAACTTCAATTATTCTCCCCATTTGTAATCATCAAAAATAAATAAGGCAATAGAGACATAATTGAAAGGAAATTGCATTCACTTAAAGGAAAGGTACATCAAGAAAATTTATAGAAAGGAAAAACATAATCAAAGATATCCTAACAAAACATGATAAACTAGGATCTAATTATCCAGATTAAAAAAACAAAATTCAGAAATTTGGTGAGACAACTCTTCATAACATTGTTGCATGAGTTCATAGTGTTGTTGCTCAGTCATTTGGAACTCTTGAAGAGTGTTATCAAGTTTATCAAAATGCCAATCAAGATATGCATAAAGATAAGTGAAGGGATCAGTGGGAGCAGAGGGTTCGCTTTAAGGTGCTTGTATGGCGGGAGGAGGAGGAACAAGATCATTTGCTGGAGCCTCAAAAGGGATGTTAGCATGAATACCTTCCATCTTGGACATCCAAACCCCATTGACAAAAATTATGCCCATCTTTGTGAGATGATGGGTGCCAATGCATGATTTTAGGGGTACCTTCTTAGCAAATTCCCCGGCAAGATCAACACCAAATGCTTTGAAGATTTTGGTGAGGAGGATAGTATAGGGAAGTTTTTGTTGGTCCTTGGCTTTGAGCATGTTCAGTTTAAGGAGTTGAATCCAGTTGATCTCCTTCTCATTGTGCATAGCCCACATTAGGAGGACGTCATCTTCCTCAACCAAGGCATAGTTGCCACCACGAAGAACAAGAAGCTTAACCAAAAAGAAGTGGAGAAGACGATTGTTAAGAATAAGATGGCCTACCAGTTTATGATTGCTTCAGGGGCGGTCAGCCTTCCAAAGAGATTGACGGGCAGTAATGGCATTGAATTCCCACTCATCTTCCAGATTACCACCAACAAATTCAGCATCAGAGATCGGAAGTTGGGTTATCTCAGCCAGTTGTTCATTTGTAATCCTAAGAGTCACATTTTTGACTCTTGCCTCAAGCAACCCATCAACAATCCTTAAGTTGCAGAAGAAAACTCTAATGAGTTTGGGGTATTAAAATTCTTCCTTAAGAGTAAGGAAAGGAAAAAGTTTATAGTGATGAAGGGTGGTTAAATACTTCAGCATTAATGAAATGAGGGGAAATTATGTCCTTTTCAGAGAAGTTCTTGATGAAATTTTGAAGGTCTCTTGGTGTGGAGAAGAACCTTGAGAAGTCAAGGGGGTTGTTGGTTTGGGCCATGGAGGACCTAGCTCTCTTCACAGTTCTAGAGGAAGACATAATTGAAGATGAAGAAGAGAGAGTGAAAGAGCTTTAAGAGGTTTAAGAGATTAGAGAATAGGTAATGTGATGGTGTGAGATGGAAGTGGTGTGGGAAGGGGTATTTATAGGGTTAGGGGAGATGGATTAAGGTTTGGAGAATGAGAAATAGGGTTTAAAGAGGTGAGTGTGGATTGGGCCAATGTTTTTCACTTGGATTTTGCAGAAGTGACGCTTCTGATACACTCGTAATCGATTACGGGGTTACTCGTAATCGATTACACCTTTTCAGAATTTGAATCGTCAGGTGTTCTAATCGATTGGGCCAGGTTGGTAATCGGTTGCATTAAAAACAGATCCTTGGAAATCGATTAGGGGGAGTATGTAATCAATTATCAGGAAGATGAAACATCAGTAATCGATTAGACAGAGGTTCTAATCAATTTGGCATGAAACAGAGAGCTAGTAATCGATTAGCTATTAGAGTGTAATCAATTATATATGAAATAGAAGGTTACTAATCGATTAGGTAAGGCTGTGTAATCGATTAGGGAAGCCCAGAAATACTTAAAACATACAGATTTCAAACAAAGGCACTTGAGATTCAATATATCATACCTCAATCAATTACTTACTCATTAAACATACTGTAAAGTAAGGATTTATCAAAATCATTCAATATTCAAACACAATTTGAAATATCTAGGATTCCTAATTCTCTTCTAATATATATAAATTGTTTCTTTGCAAGAGGATTGGTGAAGATATCAGCTAGTTGTTTAGAAGTTTCAACATGTTCAAGCAAACAATCACCCTTTAACACATGATCTCTAATGAAATGATGTCTTATCTTTATATGCTTAGTCCTTGAACGCATGACAGGATTCTTTGAAATATTAATGGCACTAGTATTGTCACATTTAAGAGGCATGTGGTCTAATATAACACCAAAGTCAAGAAGTTGTTGCCTCATCCAAAGGATTTGAGCACAGCAACTTCCAGCTGCAACATATTCTGCCTCAACTATTGATAAAGCAACACTTACTTGTTTCTTGCTATGCCAAGAAACAAGAGAGCTACCAAGAAAATGACATGTACCACTAGTGCTTTTTCTATCAAGTTTACATCCAGCAAAATCAGCATCAGAATATCCTATTAGAGTACATTCAACACCTTTAGGATACCAAAGACCTACATTTAGAGTGCCAACAAGGTATTTCATTATTCATTTTACAGCAGTGAGGTGAGATTCTTTTGGACATGCTTGATATCTAGCATACATGTAAATGAAAAACATTATGTCCGATCTACTTACAGTAAGATAGAGTAAAGATCCAATCATACCTCGATATTTGGTAATTTCCACATCTTTACCTTTCTCATCTTTGTCCAAGTAGCAAGATGTGCTCATAGGAGTGGCAATTTCATTTGCCTTTTCCATGTTGAATTTCCTAAGCAACTCCTTACAGTATTTGGATTGACTAATTAATGTACCTTCTTTGGTTTGCTTAATTTGTAGCCCAAGGAAGAATGTAAGTTCTTCTATCATGGACATCTCAAATTCATCCTGTATTAACTTAGCAAACTCCTTGCAAAGTGATTCATTAGTAGCACTAAAAATGATATCATCTACATATACTTGCACCAATAGTATGTCATTCTTCTTATGCTTAATGAGTAATGTTGTATCAACCTTTCCTCTTTCAAAATTGTTTTTCAAAAGGAATTTGCTTAATCTTTCATACCAAGCTTTTGGAGCTTGTTTTAAACCATATAAGGCTTTTCTTAGTTTGAAAACATGATTTGGAAATTGATAATTTTCAAAACCAGGAGGTTGATCAACATATACTTCTTCTTGAATGTATCCATTTAAGAAAGCACTCTTGACATCCATTTGGTACAATTTAAAATCTTTACAACATGCAAAGGCTAATAATAATAATCTAATAGCTTCTAGCCTAGCTACGGGTGCATACGTTTCTTCATAATCTATGCTCTCTTCTTGATTATAACCCTTAGCTACTAACCTAGCTTTGTTTCTAGTGATTATTCCATTTTTATCTAGCTCGTTCCTAAATACCCATTTAGTACCTATTATTTGGTGATCATTGAGTCTTGACACTAATTCCCAAACTTTATTTGTTTCAAATTGATTTAGCTCTTCTTGCATGGCCAACATCCAATGTTCATCAATAATAGCTTCATCAATGATTTTAGGTTCAATTTGAGAAACAAATGCTAAATGATTGCAAGTGTTAAAAGAACGTCGGGTACTTACACCTTTTGTGATATCACCTATAATGTTGTCCAAAGGATGGTCTTTTGAGGTGCTCCATTCCTTTTGTTGAGTTTCCACTCTTTGTGTTGTGTCTTTTTCTTTGTTATCTTTTTCTTTGTCATCCAAGTTCAATTCTTGGAAAGTACCTACAAGATCATCAAAATCTTCCTTTCTCAGAGGGTTATGGCTATTTTTATCAAATTTCACATGAATTAATTCCTCCATAGTATTTGTTTGTTTGTTAAATACTCGATAGGATTTACTTGATGATGAATATCCAAGAAAGATTGCCTCATCAACTTTTACATCAAACTTTCCTAGATTATCCTTTCCATTGTTAAGCACAAAGCATTTACATCCAAATATATGAAAATAAGAGATATTGGGTTTTCTTCCTTTGTAAAGTTCATAGGGAGTTTTCTTTAGAATAGACCTTATTAAACATCTATTCATCACATGACAAGTGGTATTTACCGCATCGGCCCAAAAATGTTTCGCAATGTTATTTCATTTAACATGGTTCTTGCAAGCTCCACCAAATATCTATTTTTCCTTTCAACTACTCCATTTTGTTGTGGAGTTCTAGGAGCTGAAAAATTATGACCATGTTTTTCGCAAAATTTCTCAAATAGTTTATTTTTAAATTCTCCCCCATGATCGGTTCTTATGGATGCAATCTTTGAATTTTGCTCATTTTAGATAATTTTGGCTAGTTTCTTGAATGCATGATATGCTTCATTTTTATGAGCAAGAAATAAGGTCCATGTATATCTTGAATAGTCATTTATAATTACTAGACCATAGTAATTACTACCAAAGCTTTTGATTTTGGAAGGTCTAAATAGATCCATGTGCAAAAGTTGTAAAGGCCTTTGAGTAGAAACAATGTTTTTAGCTTGAAAAGATGCCTTTACTTGTTTTCCCTTTTGACATGCATCACAAAATTTATTTTCAAATTTAAGCTTTGGCAAACCAATTACCAATTCTTTAGAAACAAGTTTGTTTAGATGGTCTACATGTATATGTGCTATTCTTCTATGCCATAACCATGATTCATCCTCTCTAGTCATGAAGCATTGCACATCATTTGAAGACAAGCTATCAACATCAATCATGTAAATATTATCAATTCTTTTACCAAAAAATTTAACTTCCTTGTTTAGCTTATTTTCAATTATGCAACAATTAGATTCAAACAATACTCTATATCCTTTATCACATAATTGACTTATGCTAAGCAAGTTATGTTTAAGTCCTTCAACATATAATACATCACTAATTGAGGTAGAGGAATTTTTACCAATGTTTCCAATGCCAAGTATTATTCCTTTGGTATTATCCCCATAAATGACGCTTCCTTTTCTTTTGGGAGTGAAGGTTGTGAATTTGCTCATATCTCCCGTCATGTGCTTTGAATACCCACTATCCAAGTACCAATGGGTGTTACTTGCCTTGAAGCATACCTATAAAACAAAATTAGTTTAGAGACCTTGGTACCCATTTTATGTTGGGTCCTTTTTGGTTAGCTTGTGGTAATGTCCCTTTGGGAACCCCACCTTTCTTACCACTTTTGGTCCAAGCTTTCTAATATGGCAATTTAAAGCATTATGTCCTTTAACACCACAATGATTGCATTTAGTGAATGGTGATGAAGATTTTCTAGGTGGTACAAAGAAGTTTTTATAATGCTTTTCCTTTTTGGTGGAGTTATATCCTAAACCAGTTTTTATCAAACATGCATCTTTGATTTCCAAGTAATACATTCAAATTATCTCTACCATTTGTAAACTTTTCTAAGGTTTTATTTAAGTCTAAAACCTTAGTTTCTAGGATGTCACATTTCTTTACAAAATCACAAGGTTTATTCTTGGAGCATGCTTGAACATTTGCTAATTCTTCTTTCAACCATTCATTTTCTTTGCCAAGTTCTACAAGATGCCTTTCAAGAGTATCAATAGTTTTCCTAGATAACTTGTATTTGTTTGAGATTTTAACAAACTTGTCATACAATTTCTCAAATGCATTAAGTAATTCATTTCTATCTAAGTCAAGAAGACTTACCTCATCATCTTCCTCTTGATGATTTGCCATGAGGCATAGATTGGCTTCCTCATTTTCAGATTCGTCCGAGTTACTTATATCATTTTTATCCCAAGCAATGTAAGCTCTTCTTCTTACTCTTTTCTCCTTGTTCTTCTTCTTGAGATTTGGGCAGTCTACCTTGAAATTCCCTTCCTTGCCATATTCAAAACAGTTTGGTGAAGAAGAGTTTTCATTAGAGGTAGGTTTCTTACCTTGAGATTTGAAGCCCTTTTGGAATTGTTTGTTCCTCATAAATTTCCCGAAACGCTTCATAAACAATCCAAATTCCTCTTCTTCATCAAGCTCACTACCGGATTCTTCTTCATTGATAGAAGTGGCCTTGAGAGCTAGACCTTTCTTCTTGGAAGATTTTTATTCCTCTTCCGCCATCCTTAATTCTTTCAACTCTTGTTCCTGTTCTTGTAACTT
This sequence comes from Clitoria ternatea, assembly GCA_037962975.1. Classification (NCBI taxonomy): domain Eukaryota; kingdom Viridiplantae; phylum Streptophyta; class Magnoliopsida; order Fabales; family Fabaceae; genus Clitoria; species Clitoria ternatea. Next base: position 267,808,385 of record CM075671.1, read on the forward strand.
ACCGAATAGTGTAGCAAGAGACATTTCATTGATGCTAGGAGATTGTTTGATGGCGGTGACTAGAGGTTGCCATTCCCTGGTGAGACTTTTTAACACTTTATGAATAAGTTCTTTGTTAGTGTAAGTCTTGCCAAGAATAATGAGATGATTTATAACAAGGGTGAACCTCTTTTTCATATCAACAATTGTTTCCCCAGAATTTAATCTAAAGCTTTCATATTGACTAGTTAAGGTACTAATCTTAGAGTCTTTGACATCACTTGTACCTTCATGGGTTATTTGTAAGGTATCCCACATATCCCTGGCAGATTTACATGTAATTACTCTAAAGAATTCATCAGGGTCTAAAGCTAAAGTGATAGATTTTTGGCTTTATAGTTATATTGGACTTTCTTTTCTTCGCTAGTCCAATCATCCATCAATTTTTCTACTTGCTTACCATCTACAATATGCATGGGTATGAAAGGACCATTTTCAATTGCATTCCAAACTTTAAGATCAATAGATTGTACAAAAATTTTCATCCTTTCCTTCCAAAAAGCATAACCTTCCCCATTGAAAGTAGGAGGTCTATTTGTAGCACCACCCTCAGGAAAAAGGTTTAGAGAATTAGAGGCCATTGTTCTCTTAAAGTTGTTAAGCTTGATCTACCAAGAGTCAAGCTCTGATACCACTTGTTGTTCAAGTGGCCTCAATACTTAAGAGGGGGTGAATTGAGTTTTAAAACATTTAGTTGGAATGCCTTTGAAATTGATTTCTTTTTCACTAAGTATGTTTGTATGTAAGAAATAGCAAGTGTAGAGCAAGAATCAATATGAAAAAGTGTGCAAATGTTGCTAAGGCAATTTATCAAACACTTGGTGTGTAACACTTTAACTTAGCCTAGTTACTCAAGTTCAAGCAATAATATCATAATCAAATCAATGTACCAATTAAGTATAGTAAGTAAATGCAAGAGAGTAGGGAAGAAAATCTTGCAAACCAATTTAACGAGTTCCACCAACCCGGTGCATGTCTCGCCTTCAAGAAACCCACTTGAAGGATTTCCACTATTGAAGTTTAGAGATACAAGCTATGAGCAATTGCAGCTTCCTAGTGTCCCACACTCAAGAACTCAATCCTCATTAGCACAGGGGCAACCCACCCAATCTCTCAAACTCTCAATACCCAAAGGTTGAACCCCAACCTTTGTGACCACTCAACCTAGAGTGAATAAACTTAGTGTTTGGTGTTTATGTTTACAAGAAATATGCTCTCTCAATAGAGTAGATGAACAAATGAAGGCTCACACAATTTCTAACTCTCACAAGAGAGGATTTACAAATATAAGCTTTAAGTTTCAGAAAATGAAACTAAACAAAGAAATAGAACTCACAAGACTCAAGATTTGATTTCCCTTTAATGGATTTGATTGCTTAAGTAGCTTGAAGGAGTCTTGCATTTATAGGCCCTGGAGAGGTGCCCTAAAGTCTTCAGAGCCGTTGCACAGCATGGGCATTCGAGTTGGAATGGAGAAATGAGCTGGTTTCCCACTTAAAAATGGTTTTCCCCAAATTCTGGCACTAGCGTAATCGATTAGGCCTCGAGCTGTAATCGATTACACTTTGAATTCTTCAGTGTAATTGAACTGGTAATCGATTAGCCTTTCCCATGTAATCGATTAGCTAAGAGACAGAACCTTGCTAATCGATTGTTCTTTACCTTGTAGTCGATTATGAGTGGCACCTGATGCACTTAATTTGGTTACGCAACATGGTAATCGATTGTAGCTTATGTGTAATCGATTGAGTATCAAACATAAACTCTGTAATGGATTAGTTCTTAAGTTGTAATCGATTAGGGACATTACAGAACACTAGTAATCGATTATGGCAGTTTTGTAGTCGATTAGCAGATGTACCTGATGCTTTTAATTCATTTTCTCAGCTTGGTAATCGATTGGCTTCCTTGGTGCAATCGATTAGGTTACAAACAGAAGCTCTCTAATCGATTAGGAGAGATCTTATAATCGATTATGTCAAAGACAGAAGCTTCTTAGTTGATTAGCTCTGGTCTTGTAATCGATTAGCTTGCGTGTTTTTGCAGGTCTGATGCTGTTTTCTCTATTTTCAGGGTAGCTTGAGCCTTTTGCTTTGAGTCTTCAATTCCTTTTGTCATTATCAAAATTATTTATCCTGAAATGCATATTCAAACACACACATAATCTACCATGGTATTTGATCACTTCTTGTTCATCTCTAACAAGCTCTTTTGTCTTTGTTTGCTTCAACTGCTCCTGCAAGGCTTCGTCTGTTTCTTGAGTTTCCCTTACTTAATTTAGTAAATCATTTGTGACCTTCATCATTCCCACCATCAAACTTCCTGGTTCAGCTAACACAACAATATTCAAATCATGAAATTGTTCGACTAACTCCAGCTCTTTGGTCACCATGTACGATAAATGCAGTGATTTCTTGTTGAGAGCATGAACTACTATATTTGCCTTTTCGGAATAATAACGAAGCTCGAAATCTTAGTCCTTGATAAACTCCATCCACCTTTACTGTCTCATGTTAAGCTCTTTCTGATTGAAGAGGTACTTTAAACTCTTGTGATCGCTGAAGACTTCAAACCCCGTGTTATACAAGTAATGCCTTTAAATTTTCAGATCAAAAACAACTGCAGCTAGCTCCAGATCATGTGTTGGGTAGTTCATCTCATGCGTTCTTAATTGACGCGATGCATACACCACAACTTTCCCTTCTTGCATCAGAACACATCCTAGACCTTGTCTTGATGCATCGTAATATACCTCATATGACTTGGCTAGATGAGGAAAAATCAACACTGGTGCACTAGTAAGCTTTTCTCTAAGCTTAAGAAAACTATTTTCACACTGGTCGCTTCACACAAAAGGTTGATGTTTGTGAGTCCGCTTGGTTAGCTAGCAAGACCAAAGAAACTATAGATTTCTGCCACACTTCTCAGTATTTCCCAATTCAGTATTGCTTCAATCTTAGTAGGGTTTACAATTATTCCCTCTTTAGAGATAGCTTTACGTCTAACTTTCTTGTGTGTAGCATGTTGAGAACGATTCTAAAATGCTCTTCATGCTCTTTATAACTCTTGGAATACACCAAGATATCATTGATAAACACGACCACAAACTTATCAAGATACAAATAAAAGATGCGGTTCGTGTAATCCATAAAAATTACGGGTGCATTCGTGACTCCAAAAGGCATGACAAGATACTCATAATGACCATAGTGAGTCCGAAACGTAGTTTTTAGAATATCTTTCTTCTTCACACGTATCTAATGGTAGCCAGACCTTAAGCTGATCTTGGAACATACAATGACTCCTGATGAGTCTCTAAAAGACTCATTATTTAATATTTATTTTATGACAATTTAAAGGAAATTTGTGTAAAATAATTATATTTCTAATTATATTATTCATAAAATAAAGTATTAGTTTTGATTAGTAAAAATAGAGAACTATTGATAAATTAAGCATGTTTTATGTAGTAAATTGTAAATGGAGCAAAAAGGGAAAGAAGATGAAGAATAGTTATGCTGTCAGAACCCCAGAATAGTTATACCATCAGAGTTGGATTATTCGTCATTTCTGCGTGGGTACGCTAGACCCAGCGTTGGTTGTAACACCTCTATTTTTATTTTAATTACATAAAATTTTTTATATTAAAATTTTGAAGGAATTAGATTATGGTTCTTTAGAACTTTTTAATCTATGTATTATTTATATTTTTTAGAATTTTTTAGAATTTTTGAAATATTTTAATAAAATAATATTTTTTAGATAATTTTAAATTCATATAAAGTGACTTAAAATTAAAAATATTTATAAGAAAGTGAAGTTAAATTATAAGAAAATTTTCTAAAATATATTTCAAGTAGACTTATCTAAAAATGAGCGGTTAATTTTTCTCAATCGTAAAAGAATTAGAAACATACCAATAAATTTTTATTAACAAAAAATTTTAGATTTTTAAAATTTAAACTTTATATTACTTATTATAAAATTAGTGAGGACTGATGTAATATCGCTAAATTTCAAAAAGAACTGAATTTGAATATTTAAAATATATCGAGTGAAAGGTTAGTATTTGGCTTAATAATTCAGCCGACATTTACTATGCAAAACACTGTACGTGTATGAAATTTTAAAACTTGCACAGTAACCAGAAACGAAAATTTTAGAAATTGCACATCACTTTTATAATAAAATAATGAAATGCACAGTAACTTTTCTAACTATAAATACCGAAGGAATTCTTCGTTAGAATTCACAATTTCAGATTAAATTTTTTTAATATAGTAGTAATAGAGAGATAGTGGTGGAAGTAAGAGAGAGAAATAATTTTTTTAGAAGGAGGTTCTGCTAAAATAACAAGGTAAGAATACATCTCTTTTATGTTTTTTAAGGTTATTTTCATATCGTTTTAGAAATATATTATTATAGTAGATATAATATTATTTTAAGTTACTATTTTAAATAGTAAAATACTATTTCAATAGTAAACTACTATTTCAATAGTAAATTACTATTCAAATAGTAAATTACTATTTACTTTTACTATTTAATGTTACTATATATGTTTTACTATTTATTGTTACTATTCATATTTTACTATTTATTGTTACTATTTATGTTTTACTATTTACCATTACTATTCACTAACTATTTAAAATTTACTGTTAATGTGCATAATTATTATTTATCCTTCCTGTTTTAAATAGTAATCTAAATTTTCATCTTGTAACTATATTAAAATGAAATTGGTAATGTTTTAGAACTCGGAGACGAGGCGCGCCCGGATTTTCTATAACGAATCAGGATACAAGAGGTAATGGGGAGTGAGATAAGAATATAATATGAAAAGACATAAGAATAATGGGAGGAGTCTCCTACTCCTTTTAAATTTAATAACATTATTATTTTTAAAATAATAACTTTTTGACTTAAAATTTATAATAAACTATAAATTAAGAATCTTGTGTAACTTACTCTGACATACCTATGTAAGGACCTGGACTTTTATAACCTATGCGAACTGGACTAAACCTATGTAAGGACTTGGACTATAATGACCAATATGAACTGAAATATACCTATGCGAAGACTGGAATTTTATGGACTTACATAAACCTATGCGAGGAAATGGACTATAAGGACTTAAAATCAATTTTAAATAACCATTAAAAATTTGGATTACATTTATGAATAATATTTAATTGATTTGATTTGATTATAATTGATAATATATGATTGTGATTGATGATATTTAATTGTGATCAATAATATTTGATTGTGACTGATGATCTTATGATGTGGAGTTTGAGCATATAGCAAGCATGGCGAAAAGCTAAAACTCAGTAAGAATTTTCTTACCTTACTCTTTAAATTACTATTCTAAGATAAAATATTTTTTAATCATTTGAGTCTTTTATTTCTTCTTAGAAATTATTTTCACTATTTTACTTTTGATCTTTAGAAAAAAATCTAGTATTTATTTCAAAAAGAAGCCATTTTATGAAAATTAATTTATAAAAAGATTGAGATAATTAATTCTTGAATTAAAGAAAAATTTTATAGTTTTAAATATTTTTGGTTAATAATTTTAAAAAATTTATTATTCTCTTTAGTAAAATAAAATTTTCAAAAGTAAATAATTTTGTTTTTTTCTAACCTAATAACTAAATTGTTAAGATTCAATTTAAAAAAGATTATGTAAAAGATAGATTTTCTATGAGAAGTTTTGAGATATTTAAGACTTGGAAACTCAATTTTGGTGAGAATTGAATTTGAAAATTGTACCAAATTTATTTCTGTATGACAGAAATTCAGAGAATTGAGGAAATGTATAGTTTATTAAGATGATGTTGTAAACCTTTATGGTATTTAATAATTGAGTTTCTAAAAGCCTTAACTAACTAAATACACGAGTAGTTCATGCATCATAAATCATTAAAGTGAAACAAAATGATATTGTCTGGGGATGGATTATAGAAACTGGGGATACATTAGAGGAGACTTAATTACGAGCCTTGAGATGAGAGGGTGTGAAAGGGTACTTCAGGGGACCTCGGGTAACTCCCTAGTGTCGGGTACTTTCACAATAAAAACTTTCTCAATCTGCCTAGTCTCTCAGTGTTTCCATGTCAGTTGAGCTATTCATATTATTATTATCCGGACTTATGGAACAATGTAAACTCCTGGTTGGCCCAGTGCAAATTAAAATTTAAGGCCCACATATATAAGTAAGTTATGATGAAGATATTTCATAATATTCATGCATTCATAATTGATTGTGTATGTCATTATGATTGATATTATTATATATTAGTTTGTGAAAATCCTTTATTGCTTATGCCTCATTTGGGAAGATTATATTTTGTTTCTCACTCCTTTCTCCGTGTTTTTGTTTCATATGTTTTAAATTGATGGTTCAGAGGGAAGGATCAAAGAATCTCAGCAGTAAATATAACACATTCTCGAAAAGGAGCTTGGTATGAATACCGTGGTCTAATGAATAAATAATGCTATTAAGTAACTGCTTCTGGGCCATGGAGTTTCTTTTTTTTCTTATAATGTTTAATATTTATTTTCTTTGGATGAATGTAAAATTACTTTATAAGGTTTTAATAATATTTATGAGGTATTTCAGAAATAATGTATGTAATATATTCCGATAGTTTCTTTTTAACAATCATATCTTTAGTAAAAAAATTACAATTTTTTATAGAATTTATTAAGGTGTAACAGAGGGTGTTACAAAGTGGTATCAGAGCAGTTAATGTCATAGGCCTGGGGAAAAGGTCTATCTTGCTTTATCTGTAAACTCTGTGTAGGTAATAGAAAATAGAATAGCTGACTTGGTAGTAACTGTGATTGATGTGACAATTCTCAGTTACTGTGAAACAGGAAACTAATGGCCGGAAACGATCTTGCTGGAGTTGTAGAACGCTTAATCAATGCAATGGGAGCACATGAAGGTCAAGGTAATAATACCTTGAGAAGGTTGGTCCTTTTCAAAAAGTGCAATCCACCTCGTTTCAAGGGAGGATATAACCCTGATGGAGCGCAAATCTGGATTCGAGAGATAGAGAAGATATTTCGAGCATTGTAATGTAATGAAGCTGATAAGGTAGTCTTCGCTACTTATGCCTTATCTGAGGATGCCGAACATTGGTGGGATAACATGCGTAGACAATTCGAAGTCAACCACATGGAGATCACCTGGGATTATTTCAAGGATATGTTCCTGGAAAAATACTTTCCAGCTGATGTTAAAGAGAAAAGACAATTCGAATTCCTATCGCTGACCCAAGGAAATATGACCGTGGGAGAGTATGCATTCAGGTTTGAAGAGCTGTCTCGTTTTTATTCTCATTATAATAATGCTACTAATAAAGCTATATGAATGCAGGAAATCTGTGAATTTTCTGTGTTGGTAAATCGCTGCAGGATCTTCAAAGAGGATTATAAAGACAGAATGATCAAAAGCCATGAACCTATTCATAAGGCGGGAGAAATGAGAAGTGGAGGACCTCACCATCACCAGAGAAGAGACTTCAGGAGGAAAAAGCCTTATCAAGTGCCATTTCATGGATTTGGAGCAGTATCTATTCCTAACAAACCCCAAGTTTCAACTGGAAGCTATTACCCAACACCTGCATTAAATTTTAAATGCTTTATCTGTGGAGGACCCCATTTGAAAATGGATTGTCCTAAAAACACTTATATTTGCTTTAAGTACAATAAATCAGGTCATCATATCAAGAGATAAAGAGAGAGAACCCTGAAGGTGCAAGTCCATGAATACTCAAGGACGCGTGCACAGTGCAGTCAGAAGGTCGAAGGCAAAAGGAAAGGTTTTTACAATTACTGGGGAAGAAGCATATCATTCTGATTCCATGGTGGAAGGTAAGTGTATCATTAATAAGATTCCTTTAAATGTTATGTATGACTCAGGTGCATCATATTCCTTTATTTCCAATGACTATGTAGAAAAACTAAAATTACCAGTGATAGAATTGCCATTTGATTTATCTATTCATATTCCTAGAAATAATCCCATTGTCACTTCTAAAGCCTGTTGGGAATGCCCTATTGTCATTGATGGTAGGGACTTTTAGGCTAATATCTTTTGCTTACCCCTTTTTGGCTTAGAAATTACTATTAGACTAGATTGGTTGTCTGACAATCATGTTCTAATAGATTGTCATAATAAAACCATAATGTTTAAAGAAACTGTAAATTTGAATCCAGAGGATTTGAGATTTCTAACCGCCAACCAAGTGAGTGCCTCTTTAAAGGAGGGGCTCAAGGATTCATGCTATTTCTTTCAATGAAAGGGGAGCAAGAATAAAAAATCAAAAATTGTGTGTGAATTTCTTGACATTTTTCCAGAAGATATCCCTGGTTTACCCCTAGAAAGAGATGTGGAATTCACCATTGATCTAGTACCTGGAGTTGGACCCATTTCAATTGCACCATACTGAATGTCACCTCTAGAATTAGCAGAGTTGAAGAAACAACTTGAAGAGATAATAGAGAAACAGTTTATACGACCCAGTGTATCCCCCTGGGGTGCACCAGTGTTATTGGTTAAGAAAATGGATAGTAGCATGAGGTTGTGTGTAGATTATCGGTAACTGAACAAGGTGACGATCAAGAACAGATATCCTCTGCCAAGGATTGACGACTTGATGGATCAACTGTGTGGTCCCATGTGTTCTCCAAAATTAATTTGAGGTCTGTATACCATCAAATAAGGGTGAAGAAAGAAAATGTACCGAAAACTGCTTCTAGAACACGCTATGACCATTACGAATATCTAGTGATGCCTTTTGGTGTAACTAATGCACCAGCCATATTCATTGATTACATGAATAAGATTTTTCATCCATATCCAAATAAATTTGTAGTAATGTTCATTGATGATATATTAGTGTACTCTAAAAGCAGAGAAGAACATGTTGAACACTTGAAGGTTGTATTGGAAATCCTAAAAAAGAAATAACTATATGCAAAGCTGTCGAAGTGTGAATTCTGGTTGGAAGAAGTGAACTTTTTAGGACATGTAATTAGTCAAGGAGGAATAGCTGTAGACCCTTCCAAGGTGGAAACAGTTTTGAAATGGGAGAAACCAACCACAATCACTGAGATCAGAAGTTTCTTTAGTTTGGCTGGATACTATAGGAGATTCATCGAAGGATTTTCAAAGTTAGCATACCCACTAACCAAGCTAACACGGAAAGGTGTGTGGATGACACAATGCAAGAATAGTTTCCAAGAGCTGAAAGATTGACTTACTTTTGTGCCGGTGTTAGTACTCCTCGATCCACATTGAAGTTTTAAAGTTTACTGTGATGCGTCTAAACAAGGACTAGGAAGTGTACTCATGCAAGACAAGAAGGTTGTAGCCTATGCGTCGCGCCAATTAAGGCAACATGAGATTAACTACCCTACCCATGACTTAGAGTTAGCCGCTGTAGTTTTTGCCTTAAATATTTGGAGGAATTATCTAGAAGGTGCAACATTCGATGTGTTTAGCGATCATAAGAGTCTCAAGTATTTATTCAACCAAAAGGAGTTAAACATGAGGCAACTGAGATGGATGGAGTTCTTAAAAGACTACAACTTTGAGTTGCAATATCATCCTGGAAAAGCGAATGTAGTAGCTGATGCTTTGAGTCGAAAGTCTCTACATGCGTCCACATTGATGATTAAAGAGCTGGAATTGATAGAGAACTTCAGAGATCTTAACCTAGCATTAAAGATTAATGCTAACAGTTACAAATTAGGAGTGTTGCAAGTGACAAGTGAATTCTTGAGGCAAGTTTTAGAGGCTCAACGAGAGGCTGAATTCCTGCAAGAGAAGAAAGAACTCTTGAAATAAGGAAAAGAAGTCGAGTTCAATGTGGGAAATGACCAATTGTTGAGGTATAAGGATCGAGTGTGTATTCCTGATCAAGAGGAGTTAAGGAAAGAAATTCTGGAAGAAGGCCACAAAAGTTATATAAGCATTCATCCCAGAGCTACTAAAATGTATCAAGATTTGAAGAAGTTATTTTGGTGGCCTGGAATGAAGAAAATAGTGGCAGAGTACGTGGCTGCATGTCTAATTTTCCAGAAGGTTAAAGTGGAACATCAAAAACCCCCTGGAATGCTACAGTCAATGGAAATACCAGAATGGAAATGGGATAGTATTACCATAGATTTTGTGACTTCTTTACCTAAAACTCCATTAGAACATGATTCAATATGGGTAATAGTTGATAGACTAACAAAGTCTGCCCACTTTATTCCCATCAATATTCATTACTCTATGGAGAAGCTGGCGAAATTATACACCGAGGAGATTGTGAGATTGCATGGAATTCCTTCAAGTATCATTTCTGATCGGGACCCTCGTTTTACATCACAATTCTGGAAGAGCTTACACAAGGCTTTGAGAACAAGACTACGTCTGAGTTCAGCATATCAACCTCAGACGGATGGACAATCAGAAAGAACAATCCAATCTCTAGAGGACTTGTTACGAGCTTATGTTAAGGAAGTTGGAATCAATTCTTACCATATGTGGAGTTCACCTACAACAACAGTTTTCATGCTAGTATTGGCATGACACCTTTTGAAGCGTTATATGGAGGAAAATGTAGGACTCTGCTATGTTGGTTTGAGACTAGTGAAAACTTGATGCTAGGACCAGAGTTGGTACAATAAAACCACGGATAAAATCAAAATGGTTTAGGAAAAGATGAAAGCAGTACAGAGCAGATAGAAAAGTTATTATTACAAAAGAAGGAAGCCGCTCGAATTTCAAGAAGGCGATCATGTATTCTTGAAAGTCACACCTATGACTGGGGTTGGTCGGGCAATGAAATCTCAAAAACTAACTCCTAGATTTATTGGTCCATATCAAATAATTCATAAAGTTAGTCCTCTTGCTTACCAAATAGCATTACCACCCTTTCTTTCTAATATCCATAACGTTTTTCATGTGTCAAATCTATGAAAGTATATATCTGATCCTACACACGTTATTGAACCTGATGTCATACAAGTTAAAGATGATCTTATATATGATGCACTACCTGTCAGAATAGCTAACAGAAGAATAAAAAAGCTAAGGGACAAGACAATTCCACTCGTAAAGGTCATTTAGAGCGAAACAAAAGGAGAAGATGCTACATGGGAACTAGAAAATGAGATGAAAGAGTCTCATCCCTATTTGTTTTACTGAATAATATAAATTTCAAGGACGAAATTTTTCTAAGGGGAGTAGAGTTGTAACACCTCTATTTTTATTTTAATTATAGAAAATTTTTTATAATAAAATTTTGAAGCAATTAGATTATGGTTCTTTAGAACTTTTTACTCTACATATTATTTATGATTTTTTTGGAAATTTTTAGAATTTTTGAAATATTTTAAAAAAATAATATTTTTTGAAATAATTTTAAATTCATATAAAGTGACTTAAAATTAAAAATATTTATAAGAAAGTCAAGTTAAATTATAAGAAAATTTTCTAAAATCCATTTCAAGTAAACTTATCTAAAAATGATCGGTTTGAGAAAAATCTTGATTTTTATCAATCGTAAAAAAATTAGAAACTTACCAATAAATTTTTATTAACAGAAAATTTTAGATTTTTAAAATTTAAACTTTATATTACTTATTATAAAATTAGTGAGGACTATAACACCCCTAGTTTTCTGTACTCGAATCCCGATGTGATCGTCATAATTAATAAAAATACGAGTAAATTTTTCGCGTTTGAAAGCATTTCCAAGACACCACCATGATCACACCAAGACCCAAATCCAATAAAACTAAAGAGTGAGATTATATAACCTAAAGCTGGATCGATAGATAATTTGCCCATAACGGTATACAAAATAATAGAGTTTATAGCGGAAGAATATGTATACCGGGCACACGCCTAGTCCCATATATGACGATATGAGAAAAGGCTCGGCAGAGCACGCAATGGCACATCATAGCCTAATAGACAATCATCATCATTTTACATAATTATATAAGCATACAATGCCTAAGATATAACTATATATATACATAAATACATTTATATACATCTGGGAATCTTCTCCCGACTATCTCATTCATCAATGAACATCATTCAATTTCAATCCCTCTAATACGCATCAAACCCTCTTTTATATTCTGCATATATACATATATATTCATCATCCATCAATTCAAAGGATTGTCTCATACATATTCAAAATCCCTAAATCATCTATATCATCATATACCATTTATTCAATACATAAGAATCCATAAATGATGTCGGCCAAGGCACTTCCTCTACCACTATTTACCTTCACTAAAGTTTGATCTTTAAATCCGAACTCATCCCATGGCAACCTGCATCACAATGCTAAAAAGGGGACCACATGGGAGAGTGAGTTAAACATTCAAAATGACGAATAATATATATATATATTGTGATCATGTGTATATGCATACAACGTCATGTGTGCTTTGCTATCAAATCATCAAATCATCATTCATATATCATCTTATTATTATAATAGGCCTACAAGTCTCATGAATCACAATTCATATCATAATCAAGCACAACATATACACAATCATATACCACCACCATGGGCCATCACATTGTCAACATGGACCATTCTGGCCCTTCATTAGAGCCACCAAGGGCTGACATCATCATCATCAATTATAACAATTACGCCTTTCAAACATTGGGCCACAACATATATATATCGTCATATTCACATCATTTCATTTATTCATATTATTTATTACCTTTATGTGGTCCTTCGGTATATTAAATTACCCTTCTCATCAATACCATCTCATCATCTCAATCATCATCAATCGTCATCATATTATGGCATACCTCCATGCTATATGCAAATGCTCTTATGGCTAATGCATATGCACAAGAATTTCTCATCAAACAATGCGGATCCGACTGTGGGAAAAATACCATATTAATTCAATTGTGGGACGAGCATAGGTGTGCTACTATGCCCCTACTGCAGTAGAAAAAATTGTGTACACATATATCTCAATTTTAAGCATGCTTACATACTCATTATTTTACTGGTACCAAACCGCTATCGCCCATCTGTAGCACTAGTCACCCTGTGACTTGCGGATCAACATCGTGGCCTTAACTACCACAAGTGCTACGGGCCCCTCCCGAACACACATCGAGAGAGCCGTGTCCCGTCGGACACCGAGGTAAACTCGCTCACCATAGAGCCGCCCGCCCACTGGGCCCGCCACATAGGGTGCCTCGTCACCAAACTATGGACAGCTTCGTGACTCATACACCGAGTTACAGGGGAAAGTCACAATACGCTCGTGCACTGAGCCGCCCTCCCACTGGGCCCGCCTAGTGGAACCCCCTAAAATTCCACATAGACAGCTATGATATGCCATGGATGCAATGCAATGCAAATCAAATGCAAGCTCACCCTGTGCATCCTAAATGCCACTCATCAATCTCCATCATCATAATCACCAACACCACCATATACACCATAGTGGATTTTATCTTTATTGGCTTTAGTCATTATTTTCAAGTTTTAATGTGGCATTTCCATCTCAACATTTTTCATATATATATTTCACATCATATACGCAAGTCAACACTTGCAATCAACCATAACGGCATTACAATAATCATATAATTACATACGGGCCCCTCAAGGCATGTCATTCATATAATTGGCACTCAATGGCCACAAACATCATTCATAGTAATCTACACATGGATATCAGAGGCATAGCAATAAACATAATATTAATCCACACATGTGGCAACACAGTATTACAAATTACATATATATATATCAACAATCATATTTGCCTCACACACATGCAAGTCAATTACTTGCACCCATCATAAAAGCATCATAATAATTCTCAATAATTATCAATTTGCCATTTCAATTAATTCAATACATATACATGGCAAGGCAAGCATGAGTATCCATCATATACAACAAATCACTATTCAATTTACTCATGCAATTTGAATGTTAACTCCTCTCCTACCTCAAGGGAAGAGTCGAACGGTTCCAATGCTCCGAATGCTCCTTCACATCATCCGGAATACGATCTACATACCATATGCAAGTATATTCATATGATTAATAACCATCATAATTCTAAGCACTTGTTAGCTTATTATAAAGCTTAACCCCAAGTCCTAGACTTGTTAAACATCAACTTATGCAATTGTGTTAGGCTTCGGGAATTCCTTTCCCAAAGCCATTTGATCCTCTAGATCTTAAAGGCTAACTACATCCCACATCGTTTACTTCTCATCAAGATTCATAATATATCAATAGAAGGGAAGCATACATGTTTATGTAACATAGCATAGACATATACATAGCTTTCCATGGCCTTAAGTCATTCCCCAATCACCTCTAAGACAAACCACGCATATACCCTTAGTGAATTTTCTTGTTTTTCCATACTGAAAGGGATTTTGGGCAACAATGAGCCCATGATAATTTCAACATTAAGACATGGGGAAAGCTTACTTTTAGTATTAAAAATAGTGGGACATGTCACAAATATCACCTATTAGTCCCAATTTGGCCACCATAAAAAGTTGGGTTTAAAACCCCCTTAAACTTGAATTTTTTCAACGCAATAGGTTCGGTATTTTTCACCTAATGAGAGTTAGAAAACTCCAATTAATGTGAAACCAATTCTCACACCTCCGTAACATAATTATCTACAACTTTCGTGAAGAACTCGGAGGCCAAAAATGTCATTAAGATGCCCAAACGGGCCAAAAACAGCAAACAAAACAGACCAGTTGGAAAAACAGCACAACAGTGGCCATAACAGGGCTCTGAATCGATTCAGACTCGTGTGAATCGATTCGAGCGTCCCAAAATCTCAAATTTTGACAAACAGAGGGCCTTGAATCAATTCAAACTCGTATGAATCGATTCAAACACCCCTGGAGCCCAAAATAGTGAAAACAGCACCTCTTGAATCGATTCAAAGGGTCTTGAATCGATTCAAGACAGCCCTGCTGCTGTTTTTATGCAGAACAACACCAAAATTTCAACTTCTTATCCTCCTAACTTTCTCATATGAACTCCAAATGCCACAAAATTTTAACCCCGATAAATATACATCATTTGTGACGCGTGGCCACTAGCCTCACTCAAAAATTCTCAAAATTGAGAGACTTATGCGCACAATTGCGTTTTACCCATTTAGAGGCACTTTTATGCAACTCAAGGGCCTATTCTCATTAGAATTGGCCCATTCCAATTCCTACAAGTCATAAACAACATATATGGGTTATTGGAGCTATCACATGCCATTCCATTCTCATAAAACTCTATTTGCCTCTATTCGTTTCTCAATTATGCATTAATATCAAGGCATAACTTCACACTTTAAACAAATTCCTTATCAACATTAACATCACTCCCATTAAAGGGACACTAAACATTCATCATCAATTCATATATACATATATGTCATTCTCAAGGATCCACCATTGCCAAGCATAATATTCATCACATTAACAACATCTCATACTCATTTTCAACCCAACACCTCAAATCACCATTCCTACATACAAACATATATCATCTTACACAACCTCATGAACATAGTTCAAAATATCATCAACCTCATTAATCAATCTCAATGATTCTAAAGATTCATTCCATTCATATAAATCATTCTAAGGCATCAAAAATCATCAAATCACCTATTTAGCCAAAATTCCCAAATCACTACACTTAGGGTTTTTCATCAAAACTCAATAACCATATTTAATAACCATCAATCTCCATCGTTAACAACACCCATACACATATTATCATGGGTTTTCACTAAAAATCTTATTTCATGGCATTATTACTAATTTCCCCCAAATCCTAGGGTTAGGGTTTCATTAAAATCAAGCAATCACCACTAAC
Source organism: Clitoria ternatea (assembly GCA_037962975.1). Classification (NCBI taxonomy): domain Eukaryota; kingdom Viridiplantae; phylum Streptophyta; class Magnoliopsida; order Fabales; family Fabaceae; genus Clitoria; species Clitoria ternatea. The sequence goes on from CM075671.1 coordinate 267,824,356, forward strand.
AACCATCATCTTCCATCTCTAAACACCATATTTTCGTGTACCCCTTCATACCCATCCAAAAACACATATAAATCACACCCCACCTTAGGGTTTAACACAAAATGGCTTCTAATTCATAACCCATACATATTTTACACTCTCCTAACAAATAAACTCATAACCAATGGTATAAGCGTAATAAAAATGGTGAGGAACTTACCCCAAGCCATAAAACAAGTGACCTTCCAAGAGAGGAAGGATGGGTGACGAAAATGAGAGGGAGAGAAGAGGAGATGAGCCAAGCTTTGCCTCTATGTCCATTACAAGCTTCATAAACCCAAGGAATCCTCTTGATTTTGGGTGAAAATGGCCATGGAAAAAGGGGCACGGTTTGGGCAAGAGAGGAGAAAAAAGATGAAGGAAGTGAAGAAGGGAGAGGGAGAAAGAAGCTGACGGGAAGTGAAGAGAAGTTGAGGAGATTTTGTTTTTAACTTAACCCTTCATAAATGCTTCTCCGCTTTATAACCAACAGGTTCTCTGTTCGGGCTCAATACAAAATCCAAAAATTATTCCGAAGACATATTCGGATTCCCCGTAATATTCTTTACTGCCCTGACCAATAGCATCTCAATCGGAGATACTTGGTCCGACACCCATATCTCAGTCGGGTCAGTTTTCAGCTTATCTGGTCTGCATAAATCACCCATAGCCCTAAAAATCTTAATTCAATTATTTCTAATATATTAGGACATTAAATAATGCACAAATAATTTTCTAAACACTCAAGACCCATCAAATATTTATTTCCACTTAGTGGGTCCCATATTATCCGTTAACTCACCCGATTCCGGTAAATTTTAATTTACTGATAGTTCATCTCTAATGTCTAATAAATTCTCCCATAATTATTCATTCATAAATAATTAATTATCCTCTTCCAATAAATTTATTTCCTTTAAAAATCCGGGATGTTACAAGGACTAATATAATATCGCTAAATTTCGAAAAGAACTGATTTTGAATATTTAAAATATACCAAGTGAAAGGTTACTATTTGGCTTAATAATTCAGCCGACATTTACTATGCAAAACACTGTGCATGTATGAAATTTTCAAACTTGCACAATAACCAGAAAAGAAAATTTCAGAAATTGCACATTACTTTTATAATAAAATAATAAAATACACAGTAACTTTTCTTCCTATAAATACCGAAGGAATTCTTCGTTAGAATTCACAATTTCATATTAAATTTTCTTAATATAGTAGTGATAGAGAGATAGTGGTGGAAGTAAGAGAGAGAAATAATTTTTTTGGAAGGAGGTTCTGCTAAAATAACAAGGTAAGAATACCTCTCTTTTATATTTTTTAAGGTTATTTTCATATCGTTTTAGAAATATATTATTATAATAGATATAATATTATTTTAAGTTACTATTCTGAATAGTAAAATACTATTTCAATAGTAAATTACTATTCAAATAGTAAATTATTTACCATTACTATTTACGTTTTACTATTTACTGTTACTATTTACATTTTACTATTTACCATTACTGTAACATCCCGAATTTTAAAATGAGAGAATTAATTACCGAAATAAATATTAGGAATTGGTATATGGAGTATTTAATGTCCCAAACTATTGAGAATAATTAAATTGATAATTTTGGGAACTGTTAGAAAATTATGGAGACCGGTTAAGCTGAAATTAAGCCCGGTTGAGATATGAGTGTCAGACCAAGTATCTCGGAATGAGATGATATTGGTCAGGGCTGTAGAGAATAATATTGGAAATCCGAATATGTATTCGGAATAATTTTCAGATGATGTATTGAGCCCAAACTGAGAACCTGTTAGTTATAGAACGGTAAAGTTTTAATGAATGGGAATTAAAATAAATCAAAAACCCAATTTTTCTCTCCTATTCACGTATGCTGCAGATGGTGTTGGACATTTACACTTTCTTCTTCTCCTCTTCATCATCATCTTCTTTATTTCCTATTTCCTTCTTCCAAAGCCCTAGCAAGTTTGAGTTCATCTTCCATATTTCCTTATTTTCGTTTGAAGGGAGCTTGAGGCTTGGAGTTTCTCTCCTCTTTCCTTTCATTTTCGTGCTTCCTCTTCCTCTAGTGAACCCATTTTCGTTTTTGGGTGTGAGGTAAGAAATACTCACTAGTCACTTGGGTTTTTGCCATGGTTGTATGATAATATGTGTTTTGAAACCATGCATGTGTATGGATGTTCTTGAGGAGACTATTTGATGCAAGAGTTTAATGAGGGTTTGTATGAGAATAAGATTTCTTTGAGAAGTAATGAGGTGGATGTATTTATGGTTGGAAGGAGAAGAATATTTATGAAGGTGGTTGGAAATTTTATGAAACCCTAACTTCATAAATTTGGGGGAAAATGTATATGGAGGTTGATGAACATTTATTGTGGGTAATAAATGTGAGTTGTGATGCATAAGGGTCATTGATGATGGTATTTTGTTGAAGGAAATTAATAATGGAGAAACCCATGAAAGGGTTTGGTTGTTGAGTACATAATAATTAAGGGTAGCACCTAACCCATGGTGGTTATGGTGGATAAAATGGAATAAAGGAGTTTTAAGAGTTAAAATAAAGTAAACATCAAGTTATTGATATATGTATAAGTGTTTGAATCTTAATGCGTAAATAGAAAAATTTGATTGTGTGATGTATTATGATGTAGGAAGTGACCCCATTGACGAAGCGGGACCATCAAACCGCGTTGATCACTACTTCACTTGAGGTAGGAGGGGGTAACTTTTCTAAATGCATGATTTCATCCATTGGTGATGTGGAAATATGTATATGTGATTATGTTAATAATTGTTTGAATGGATAATATGATATGTGTAATTTGAATGCATTTAGAATGATGATTGTTATGTGGCATTGTGTTTGGGATAATACTAATGATGTGATGATACCATATTAATGAAGTAGGATGATGGTTTGAAACCATATGTGAATTGAGATTGTGATGTGAATATCCCAAGTATGTGTGTATGAGTTGTGGAATGTGTGTGCCACTAACTATTGATGAGAATAAGTTTAAAAGAGAATTGGGATTGGATAAGAATGATGAGAATATTGAAATCCACTAAGTGGTGATGGTGAATAATTGAATGTGGAGTGGCATCTAGGATGCATAGTGTGAGGATGTACTTGATTTGCATTTGCATTGTATCCATGGCATATCATAGCTGTCTATGTGGAATATTAGGGGGTTCCACTAGGCGGGCCCAGTGGGAGGACGGCTCAGTGCACGAGCGTATTGTGACTTTCCCCTGTGACTCGGTGTATGAGTCACGAAGCTGTCCATAGTTTGGTGATGAGGCACCCTATGTGGCGGGCCCAGTGGGCGGGCGGCTCTATGGTGAGCGAGTTTACCTCGGTGTCCGACGGGACACGGCTCTCTCGATGTGTGTTCGGGAGGGGCCCGTAGCACTTGTGGTAGTTGAGGCCACGATGGTGATCCGCAAGTCACAGGGTGACTAGTGCTACAGATGGGCGATAGCGGTTTGGTACCAGTAAAATAATGAGTATGTAAGCATGCTTAAAATTGAGATATATGTGTACACAATTTTTTCTACTGCAGTAGGGGCATAGTAGCACACCTATGCTTGTCCCACAATTGAATTAATATGGTATTTTTCCCACAGTCGGATCCGTATTGTTTGATGAGAAATTCTTGTGCATATGCATTAGCCATAAGAGCATTTTCATATAGCATGGAGATATGCCATAATATGATGACGATTGATGATGATTGAGATGATGAGATGGTATTGATAAGAAGGGTAATTTAATATACCGAAGGACCACATAAAGGTAATAAATAATATGAATAAATGAAATGATGTGAATATGACGATATATATATGTTGTGGCCCAATGTTTGAAGGGCGTAATTGTTATAATTGATGATGATGATGTCAGCCCTTGGTGGCTCTAATGAAGGGCCAGAATGGTCCATGTTGACAATGTGATGGCCCATGGTGGTGGTATATGATTGTGTATATGTTGTGCTTGATTATGATATGAATTGTGATTCATGAGGCTTGTAGGCCTATTATAATAATAAGATGATATATGAATGATGATTTGATGATTTGATAGCAAAGCATACATGACGTTGTATGCATATACACATGATCACAATATATATATATTATTCGTCATTTTGAATGTTTAACTTACTCTCCCATGTGGTCCCCTTTTTAGCATTGTGATGCAGGTTGCCCTGGGATGAGTTCAGATTTAAAGATCAAACTTTAGTGAAGGTAAATAGTGGTAGAGGAAGTGCCTTGGCCGGCATCATTTATGGATTCTTATGTATTGAATAAATGGTATATGATGATATAGATGATTTAGGGATTTTGAATATGTATGAGACAATCCTTTGAATTGATGGATGATGAATATATATGTATATATGCAGAATATAAGAGAGGGTTTGATGCGTATTAGAGGGATTGAAATTGAATGATGTTCATTGATGAATGAGATAGTCGGGAGAAGATTCCCAGATGTATATAAATGTATTTATGTATATATATATATATATATATATATATAGTTATATCTTAGGCATTGTATGCTTATATAATTATGTAAAATGATGATGGTTGTCTATTAGGCTATGATGTGCCATTGCGTGCTTTGTCGAGCCTTTTCTCATATCGTCATATATGGGACTAGGCGTGTGCCCGGTATACATATTCTTCCGCTATAAACTCTATTATTTTGTATACCGTTATGGGCAAATTATCTATCGATCCAGCTTTAGGTTATATAATCTCACTCTTTAGTTTTATGGGATTTGGGTCTTGGTGTGATCATGGTGGTGTCTTGGAAATGCTTTCAAACGCGAAAAATTTACTCGTATTTTTATTAATTATGACGATCACATCGGGATTCGAGTACAGAAAACTAGGGGTGTTATAATTACTATTTATGTTTTACTATTTACTGTTACTATTCATAGTAACTATTTAAAATATACCATTAATATGCATAATTACTATTTATCCTTCCCGTTTCAAATAGTAATCTAAATTTTCATCTTGTAATTATATTAAAATAAAATTGGTATGTTTTAGAACTCGGAGGCGAGGCGCGTACGAATTTTCAATAACGAATCAGAATACAAGAGGTAAGGGGGAGTGAGATAAGAATATAATATGAAAAGACATAAGAATAACGGGAGGAGTCCCTTACTCCTTTTAAATTTAATAATATTATTATTTTTAAAATAATGACTTTTTAACTTAAAATTTATAATAAACTTTAAATTAAGAATCTTGTGTAACTTACTCTGACATACCTATGCAAGGACTTGGACTTTTATAACCTTATACGAATTAGACTAAACCTATGCAAGAACTTGGACTATTATGACCAATATGAACTGAAATATACCTATGCGAAGATTGGAATTTTATGGACTTACATAGACCTATACGAGGAAATGGACTATAAGGACTCAAAATCAATATTAAATAACCATTAAAAATTTGGATTACATTTATGAGTAATATTTAATTGATTGATTTGATTATAATTGATAATATATGATTGTGATTGATGATATTTAATTGGGATCAATAATATTTGATTGTGACCGATGATCTTATGATGTTGAGTTTGAGCATATAGCAACCATGAAGGAAAGCTAAAACTTAACAATAATTTTCTTACCTTACTCTTTAAATTTTTATTCTAAGAAATTTTTTTAATCATTTTAGTCTTTTATTTCTTCTTAGAAATTATTTTCATTAATTTTACTTTTGATCTTTAGAAAAAAATCTAGTATTTATTTCAAAAAGAAGCCATTTATGAAAAATTTTATAGTTTTAAATATTTTTGGTTAATAATTTTTTTAAAAAATTATTATTCTCTTTTAGTAAAATAAAATTTTCAAAAGTAAATTATTTTGTTTTTTCTAACCTAATAACTAAATTATTAAGATTCAATTTGAAAAAAATTATGTAAAAGATGTAAGATTTTCTATGAGAAGTTTTGAGATAATTAAGGCTTGGAAACTCAATTTTAGTGAGAATTTTGAAAACTGTACCAAATTTATTTCTGTGTGACAAATTCAGAGAATTGAGAAAATGTATAGTTTATTAAGATGATGTTGTAAACCTTTATGGTATTAAATAATTGAGTTTCTAAAAGCCTTAACCAACTAAATACGTGAGTAGTTCATGCATCATAAATCATTAAAGTGAAACAAAATGATATTGTCTGGGGACGGATTATAGAAACCGAGGATATACTAGAGGAGACTTAATTACGAGCCTTAGGATGAGAGAGTGTCAAAGGGTGCTTCAGGGGACCTGGGTAGCTCCCTAGAGTCGGGTACTTTCACAATAAAAGCTTTCTCAATCTGACCAGTCTCTAAGTGTTTCCATGCCAGTTGAGTTGTTTATATTATTATTATCCAGACTTATAGAACAGTGTAAACTCCTGGTTAGCCTAGTGTAAATTAAAATTTAAGGGCCCACATATATAAGTAAGTTATGATGAAGATATTGCATAACATTCATGTATTCATAATTGATTGTGTATGTGATTGTGATTGATATTATTATATATTAGTTTGTGAAAACCCTTTATTGCTTATGCCCCATTTAGGAAGATTATATTTTGTTTCCCACTCTTTTCTCCGTGTTTTTGTTTCATATGTTTTAAATTAATGGTTCAGAGGGAAGGATCGAAGAATCTCGACAATAAATATAGCACATTCTAGAAAGGGAGCTCGGTATGAATACTGTGGTCTAATGAATAAATAATGTTATTAAGTAACTGCTTCTAGGCCATAGAGTTTCCTTTCTTTCTTATAATGTTTAATATTTATTTTCTTCGGATGAATATAAAATTACTTTATAAGGTTTTAATAATATTTATGAGGTATTTTAGAAATGATGTATGTAATTTATTCCGATAGTTTCTTTTTAACAATCATATTATTAGTAAAAAAAATTATGAATTTTTATAGAATTTATTAAGGTGTAACAGAGGGTGTTACACTGGTACGCCCATAAGCACCTGTTAGACATAGTTTTGCACGTGGTTATGCTAAGACTAAGCGTTGGAACGCCTATATCAGCTTTTTGGTAAAAATTGGACGCAGAGGCTAAGTGTTCTTACGCCCAACCAGTGTAGGCTTATGCTAGGCATATTTTGGACTAGAAAATGCTCAACCAGTAGCCCAACATGTCTACGCTCATTCCTAGCGTACTTACGCCCATGTCACGCACAACTTGGTATCAAGTCCAGGAACTCAGCGTAATTATGCTGGCACTTATGCTCACTCTTACGCCTATTTCCCCCTCAATCAGACCTTGGTCCATATCTCACGTGTACCAACACCACTCTTACGCTCACTCTTACGCCCAATCACTGATCCACTTAACTTAGTTATTTCTAGAACTTGTACATGTTGTAATTTAAGTAACTTAAGTTATTTATTTATTTTGTACCTTTTTAATTAATTGTATCCTCTGTAATTATTTAGGATTTTTAGTTAAGCCGAGGAAAGCTATATGTAGCTGCATTGTAAAGACTTAACTAACTAACTCAAAACTAATTTTTAGATCTAACTCTCATTCTCAAATTTTCCCTCTTCTCTCTAGATATTCTTTCTCTAAATTCTCTCATCCCTAACCTCATCCTCTGTATCCATTTTCGTTCTCTTCCATGGGTGCTTAATGCCCTAGGAGTGGGATTGATTAAAGTTACAATCAAGCTAAGATTCAAGTGGCTGAAGTTGAGGAATCACTTGAAACAAGTTCTGAACAGAGAAAGTGTTGGATCATATCTCTTGGATTAAGAAATCCAAGGCTCATTCAGAAGCATTCACTAGAAAGGAATCATGGTGAGAGCTTCAGATTGCATTTCCTAACTTAGTTGCTTCATGCCTAAGGAATTAGGTGAACGACTTAGGTTCCTTACATTTCGCAATTGGATTTGACATGAACTGATGCCAAATGAATTAGGATTGCTTTGTGTTGAGTTAGTAATAATTGCCTAAGGAATTAGGAGTTATTCATCTGTGAAATTGAACCATGCTTTAATTGAATTCAAAGCTACTGCCATTAGGATTTTAGTGAAATTGTGTTTTGAGATCAATTCCAATCTGTGTTTAGTATAAATTAATTGCTGACCTAATTCTACTTGTGACACTACTATATGAAAATTCACAAAAGCAACATAAAATTCAAAAAACTACAAAACTCAATTGGCTTTGTTGTGAGGTTCAGCTAGAGGTTTCTCAAGATTGTGTTACTTAACACAATCCTCGTGGGAACGATCAAATATATTACTTTTTAACAATTAGTGCACTTTCCATAAATTCCATCACCTCGATGAGAATGCATCAACTCCTCGTAACTGATCCAGCAGATCATTAATTCTTGGAAGTGGATATCAATTCTTGATTGTGACTTTGTTCAGCTGGTAATAGTCCACACACAAGCACATACTGCCATCCTTCTTCTTAACCAACAACACTGATGCTCCCTACGGTGAAGCACTAAGTCTAATCATCCCCTTTTCTAGAAGCTCTTATATTTTCTTCTTAAACCCGTCCAATTCTCTTGGCGACATCCTATACAAAGCGATGGATGTTAGTCCGGTTCCAGTTAAAACTTCTATGCCAAACTCTATTTCTTTTTCTGGTGGCACTCTAGGGATATCTTCTAGAAAAACTTTAAGAAATTCTTGAACAATCAAAAGTCGTTCGATCTTTGACTCTCCCTTGCATCGAGCATTCACAAGGATCATGTACACTTACGCTTCCATTGGAAACATAGTTACCTCTTGATTGGCATTACTAGACTTAGATTCCCCAAACTAGGAATACTCAGGTGACAAAACTTTGTGGGATATGGACTTACTATGACAATTAATTAAAACATGGTTGGCAGCAAGCCAATCTATTTCCAGAATAATGTCCAGATCGATCAAAGGTAAACAAATTAGGTCTACTTGATAAGACTTTCCCTCGATAAAAAGGGGGCATTTCGAACACATAGTATAGGGACAAATAGGTTCATTAGCAGCAGTAACAATAATCATCTTACTAGGAAGAGAAGTCACAGGAAATTTCAGATGTTTCACATAACTTTCAAATATAAAAGAATGAGTAGCCCTTGAGTCATACAACACATTCAGGAGTACTTCACCTATGAAGCGGGTACCTTGTACCAAGTCATTATCACGAGTGACTTCAACTCCATTCATGGTAAAAACTCTAGCATTTTCTCCACCTTGTCTTGTTGTTGCATTCCTTCGCCTCTGTTGGGTATTGTTACCATCTCGACGGTTCACATTTATGATCCTTGGATTATTCATTGATGCACTAGTAGTTGGCCCGCAATTTCCGTGTCCCACTGGTCTTCCTACTTAACCTCTAATTTCCTTCTTTGGGATATTCACGCTCCTTTCCAAAGATTGATAGCTTTTATGCCCAGTTTTCCCATAATTGTAGCAAGCCTAAGTCTCTTTGTCACATTCCCTTGCATAATGTGGTCCTCCACATTTGAAGCATTTCATGAAAGAAATATTACCTTGGGTCTTAGGAAAATCGCTAGATCTTTTATGAGTTGATTGAGGATAGGGTCTCCCGGACCTAAAGTCTCCCCCCAGTCTCCTGTCTGACATGTGTCTTTCTGATCCATGACTAAAAGTCCCCCTGGGTCTTTGCCCAGATGTGTACTCGTTGATCAGACATATGTCCGTTATTCATCTTGGCTTTCCAATGTAGTAATGGTGCAGAAGGCCAATGGCAAGTGGAGGATATGTACAGACTACGTGGATCTCAACCGATGTTGCCCGAAGGACCCATATCCACTCCAAACATCGATCGTATGGTTGATGATTCATCTGGTTATTAGTACCTCAGTTTCATGGATGCTTATTCGGGGTATAATCAAATTCCAATATGGGAGAAAGATCAAGAAAAAACGGCTTTTATCAATGACCATGGTGTTTTTTGCTACACCGTCATGTCGTTTGGATTGAAGAATGCTGGCGCTACTTACCAGCGCATGATCAATAAAGTATTCGAAGGCATGCACACCAAGTTGGTGGAGGTATATATTGATGATATTATAGCTAAGACTCCTGCTGGAGGTGACCATATTGAAGATTTACGCCAAGTGTTCACTCGGTTGCGACAATACAACATGGGGTTGAACCCATTAAAGTGCACCTTTGCAGTCCCAGCTAGGAAATTTTTGGGTTTCATGTTAACCCAGCGTGGCATTGAGGCCAATCCTGGTAAGTGTCAGGCGATACTGGATATGCAAAGCCCCAAGAGTCTGAGGGAGGTACAGTCGTTGAATGGGAAGGTGGCCGCTCTGGCTCAATTCATGCCCAAAATGGCACATAGGTCTCTCCCCCTGTACAAGGCGTTGAAGAAGCACAAGAAGTTCGAGTGGGGAGAGGAGCCAGAACAGGCTTTCTAGCAGCTCAAGGCCGTGCTCTCAAGTCCACCAATTTTGGTAAAACCAGATCCTAGTGAAACTCTCATCCTGTACTTGGCAATTTTTTATGAAGCCTTGGGTGTAGCTTTGGTCAAGGAAACTCCAGAAGGACAGAGGCCAGTCTACTTCACTAGTAAGACATTTTAGGGAGCAGAGGGCAGATACCAGAAAATAGAAAAGGCCGCTCTTGTAGTTGTATGGGCGTCACGACGGTTGAGACCGTATTTTCATGCATATCCGGTGTTGGTGAAAATGGGCCTGCCACTCCGATCCGTGCTCAGTAAATCTGACCTTGGTGGGAGGATGATCAAGTGGTCAATTGAGCTTTTCTGAGTTCGAAATTTCTTATGAACCACGAGGAGCCATTAAAGCCCAAGTCCTGGCTGATTTCGTCGTATAAATGACTGGGTCGGGTCCAGCCACACCTCGAGCACATTGGACCGTTTATGTTGATGGGTCGTCAAACAATAAAGGTTGTGGAGCCGGTGTTGTTGTGGAAAGCGATGACGGTGTGCATTTGGAGATCTCCCCCCGATTCAATTTTAAAACTTCCAACAATCAAGCTGAATATAAGGCATGTTTGGCCGGCCTCCGGGCAATAATAGATATCGGTGCAACAGAAGTAACATTGTGCAGCGACTCACAGCTGGTGATTTCATAAATTCAAGGAGAATATCAAGTCCGCGAGCCCCAAATTCAGCTGTATTTGAATTGTGTGAACGAGTTGAAGGGAAGATTCGACACGTTGGAGTTTAAGCATGTGCCAAGGGAAGAGAATACTAGAGTGGACATCTTATCGAGACTTGCAAGCACAAAACAGTCTGGTAGCACAACGACGGTGGTGCAGAGCACGCTGACATCAGCTAGTATTCCTTTATTCCCTTCTCTTAACGCTATATTGGTTAATTACCCCTATGAGAATTCTTGGGTTATTCCTTATATCCGTTATCTGGCTGACGGACAACTTCCCACCGATGAGAAGGAGAGAAGAAGAGTAAAGAGGGAATTGTCATATTTCACTATGGTTGATGGTGTCTTGTATAGAAGAGGATTCTCAGTGCCCTATCTCATCTGTCTGAAAGAAAACGAAGTATAAGATGTAATGGAGGAGATACACGAGGGGCAATGTGGGCACCATGCTTGGGGAAGAAGCTTAATGAGAAAAGTCCTCAGGGCTGGGTATTGGTGGCCCCCAATGAAGCAGGACGCAATTGATTTTGTGAAGAAGTGTGATGCATGCCAGAGATTTTCTAATCTTCATCACACACTGGCCCGAGAACTTTCTTCATCCGTTGTGCCGTGGCCTTTCTATCAATAGGGCCTCGATATTTTGGGTCCATTCCCCACCGCTCCAGGAGGCATTAAGTATCTGATCATAGGAGTTGATTACTTTACCAAATGGATTAAGGCAGAGCCGGTAGTTCATATCACATCAGCACGGACGTGACGTTTTGTATATGAGAATATCATAGCTCGGTTCGGTGTTCCAGGGCGGATTATAACTGACAACGGCACTCAGTTCACAGATAGGAAGTTCACAGATTTACTTGAGGGACTAGGAATAGTCTAGATCTTTTTATCTGTTGAATACCCTCAAACTAATGGCCAAGCAGAGGTAGCCAATAGGGAGGTGTTGAAGGGGTTGAAGAAGCGCCTTAGTGAAGCAAAAGGAGGATGGACCGATTAATTATGCCATGTCCTGTGGGCGTACCGGACTATGCCACACTCTTCCACTAACGAATCCCCATATTGATTGACTTATGGGGTTGAGGCGATGATTCTGGTAAAGCTTCAGACCAGATCGGCTCGAGTGGAATACTTTTCAACTGAGGACAATAACGCCAATTTGGCATCAGAGTTAGACGTCCTCCATGAGTTGAGGGAAGAAGCTTTTCTTAGAGACCAGGTGATAAAGGCGAAGGTAGCCCTCCGGTATAATTAGCGCGTGCAATATAGAGCTTTTAATACAGGAGACCTTGTTTTGAGGAAAGCGAGTGTAGGGAATAAGTTCACTCACCAAGAGAAATTGGCGCCGACATGGGAAGGCCCTTACAGAGTTTCTGAGGTAACTGGAAAGGGATCATACCGGCTTGAAGAGCTCGATGGAACACCAATCCGCAATAAGTAGAACACCCAGAATTTACGTATTTATTACAGCTAGTTGGTAAGACGGCATGTACTCTTTTTCCTTACTTGAGTTTTTTCCCATTGGGTTTTCTTAAGAAGGTTTTAATGAGGCATGACCCCAACTACGCTCCCTTTGTAATGCATATTCAATTTAATGAGAATACAGTTTCTATCACTCGCACCTTCTCTTTTCTATGTTGTGATTCTTAGCCATAGGCCGTTGAGCATAAAGACCCCCAGGACGGATGATCTCAATCACATATTCTGTGAATTGATGAGGTAACTCCTCGAGGGGTGAAATAGGTTGTAGGATTGAACCGAACCCCATTTGAAGGCCCAGATTATAGGATTAAACCGAACTCTAGGTGCGGTTAGTAAGTTTGGCTGAACACCATTTGAAGGCTCAGATTGTAGGATTAAACCGAACTCCGAGTATGGTTAGCAGGACTAAACCGAACGCCATTGAAGACATGGGTTGTAGGATCAAACCGAACCCCATTTGAAGGCCCAGATTGTAGGATTAAACCGAACTCTGGGTACGGTTAGTAAGTTTGGCTGAACACCGTTTGAAGGCTCGGATTGTAGGATTAAACCGAACTCCGAGTATGGTTAGTAGGACTAAACCGAACGCCATTGAAGACATGGGTTGTAGGATCAAACCGAACCCTATTCGAAGGCTTGGATTGTAGGATTAAACTGAACTCCGAGTATGGTTAGTAGGACTAAACCGAACGCCATTGAAGACATGGGTTGTAGGACCAAACCGAACCCCATTCGAAGGCTCAGATTGTAGGACTAAACCGAACTCCGAGTATGGTTAGTAGGATTAAACCGAACGCCATTGAAGACATGGGTAGTAGGATTAAACCGAACGCCATTGAAGACATGGGTTGTAGGAATAAACCGAACCCCATTCGAAGGCTCGAATTTTAGGATTAAACCGAATTCCAAGTACGGTTAGTAAACTTGGCCGAACATTGTAAAAGAAGCAACCGTCATCCTCATTATTGAAATCCCTCGGAAGTACTTTCCCCGAAAGTTCTTTACTCGGAAATATCTCACTTCGAAGTCAATCATAATCCTCGTTACTGAATCCGCTCGGAAGTACTCTCCCCGAGAATTCTTCACCCAGAAAGGTCTCACTTTGAAGTCATGGTCCGGAAGTATTCACTCGGGAATATCTCTACCCGAAGTATATTCATTCGAGGTCAAAGCTTTTCTCTGGTAGAAGTACTTCCCTTGGAAATGACCCACTCAGAAATACTTCGCTCGGTGCCATACCACGCGGGGATCGGAAATGCTTCGCCCAGTGCTATACCATGCATGGATCAGAAATGCTTCGTTCGGTGCCATACCACGCGTAGGTCGGAAATGCTTCACTCGATGCCATACCACGCGGGGATCGAAAATGCTTCGCCCGGTGCCATACCATACGTGAATCAGAAATGCTTCGTTCGGTGCCATACCACGCGTGGGTCAGAAATGCTTCATTCGGTGCTATGCCACGAGGGGATCGGAAATGTCTCACTCAGTGTCATCCTACTCGAAAAGTGAAGCACTCGGAGACATTCCACTCGAATGAGTCACACTCAGAAAAATTCCCACCCGAATGAGGACTCGGATTATGGGGCAACCACTCATCCTAATTATGCAAACACGTCCATTATCAAAGCGGACTAAATCCCTCGTCCCTAAAAAGTTTAGGGCAGCATAAAATCTTGCTCGAAAATCATCCACCCGGAAGTATCACTCAGTTTTCTTTAAGATAAGCTCATGCACGAGCCCTCTGCATCAAAGAAATAGAAGACTCGGATAACCCACACATCTTTACCAAAAGGCACGAGGAAGTTCTAGGTAAAGGGACTTCCAAGGTAACAAGGCCAGAATCTACCTCACTCGGAATCACTCACTTAGAGTCAAATATTTACTTGGAATCACTTACTCAGAGTTAAATGCCAACTCGGAATCACTGACTCAGAACCGTTCACTCAATAACGCTAGGGGACAGTATTCAACGGTTAACAAGTACTGCAAAGATGAAAAACATAGCATATACCTACAAGTTATGTAACAAGCATGCGCTTCTCGCGAATGATGAAGGTAAACTGAAGTAAAATTTCATTTACTTGAAGAAAAATTGTATACACGTGAGTTTAAGAAAACTAGAGCTGATCCCAGTACATAACTATTACACAAAATTAAGAAACAAGTGTCTAAGTCTTCATTATGGGCGCATCGGTTTCCCCCTCCTTGGTTTCTTCACCTTGATGTCTCTCAACTTCAGTCTCCTGGCCACCTTGGGTGTCCTCAAGATTAACATTGTCAGGTCCCAGAGTGACTGTTGGTGGTCCCATGCTCTGACCCTTTGGAAGAGGAGGCAATTCATAAAGAGAGTCCAGAGGATCCACATGCGAGCCGTCACTCTTCACCATAACAAGTTTCCCTCCGTGAAACTCGTAGAACGGATCCAGCCCGTACAAGTTAAGTTTCACATCAAGATTGTGATAATAAACCTGACGAAGAGCTAGGCCGAAGGACTCGTAGGCCACTTTTTTGCATATTTCCAAAGCTTTGGCAGCCTTAGCCTTGGAGGCGGCTAGCCTCTTTTGAAGTTTAGTGACCTCCTCCTCCAACGACCTAGTGGCTGCATTCCCTTTCTTCAGCTCTTCAATCTAAGCTTGCAACTCCTTCCTGAGGGCCTCCCACTCTCCCAGGCTTTTGTTGTGACCGGCCTCCACTGTTGAAAGATCTTCACTCAGTTTAGCGGTTTTCTTCTTCTCGAGTTGGAGTTCTTCCTCCAGGAGGGGAATGGACTTGTTCTGTTGCTGAAGTTCTGACACTTGCCGCTCTAGTGATTTGTTGGTAAAGTAGAGCTGGCTTATTTCTTCAGTCTTCTTCTCCAGCAGCTCCTTGGCATTTTTCAGCTCCTATTCAACCCCCCTGGCAGTTTTACCTTGCTTGGCCACCTAGGCCTCCTTCACGGCGATGTCGGCCTCAAGTTTTTCAACTTGTTCCATGTAATCTGCCTTGTCGCTAAGGGAGTCTAGCAAACCGGAAAGTTCGTCTAGTTGCCAACGGCCAGCCTTGCATGCGCCTCGAACTTCTGCAGCCTCGAGAGAAGGGCGGAGGCAGTACCTTGCTTTAGGAAGTGTGGGAGGCATGGACCCCTGGAACCAAAGGTAGGGAGAGAGGAAAGACTCCTTCGAAGGAGAGCTAGCACGGGGAGGTAAATTCTCCGACCCCGTCTCTGAATCGGCGTGTGAAGGAGGGGCAGAGGAAGAGAGAACGGGTTTTCTCCCCTTGTCTTTTTTCATGCCAAACTCTTCCAGAGTTCTTTGGCATTTCCTTGGTGAGTCACCAGTAGAAGATTTTTCTTTGTTTATGGCTTTGATCAGGACCCTCTTTTTCTTCTTTTTCTTCTCAGGCGTAGGCTCCTCTTGATCTTCCCCTTCAGCCTGAGTTTGCTCCTCACGCTCCTTTTCTTCAAGGAGAGGGACGTCGTCCCCCACAGCGGATGTAAGGGGGATTGTGGGAGCTGCAGCTTTGAAGGAGTTCTTCTTGGCCCGGATCTCATTTTCCTCAGAAGAGGAATCGCCATCTGCCAGCATTGACTTTAAAGACAGCATTTCAGAGGAAACCTTTTCAATTTGCTCTGTAGGATAAAGAAAATTGAGTTAAAATATTGAAGGAAAAGCAGTAAATACAGAATGAATACATGACGTAACACAGTTAAAGAACGGTTATTACAGAGGTAGGTATCTCGGACTTCGATACTCCCCAGAAGAAGCCTGCAAGAGAATCCCTTGAGGGCCTTTAAGGCTGACTGCATGGCACTTAACACCTCCACCGAGTGAGGAGAAAGTTCGTACTCCTCAGTATAATAAGCATATTTAGCAATAAGAAATGCTCATGCATCCATCTAGTGGGGAATTTTGTGAATTCCTCCTTGTTGAGCCATAAAACCGGCTTATTTGCTTGTACACGAATCCGCGTGTAGTAATGCTTGAAAGAACGCCCATCGATCTTAGCGGATTCAGTGAAGGATTTAAAGTTTATTATCCTTGAGTCATAACGGAGCGTTATGAACCCAAGGCCGCCCTTCTTGTTGGCACGGCGGACCACTTGGCAGTAATAGAAAAGTTTCGCCACAGTGGCTGTGAAGTTAAAATGTTCCCCAAAGATTTCGAGAGCACGCACCAAGCCCCAGCCATTGGGATGCAGTTGTGTAGGGGCATAGCCGAGGAAGCGGAGAACGGCCATTTGAAACTCCGTCATAGGAAAATGGACTCCCAAGTTCTGGAAGACGAAGTCGTACATGTAAACCGACCTCTCATCTGGGACTCGGTGGCAAACTCGCCCCATAGGCCGGGGTGCAAAGATAAGAAAACGGACCTTGTACTTCTCTTGGGAGTAGATTCTGCATCGAAGCTTAACAGGATTTCCATCCTCTCTTGCATGATGTGAAGAAATGTCCAAGAATTCTTCTTCGACCCAGCAATATGGTTTCTCCCTATTAAACCTTTCCCAGTTCAGCCGGTGTGCCACAACATTGACACACCCTTCTGCAGTCCTCAGGATCAATGTCTTGCCAGACCCAGGAATCTCCATAATGCTTGATACGTGTTGAAACGCCTCCGTGCTGTGATAAAAGGCAACATCGTCAAAGAGGTAGCCTTCAGCATTTGACCCGCTGTCAGAGCGGCTGGTAGCCCTCAAGTCAAAGGAACCCTCAGTGCGACGCCTAACCACTGGCGCTCGCGAGGAAGAAGTTTCAACCCTTTCTGAGCGACGAGGCCCGGCCACAGGAAGATTCACAGGAATCCTCCCACCACGGTGGCTAGAGGGGGCACGTGAACTCAAATTCCCCCTGTTCGAGGTACCAGCGCTACTTGGCCTAGGGCTCATGGTTGAAGTAAAGCAACTAAAAATAATATGAAGGTAAGAGTTCATGAGGTTACCTAAAGAAGGGATAATGGAAGGAAGAACTTCACGAAAAGAAAGAACAGCAACAGTATCTTCGAAATTTCAGCAGAGGTTGACTAAGCTTGAAGGCAGAAGTAAGTTCTAAAAATTGCTAAGTTCCCCTTTTATAGGTAACGAAGGGACACAGTGATCAGCCAAGAATCATGTCGTGTACCCCAAAACGCAAATTTTTGGATTTGAACGACTCCGTCGTTTCATGGTCCAAGGCGCGAAATGGTGACGCTTCATATAAAGTTTTGAATGAAACAGGCCCGCGGAAGCCAAAGTCCAGGCCCAATAAGCCCAACCGACGGTTATTTTTAGGGAAATGATAGCTCATGTTTCAAAAAGGAATTAATTGTCCAATCATTTCAGGCGCATTAAATGCATCCCAACAACTATTCAAATACCAAGAGTCACGGCTTCTAAAAAGCTCTTGGAATTACCCTCGCTACAAATCTTTATCCGAATCCATTGTAAGGGCATCAAGAGGACAGATACACTAGCAGGACACCGGTTCACAGTTCAAAAAGAGTTCTAAGTAATCATTCCCAGGGTACTTTACCGGTATCCAGACTTTTTAAAGACAGTATAGCTCGCATGAGCAACTTAACAGTTCCTCATACAAGCTAGGGGATAAATAATCTGGTCTAGACACCGGTCCCTAAAGTTGTGACATCAGCATGACCTTTTTAGAAGGGCAACCGGTACCAAAGGGAGGCATCGTCACACCGGTCATCCGTTTATATGCTACCGGCCTCACAGGTATACTTTCGGACTACGACTCTGTATAAGACGTTCTCCATACCGGAATGCCAAGGTTCTTAGCCTGTATACCAGAAAGTATCCACGTCACACGACAGAAGGTACAGGGTACAGTGTCACACCTCGAAAATGAGGGTTAAATTTTTCGCGATTTAACGAGGAAATAATTTAGGAAAAGAAAGCATCGCGGAATAAGTTTTTAACAAGTAACCCTGGATCTTTTGAAGAAACCTATCCCATATATGAAGATATAAAAATGTGTATAAATTTAAAACAAGAGTTCTCTTTAGATAATCAACCACATAATCTTCAACAAGAATAGTTGAAATATACGTTAATTCAAGAAGTATAAGTGATTATGAAAAGTGGTTCAAGGATACTTCAATTGATTTCTAAAATTAGGATAAATATGTGTATATTTAGTCTTAGAATTTAGTGGGACATGTCACAAATATCACCTATTAGTCCCAAATTGAAAGTCATAAAAAGTTGGGTTTAAAACCCTCTTAAACTTCAAAAAGTGGGTTCGGTATTTTATGCCTCATGAGAGTTAGAAAACTCCAATTGAGGTAAGACTAATTTTTACACCTCCGTGATTTAATTGTATACAACTTTTATGAAGAAGCTGGAGGCCAAAAATGTCATTAAGATGCCCAAATGGGCCAAAAATAGTAAGAAAAACAGAGCAGTTAGAAATTTTCTGACAGTGGAGAAACCCACTGGCCGTGGAGTCCACTTGTTCCACCACCCAAAATGGCCATTTTTTTCCACATTTTGAGGCAGAACGATCCACTGGCAGTGGGAAATTCCCACTGGCCGTGGATCTCACTGCTGTAGGATCTGTTCTGCAGCTTTTCGGCCCTTACATTTTTGCCAACTTTGAGACCCCTTTTCACTAGGCTATTCAACTCCGATTTGCATGAAATTTTATACATAAGTTACCTACCCTAATATCAATTATGTGGAAAAGTTTTGAGCCTAAATTCCATCTTAATCAATAATCTAAGCTATAGGGTAGTTTTATGCATATTTTGGGCATTTTACATGACATACCAAAATACAATTGGCTAAGTTTTTGTCCAAACTTTCCATGGACCTATATTCATATATATAAATGTGACTTGCTCCAACAAGTCTCATCCCTTAATTTATTTCCTAGGTCAAAGTATGTGCCAAAAGCATTTCAAGTCCTTTTTGGCTAAACCAAGTATGTGAAATTGCAAATTAAGCCTCTTTGGCCCTAACCAACCATGCAAACAAGTTTCACATATATATTGTGACTTGTAGATGACTTCTACATGAACATTTATCCATTAAATGGAAACGTGACCTATCCACTTCCATGATTATGCATAAAGATGCACTTTGTGTGCTCTAATATGACTCAAACCATTTATACTTCATTTCATTATGGATCATTTATTACAATGCATCAATTCCCATCAAGGGACCACTACACATTCATCATCATCTCATTCATACATGTGTAACTCCCAAGATCAATAAATTGTCAAGCATGACATTCATCACATCATCAATTATTTCATCATTCATTATAACTATGGCAAGGCAGCATGAGTATCATTACATACAATAATCATCAATTATATAACTCATGCATTTGGAATGTAAAACTCCTCTCCTACCTCGAGAGAAGAACCACACTCAATGCACGCTCTGAATGCTCCACCACATTGCCTAGAATATCATCTACATAACATACATATGCATTCATACAATTAATAAGCCATCTCAAGGCATTCCTCACAATTCTAAACAAATGCTAGCTTATCATAAAGCTCAATATCAAGTCTTAGACTTGCTAAAACACCAATTCATACCATTGTGTTAGGCTTCGGGAATTCCTTTCCCAAAACCAAGATTCTCTAGATCTTAAAGGGCCAACTATACCCAACAACATCAACATTGTTAGTCCTCAAATTTATAATAAATCTTTTAATAAAAATTTCACAAAAATTATAAAAATTAGTTTAATTTGTTAGAAAATTAGGCTTTGAATTTAATAAATGGATGTTGTTGGAAATAATCTGCCCTTGATCAATTTTCTCTAGTTTTGTAGTGAAAAAGTTAAGAAATCAAGAGAAAATTACACTGGAGGAGCTGACGCGTAGCCTCATCCCACGCGTAGCATCAACAGCTATTTTGATGCTGACGCTACGCGTCACAGCCACGCATAGTGTCAGTGCTGCGTGGTCTCCACCTCTACTTTGGCCAACCACTCCACTTAGACCCAATAATGGGCACTCCACTCAGCACCAAGGGCCACCCCACTCAGCATGAAAGGCCAAAACTCGGTGGAAACATGTTCATATGGCCAGGCATGATCAAATTTAATAATTTGAAGTAGTCATTATCAAGTGTTTAATGGAGGCTGAGTCAGGGGTCTGACGCATAGCGTCAGCACCCTTGCTCAGCCCTATAAATAGGGCCATCCAACATCATTCCAAGGATCCCATTCTCATTCACTTCTCTTCGTGCTCGACTTTGAGTACTTCTTTTGTGAGTTGTAGTTCTAGAATAGTTTTCTAGATACTTGAATGTGTTTTGGTGTATTGTGATCGTTGTATCGTGAAGTTCTCATCGTCTTCGTAATGTCAAACTCTGTAAGTGTTGTTTTTACTTTCACCATGTGTAACTAATTTGTTTATGTTGGAATTGGTGAACTAATCTATTGAGTATAATGTTGTGAATTCGACCTCTGCATGTTTATGATTCAAGTCCATGTTAGTATTTCAATCTTTTATTAATATGAACGTCAAACGGGAGAATTATTTCCATGTGTATTGAAACTTGTTTTATTAGTATGAATGTCAAACGGGAGAATAATTATTCATGCCGTATTGAAACTTGTTTTGACGAAAGTAAAAGTTGGAATACCCTTGGTATCTCAATTCTATAGGGGTTGTTAACCATTGTTGCCATAAGGCCAGGTCTTAATGCAACTTTTTACTGAGAAAGCTCACGAGGGATCGGACTTTATGGTGAATTCTTTGAATTTATATCACGAGGGATCGGTTATAATGATTTTAAGCTGCAATGACATGAAACTTGATGATTAAATATGCATGTCTTGAGTTCCTCATTGTTATTCTAGATTAGGGATCCAATTTCCAACATAGTTTGTTTATCTGTGTTTATCTCAAGTATCTTACCTATTCTAGATTGCAACTCAACTTTTTAGATAGATTTTTATTTTCTTTTTATCTCATGAATAACTCGACCATGCTATCTTGTGAATATTGTATAAATTGTATATAAATCATTCTTTTGTCCATAACTTTCTTCACATTTACCATAGTAAATAGAAAATTACTGTTGTTATTGGTCTTTCAATCCCAGTGGAACGATATCTAAATTTTGAAAACTACAAACGATTGGTGTGCTTGCCAATTAACAACCCGGTGGTGGAAACGAACAGATTTGACGCTATCGCCGGGTTAACAAACATCACATCCCTTATCTATAATACATCCAATCATCATATAAATCATCCATTTGCCATCATTGTCACTCAAATTCATTATAAGCCCTCTTAGCTTCACTTAAAGCCATCAACAATTCACAAAATTCAAGTGACACACCTTATGGTCTAAGGCCTCATCAAATCCTCATCTTAACTCATCTATTCGTCATCAATGGTTATCCACCACCATCATTATCATTATCATCATCATAAACAACAATACCCAACCTTAAGCATCACCTACTCATTCTCAACTCAATCCTTTTAACCACAACATGTATAGTCCCAAATCTTGAGATTAGGATCCCATCAAACCCAATAACCATCATTTTCTCATATACCTAATTCTAATCTCCCTTATAATACAATATTCCAACATCAATCAACAACCTTAATTACCAAAACTTAAACATTATGCCTCAACTCATCAACAACAATAAGAAATGCCCATCATTCCAAACATTATTTCTACACACAAAGTTATCCCTATGACAATAAATCATCAATTCCTTAATTTTTGCCAAAAGCCCCAATTCTTAATTTCTAGGGTTTTTATCAAAATCCAATAACCATCATAAACAATCATCATCTTCCACCACCAACCATCATATTTTTGTGTACCCCTCAACACCCACACAAAACACATATTTCTTACATCCCACCTTAGGGTTTTATATAAAAATAGCTTCTACCAATAACCCACATACATAAACCACTCTCCCCACACCTAAAACTTATAACCAAAGGTTCAAGCTCTTGAAAAATGGTAAGAAGCTTACCTCAAGAGAAGAAAAGGGGTAGCTCCCAGGAGAAGGAGAGGGCCACACGAAAATGGAAGAGAAAAGGGAGAAGGGTTCCAGCCACAAACCTCTCCTACAAGCTTCCAAGAAATCGAAAATGGTGGGAGGAGATGGGTTCAATGCTTTGCCTAGGTTTTAGAAGAGAAAAGTAAAGAGGGAATGAAGAAGGAGAATAAGAAGGAATGAAGAAGAAGAAGAAATGAAGTGTGTTTGCCAAGGGAGAAAAGAGGGCCAACGTGAGAAGTGAGAGGAGAATGAGAGATTAAGTTTTTAATTTGGCCCATCATTTAAATTTTCCCCGTTTTATAACTTACAGGATCCCTGTTCAGGCTCAATACTAAATCCAAAAATTATTCCGAAGACATATTCGGATTCCCTGTAATATTCTTAACAGCCCTGACCAACGGCATCTCAATCGGAGATACTTGGTCCGACACCCATATTTTAACCGGGTATAATCTTAACTCCTTAAATCTCCATAAATTATAAATATCCATAATAAATCTCAATTTAATTATTTCCAAATTTTTGGGACATAAATCAACCTATATATAATTATTTAATATTTATTCCACATATTTAATCATTTTTATAAAATTCAGGATGTTACATACAGCCCCAAAGACGTTACACGAGAAATGCGGCTCCCCCCGCGTCGCGTGTCAGAGTCGTATACTGAGCAGTGTACTATTTGTCTCCTAGCCCCACCTACGCCTAACGATTCATTTTCCACGCTCAACTATAAATAACATGTTCCAATACACATGCAAGGTTACGTTGTTCTAACTCTCATCTTGCTATTGCACTGCTTGAGTATTCACTGAGTTCTTATACACTCTTCTAACTTGAGCGTCGGAGAATCTTCGCAGGTGGCACTACCTTTCACCCACTCCAACGTGAAACTCTGGTGCGAAGGATCTCCAGGACAACGAGACCAGTTTCTCCCACTGAGAGGCCGGATTACAATACCGGATACCCACTGTACCGGTGTACAAACACTAAAATATATATTCTTTTATGGCTGGTCCCACACCAGATCCTAGACCCCGGTCCAGACCAGTTCAATTATATTTCTTTGATACTCATAAGTAGAAATGGGGTTTTGTTATAGAAGGGGCACAAAGAATTAACCTATATGTATATATATGTTACCAAAGGAGGTAATAATATAATTTAATTTTTAGTTGCATTTGATCTTGCAAAAAGGAGTTTGTATGTTGACCCTTGTGCTCATAAATTATATTTTTTGATATGATGAATTTTGTGTTGAGAATCATGATATGAGTTACGAATATAGAATTTCTGGAAGTATGAAATTATGAAAGAGATTGGTTATTGCCAAAAATGAGATTGGTGCTGGTTTTTAGGCCTAGGGATGATTGATTAGAAGATGATATACTATTATTATGAGTTGTTGATATATGTCGTATGGTGTAGACAACCATTCGGTATGTTTTACCCCTCGTTTTTGGCTCCCGTGGTCGTTAGTGGCCTAGTTGAGCTACCCAGTGGTCAAGTAGGACCTAGTGGTTGAGGTAGGGAGCCAGGTAGGCTTGGTGGACCAGGTGGGTTCACGGGATGTCAGGTGGACTCCTAGTTGATGGCTGATCCATTTAGTATCTAGATACTAGGGTGTTTTATGTTATATTTGATTGAGAGTTAGTTTTGATGATGATAAATTGGTGATGATGAAATTAACAATAATAAATAGATAATAATGAATCGATGATGATGAATTAATGAGGATATTATGAATTGATTGTATGTGACCATTCTACTTTGTAATTGTTATTGAAATTATTTGTATTAAATTATATGGCCGGTCACTCACCCTTACGGTTGTTTCAGTGACTGGAGACGGGGAGATTGTAGAGGCATCAGATACCAGTGCAAAATAAAGTGGAGGGAAATGCTAGAGACCCTGTGTGGATGAATATTTTGATGTATAATCGTGTATAAATATTGATGTTATGTTTTGTGCTACTGTGATAACAAAAGTTATTGCTTGACCTAACTATGACTATCACTTAATGTGGAAACGTTATGTATAGCACTTGTGTGATGAGAAATTGCATGAAATGTCCAGGTAATTACGTTGCATGATCGTGTGGGCATTGAGCCATGTTGTGTTAGCTTTCTATCACTTATGGGCAGGTTTGTGAATGATGTGTAATGTGATGGTTGATGTATGTAATGGATTGTTTGTTGTTTGCGATCGGTATGAGCCTATAGGAGGTTTTAGAGTGTTACGTGGAATTGAATAGGTCATATTTTGAATCTGCAAGAATTGGACTCCCCAGATGGTTTCCTTATACCTATATAGGTGCACTAGACTTGTGTGTAGACTTAGAACAAATGGGGATATGCATTTATGCCTTGAAATGTCATAGGCTAAATTACACTTTTGGTCTTCTAACTTGTAAGTTTTTCCCAAATAGATCCCTGATTATTTTTTTAATTCAATGATGTTCCCAAACTTTTTAAAACGCATCAACTTGGTCCTTCCGTTAGAAACTCAGTAACGTCGTTTGCTCACATGGCATGCCTGGACACGTGTCACAATCTTGTTAGCATACGTGTCACCACCAGAACTTAGGACACATGTCAGATTTTGATTGGGTGGTGATTATGTTTGAAATTAAAAAAAATTACCCTAAGTAGGACTTAAAACCCATGACCTTTAAGTCAAATATCACATCCATAACCACTAGGCCACATGTGACTTTAGTGATTCAAAAGACAATATTTATATATAAAGGTAAACTTTCAATATCTTCTAAAAGTGTATTTAATTTAATTATTGTAATAAAATATTTATAGGAACATTTAATTTATTTATTACAAATAAAATATTTAAGGCTATATTTATTTTTTTATTGTTAAAAAAATATTAGTTATTTTTTAATTTAATTATTTGATAAAATATTTAAGAATATACTTAATTTATTTATTCTTAATAAAATATTTAAAGGTATATTTAATTTTATTACTATATACTTAAACTATCAATAAAATAATTAAATATTTTATTAATAATAAATAAATTAAGTATATTATTAAATATTTTAATAATAAAAAATAATTAAATTAACTTTATTTTTAAATATTTTTAAATCTTTGATGAATAATAAATAAATTAACTATATATTTAATATTTAATAAAAAATAATTAAATAATATATTTTTAAGAATATTTGATTAATAATAATTAAAATAAATATATTTTTCAATATTTTATCAAAATAATTAAATTAAATATATTTTTAAATATTTTCTTAATAATATTAAAATTACATATACCTTTAAATATTTTCTTAATAAGAAATAAATTAAGTTTATTTTTTAAATATTTATTAGTAATAGTTAAAATAAACATATTTTTAAACATTTTCTCAAAAATAAATAAATTATATATTTTTAAATATTTTCTTAACAATATTAAAATTAAATATACCTTTAAATATTTTCTTAATAATAAATAAATTAATTTATTTTTAAAATATTTATTAATAATAATTAAACTAAATATATTTTTAAATATTTAATAAAAATAATTAAATTAAATATATTTTTAAATATTCAATTAATACTAATTAAACTAAATATATTTTTAAATATTTTATCAAAATAATTAAATTAAAAAATAATTAAATATTTTATTAACAATCATAAAATTAAATATAGCCTTAAATATTTTATTTACAATAAATAAATTAAATATACCTATAAATATTTTATTATAATAATTAAATTAAATACACTTTTAAAAGATATTGAAAGTTTACCTTTATATATAAATATTGTCATTTAAATTACTAAAGTCACATGTGGCCTAGTGGTGATGAATGTGGTATTTGACTTAAAGGTCATGGGTTCAAGTCATACCTAGGGAAAATTCTTTTAATTTCAAACAATCATCACCCAATCAAAATCTGACACGTGTCCTAACCAAGTTGACGCATTTTAAAAGGTTTGGGGACCTCATTGAATTAAAAAAATAATCGTGGACCAATTTGGGAAAAACTTACAAGTTAGAGGACCAAAAGTGTAATTTAGCCAATGTCATAAACTTGCATGTAAATGGTCAAATTGCATTCTTTTGCATATCTCCTTCATATGTCATAATTTTGGCGAACAGGGCTTCGCCAACTATAACATCCATGGTAAATTAATATGGGGAAAAGTAAATTAAATATTTAATAAAGTTTAAATTAGGGGAAATAAGAATTTTGAAGTGGATTATGTGATTTTATAATGGATTTTAAAAGAGAATGGAGGATCAGGGCCTGACCCGTAGCGTGGCTGTGGCGCGTAGCGTCAGGGTACAATTAGTGACCTGACGCGTTGTGTCAGCGTCGCGATCAATTTTAAAAAGAGTGACATGCAAAACAGAACTAAAAACCATTTTTCTTCCTCCTTCTTGTCTTCCTCCAATGATTTGTGACCAAGGCTAGTGGAAGCTTATGATTTCTTGTGATTTTGGACCTTGGGAGCTAAGGTAATGCATGTGGAAGCCTTCATTGCAAGTTCCTTTCTCTCCTCTTCTTTCCCCTCTCAAAAACCGAACTTGCATATTGTGGGGAAGGCTTGGATTTTGAGTTTTATGGGCTTGGGAAGCTTAGATATTGATTCCAATATGGTAAGGAAGGCAATACACTAATGAGTTCTATGTTTCGGTGACCGTAGGTGCCGAAACGAGTGCCGGAAGGACGATTGATGAAGTGGGTGTTAAGTTCAGAAGCAGAGCAGTGAATCAAGTGACCGGAGGACGCAATCGACACAAAGAACAGATAATTAAAGCTTGGAACTTAGGTAAGGGGGTGTTCAAATCGTAATTAATTAGGATTGACATGTATGGTAGTTTCGGGAAGTTTAGAAATTAAGTAGGAATTGCTAAAATTGATGTGGGTTAGCTAAACATGATTTATATGATTATATGTGTATGTCTATGTGTGATTAAATAGTTAAGTGTTGAGTAAATATGTCAATTTGATTAGTTATGTGGTAAAAAGTAAGGAAACGAGTATATGAATTATATGCATGAGTGATATTTAGTAAATCAGGAGTTGAGATGAATATTAATGATGTGTCGTGTGGTGTATGTTATTTTAATCATGCATAACTTGATGAGAATAATGAAATAATGATTATGAAAATATTGTGGCATTGTGTTGAAGGGTCGGGGTCTGTGTGGCCGCCCTGTCTGATGGTTAAATGTCAGTTTCTAACTATTATAAATGAGATTGATGATGTGAGACTTGTATGAAATGATTTTATGTGTGATTATGTGGTGAGGGATGGCCGACGGTATGTGTAGCCCTTTGTTTTCTGGCTCCTATGATTTTTATGCCCAGTTGAGCTACCCAGTGGTCAAGTACGACCCAATGGTTGAGGTGGAGAGTCAAGTAGGATTTGGTGGACCAAGCAAGGTCCACGGGGTATCAAGTAGGACCCTCAACTGAAGGCCGATCTTTTAGTATCTGGATACTAGGAATCAGAGATATATGCGAGTCAGTTGTGCATATATGATTTGATATTGATATATATTTTATGATGAATTGTGAATTGATATCCATGATGTGTTTTGATGAATTTAATGATAAATAACGATTATGATATGAAGTGTGGTATGAAATAGGTAACATTAATGAAAATGAGTTTGGATACATGTGTTGATGAAATGTAAGCGACCTATATTGCTTCTGGAATTAGTACTAAGGCATGGGTAAGTATAAACTAATGTAAAGAGGAAAAAAACAAGTATATGAGAGTTAAGATTTATGATGAATCCGGTAAGTTGTATGATAGTACATTTATTAGGTATTAATTAGTATATTTATTACAGTCTGTTCTATATTAATTACAATATACCAAATGCTCACCCTTGTTGTGGTTTATTTAATTTAGTGACCAGTGACAGGGAGGACGCCAATGCCCTGGAGGTGTGCCAAGTGGAGAGTTGATGCCAAGAAGCAATGGAATTATGAAATGAATGGATTGTGTTATGGATTTAGTATATGTAATAATGTGCGGTGCCTTATGTGATTGTTGAAATAGTTAGTATGTTAGTGTTAGGGTTTTGTTGGGTTGGTGATAATGATTATGTGTTTCATGGTTAAGATGATTATGATATGATGATGATGACCATGTGATTGAATTACGATAATGGAGAAATGATGACGAGATGAGTTAATGATAATTACATTGATGATGATATTGAATCTAGTGGGATGTGTAAATATTGGCATGGAGCCAAGTTTAGGACTGATGATTGTGATGGGCAGGTGTTGTTTATCTGTATGACTATTGAGTAATGCGATTGCAAAAGTGTTTGATGTATTGATTGTTGATATGGATTACACATGTAGGAAAGTTAAGTATTTCATGGGAAATTAGGAACTAAACAGGTGAAATTGAGATCCGGTGGGTTTTGGGTCCCCCACGAGGGATTAATAGGTTCCCTAGGTCATTTAGAAACTGTACATATAGGCCTTAGACCATTTGGAGTCCATTTAGATGGCTTGGTGCGAGGGTTTTACACATAATTGAGTTAAACTGCATTTTGCGCATAACTCATGCATATGATGGAATTTTGGTGAACAGACAATGCCAACAGTTTTGGAATGGGTAAAACATGTGGCCCATGAAGTTTCATGACAATCGGACCTAAAACGGGCCGATTTGATAGGTTAGAAGTTGGCCGAATGACCTAAAATGCATAACAGCATCACGTGCTACTACTGATATGCTAACGCTGGGTGCCAGCCTGACACGTAGCGTCAGGGCTGCGTTCTTGGCCTTACGCCAGGCCTCTGTTATCGGATTTTGGGATTTTGTATTTTAACTAGCATTTATGGGTTCTCAAACACCATATAAATTGCATTTGGGATCCTTTTGCAGAAAACAACTATTTATTTTATGAAAAATTTATTGTAAATTTTAATTAAACACTTAAAAATAATGTAAAATAAACTTAGGACGTCATACCAACGGCTCCGAAATGGTGAAAAACATGTCACCTATGAAATTTAGGGTCCATCAGAGCTAAATTAGAGAGATTAGGTACCTTGGAAGTTGAGGTTTTTAGAAGTTTTGATATTCTCGCTTAAGCAAGTGTGTTTCCGCTCAAGCGAGCTCTTCTTGGGTTCCAAGGTCTGTTTTTGGTGTATTTTCGCTTGAGCGAAATGGATCTCGCTTGAGCGAATTAATTGTGAAATTGTTACTGGAGAAATTTTGCTCAAGCAGACACCCTAGCCTGAGTGAATTAAATTAAAATTACCTCTGGAGTAATTTTGCTCAAGTGAGTATCCTTCGCCTAAGCAAACCAACTCAAAACTGATTCTGTGATATTTTCACTTGAGCGAGTCCTCTTCGCTTGAGCGAATTCGTTATTAATTGGTTCTGTGGAAATTTCGCTTAAGCGACTATGTCTTCGCTTAAGTGAATTAATTTGGAATTGCTTCTGTTTGGTTTTTGCTCAAGTGAGTGACTTGTTACTTGAGCGAGATTGTGTGTGTTACTCTTTGTTTTGTTTTCGCTCAAGCGAGTTGAGCTCGCTTAAGCGAATTGAGCCAGATTTGTTTTTCTTTTTCTTATGCCTAAAATTAATCGGTGGTTGTTTTGGGAACCCTTAGGTTCCATAGTTGGTACTTCTTCTTCTTCTTCTCGTATAGTTGGTAACCTTATGAGCACGACTTTGGATTATAAAGCTTTTGGGTTGAACTAACTCGTGTCATTTTAATTTGAACGCTTGCCGTGAAAAAATTATTGCGAATTCTCTAATTGTGTTAGTTATTTAAGATAATTGAACAACTAAACCTTAACAAATTAGGAGGGATGTTATACAGGCACCCAACAAAACATCATTTTTGAACAGTTAACCAACACCACTCCAAACATTTGTCAGTACATTGGTTTTCAAAAGTAGGAGGTAGTCCCTGTCCTTTTCATAAGCAACTTGACACCCACTACTATAAGTACTCAATGTCCTACCCACGCTCACCCTATCCTTTAACTGATGTACACAGGGAAAGAAAACAACACGAAACTAGAGGGGTGAGTGAAAACTCTCAACCCAAAAGATACCTATGCAAGGTGCAAGCCACAACTCATCACACATATTTATATCAAGTATCAAAGAAGTTATCACAGTTATCCTCAAGCATTGACATTAAGTAAATCAGAGATATAACATACACAACTAGCCACAACTCACAACTCACAAGAGTTAGTCACACAATTATAATGATATGATGCATGGGTTAGGTTCATTACGATTTATCTTGTTTAATCACCAATATGCAATAGGGCCCAGAATCTCATCATCATAACATCATTGTCATCAATACCTCTTCATGGTACGTCTATCGGGAAGATCACTCAATATCATCAACATCATCACGCTAGAGCGATCGAAGCTCGCCAAGTTTTGGCCCAACAACAACATCTGGGTAAGGACGCTCTCTCGTCCCAATCATCAATAGTGGATCCATTTTAACAACACCATCGTGATCACTACATCTTTCATAGAACTAGCACTCCACGACCTTAGAAACATTGGCCTCAAGTTGAAGTACACCGGGTTTGCCACGGACTGTCTGGTCTCGGGACGCGACTCCGAGCTATTGGATGCTCGCCTTAGTAATACTCTCAAGATTCATATCCAGAATCGAGACGCTAATGTTCTCCAGTGTACCCATCACTGTAACTCTAGCCATTAACTCATCTTATCACATCATCAACCTAAAACCATACCACAAATGTAGTATGCAACTACCATATCAAGTTTTCTTAGTCTTCTAATTATAATCGATAGTCCAACGGAACTTTCCACACCCAATGGCCTTGTCTTTATTGTGCGAAGAATCAATCTCAGTTTCTCAATAATAAAAATACTTCAATTTTATACGCCAATCCTCAAGTATTGCCTAAATCACATCTTAGAAATATTGAGATCAAGGCTAAGGACCCATAATCCCCTTTTGTATGATACTTTATATGTTTAGAGTGAACAATATACTTATTTGAGTGTGGTAAGTTCACCTATGTTAATAGCTCTACTTCTATCCTTGAAGGGAGAAAAAAATTTATTTTAATTTGTTTAGTTTTAAATTTTAAATTTTGGTTTGTACCGTTTGCATTAACTGATTAAAGTAAATAATTTATGGAAATAACTATGACAGTTACATGCCGTGAGCTGAACGTATAGCACCATTAATTCTTTCAGCCAACCCAAAGATTTTATTGAAGTTTAGAAAGGGATCGAATTCGTTGACAATTTATTAGGGTTTAATTCCCTCCATTCCTTTTCATTGGTCTAATTTTTAAGTTTTGATTTATTTTTAAATACTATCTATTACTTAGTACAAATGAAAGAGAACATTTAATATCTATAACCATCTTTTATTATTTTATTTACTTGAAAGCATCCATTCATCATTAATTATAGGAAAAATATTTTAATAAGAAGACAAAAGAAAAAGAGAAATAATAACAAGTGCTCTAAGAGAATTGGTTAGTGAAACAAAATAAAAAATTTCATTTTAAAATATCATTAAAAATTATGCACATTCCTGATTTTTAAATAATTTTTACATAATTTTTAATAAAAATTTTTATTTTTATTTCTTTAAATAATATACTTACAACTCTGGTTAAAAGAAATCAAGAAAAAAAATACCATCTTTAATTTTAAATATAAACAAATTTTAAAGAAATTTTTTCCATAATATAAACAAAATAATACTTTTTCAATATCATTAAATATTTATCTACCAAATATATAATCCCCGTATATATTCTCAAGACAACTAATGCTTTATTTATTAAATGATATGAAAGGTATTTTAAGATTTTACATCAAATATTTTAATAACATCAATGCAAATAATCTCTGAGCATTATTTTTAATATGTATAAAAATAGTTACTACCTCCAATTTTAAATATAAGTAAATGTATATAATTTCATACATATTAATAATAATAGTTGAAAGTAATTATTTACATTAATGTTATCACATATTTGATTTAATTTCTTAAAATACTTTTAATATAATTTATTACCTAAAGAATTAGTGGCGTTAAAAATATATACAAAAAATATATATTTAGTAAATAAACACTCAATAACATTGAGAAAGTATAATTTTATTTATATTAAGAGATGTAAATATTTCACTAAAAATTATTTATATTTAAAATTGAATGATAAATATTTTTTCATATTTAGAACCAAAATTATTACTATATTTAAAATATTTTTTTAAGACGTGTAAAACAAACAACGGGGAATTAACATATTTTGATATGTGTAGGCTTAAATTTAGGTGAGTCACTTTTAAAAAAATATTATTATTTTAGGGTCGTTTTGAAACTATTTGTTTGTTTGAGGTAGAAAATGTCATTTTATTTTTTCCGTTACGTAGTTTCAAAATACGTTACATGTATTTTGTAATTACAAAAGACATAATCCCTGCATGATCGTCACGTGGCGAGCCATACAATATTTCGTATCTCGACAAAATGTCATATGTAATTTTTTTTTGTCAACAGTTAATTAAAACTTGATCTGATCTTGGTGGAGGATGAGCCAAAATTGACAACGATTAACATTACAACTTTTGTAAAAGTTAGGGTGCATAGAGGGCCTTTATAAATTAAACTCCAAAAATTGATTTTGTCCTCTGGAACCTTTGAATGTTTGCTATGGATAGCCATCTCATTAAATAAAGTAACCTCTCTCTTTTTTGTTTTTCTCGATCCATTTTTTTCCCTTCACTTAATATGTTTGAATGAAAAATTTTAAATTTTAAAATTGTTAAATTAATAATAAAAAATATTCATAAAAAATTTAATAGACCAAAAAAAGTTTAAAATTAAAATTCATATGTCATTTGAAATTATTTCTATTTATATTCAAAATCATATCAAGTTTTAATTAAAACCATAGCCTTGTTGACTAAAAAATAATAATAAAACCATAGCCCTAATAGGCATGTTACTACACGGATAAGAGGACAAGGAAAGGATTTTTCTTATATTTACTGTCATTATGCCTCATCAGTAACCATAACTTTTATGTTTTGTTAATATACGAAGTACTACATGGCATGTTACATCACGGTCATACAGGGATTATGTTTTCATAGTTACGAAATACATGTAACGTATTAAAATTACGTAATAGAAAAATTAAAATAACACTTTTTACCCTACATTAAAAGGACCCTAAAATAATAATATTTCCAAGAACCCCTAACCCCTTAAATTCAGTAGGTTTCTGACTTCCCAATCGTGACAGGTGACAGTGAAAGCAAAGCCACGTAAGAAGGGAGGGGGTAGAGTTATAACTAAAGGATTTTGTTCAACATATTGCCTTGAAACTACTGTTTCAGACAAGTAAGGGGATTAAGTAGTTGATGTGATATTTTCCAATACCGTTTCAAGTCTCGTCGTAATAAATTGGAAAGATAAAAATATGAAAATAAAAAATTTAATAATTAATATTAATTATTTATATTATTTAAAAGAAGTTAAATTTTTATTGAATTAATGAATTTTTTTCATTGATTAATTTGAGTTTTTTAACGAAATAAACAGTAAGTTGGTTTTGAGGGATGAATATTAAGTTTGTTTAAGTTTATTTAAAGAAAAAAGTGTTTTTTAAATTAAAAAATTATTTAATGTCATTTTTATGTCTTTATAAATTAAAAATAATTGAAACTTAAAAAAGCTAAAAAAATTATTTAAAGAAGTTACTTGATTAGTTTTTCTAAATAAACCGCTAAAAAAACTAAATTAAATTTTAAAAAATAATTTTATAATCATAATCAAACATACTAGTTTTTTAATAATCATTTTTTTATAAAAATTATTTAATTTTAAGGTTAAACAAACTAATCCTAAATTACAACAACATTAACGTTAAAGCAGATGATTAGACATGAAAAAGCCCTTAAACATAGGACAATCCGATTTATACCTTTATTTTCTGTCTGAGTTTTAATTATATAATTGTTATTATGTTACTTTTCTGAAAATTTTTATAAAAGTATAAAAATAAGAAATAAAAACAAGAAATAGATAAAATATTATTTTTAATATTTCATGTACTAGTTTTAAAAAACAAAAAATATATTGAACTCAGATCCGAAGATGATTTTAGTAAAGTTTTTAGAACTTGGTGATTAAATTGGTGATTAAAATATTGGTTCCTAAATTATTCATTTAATAATGGGATTGAAGTTGAGTTGATATTAAATGAAGTAAGCTTTTAAAACAATATAAAAAGGTGATATTAAATATTTCATGCGATAAAAATTTGATAATTAATAAAATTTATATGTTGAGTTTTTTTTATTTATTTAAAAATATTTTAGACTTAATTCATTTTTCCTTTCCTGAAATACTAATTAAAATGCACCCTTTTTTATAGTATCAAACCATAGTATTCCTCTATAAAATAAGGATGCATGGGCTAAATTGAAGTATCTGAAACCAGAAAATAGAAAAATTGACTAAACTCTCTAATATTACATGTACATCATGAACCCTTTAGATCCAAAAGAATTTAGGAGGCAAGGTCACATGATCATTGACTTCCTTGCTGATTATTACCAGAATGTTGCAAACTATCCAGTTTTAAGTCAAGTTGAACCTGGTTATCTTGCAAAACTCATGCCACCTTTTGCTCCTCTCAATCCTGAACCCATTGAAACCATTCTTCAAGATTTACAGCACCAAATAATCCCTGGCATAACACACTGGCAGAGTCCTAATTACTTTGCTTACTTTCCCTCCAGTGGTAGCACAGCAGGGTTCCTAGGAGAGATGCTAAGCACAGGACTCAATGTTGTTGGTTTCAATTGGATGTCATCACCAGCTGCAACGGAACTAGAAAGCACTGTCATGGATTGGCTTGGCCAAGCCCTGAAGCTCCCTAAAGATTTTCTCTTTTCAGGTTGTGGTGGAGGTGTAGTGTTGGGTACAACCTGTGAGGCCCTCTTGGTTACACTTGTTGCTGCCAGGGATAAATTGCTTGGCCAGATTGGTAGAGAGAATGCAGGAAAGCTGGTTGTTTATGTGTCTGATCAAACACATTGTGCGGTTCAGAAAGCTGCACATATAATAGGAATTGACCCTGAAAATTTCAGGGTTATTAGGACAAAGAGGTCAACTTTATTTACTTTGTTGCCAGAATCACTCTTATCTTCTGTTCAAAAAGATGTTCAAAATGGATTGGTTCCTTGTTACCTTTGTGTCACTGTGGGCACAACTTCAACCACCGCAATTGATCCATTAGGACCACTTTGCAAGGTGGCAAAAGAGTATGGCATGTGGGTCCATGTTGATGCTGCTTATGCTGGTAGTGCTTGCATTTGTCCTGAGTTTAGACACTTGATTGATGGGGTTGAGGATGCAGACTCTTTTAGCCTCAATGCTCACAAATGGTTTTTGACAAATTTAGATTGTTGTTGCCTCTGGGTCAAGGATCCACCTTCTTTGATTAGGTCCTTGTCAACACATCCTGTGTATTTGGAGAACAATGCTTCTGAATCAAAGCAAGTGGTGGACTACAAAGATTGGCAGATAACATTAAGCAGAAGATTTCGTGCACTCAAAGTGTGGCTTGTTCTTCGAAGCTATGGTGTGGCTAATCTTAGGAACTTCCTGAGGTGTCATGTTGAAATGGCCAAAACTTTTGAGGAGTTGGTGAAACAAGACAAGAGGTTTGAGATTTTTGTGCCTAGAAATCTTGCTGTTGTGTTGTTTAGGCTTTTACCTTCAGCAGTTGCAAATATTGGTAATGGTAGGTTGCAAAATGGAAGTGTCAAAATAGAGGATGTTGCAAATGAAATCAATCGCAGATTGCTGGATTCCATCAATGGTTCGGGAACTGTGTTCATGACTCATGCTACTGTTGGAGGGCATCTTGTGATTAGGTGTGCCATAGGTGCAACTTTAACAGAGAAAACAAATGTGATAATGGCTTGGAAGGTGGTGCAGGAACATGCAGATACCATTCTAAACAATGAAATTAAATCTAAATTTGGTATATATTGATATAAAGAATTGTGTTTTTAGTGAAATTCAATTGTTGTTCGAAAATTCTGTACCATTTACAGTTGCGTATAAATAAAATTTGTGCTGCTTGTTTGAGCTACTCTTTCTCAAGCTATATTTTTTAATCTTTATTGAGAAGTCAAGAGACCTCTATATTTATTTATCTAACTACCACCATTTGTGTGACACATCTCCATCTGTGCATGTAAAATGTTGTAATTGGGTCTTTGGGCAAATCAACGATATAATTATGACACATCTTATGGAGGGTCAAGTGTCACAATTCAAATTGATCCATGAATTCTTTAAACCTACCGTTATATGTTTACCGAAACAAAAAAAAAACGGTAAAGGCAGTGAAATTCAAAATTTTAAAAATATATCAAACTATAATAAGTATCTTTTTAATAAAAAAATATTACACTTGTAATTATTAGGGTTTAGGCTTGTGCTCATGAAAGTCTTTGCACTAGAGAATGTGCAAACAACCACTATAAGTGACTTGGTGACACCCTCCTCCTTGGTAAGCAAGCTAACTCCCTTCTTACCTCTCTTGGACCAGATCATGAATAGCCCCTTTCCACCTCCTAAGAAGAAAAGGTTTACACCAACGAAGCAGAATATTGAACCAGCCCCCAAGCAAACATGCAGTAGAAGAAAGTGCTCTACCAGAAAAGTCAGAAAGATGGTTCTTGATTTATTTTTTTTATGAATCACTTTCTGGTGATTCTAGTGAGTTAGACTCTCCATTGGATGTGGAACCTTGCCAGATGATTCCTCCTTCCTTCTCTGCTCAGGCTACGGACTTTGTTAAGCCTAGTGAACCTGGAACTACTATTGCTAGAGGGTCTTCTGACTCAGATGATAACATTCTTATTTGTCAGCTTCAGTCTAAATCTGTTGCCTAGCAGTCTGGCTTTGAGAATCCAAAGTAAGTTGTATCTTTTGAAGCCTAGCAGACCCTCCAACAACTATTGTAGCCTCAACAATCATCTCAGTCTCAACAATCTCAGCAGAAGAAGCTATCTGGTGATGAAGTCTTCAAGTTGTTTGTCTCCGTGTACACTACTTCGCATCCAGAAGTCTCTGTTACAGGATGGAATGCATTGAAATGACATGGCAAGTATGAAGAAATGCGTGACAATTGTCAAAAGGTCATGAAGGAAGATCATGATAATCTGATGAAATATGGTGGGTATCCTGGCTTCATATCTTATTCGAGATTTATTTATGGATATTTGAAGCATACCTTTGATCTTGATGTGTGTAAGTGGGAACACATTGATTGGTTGAATCAGTTGTATGAGACTGTTGGCACCCATCAGAATGATGAGCAAGTCTTCAGAGCCTCCCTTAAAAGAAGATATTAAACTCCTTCTCTGATATAAATTCAAAGAAAGCAAGGTTTGACCCCATATCCTCAAACATGTCTGTCCCTTGGACCTCTCCTCAATCCCTTCAACCTATCCCTGTCTCTGTTGAGCCTCCGTCTTAGACTCAGACTTCATCCTCCCTAGCCATTGTTCCCTAGCCTGACATTTCTACTATTAAACATAAGTCTCAACTACCCCTTCTGTTTGTTCCTCATCTTGCTCTCCCTACCTATACATGTTATAAACCTATTCTTGACCCCTTTAACCCCAACTCTAGGAACCCTTACAACTTAGCATTTGTTAGCAATCCCAACTTTAATTCCCATAAATTCTCTATTCGGCCCTCTGAACCCAAATACTTTCCTCCCTTACCCATAGAACGCCTGCTAGCCTATCCTAACCTACTCTCAAATGATGATATTGTTATACATCAAGTGCTTATTGCTGAACAGGTCTCTATGGCTTGTGATTTAAAAAATGGTGTGGTCTCTCTAGATGGCGTTGAAATCAGGAACTGTCCTGTTGCCACCCCTTGGAAGAAAATTTTGTTTGCTCTCACTCAAAGACCACAGCCAACTTCTTGGATTTCTTTGGGTTGATTAAAGAAACCCTGCCTCCGAAGTACAAGCCTTATTACAAAGGTCATCTTTGACCCAAGCAGCTACCAGAAGCCAATCTTACCAACAATTTGTCTGCTCCGAATCTAACAGAGGCTCATGCTAATGCTCTATGGTGTCATTATCTGTGGTCAATTCAAGAAAAAGGCTCTTCCTCTTTTCATTCTCTCCCTGCCAATCCTATTTTTCAATACTGTCCCTCTCTTATTTCTTTTAATTTGCCTTTCCTGCTTGTTGTTCAAACTCGTTACTTTATTCTTGTTTCTTCAGCTGCATCACCTCTTTTTATCTCTTCTCTAACCCTTGACTTGTTGTTCGAGTCTCAGTGGTGCCCCTCTTTTTGTTGATATCAAAAGGGGAAATATCTTAGAAGTCTTTTGTGTTGAGTGATGTTAAGTTAGCAAGTCTGATATTTGTCTCTGATGTTTGCTTCTTATAAGACATTTTGAATCTATTAATGAAGAATATCTTGTTCTACTTAAATTCGTTTAATCTTGCGTAAAAATGACTTGATTTGAGTAGACTTTGTAATATTATCTAAGATAAGCACTAATCTCTACAAAATTTTTGATGTGCATAATCTGATAATTTATCCACCCTAAATCATGGACTTCATTTATAAGAAAAGACTTGATGTTTGCTATCAATAAATAGAGGGTGATTATTGAAGAAAGGTCTGGCTGAAAAAGATTTTATGAAGTTATATTGGACCAGATCCTAGTGCTTGCACCCTCAGATTTGTCAATATCATACATCAAAACTTTCATTGGTAAATAAAGTTTGTACATCTTAAGACTAATCTGTGTATCTAAGTGTTTCAGGATACAAGTCTTAGACTATGAAACAAAAGAGAGTCCCAACATTCAAAAGTCTGATAGACTAACAAAAAGTCTGGTAGAAGCACTCAATCAGATTTAGAACATCATGAACAAACAAGAGCGTAATCTTTTTTTAACGTTTTTAATTCTATTTTAGTGATGCATTGTGACTTATGCACTTATCATATCATCAAAGAACACAAGGAATAAAATCAAGCTCAGCAGCCAATGTCAGCACACTTACCTCTGTGCATATTCTGAAAAAGTTGAGTATATGTCAGCATATCTTAGAAAGCCTCTTAGCGCTGACTTCTGATCTTTCGCTCGATTAAGATATGAAATAAGAATGGCTTTATATGCATTGGAAGTGTATGAAAAACCAATTCTATGAAAGAACTGAAGAAGCATATTACCAGACCCCTGAATCTGCTTGAACACCAAAAGTCTAGTACTTGAAAGCTTAAGGCAAAAACCTTCATGGATTTCCAACGATTATATCTCCTTTCAAAAGGCACCAACAGTCATTTTTCCAACTTCTATTTATACCAAGGAAGATTGAATAGGCATAACTCATGAGCTTTCATCAAAAATCTCTTTTGAGTCAAATTCTCTCCGTGTATTCATTCTTCTGTTGTAGATAAAGACCTTCCTTGTTTCTTCTGTCTCTGGCAAACCTTAGTCTCGTCTCATAACTTAGTGTACAATTTCATCTGTATATCTATCATACACTAAGTTCTGTGAGTTACTCTTTCTTTCACAAACAAACTATAAAATTTGGTGAGCTGTCAGAATTTGTTAGTGGGAAACATTGTTGGCCTGAAAAGACTTTAGAAAGAATACTTGGGTTTAAAGTCAGGAGTGACTTGTTGAAAGAGTACTTGGGTTTAAACCAGAAGTGGCTGGAGTCAAGAATACTTGTGGCACTAGTTTAGTGCTGTTATTGTAAAGGAGATTTTACAATAGTGAAAATCCTTCAAGTTAAAAGAGACTAGACATAGCTTCTAAATTGAAAGTGAACCAGTATAAATTCTGTGTCAATCTTCCTTCATTACTCTTTTGCATCATCTGATTACAAGTTTTTATTTGGTTTGAATTTCTGCAAAAAGAGTATGTGACTTATTCACCCCTCTTCTAAGTCAAACTGTGAACCATCAATAACAATAATTAAATTTAACAATTTTAAGTCTAAATATTCATAAATATTCCAATCTTTTAATAATAAAATAATATATTTATATTAAAATATGATACTTTAAATAATTTTGATAGTATGTGGGGAGATGAAAACTTCACGAGGTGAGGAGTATGTTCCTTGGCCTCGTCCCTTATTTTATAGCAGAAAGATATTTTCCCCCATCCTTGTTCTTGCGAGTAAAAATTCCTTGAATATGGGGTCCTGATAGGGCAGTCCTTGTGAGGATCCCTAAATTTAGGGACAAATTATCATGCGTATACGTTACAATAAAATGGAATTATAGCATAGAAACATGACATGGGATGCTTATCACGCCCCTATATAACGTGGGACATTTATCACGCCCCATATACTGTGAGATTTTAATGGCTTTCACATGGAACAAGTCTCACACCAACATTGAGATTACAAAAGGCACGTAGATTGGGTAAACGTTTGAGGCGTAGGATAAACCTCTCACACCATCTTAAAATTTGAATTATGTGTGGGACTATGTCCAACATCTATTTTGCATGCCTATAGGATGTGTTCATCTAGGCACGTGGATGATCAATAAGATTTTAAAATTCTGACTTGAGATAGGGCATGAGACCATTTTGGAACTTTTGTAGGTGCAACAACTTTCGTCTCCTTATTTCTTGGTCACTTTAAAACTTTTTCTCAAAACCTCTCAAGATCCCAAATTTTTTAAGTGGTTCTTTGCAAACAATCTATTTTGTTCCTCGTTCGTCTTGTGTTCATGACCCGAAAATAAACATTTTAATTTGAATGAAAGTTTAAACAACCCAAAGGTTAGTAATCTATTGAGTTCTTTTATTGTTTATGTTTTAAGCTTATTTAGATTAGTTTAGGTTTATCGTATTTTATAAAAAAAAATGACATTTGAACCTTAGGATATATGACATCCTTTAAGTTTATGTATTATAATATATTATATACATTGGGTAGGATATGGATTTACACATATTTATCAGGAATTATAAAATATTAAATTTTTAATTATAAATTACAAAATAAAAAATTATAAAATTATAATTAAATATATACTCATTTATTACATAATTAATTTAGATTTTAATCATAAAATTTTAATTTTTAATTATAAATTACAAAATAAATGAAGTATAAATTCCTAATTAGACTTCATAGTCTAGTAAAAAATTAAAAATAATAATTATAAATTACAAAATAAACAATAAACAATAGAAACTTATAAATTAAATATGTACTCAGTTATTACATAATTAATTTAGGTTTGTTAATCATAAAATTTTTAATTTCTAATTAAAATTTACAAAATAAATACGTTATAATTGATTAGAGTTTAGGATTTTGCAACAGTGAATAATGCATGTGTTGTAACTTAATGGTGTGTTTGTAAGGCATAATTTGATGTAAACCATTTATGGATGTATGACAGAGTGTGTCCCTATGGGTATGGATGACAAAATAATCCACATCTGTGTGGGCGCTCACAGATATACCAACAACGAGTACCTATAAATTTTTTGGATGGGTGGATAAGATGTTGTACTACCTACCCTGTAGGTACCTGCATAAGTACTTATATTTATTTTATATTAAATATAAAAGTATATCATCATTTTATAATGAGATAAAAAATTAATATTGCTCAATGATAATATTTTTGATGCCTAAAATTATAATTATATTATAAAATATTAATGTGTCATATTATAAGAAAATAATATTATATTTAGTCTTATATTCTTTATTATTATCTTTTTTAATATTAAAAATAAATAAATACTCATGAGTACCCATTCCCCTATCCATGGATACTCGCACCCACTCTTTTACCTGCAGGTACAAGTATTATACTACCCGCACCCGCTTCACGCCTTGACATTCCTACCCATATGAGAGGTTTAAAAAGTGAGTTTATTAGAAGGGTTGAGCAGTTTGTTGATAACACTTTAGAGCAACTATATTACTATTTAGAGAGTGATATAAGGCGTTCATGTGCGAGATGTATGTGTTGTAAGATTTTAAGTAAAAGTAAGGCAACATTTCATTTTTTAGAAGCCAAAAAAATGTATATATATTTCACTTGTGTAAGTTTGGTTTCAAACCTAACTATAGTGGGTTTGAATCGATCATGATGATGTGAAGTTTAGGAGAATCGCAACATCAATCCCAAATTATGGAGAACCTGTTTAATACCAGTGTTGGGCAACAATCTACTAATTCTATGGAACCACATCACGAGAAAAACAAGGTAGAGGTAGCCTCAAAATTGATTTATAATCATTTATATTTCTTTTTAATACTTAACATAATTTTAGATAACTGATGAAGGAGATGATCGTTAAAAGATTTTAGAGAAGTTACGGATACTTAGACTGCGTTTAGTTACAGAAAATTATTCTAGTTTTTTGGGAAAAGTTTTCCGTTTGTTTTTCAAAATTTTCATTTCCTAGAATAGCTAAAAAAATTTTGAAAACCCGTTTAGATAATATGACAATTTTTCAATTTGGAAAACCAGAAAACTAAAAAGGTTGTTCAAGTGCACTCAGTTTTCCAATTTTTTTCAAACATTCTTTAATTTAAATTAATTGAGATATGTCTTATATATATATATATATATATATATTATTTATGACAATATTGTATAGTATATGCATCATATAAAAATTATGACAAAAATTTAAAGTAATATTAAAATAAGAGCAAATGAGTTTGTGTTTAAATATATTTCAAAATAGTTACAAAGAATAATAAAAATATTATCATGATACATCATAAAAATCATACGAAATATTAAATCTTAAATTTAACAAAAAAAATAAAAATGTAAATTGATAGATATGGTGGGTTGGTCTTTTCGCTAATAACTAACTTATAATATAGATAAGGTCTCTATAACCCTTTACCATTTCTTTTCTTAAGCAGGATTGTAGGAAAGTCAATTTAATATTTAAGGATGATAATACTAATTTAAATGAACAATGTAAGTTGCCGTGTTTCTAATTTTTAAAAACTTGTAACAGTAGAACTTTTTGAATTAAGTAACAGTTTGTTTCATATTCCCATTTGGTTACAACAATCTTTATATTGTAATCCAGTTACCTTATCTTGTAATTTAGTTACCACATTTTCTATTTGTTTACTTTTCTTAGAAAACCTTTTAAAAGAGTTATCTGATTTTCTTAAAAAATAAAAAATCAATTTTCTATTTTTCTATAAAAAAATTTAAATTAATTTGTAAATAAACAGTTTTTTTTTAATTTTTCTTAGAATAATTTTCTATGTTTCTAAGAAAACTTACAAACTAAACACAACATTAGTGGTCAGAAGAGAATATCAAGAAACTGCTCTAACAATGTGATTTGTGCATGCATGTAAATTGACCTTTTATTGTTACAAACAGACATGAGTCTGTCATCTAGATGATTTGGAGTCTTAGATGGAGGCGGGACGCTGAGGATGCTCAAGGCACTGATTACGTCCCAAATGAGAGC
This sequence comes from Clitoria ternatea, assembly GCA_037962975.1. NCBI lineage: Eukaryota > Viridiplantae > Streptophyta > Magnoliopsida > Fabales > Fabaceae > Clitoria > Clitoria ternatea. The sequence goes on from CM075671.1 coordinate 267,868,543, forward strand.
TCCAACTTAGATAATGATCACCCTTAGAAATATTGGTGGGATTACCTTTAAGAAACTTATGTTCCTAAGGATGAGGTAATTAGGATTTGAAAAATTATTAACATAGGATTTTGTAACAGTGAGAACATATGTAGGGAATAAAACATGTGACTTAAATGATATTTTTTATACGTAAGTGACATCTATTTTTTTATTTTTATTTTTAAATTTTAAAAATGATAAAAATCTATATTTGTAATAATTAATAGTGTTTTAATGTTTTATTTTTTAATTATTTTGAATCATAAAACAAATATTATAATTAAAATAAAACATAGTATAAAATGTGGGATTATTTGTAAAAGTGATTTGAGAATCGTGAATAGTAAAAGGTGAAGTTGTTAGGTTGGAGAAAAGAGTTGTTTAATTTTAAAAAGTAAAAATGAAATGATGAGTACACATAAAACCCATTTAAGAACTATAAATAATAAAATGGGTTGTTGGTAAGAAATAACCTAAGCTATTTCAATAAATTACTAATAAACTTTCTCAAACCCACCTTAAATTGATGGAATAAAACTTAAAAGGAACAAATAAAACATAAATGTAAGGAATTCTTTGTACACAATATATAAAAGCCTGTCATATTGTACCAAGTTTAGGCAAAGAGCATGATTATTGGAACAACAACAAACGTACACAAAATAATTGTAGTCCTAGTATATATAACAAACATTGACCAGTCTATAAGTAGCCAATTTTCTAAGTTTATCCTATAATTTGGATGGAAACCCGGTTCCCATGCAGTTATAAAAGCCCAGCTCCTTGTGCCCTCATTCCCACACAAACCTATCAATCTCTCTCACCTTTCCATTTGTCTCTGATCTCCTAAATAACATTTCCCCCAGAGAGAGGGAGACAATATGGATCATCTCAACACCAAAACATGTCTCCTCCTCATCAGCATCATGTCCATCAGCTTCCACCTCTCCCACGCCGCACGCAACAACATTATCCACATTTTCCACCGAACCCTTCAACCCGACCTCATTGAATTCTGCAAGAAAACCACAGACCCTGACCTTTGCACCAAAACCATCCAACCACACTTCCCCAAGGGTGGCCTTAACCCATACAAGGCTCTTGAGGTGGAAGTAGATGCCACCCGTGTGGAAGCCAAGAAAACCATGGGTACCCTCCAAAGCTTACTTTCCAAACGTGGCACGGTGTCCACCATGTCATCGTCTAAGTCATCCAACGAAGGGCTTAAGATATGCAAGGAGCAATACAGTAGCATGTTGGACTCTATCAAAGAAACCAAAGCCGCAATTGCAAAACAGGATATCATCACTGCAAAGTTCAAGTTCAGCGCTGTTTTGTCTTTCCAAGCTTCTTGCAAGGACGCGTTTCAAGGTGAACAGTTCCCTATCTCTGAAAGTTCTGATGCCGTCTTCAACCTTGGAGGAAACTGCTTGGACATCATTGCTGACATTGAAAAAGCAACTCCACAGAAACCTTCGCCCGTGCAATCTACCCCTTCTCCTTATAGCAACGTCATTGGCACTATATCATAAATGGACATTGTTGGTACCTATATAGATCTATATAAACATAAAGTGTGGGGGAGTAGGATAAATATTTTACTAGAGCTTTTCTCCTTCCCTGAATGGGAACATGAATCATGTGTTCTATGTTCAACACATGAATGATTATGTTAATTTTTAAAAAATATATATAAAAATATTTATTCACAAATCTTTTCTTAATTTGTTTACGTAACCAAAAACCTTCCAATTAATATGTCAATCCATATTATTATTATTATTATTATTATTATTATTATTATTATTATTATTATTATTTCGCTATTTTTGTACAAGTTTAGTTAATTATTTCTATGTGTTTCGTTATAATTTCTACAATTTAGTGAAATGTGTTTGTATATTGACCATAATTAAATTCTACCCATATTGAAGCGATCTCTGCTCAATAATTAACCTTACACAAAAAAATATTATAATTTGAGTATAATTTTATACTATTTTTATACATGTCCTTTATTCAACGATAAAAAATTCTCCCCACTGAGAACAATATTCTTTCATACTTGAACTTGAAACCACGGATGAAGTTACAATAGCTCTTAGTTGATGTATTTGTTTGATAGTAATTCTATAATATTTGTAAGTGCAACCTAAGTCTCTTTAATTTTCATTTAATTAACCGGCATAAAAGGAAGGAAAAAGCTCGAAATTAAATAATAAGAAATGGTGAAGTATATTTCACAAGTTCTAGCTCGAATTCACACGTGATAGGTTAGTTGAGAACACAAATGGATATTTATGGAAAGAATTTTAAATTCAATTCCTATTAAATATATTTTAAACAAATCTTACAAGATATAACTTTTGAATTTGTCAATGACTGTTATAATATGTTAATTTGTTTAAATAATTTCGACATGTGTAAATAACTTTTAGCATGTAACTCTGGTTAATTAAAATATAATTTTTAATCATTAAAAACCTAAATAATATTATTTTTCATAAATTTAAAAATAATTTTACCCTTTAAAAAAATTTAAAAATAACTTTTACTCAATTTCATTCAACTTCTCTCTTTCATGCACAAAACAACTTTTTACCACTTCTATGCATTGATCCCTTCACATCAAAGTTTAAGATTAACCACGAAAAATTTAAGAATATATTATTAAATTGAAGTGAAAAATTTAAGGGTAAAGGGACCAACCCTTCTATGTCTTAATTAAGGCTATATTAATTGAAGGGAAAAATTAAAAATTAAATATCTTTTTAATCCTCTTAAAGTTTAGGGCTTAGGAAAAAACCCTTTAAAAAAACCTACAATTTTGTCCCTTATAAAATTTTAAAGTTTTTAAAATTAAGAAAAACGTTAGCCTTGACAGTTAACTAATGAGGTGGCTAACGTCTGTGTCACCTCATCAATGACACATGTTAGTTGATATTATTAATTAATTACACATATGTCCAGATGACTCTTGACGTGTAAGGTTGTAATCTTCCCCAAATTAAGAAACCCTAATTAACGAGGGTGAGAGTACATTAATCTCAGTCGTCTTCAACTTCACAATCGGAGCATAAAAATAGATGGCAACATCAAATGTCTCAACTGGGTGTTCCTCATCCATGGAAATTCAACATATTCGGTATAGGTGTGGGGAGCACCCTATGCTTCTCGTTTCAAAAACAAAGAAGAACAATGGAAAGACCTTTTGGAGGTGTCCATTTTTCTTGGTAAGTGGAAGAATGTCATCGTTTTTATTAAGGGTTTTCGTAGTTGGGGTCCTTTTTATGGTTTGTATTTTCTTGTCTCAGAGCAATGAAGATTATGGGTTTTTCAAGTGGGCTCATACTGCTCAGGTTGAAAGGAGTGATGGTTGTACCTACAAGTGGAATCTAGAGAAGATGCATGAGGAATTTTAGATGAAGAATGGAAAAATGAAATCCAAGTTAGTGGCTGAGAAAAACAAATCTTCAATGTTGATGACAATTACAATTGTTTCCTAGGCCATTACGTTGATGATGATGATGTTATATGTAGCAACCAAGCATTGAGGAGAAATGAGTTAATGGTGAATGGGGGTCGGGGGTTGGGTTCTAGGGTTAAAACCTTTGTTTTGATTTTTTGTAAGAGGAACTTTGTATTAAATAGGGTTTTAAAAAAACCCCTATAATTTTAAAGTTTAGGGTTTAACCCCTGTTTCATGTAGGGTTTATGGTTTAGCCCAATTTAGATATAGGGTTTGTTATGTTGTTGTGGTTTGTAATCAACAAGTATTCTAATAGAATGATTTGGTTATGTTATGTTGTTGTTCATTGTGTTCATTCTATTTTCAGTGAAGGCAAATTAGAACACCATGCATACAATAACCCAATACAAATTTGAACCAAATGCACAGAATAACCAAATGAAACTGCAAATTGAAATGAGACAATAAGTTTATGAAAGACCTATTGGTTAGGTTCCAAACTAATACAAGATTAAATTGAATTAAGGTTAAAATGTTATATATACACAAAATTGAAGGACCTATTGACCAGGTTCTAAACTAATACATAAGTATGTGGAAATTTAGCAGAATGAGTAGCTAAAATATTCAATTGTTGACACTTTGTTGGGTTCTTGGAAAGTCATAAGGCTCAGTTGTGGCCTCTGGTTGTGTCACAGTCTTAGATCCCCTTCTCTTTCCTCTTTCTCTTGCTCTTTCTCTTCCTGTTGACCTTCCTTTAGGTTTGTCCCTCCTTGATGTTTTTATTGTTTTGGCATCAAGTACATCAGATTGACCATCAGGTGCATCAGGTTGACCACCACCAATGTCTGTATCAGCATGCGCAGGTGCATTTTGTAAAAAATAATGGAACATGTTATACAGCATGTGCAAGTGCAAGAGAATTGATCTACATGTTATATAGTCAAGGTGTATGACCTCAACTTACCTTTGGACATAGTTCTGTTATGACCAGTACCATCACAGTTTGTGTAATGGTACTGGCCTGCAAATCTTGGCTGTTTTAAGGGGTTATTTTCTTCATAGGGGTCTCTCCTCCTAAGCTTTTTTGGTCTGCCAGGGCCCTCTTGTACATGGGAGGGAAGACCTATGGTGTATCAACATATGGCCACATAGACTGTCCATTTATTGGTTGGACAATACCAACATAACACTTGACATATGTACTTTTAGAGTACCATCACCACTAAAAAAACAACTGTTAGCGACGGACAGAATTGGTCGCTAATCAATGGAATTCCCGTCGCTAAAACCATTAGCGACGGCGTCACAGACGGGAAAGTGGACGTCGCTAAAACCCTCGTCGAAAACACATCAGCGACCACATACATGCCGTCGCTAACTTATTGACGGCGTAAGGCCGTCGCTAAAATCGTCTCTGCCCCAATAACTGCTGCCGTCGCTAAGTGTTGACATACAGCGACCTCTGGACCCCGTCGCTACTAACAGTCACTAGCGACCACCGCACACCGTCGCTAGAGGTAGTGTTACAGCGACCAAGGGGTGCCGTCGCTAGTGAGTGCGATATAGCGACCAAATTTTGCCGTCGCTAGTGGTTGCGATGTAGCGACCACGACTTCCGTTGCTAGTTTTTGCGATGTAGCAACGCCGATTGCCGTCGCTAGTGGTTCTCATGTAGCGACCACAACGTCCGTCGCTAGGGGTTGCCAGGTAGCGACCACAACGTCCGTCGCTAGTGTTAATGAGTCAGCGACGGACATGAACCGTCGCTAACGAGAATTTTTAAATTTTTTTAAAATTGATTCAATATTGACTGGTTTTGTTAATTTAGCTTTAAAAATATCTTAATATTTGTATTTTGTATTGGCTGATAAAATTTTATAATTAAATTAAAATAATTTGTTTGAAGTAATGAATTATTATTAAAAACAAAATAATAGATTAAATTAATTTATTAAATAGGTTAAATTATTAATGATAGGGTTTAAAGGCTTTGTGATTTGAATGTAATTACCATTAAATGTTGACATAATAAATAAAGAATGACAAACTAAATACTGAATGAAAATATAACATAACTAAAAATCAAATATACAATGTGTATAAATAAAAGAACTACAATCAAGGTGGTGGGGGATCCTGGGGTGGTGGTGGGGGCGCCTGGGAAGTGGGGGGAGGTAGCCTCGCCATCAACTGCATCAGTAGCTCCTGCTGCTGAGCAAGTTGCCGACGAGTCTCAGCGTGCTGCTCCTCGGCCCGCTGTCGGTCCGCCTCGGCCTTCTGTCGGTCCGCCTCGTGCCGCTCCAACAGCAACTGCCTCTGACGTCGCTCCTCCTGTAGCTCATCGTTCAGGTTTTGAATTACCTGAACGACCTCAGTCGGAAGACCAGAGGAAGACGAAGAGGAAGGGGTCTTCCCCTTTTTCGCCAGCTGCGTGCCGACGCCACCCAATCCAAACACCCTCCCTTTCTTGTTCACACCGCCAACAGCCTCCATATAGATGGCGTTGTCGTCAGAACAAGATAGGGTGGGAGGAACCTCCCCTTCAGGAGTGGAAGCCACCAGGTCCGCCTCCTTCTCGGCCCTCCTGGCCTGATACGCCTCCTGTAAATTCAAAAACAACGATAGGATTAGTAAGTTGATTTGTAAATTATAAGCATGTGTCAGTTAAAAGTAAATACCGCTAGCTCCGTAGTCTTCTGGTTTACCCATGCACCGGCTTTGTTCTTCTTGGTCATTTGCATGACCTCAAACAAAGAAGGCTCCCGATGCTCCCTCTGCTCCTGTGGTGGACAAAAACCATTGAGATTATTATTTGTAAACATGTAAGACGAATCATAATAGAAATGTTTAACATAAATATACTTACAAATCTTTTCTTGTGCTCGAGGGTTGAAATGCTACCCCCAGTGTAAACCGAGGCTGCAGCATCGGCGGCTCTGTTGGCCCTATTCCGAGCACTCGCCTGCTGGAACAGGACCCCGCCTCACTTCTGGACCATCCCGTCCCAATGGTCCTCCGGGATCCAACGAGGGCGCTCACCCTTGTCCCTCACCTTCCAAAGGGTACTCTTGATGATTTTGGAGGTCTTTGTGGCAAAGACCTTCCTAATCTCATCAATCATACCCTCCGCCCACTGGTAATCACGCTGTAAAATGAATTGAGAAATCAAAATTAATAACGGGTCTATTTTACAAATCAAGTCACAATAAATGAGCTAGGAACTTACCGAGAAGGTGTCAAACCACCTATCTTGCACAACCTTCCCAGCATCTGTCCAAGATATATATGGACCATCCCACTGGGCCTTCAAAACCTTAGTAATCGCTTTGGTAGTGCGACTACTATCAACAAAGCTGTAATGACAACAATTATGTTAGGAATAAAACAACACACAATCTAGGGAGACACCCAAAATTTCGGCAGAGTCTCCCCTGTAAATGTAACATTTCCAAGTTTAAATAGTTACCCTGTTACAAACAGAAGAGTGCCCAGTACAATTCAATCTATACAAGTACTAATTAAAGTAACATCCAATAAACCAACAAGTCTTTTAACTAAACCCTAATATAAAGTATCATACAAATAACATAAAAGTATATGAAATTTAGTCACTTACTCGTCTCCGGCCGGCACGGGTACCAACATGGGCAGAGGGGATGCCGGAGGTGGGGTCGCCTGATGGCCATGGTCCTCCAAGCCACCAACTCCAGGAGTCTGCTCTGGGGTGGTTAGCTGTGGGGGTGATGGGGTTGTCTGCTGTGGTGGTGGTGATGGAGTGGTCTGCTGGAGTGGTGATGGAGTGGTCTGCTGTGGTGGTGGTGATGGAGTGGTCTGCTGTAATGGGGATGGAGTGGTCCGCTGTGGTAGTGATGGAGTGGTCTCCTGCCCTGGGGTAGGAGTCCCCAGACGGGAAGCCGGGGTCCTGGACCCACCACCCCTACTGAAGGGCAGTCGACGTCCCGTCATCTGTGGATAAAATAATGAACAAAAAAGGTTAGTCTCAGGATATATATAAACCTATGTATATATGTTTAACAACTACATACTCTGTGTCTGTTTCAGTTTCAAATTCCCCCTCAGTTTCAGTGTCACTGTGGTAATCTGTTTGAACAAGTTCATCAGTATCCAAATCAGCCCTAGACCGTTTTGATCGAGAGACAAGGTCTTTGTCAATGTGTTCACCCCCCGTAGTGGCGAGTGTCTCATCCATTATGACTGGATCAATGTTAAACAACAAATTGGCATCGTTGAGCTCGTGTGGTGCAAGCTGATAAGCGTCATCAACCTCCTCGGAGACATTGTCAGTGATCTGACTTCGGGCCTTGGCCTTGATTACCCCATACCAGTCCCGATGTCCTCCCGGGAAGTTGGTGTAATAAACCTGCTCAGCTTGTTGGGCAAAAATGAAGGGATCAAACCCTTTATATCTACCATTCTTCTTGACCTCAACTAAGCCGTAGTTGTTGTCAACCTTTGTTCCAACACCGATTGTGTTGTCGAACCAATCACATTTGAATAGAACAATATCTCTTTTTAGTCGTCCAGAGAATGAAACTTCAACAATCTCCGTCAGCACTCCATAAAAGTCTTCTTCCAACTGACCGGCGGTGCCTTTAACACAAACCCCGTAGTTATGGGTGCGCATCCCTTCACTCCATTGAAGAATATTAAACTTGTAGCCATTTACGTAGTAAATAGGCCATTTTTTAACAGTCTTCACCGGCCCCCAAGAAAGGGCTTGGAGTAAAGAATCTTCAATATGGTTGTTAGGGTCTTGTATCTATGTACAACATAAGAAGTAGGTCATTGTTACCATATTGACGGGAGTTAGAAGCAAATAGGCTTAAAAACACTTGGTATACGGGTCTTACATGTTGCGCGAACCAACCGATGAACTTGGATGACACCTCACTATGAATTTGGTCATCAGTTAAATCATTTTGCTCAAGTTTCAGCATATCTGTGTATAAGCTATTGAAAGAAACAAATAAGTTTAATATAAAAGCTACGTTAAGAATGTATAATATAACTTCTATGACTTACTCAATAAAGGGTTCCACTTCTGGGCAATTGAGAAGAATGTACAAGTGAGCCGCCTTTCGATCTTTCTCATCAATGTAACATTTTGTGAGCCTGCCCCCCGGGTGACCAGGATAGTTGAAAATTGACGTTTGTTCATCAAACCCTGTGCGGCTGGCTACCCCAAGATTGCGGGGAATTCTACTCATTCTAGTTTCTATCTCCGTTGGAAAATAGAAAGAAGCAAAGGTTGTCATTTCTTCGACTAAGTATGCTTCACAAATTGAAGCTTCAACGCAGGCTTTGTTCGACACTTTATCTTTTAAAGAGCGTAAGAATCTTCAACATCATTAACAAGATGGTGTTAAGTTAGAAAATACTATTATAAGAAGTGTTTGCAATGAAATTAAAGAGTTCACCAAGCATTCACCTTTCGAATGGATACATCCAACGATACTGCACTGGGCCACCAACCAACGCCTCGTACGGTAGATGGATAGGCAAATGCTCCATGGAGTCAAAGAAACTTGGTGGAAAAATCTGCTCCAACTTACAAATCAATACCGGGATAGTTTCTTCCATCTTCACAAGTTTCTCCACACTCAACGAAGTAGCCGTCAACTCCTTAAAGAAGTGACTCAACTCCACTAACGGTTTCCAAATAGGCTTCGGTAAGGCATGAAACGCGTACGGGAGTAGTTGTTGCATAAACACATGGCAATCATGACTTTTCATGCCAAACACCCTGCCCTCCTTCACGTCGACACATCTACTCAAGTTAGAAGCGAATCCGTCAGGCAGGGTCAACCCATTCATCCAAATACACACAGCAATCTGTTGTGGTCTAGTTAAAGCATACTTTGCGTGGGGTTTAAACATTCTTCCACGTCCCGCATCCCTCAACTCCAACTCCTTCCTAGAACACCAAATCGGAAGGTCTAGACGACTCTTCTCGTTGTCCTTTGTTCTCCCTTTGATGTCCATAACAGTGTCAAAAATATTCATGAAAACATTACGTTCAGTGTGCATGACATCAATGTTGTGTCTTAACAACAAGTCTTTCCAATATGGCAAATCCCACAAGACACTCTGCTTCACCCAGTGGTGTTCCTTACCGTAACCCGCAAACTCCTTAACACTCTTGTCCCAGATGTAAGGATACTCTTCGACCCTCTGCCAAACCCGTGCACCAGATAACCTACGGGGTGGAGGTTCATTGACAACCTTGTTTTTCTTAAAAGCGGTTTTGTTCCTCCTAAACGGGTGATCCAACGGTAGAAACTTTCTATGACAGTCAAAGAAACTTGTCTTGCCACTAACAGGGAGTGATTCCCCCCCGGTATGTTCCATGCATACAGGGCAAGCTAGCTTCCCAGACGTGGACCATCCAGAAAGCATACCGTAGGCCGGGAAGTCATTAATAGTCCACATCAAAACAGCACGCATCATAAAGTTGTTCTTCAAAGACGCATCGTAAGTCATTACCCCGACATCCCATAACTGTGATAACTCTTCAACCAACGGTTGCAAAAACACGTCTATGTTCGCCTTTGGATTTTTGGGTCCTGGAACCAGTACAGCTAGAAACATGACCTCCCTCTTCATACACATATCAGGAGGCAGATTGTATGGGGTCAGGATGACTGGCTAACAAGAGTAAGCTCTTCCGTATTGACCGAACGGGTTAAACCCATCAGTACATAAGCCAAGTCTTACATTGCGTGGCTCGCCAGAAAAGTCCGGATATAGCTCATCCAAACACTTCCATGCTTTCCCGTCGGAAGGATGGCAAAGAAACCCCTCTTGTGTTCGGTTCAGAGCATGCCAACGCATGTGTTTTGCCGTGGACAACGAGGCATACAGGCGTTGAAGACGCGGTGTTATAGGGAAGTACCACATTTTCTTCCTGGCCGTCCGGGTTACCTTCCCTCTCCTTTTAACGGTCTTGTAGCGTTCCTCATTACAATGCAAACATTTTGTGACACTTTCGTCTGCAAACTCATTTCTGAACAGCATACATCCACCAACACAACACTCTATCTTCACACAACCCAACCCCAACTTTGCCACTTGTTTCTTAGCACGGTACAGGTTTGCTGGCATTCTGTGATTACTAGGCATGGTGGAACCCATCAGATTGACCATCCTATCAAAACAACCTCCAGAAAGATTATAATCTGCCTTTAGGCTTAAAGCAGCTAGGGAGGCGGATAACTCAGTGTGACTGCTGCACCCGTCCCACAATTGAGTCTGAGCCGCCGCCAACAAATCATAAAATCTTTTCACCTCCGGATTAGGATCCTCCTCTACATTGTCAGAGTCCCCATTACCTGCTTGGTCATTATGTTCCAGCATACGCCCGCTGGAGGGTCCAACATGATCCATCACCATTTATTCTATGTTGTTGTACGTATCCCTGTTTCCTCCAACCGCGTAGTAAGACTGTTGCACGGTTACGTCTGATGGTCTACGCGGTAACTGCTCACCATGGTTGTACCAGCAGTGGTATGTTTCCATGAACCCTTTCTCAGTTAGGTGGTACATGACATCATCCGCGTATTCAAAACTCATGCATTTACACCTTGAGCACGGACAACGGATCTTCTGTGTCACTTCAAATCCGGGCGTGTTTGCCGTAGCGAACGGAATGAACTCCAATAGCCCTGTCATAAACTCCTCAGTCACTCGCCGATTGCGATCTAGTCGGTTGTACATCCATCGCCGATTTGCCGGTACCTCCATTTATAATATCTAACAAGCACGATCTCTGTTACGTTACACGTTTAAATTTTTATTTAACTATCGGTTGTGAATCACTCTATCTCTTTGATGTTGCAAATTGGTGGGGCCCTATCCCATTCGGGATGAATATGCAACCACCCGTAACCCATCCCATAATTGTATGCGGTCTATCTTGAGTTGAACGAATGTTCACTTGAAATTTCGACAGCATTTCGCATTGGTCCCCGAGTACACAGAGATACGTACGGTATGAAACACCACACGCAGACATGCACCCTGGGGACAATACGAAACACCATAACCGAAAATTCAAATGAACATTCATTCAACTTCTCAAGATAGACCACATACAACATTGATGGGTTACGCCCTACAGGTTACAAATTCATACCAAACTGTCCAACCGGGACAATTCAAGCTCCAACACAACACGGTACATCGCCCGGTTGTTTTGAAACTTGAACGGGAATCTAATGGGTACACACACGACTAAACCCTACATTATTAACGTTGTGTTTCATTTTTTAAGTTCCCTAAGAAAGGGAGCCTGCCGAAATTTTGGCAGAGTCTCCCCTGTAAACTAGACATTTCCCAAATTTACAAATGGCCTGTTACATATAGAAAACTGCCCAGTATAGATAAATAAACATATCATACGCATTGTATATCATATTCACAGTTATGAACACAAAATCATGTTATCAATATATAAAATCAACGGCTAATGAGCTCTGCTCTCCACTAACAAACAACATTACACATGCATCGTAAATCATGTTATCAGCACACAAAACCAATGCCTAATGAGCTCTGCTCTCCACTAACAAACAACATTACACATGCATAAAAAATTATGTTATCAGCACACAAAATCACTGCCTAATGAGCTCAGCTCTCCACTAACAAACAACAATCAACATACATACACGGCAAATCCCACAACACACATAGCCGGATAAGTTACCGTTAGGGGATTACCTGGGAATGAGAGATAGCGATGAAGACAAAGCTGATGAGGGTCGAACACGAACCACACGTAAGGTGTCTTGGTCTGCATGACAAACTCTAGTTAGAATGGAAATTGAGTCATCAAAAGAAAAAGTTTTATTGGCCTTTGCTAATCATACATTTTCAATGAACTTTAGCAAGGTTGTCAGACTCGAGAGTCTACCAAGACTCGTTTTGGCTAGGTAGACTCGACTCGCTAACTCGACTCGTAAACTCGTAAGAGTTTACGAGTTTACCTCATGCTAAAAATTGTATCAAATTAATATTAGGCATGCATCCAAACAATATATAACATACTAAAATAGTTAAAAAATAAATGAACGCTTCTACCAGCGGGTATGACTAACATATTACCTACACACGTCACGTTGCATTGCTATTAAACTAGTCACTAAATTCTGGTGGAGACCAAAGAGTGTAGAGAAACAATTGAGGAAACAAGGAGTTAGAGGCAATTCATACAAGCTTTTGTATTTTAAAAGAGTTAATTATGACAGTATATGTTTATGTAATTATATCACTATTGAATGTAAACTACACAAATCTCCCACCAAAGCCTTATGCAAACTACACAAATCTCCCACCACTAGCTAACCCTAGTGGGTTATAGTAGCAAACTTTTAGTACAAACTATAATGTTCATTTTGTTTAATGATTTATTGCAGGAACCAAATGGAGACTTGCCTAAGGAAATAAGTGAAGTAAAGAAAGACGAGAGAATGCCTTGGTGAATTCATTAAAGTTGAGAAAGAAGAGAATGTCATAGATGAGAAGTCCCATAAAACTGAAAGAAGCTCAGATCCTCCAAGCAGGGAATTTCTTGAAGCACAATAAATGATAGAGGAACTTGAGATTGAACTCAAAAGATTGGCAGAATCTTGAAGGACCTCTGAGCATGAAAACACTCGGCTGAAAGGAGAGATCTCAATTACAAGAGAGAATTTGGAGGAAAGCAGGAAAAAATATGAAGAGCTTGATCTGAGTCACAAGAAATTGCAAGAGCAGATTATTGAAGCTGAGTGTAGGTATAACCTGCAGCTCAGCACTCTTGAAGAGGAACTTCAAAGTCAAGAAGGGAAGCAGAAAGAGCTTCTTCAAGTGAAGGAAGCATTTGATGATAAGAACCTTGAACTTGAAAACTCCAGAAAGAGGATGCAAGAATTGCAGTAACAAGCTACAACTTTCTACAGAGGAGGCATGGAAATTCGAGGAGCTGCATAAGGAAAGTGGTTCACATGCTGAATCTGAAAGAAAGAAGGCCTTAGAATTTGAGAGATTACTTGAAGAAGCCAAATTGAGCGTAAAAGAAATGAAAGATGGATGGCTTCCCTTACGGAAGAACTGAAGGGAGTTTACGATAAGATTGCCGAAAATCAGAAGGTTGAAGAGGCACTTAAAACAACTGCAGCAGAACTCTCTACCATCCAAGAGGAGTTGACACACTCAAAATCCCAGCCATTAGAAGCTGAGAAAAGATTATCCTCAAGGGACACTTTAGTGGACGAATAGACCCGGGAATTAAACCTGATAAAGACTTCAGAAGCACAGCTCAAGGAAGACATGTCAGCACTTCACAATCTATTTGCCTCTACCAAGGAAGGACAAGAGAAAATTTCTGAGTTGGAAACTATAAGGTTCAAGTTACAAGAAAAATTAAAATTTAGAGAATCAAGTGAAGCTGCACTTAAGAGTCAGTAAGCACAGTTGCTCACTGTACCAGAGGAACTGAGTAAACTTAAAATAGAAAAAGAAAGTCTTGAAGCAACTGTGGAAGATCTAACCCGTAATTCAAAGAAGTTTGAGTTGTGCACTGATTTAGAGGAGAAGCTAAAGCTCTATGATGAAAATTTTCCTAAAACAGATTCTCTTTTACCTCAAGCACTTTCAAACAATGCAGAGCACTTTGTGGTTTTAGTACTATGCAAGGTTCAAGTGAAGGAGCTGAACTGAATAAAGATAAAATGCGTGAACAGTTAGTAACAGGGAATCTTGAGGCTAAACTAAATAGAAAAAGGCTAAACTAAATAGAGAAAGGAGGTTTTGGTGCTGGTCTAGATCTTGATTTACTTGGTCTTGAAATTGATGACAAGACATTGATCCCAGGACTGGCTGTTGCATCTTCTAGTGCTACAGAATTGGCAGGTATATAACTGCAGATTTTCACATTTTCTTCATATAAAAGTTTCATCTTGTGTTCCTCATAACAGATCCTTTGTACTATTTCATTAAGAACTAAGTATTATATGCATAGAATCATTTAATTAAAGATTTATGGGCAGACACTAAACAAATTTATGCCATCACTTGATCGCACAACACTGGTTGATGCTATCAAGTGCTTCAAGGTAGCCATGTTAATGGATTGAGGTTGTCCTTTTATTTATTTACTTTGGTAATGTTGTTGATTATGAGTAGTATATGTTTGATGATTTCAGTGACATGTTATGTTTCAGTTTATGTTATTTATCCATTTTTTCCAATAACAAATTCATAGCCAACATTGAGCTTTAGCTTCTATTGGTTGTTCAGTGAGCTTTTCAGTTTTTGTCATCAGAGGTGACTCATACCGATGAATTATTACACAGACAAAACTAATTTTTTTAATTCTTATAATAACAAGTATGGAAGGAGAAGTATGAAAAATGAGAATTCAAACTTGCTCTTAATACTCTATGTCAGTGTTAAGAATAAAACTAGCATGATAAGACCAAACTAATGTCAAACTAATGGGCAGCCATGATATCTTCAGAGAAACAGGAAACAAACAAGATGCCAAAAGTATAATGTTTCATCATTAATTTGGCCACTAACTAGTATAATGTTTAAAAAAAGGCTTGTTGTGTACTTCTTGTCTAAGAATTATAATAACTCATGAAGCATTAAGAGTTAGTTGGGCTATTGAAGTAAAATTCTAATTTAATACTAAAGTAAATAAAAAATACCCCTAAATTTGTTCCTCCTTGATATTAGTAATTAGGGTCATTTGATCATGTTAATATATTACATATAGAGAATAGCAGATTAATTATAATTTTTCTTGAAAACATGGTTTGACTCTGACAAATCAATTAAATTGGTTGAAAACACAAACAGACAAACCTCAAGTAGAATAAATTATTATTTTTCTGAAAAACCATTGAAAATAATTTTACTTTGTTGAAATTACCCCATAAGGGTAGACAATACGGATTCAGGGGCTGACGAGTCTCAACGACAATGATCGATTCTGAGTTTCTTTTTTGAATTAAGGATTCAAAGTCTTAAACTCTGACAAGAAGAGAGAAAGAAATGAAAATTAGACAAAGAATGAATTAAGACACAAAGGGTAGCGAGAGAATTGGCAAACAATGATAGAATTCCCATAAGGAGAACCCTAAAAGCTCATGATAAATTTCAACACAACTATCTTTTCTTTAATATTACTACTTTCAAATAAGACAAAGAATGAATTACGACACAAAGATGATTTTTAACCACAAAAACTCAGGTCTAGCAATATAGGATGAGTGAAATAATTATTCTTTATATTATAATTATATGAAACTAACAAATAATTAAATCCTCTCTTATACTTCTAAAAATTTAAAATCAAATTCAGAGACACCCAATGATCAAATCATTCTGAAACATTTCACAAACTTACCAATGAACTAAAGTCAAGCAAAAACTCGCCAATTAGCAGGGTAGGTTCTTGTCTACATTGGCAAAACCTGTAATTAATGCGATTTCACAAAAACAAAAATAATGAACTAAATAAGACTCATTAATTTGCTTCTGTTTTGACTTAAAATTGGGGATAGGTACTTGCAGCTATCCAAGAATGTTGGAGAGATCCTCAACTCAGTTTTTCTCCTTATGATGTTCATCCACACTTAGGATTTCCTTCTCTCTAAATAGTTAAATAAAAACGAAGAAAAAATTTAAAATCAATATATAAGAGAAAGAGATCTTATTTAACTTATCGGTCCCTGCAACTTGAAAAAGATTAATCCAACCATAAGCTAAATCCCTTTTTCTCATTGATGATTGAGATTTTATGTTGTTCTTTTAAAATAAAGAATTACCTTACAAGACTTATATACATGCAAAACTGGGTTGGTTTGCAGGAATTTTTCCTATTTTTATTCTATTTTTTGTTAACAAATACAAAAATATCACTAGTGGAGAAGCTAAGTTTTTGTAGTTAACAAATACAAAAATATCATATATTTAGGGTTTAGGGTTTTTTATTTCCCTGTACAAGATCATTACCAGCAATATTCACTAAGGAAAGTCCAAAAAAGTATTTTAAATATTCTGTGTTATCTTAATTATAGCTTAAGAGAAATAGAAATAATAGAGAAATACAATGTTCAGGGAGAGGCTTTATTTTGAATTGATACAAATCAGATTAAAGTGGGTTAAGATTGAGACATTGAAAGTGATGAGTTATGTGCATGCCCTATGAAAATACAGTTTTTAAAAGAAATTGTATTATTACATGCTTTGAAAATCATGGTGAAGGAAGATGGAAGTCTTTTTTTTTCTCCATTACCCCTACAAATTATCAATAACTTTTGTCCTAAACACCATTTCAAAATCAAGTCTTCACATTAAAAGTTTGAAAGCAGGTGCCAAACACCAAGTAAATACTATTCCAACTACGTAAAAGTTTTAGACACTACAGTTTTGAATAATTTTCTTTAAAATATACTTCAGTTATTTATAATATACTTCAGTTATTCATTAAAAGTTTGAACAATTTTTACTGGAGGTCAATTTCACACCCTCTCTCTCTCTCTCTACTATTGTTGTCTTTTTATTTTTTACCTATTAGAATGTTGTGTACTGCGTTGTTCTTTTCTGTTCAGTCACTGTTGCAAAAATACCTGACTTGAGCTCAAACACTATGCAACATTGAAAGGCAAATACTGATGATGTATATCACACAAATTCAGAAAAAAAAACAGTAATCAAATGCAGCAGAGGAGATGACAAACCTGGTTTGGAAACCTGCAGGAACTGTTGCAGAGGTGGTCAATGGAGAGCCCTGCACTGGAGCCGCCGCTCTACGTTGCTGAAAATGGTCGGAAATGGCCGTTGCAGCCTCTGTTTCACCGGAACAGTCACCGGAGACAGGTGGGACAGGTTGAGGAGAGGGTGAGGTGAGGCGAAATCGTCGTCGTAGGTGGTGGAGACGAAGCTTCAGTCGCAGTGGTGGGCGTGGGTTGCGCAGGTGTAGACGCGCCCTCGCGGGTGGGGTCGTGCAGGTTCTGGAGATGCGTCACGAAGAAGAAGATGAAGAAGACTCGCGTTGGCGGCGTCGGCGTCGGAATCGGACGATGGTGGTGGGTCGCGCACAGTGGAGGCCAACGGAAATGGTGCACAAAGAGATTGAAAGGGAGTCTGTCGCACGAGAGAAACCAAACGAGGAAGAAGGGGAGGAGAGGGAGGAGAGGGAGGAAAGGCTGAAAGAGGAAGGGGAAGTTAGGGCAAGTGGCAGGGAAAGGGGTTGCTGTCGAGTTAGATTAAATCCTTAGCGACGGTAACCACCCGTCGCTAACTGTGTCACTATAATTAATAGGATTAGCGATGGCACAACCTACTCCGTCACTAATCTCCTGAATATTAGCCACGGCCAGGAAACCCGTCACTAATCTCCTAAAATGTAGCGACGGGGGACTTGGTACCGTCACTAACTTCCCTTCTCAAAACAAAAGAAATGGAGGGAACCCAAAAAACGTAGCGACGGCACAACCTATGCCGTCACTAATCTCCTGAATATTAGCCACGGCCAGCAAACCCGTCACTAATCTCTTAAAATTTAGCGACGGGGGACTTGGTTCCGTCACTAACTTCCCTAAGAAATGGAGGGAACCCAAAAAACGTAGCGACGACACAACCTACTCCGTTACTAATCTCCTGAATATTAGCCACGGCAAGCAAACCCGTCACTAACCTCTTAAAATTTAGCGACGGGGGACTGGGTACCGTCACTAACGTCCCTTCTCAAAACAAAGAAATGGAGGGAACCCAAAAAACTTAGCGACGGCAAACCTACTCCGTCACTAATTTCCTGAATATTAGCCACAGCCAGAAAACCCGTCACTAATCTCTTAAAATGTAGCGACGGGGGACTTGGTACCGTCACTAACTTCCCTTCTCAAAACAAAGAAGTGAAGGGAACAGCAAAAACTTAGCGACGGAACAACTTCGCCGTCACTACAACAAAACCCAGCGACGCCATTTAGCCGTCGCTAACGTTTGGCGCCAACAAAAAACCATGGAGGGAAATCAAAAAAGAAGGATCTGAGATATAGCGACCGTACTAGCGACGGCGTTCATAACTGGTAGCGACCGTATCCTGTTGGGGTCGCTAAATTCGTCGCTACAACTTTTTTGGTCGCTCTTTATTTATAGCGGTCGCTAACCCGGTCGCTAGTTAGCGACGGCAGTGGGTGGTCGCTAATGTGAGGTAGCAGTTTAGGGTTTTTTTAGTAGTGCATGGTGACACAAACTGCTCTAGGTTGTCATCCCTATATTTCATAGCATAGATTGTATGCCTGTAGAGAATGTCATTCAATTCCCACCAATTATAACTATACCATTTTTTGGCCAAATCAATAACAAACATATGATTAGAGTTAGTATGTTTCAACTCAAAAAGAAATTCTTCTGCGCAAACTAGAACCCAATCCCCACTGAACTCAACTTCTCTCAACAGCCTCCTATATGGTCTTGGCATAATATCCCCTTTAAGTGTCCACATCTTTGATCTCAGTTTAGCAAACCTACCTAATTAATAGACACTGCCTTACCCACTATAGCATGGCAATTATTGGCTTAT
The DNA here is from genome assembly GCA_037962975.1 of Clitoria ternatea. Lineage (NCBI taxonomy): Eukaryota > Viridiplantae > Streptophyta > Magnoliopsida > Fabales > Fabaceae > Clitoria > Clitoria ternatea. The sequence continues at coordinate 267,887,631 of CM075671.1, forward strand.
CCCTAGACGGTAATATAATCAAGTTGAAAGTCTCATAGTTATTATTCATCATTACATCACATTTAGGGTAATGTGAAAAATCATTCCTGCACCATGTCTTGGTTGGAATTGCCATTAGCCAATCATAGACCCTCTTACCCAACTCCTTGATTTGTTGGATTTTAGCCTCCCAACCTTGAAGAAATATAGCTTTGCTTGCACTCAACATGAGATTTTTCATTAAGGCACCTCCACCATATCTCTTCTTCAAGTTTGTGTATAAATGTCTAACACAATACCTATGCTCCACACCATCCAACAACTCCTCAAAAACCTGTAACAGACCTTACAAGGGCAAAAAAAGTCAAGTAAATATCAAGGACAAAAAAAATCAAGTAAATACCAACTTTCAATTTACATTTAACATAATATCTTTTCCTGGTCAGGAATAAAAACATATTTATTGCTCCTCACATCACCAATATCCTCAAACAATAAGCTCAAAAACCATTTCCAACTTTGCTTGTTTTCAACCTCTGCCACTGCCACTGCCAATGGAAAGTACTGATTATTCGTATCCTTTCCAATTATAGTTAAAAGCTTAACACTATACTTGTTCTTCAAATGGCATCCATCTACTCCAATAAAGGGTTTGCATCCATTCAAGAAACCATGCTTGCAAGCATCCAAACATATGTAAAATGAACCAAAATGAGGTTACAGACCTCCATCTGGGTTTTCCAAATGTAACTTGAATCTATTACCATTTAACACGCTTTAACTCAGCACTGCAACTCCACAACAGGTTGTACTAGTTACTACCCTCACCTTCCAAGATCCCACGTGCAAGTCTCCTCCCATTGTAGGCAGACTAATTAGACAACTACTCAAGATACTAACACCTAAAAATTTCAATGATCTCAGCTATTGAAATTTTAGTATTTACCCTTAAGTGCTTTAAAACCAGTTTGACAACCCATTTAGAATTCTAGTTTTTGTTTTCAAAAATTCTAGGACAGTTGTGTTGAGGTCCAAAAGCCTTCAACATGATAACATTTGTCTTCCCTACCTTGCTACCAAATGCCTTCCAGCCACAGCCTTAGTTTATACATTTCATACGGCACCGTTTAGGCTCATTTTTTCAAACTTTCCCTCTCTACCCTTGTACAAATTGTATTCCTTGATGCCCATCCTAAATTATGCTATAGACTAGAACTCAATACCAATTTTCAATTCATTTCTCCCCAATTTTTTCTTCATCAAAAGCCTCATTTTAAACTCCACGCTCTTCATTTGTCTCAACATCAGTTCGTATCTCATCAGTGTCACACCCTAAATCTATGTCTCCATAATCATCACCCCAAGACCATGTAGGTCTTCATCTCTAAAGTATATGTCTTACACTTAGCCTCCTCACTAGTGTTGGCTCTAATATTTTCCTTTTTGAATATTCAAAATTAACCCCTGCATTGGCTTCAGGTCTTCAGTCAGGTTCAGGTACATCACTTACCTCTAGAACCTCAGCCTGTTCAGTGTTCAGACTAAACACAAAGCTTTCTACAAAAATATTCCCCCCAGTTGGCACCTCACCTGGCCTCTCACTTGGCCCATAAGTTGGCACCTCAGTTGGCTTCTCGATTGGCACCTCATTAGACCTTAAACTCCTCAACCTTTGCAGCTCACTCATGTAAATTTTTTTCCTGGTCACTACTTTATTAGGACTCATAAGGGCTAAACTTTATTCTCCTACTTCTGTTACTCTCTTGGGTTTCGGCCATGCCTTGTTGGCCCACACCTTCTTGGAGAACATCTTCTTGGCCCACACCTTCTGCCCCATCCAAGCAAACAACCTCTTCAGACTCAGTCAAACAATTTTCAACATACATATCAACCTTATAATTCTTATTAACTGTATACTCACCAATTTCTAGTGTATGTGAGTCCCATGTGACACTCTTGTACTCGGACTCTCCTGGTTTCTTCCACCACAGTTTAAATTCCCCTCCTAAGGTCTTGGACCAATGACCGAGCCTTAAAGTAAGACCATCTATCTAAGTCTATATTATGAAAAACATCTATTTCTTTATCAATGCAACATTGGTGGACCTTCATCAAATTTCCTCTTATAGTGTATCACAACACTAAAACTCATACCTATATAGAATATACACAAACACTAAATTATGTCTTTTTAATCACGGAAATGTAACACACCCATAAAAAGACAACCAACATGTGATCCTTCCACAACCCCATATCCCAAAGCAAATTTAAAATACTAGGGTTCATTTGGAGCTTGCATGATAGTGACACTCAACAAACGAGTACGAGGGAACACAAGAGTTTTAGAAAAAATCAAAGAGAAGACAAGAATATGAGGATAGGAACATGAAAGTTTCAAAAAGCCTCCTCTATTCAAAACGTTTTGCAAAAAAAATTACCTTGATCATAAATTAACTCAACTAATGACTTATTTAATTAATCAAACCACTATTTAACAAATTCTAGCCATGTCATATGATATGTGTCACTGATGAGATGGCACAGATGTTAGCCACCTCATCAGTTAACAGTCAATGTTAGTGTTTTCCTTAATTTTGAAAGCTCTAAAATTTTATAAAGGCCAAAATTATAGGTCTTTTTACCAGGGTTTTTTTCTAAACCCTAAACTTTAAGAGGGATAAAAATGTATTTTACCTGAAAAATTAATTAGGAGAGCCCATATATCAATGTTAATTTCTCTTTTACAAGTTATTAACTAACCTAATTCATGTTTCATGCTGTTTTGTTTAAATTAATTTTAAGAAATGATTATTTTTAGTTAAAACTATTTTTGGTCATTAGGTTTTGACCAATATTTAATTTTAGTCCCTTAATGTTTTATTGGTTTCAATTTTTATATTACTTAATATATTAAAATTAGTATCTAAAATGTAATTATGTTAACTACTGACTTAACAAATAGAAATATTATATCATCCACCTCACATTCAATAGTAACTTTAACTTAGTTCACTTTTTAACTTTTCAAATAACTCTAATTCATGATTCAGCAAACTTTAAGACAATTTTAATAGATTAAATATAAAGATTGAAATCAATGAAAAATTAAAATATTATTTTTATATAAAAATTCAAGAGAATCATATCTTTAGCCGTTATTTTTTCTATACTTCCAATGTGACATACAAAAAATATTTAAATTATTTTAGTATAATTAAATTGTCTTTATCTTTTATCATCAACAATTACAGAGGTTCATTACTATAAAAAAATAGATTTGACATGAGACATATAGGGCCCGTTTGTTTAAATTTATTTTTAAGTATTTCTTAAAAAAAACTTTCTTATAAGTACTTTTTTAATTAGCACATCAGAGTTGCTTCTAAAATAAATAGAAATTTACTCTTTTTTTGTTTATTTTTAAAACTTTAAAAAAATATATAAAAGTTTAAAATAAATACTTTTTTAATTAAAAAATATTTACATATTAAAATAAGTTTAAATAAACGAGTTCATAGTCTCATGTTATACCATGAAGTCTCACATTAAAATGAAATGGTGTGGGTCACTACGTTCCACACCATTTTATTTAATGCAAAAGTCATATGAGACACTCATTCCACACAAAACCCGGCATAGGACTTAAACTCTCATGCCTTTGTGAGCATAGAAAAAGGAGTGGTACATCATGTCCTATATCATGGTCGGCATTCCAACAACGATAAAACTTTGCAAAGGTGATAATATGCCCTCCAAGGCCACAGTTTCAAGCAAGGGTAAAAGGGTTTTATCTTTCAAAGTGAAACAAGTCTACATTTGGAAGGTTCTCAACACGACACAAGGCACAACTTTGATGAAGCTTTTCAAGTGCAAGAGTTCAAATATGGTGGTGGTGGTGGTGTTGAAGCCACAAGTCACGACCTGTACCAAAGAAAGGATAGAACAAGACACAGTTTTGATCAAGTTCAAAACATAGCATTTTCATATCAACCACACACATATAAGGATGGTGGTTTGGGGTTCAACATGGAGAATATAAACAAGGATTTGAAGCCATCACTTATATACCCAAAATCTTGAACTTGGTGTTGAGAGGATGATTGGAAGCAAGAGCAATTTGGAGTGAAAAGCAAAGTATGGAGATTTTGGTTTGGCCTTTCTAGAATAAGGGGGAAAGATCTCAAATTGAGGTTTCGAGATTAGAATGAAGAATAGGTCTAGAAAGTCTCACACTCCCTCTCATGTCAATATTTTAAAATTGCAGTCCTCTAGCTATGTCAAAAAAAAAAAATCTAAAAGGTTCAAAAATGGGTTGGGACTAGATGTCCCATATCCCCACCTATATAAAACTAAGCATAACACACCTTTTTTAGACATGGAATTGAACATGTGCATACTAAACTCATTAAGTCAACATTATCCCACGCTAAACTCTTTCGGGTAAATTTCATTATTAGTGTATATTATTTGCAAAGTGCATTAGCGGTTTAGTATACCAAAATCCGTACTCATATCATATACGTAATGCATACTATAAAAATGGGTTTCGGTTAACAATTTGAGTTTGTTTTTTGAAACCAATGAGATGACGAAGTTGAATCCTCCATGAGACGATTAATCCACCTCACAAACAACTACACGATAATCCATCTCCCAAGCTAGAAAAAGGCTTTGCATCATTACATCATCATTCCTAAGACCTAGATTGTGGGCATATCACCCTGATTGTGCTAGTACTATGGGATAATGGGTATATTATGAATGAACAAGAAAAAACATATTTGGTAAGTAGGAACAAGCATATTTATTATAGCTTTAGGCTGAAATTATTGCATTCATTTCAATAATAAAATTATTATTATTTTAGTTTATACTTAATCGTGTAGATAAAACTTCATGGAAAATGCATCGCATATTATTAGTGTTAAGGTAAATTAGTCGATTGATTCTCTTTAACGAATGAGAAAATAAATAAAAGAATAATAATTGTCCACACACGTAGGAAACCCCATAATAATAATAATAAATTGTCCACTCTTTGATTCTCCACAAAAGATTACTAATGTAGTAATCCACACACAAGGTGACAAAATAATAAAACTGTTTTATTTTGTTGCAGTCATCGTCTCACAAAGACGGGGCCTAACAATTTCCAATGGCACCTTTGCATGGGCCTGTAGCGGGGGTACCAGTAGAAGGTGCGTTAGATTTGTTCCCTGCACCCTCTCTACGACGCGCCTCTCTTTCTTCAATGGCTTTCATGATATCCAAACAATTCCCACCGAGATCGTAAACACCCTGTGCATCATTTGCAATCGGCGATTTCTCCTTTCCGAACTCGTCGTTACAAGTGGAGTGATACGACAACACGGCGCTGAACTTGAATCGTGCCTCCACAACGTTGCGCGTGGAAACCTGCTTTACGGTGTCGTTTATCGCGTCGACGATGTTCTCGTACTGGTCCTTGCAAGTGCTGAGAGACTCGGCCATGTCTTTGGAGTTGTCGGGCCTGGCGAGAAGCGTGTTGATTGAGGAGGCGGTTTTGTTGACCTGTTGTTGGGCCGCGGCGATCTCGACCTCGAGGGCCTTGTAGATGTTGAAGCGGCCCGTTAGGGCTTGGGGCAGGATGGTTTTAAAGCATACTAATGGGTTGGTGGTGGGCTTGCAGATGGTCCAGACACGGGCCTGGGGGGTACGGGCGGCGTGGGTGGTGGTGAGAAGAAGAGAGAGGACAATGAGGATTAAGGTTTTGGGGAGGAAAGCCATTGATTTTTCCGTTCCTTCTCCCTTCGTTGGGGAAAGAGAGAGAGAAAGGAGAAGGAAAGACGTATAGAGAGGGATGAGGAAAAAGGGTGTGGTTGGAGGGGTATTTAAAGTGGGTGGGTTTGGGAATTGGGGTGTACCTGTACCTGCTTTTTTGGGATCTCCATTTTGCTTTTCCACACATTTTGATGCATATTGTTGTTAGTTACATCATGAAACTCTCCGGCACGTACACCTAGAGAAATATAACAAGAATGACACCGTTACACAAACCTTTTTGACTTAATCTAAACTCGTTTCTCTTTTTTAATGTTTTCTTGTCATATTGATTAATTTACATGTGTTGTATATCATTATTAACCAGACAAATTACACCTTTTATGAGAAACTAGTATATGAATTAAATACTAGTATATCTTTTAAATTTTTTAACAAAATGATTAAAAAAAATATAACGTAAATTAACCATTAGAACCAAATACCTTTTTCTAAATAAAATGCTTTGCTTAGTTAAGTTTCATTGTAATATTATCAATTCTTTTATATGTAATTTTTCTTGTTAAAAATAAAATGTTACTTTTGAATCATATATTACTTTTTTCTGATAATGATAATGTAAATAATTTTTCTTACAACTCAAATACCTCAACTTTTATTGGAAATTGATTCAAATGGTATAATTTTATTCCTCTTAAATAAGGTTTTTTGGTAATAGATACATATGTCAAGTAAAATATTAAGTTCTTTTTACATTATCATAATTTTTACTTATTTAAATATTAATAAGTTATCATGAAAAAATTATTTTACATATATACAATATTAATTTTCTTAATATAGATATTAATTTTATTAGTATGGTGACCTTGTGATATCTTTTTTATTATTTTGGAAATCAATGAATAAATTTTTAAATAAATAAATAATAATTTTGATTTTAATTTAAAACCTATAAAATACTAAAGAACTAATATATCATAATAATACTAAGGAAAAATAAAAAATCATGAATGCTTAAATTTTAATATGTTTCTATGAGTTTTATAGTCCATTTGTCATCAAGATAATTCCTAAGCAAGAAAAAATTGTAACAACTGAAACACTAGAATTATATGATTGCCATATGAGATAATTCTTAAAAATCTATAATTAATATGTGAGCCGGGTAATATATAAAGAGTATCGAAGAAATTAAAACTCCAGAAATATATTTTAACAAATTTATTTCGAGTGGGTTTTTATTAGTTTATGAACTCATGCTTTATGAATTTTTAAATTTTTAATAAAATAATAAAAATATTACGTACATTGATTATTAGATTAAAATATTATTTTAAAAAATCTTTAATTTAATTTAATTTATAAATAAATATTAATATATGATGTCGTGAATAATTTGATTCTCTATTAGTATATGTATATGTAATCCTTTAGGCTCATCAAAGAGGTTTCAAATTCCAATCTAATTTGATTCTCTTGTACTATAACATAAATAAATAAGATAACCATCGTGATAATAGAAACAATTCCATAGGAAAATACAAACATCGTTCATAATAATAGTTTAACACACTAAGCTAAGTCTATATCGTTACTTAGTTAATTTGTTCATCCATTCATAGCATACATGCATCATAAACATCTTCACTTTAAGGTCTTCTCCAAATACAATTTCACAGATGTATGCATGTATCAATCCTTTATCCTTTATCCCGTTCTTCCTCCAAAATCCTGTTCACCCTGCGACTGATAGTCTACCATTTTTCCATTTATGCACTTAATTCTCTTATCACTTTCTATTGTTTTATTTTGCTTATGAGTGTTTGTGGATACACTAGTGTAAAAGTATCATCTCACAACATAAAGTTCACCACAGATTAAACCGATGTGAAAAATTAACGTGGTGACAAATTTGAAAATACGCGTAGGAATTCACATCGGTTTTACCGAAAACCGATGTGGAAAGTATCCTATCACATCGGGTTTTAAAAGAAAATGTGGTTAAATGGTTGCGCGGTGACAATTTTAAAAATATGTGTAAAGTTCAAATCAATTGTTTGTGATCAGTGCATTTATCACATCGGTTTTAGTGATAACCATGGTAAAATCTTGGATTTTTAATAACGCATCACTGGACCACGATTTTTAAAAAATCGATGTGGGATATTAAGATTTCACATTGGTTTTTCTGTAAAACCGATATGGAAAATTTTGTTTTCTAAAATTAAAAACGCACGCGAACAATTAACGTGTTGTTTTTATATTTGTCTTGCACTAAGCTTTTGTTAACATTTCGTAAGAAACTATTTATTTCAAAAGTCTTTACCTTTCTCCCACCACCTCGTAAGCTTCCATCATTTCTCGCGTAACCTCTCTTAAGTTGTGCCATCACCTTCTCTCTTTAGCTACACCATCACCCTCTCAACTCCATTTCGTGTGCTTCTCTCTTTATGTCATCTCCCTCTTAACTCCATCTCGTGAGCAAGGGCCACTCATCCTCAAGCTTGAGGTATGTATATTTATGCTTAAAATGAGTTTTTTATGCTGAAAATGGTGTGTATGGTTCCCAATTTTTTTATGTGTAAATGAATAATATGGTTATGTTTGTGCTGAAAATAGGATTCTTTATGCATAATGTAGAGTTGTTTAATTTGATGTAGTGTAATGCATATAGTTTGTAAATACATTTTACATAAGCTTTTAAACCACTAATTTTTGCCTTGAACATGTTTGTTAAATGTCAAAGAGAACTTGAATATGAAATTTCGTATGTTTATGGTTCCCATTTTTCACATGTAAATGCTTAATGTGGGTATGTTTGTGCTGAAAATAGGGTTCTTTATGCATGATATAAAGTTGTTTAACTTGATGTAGTGTAATGCATATGGTTTGTAAGTACATTATACATAAGCTTTTGGACCACTAATTTTTTCCTTGAACATGTTTGATAAAATGCCTAATCACTTAGTTTGCATATTTACCTAGTAACTTAGTTCGTATATTTGCCTACTAACTTAGGTTGTTTAAGCAATAACATTATGTTGCTTAATTCATACCCTGATTCATCAGGGCATTAATGTCTATTGATGTTTTATTGTTGATGTTAGAACCTTTGTATCAATGGATCAGAGTTAGATTAATGCTAAACGGACAAGTAATTAGTATGTAACCAGGGTGGAAGTTGTTTTGGAATTTTCTCAGAGAAATATAATATATCACATGAGTTTTTTATAAAACCAATGTGAGAAGTCAGTATATCACATTGGTTATGTATAACCTCGATGTGGAAACCCTTTTTCACATCGGTTTTAAACTGATGTGAGATGTACCTATATTTCACAATAGCTAGATCCACATCGGTTTAAAAACCGATAAGAAATGACTAAAAAAATTGATGTGAAATCTTATTTCTGCACTACTGACAAGCTCAAATGATAGTCTCTTATTTGTTTATCTCAATAGCCTATAACAATAAAGATGGAAACAACTCTAATTATCATAATTAAAGTCATGCTTAAAGTTTTTTATGACATTTGATGAACATGTTGCAATAGGGAAGAATGATGCCATAAGTGAAAGTATAATTTTAAAAAAGCCAATATTTATATTCGAGTTAAATTATAAGAATATACAACAATAACATAACATGTAAGAACTCTAACCAATTCATTGGGTCCGGTTTCATGTAGTTTTATGTAAAAATGTGGATTGTTCAGCTCCATATACATTTCTGCTTCAAGTAGGAGATCCTCATGTGGAACTTGTTGCAGCCTTCCCTAAAGCAAATAGATCAATAGACAATAGTTAAAGGTAATTCATGCACCAATAATGTAATACAAGAATGTCATAAACACAACTTTTTTCCAATATGAAATTATAGCTTACTTTTGCTGATAACAAGATTTGCCTACTCTACAATGGCCTTTACACCTACTATCTTCATTCTCTTATTTTGGTTTTACATCATCTTCATCATCATTGGAGTCATCATCCTCTCTCTCCTCCTCCTCTATTTATATTACCATTGGTTTTTCACATCGTGCTGATGGTCAAAGATTTTTAACTTGAACTCATTGCTCCCCTCATACTCAAAAGCAAAAGTCACTTCTTGTAAGGAGTTTTCTTGCTAGAAAGTTTTCCAACTCTCATCAAAATAAACTTCATCACAAAATGTTGGTAATTAAAATAAATTGCCTTGTTAAAATAAAGTTGCTAAAAATATGAATATGCAAGGAACAATAGAATACACTTAAATCTTGGCTTTTGTTAATAGCCAATTACACACATACAACACTGAGAACTCGTTTGAGTTTCTCTTAATTTTTCTTTCTAATTTTCTTATTCATACATACATTTACAATAACACAAGTTTTCTATTTATACTAGATGAAGACCGGTTGCTAGCTTCCTAATACCGACTTATGATAACTAATAATACAATAAGCATTTGACTATTCAAAGTAACTATGATAAGATTACAGCTTTACAGCTTGATAACTTGACTTTTTCAAACTTATATGCTGGCCAACATCATGGTTTCCAAAATCTACAAGTAATTCAACGAGAATTTTGCTATCACTTTTGACTAATCAAAAACTTAATAATTAAGTTCTCCATGAAAGTATTCTAGTGGCTTCTAGTTGGCCAAGTTTAATTTCTAACATCCTCCCTTAAACTTGGTTTCATCATTCTAAGCATATTTTTCAACTTCAAGAACAAATTAGTTTTGAGTGGCTTTGTAAAAATGTCCACTACTTGATTTTCTGAAGTACAATACTCCACCACAATTTTTTGTCTCTAATTAAATCTTGAATATAGTGATGCTTAATATCAATGTGCTTGCTTCGTCCATGAAATAATGGATTTTTTGTCAAAGCAATTGTTGATTTATTATCGCAGAATATCTTCGTCGGACCATCTTGTAGGTGTTACAACTTACTCAATATTTTCCGCAACCAAACTGCTTGAGTAGCACAATTTGTTGCTGCAATGTACTCTGCTTCTGCTGTTGACAGAGCAACTACTTGTTGTTTCTTGGAGGACCAAGAAAATACACCTGTTCCAAGATAAAAGGCATAATCCGAAGTGCTTTTTCGAGTTTCAGTTTCACCAGCACAATCACTATCTGTGTATCCAATCAACTTTGGCTTGTTAGAACTTGAATACAAGATACCTTCATCAATTGTTCCTTTAACATACCTCAAAATTCTCTTTGCAGTTTGCCAGTGAGATTGTCTTGGTGATTCCATAAATCTACTTGTGAGCCCAACTCCATAAACTATGTCAGGTCTTGTTGCTGTCAAGTACTTGAGGCTTCCTACTAGTATTCTGAAATTTGTTGAATTAACAAGATCACCACCACTTTCTTTTCCAAGCTTTAATCTTTCTTCAACTGGTGTCAACATTGGTTTACATGCCTCCATCTTGAATTTCTTCAAAATATCTGTTGCATATTTTCTTTGAGAGATAAAAATCCCTTCATTTGTTTGCTTCACCTCAATGCCTAGAAAGTAAGACATTAGGCCCATATCTGTCATCTCAAATTGAGAAGACATATTCTCTCTGAATTCAGCTAGCAAATTTGATTTATTGTCGGTGAAGATTAAATCATCCACGTATAAACACACAATAATAATATCTCCAGCTTTGTTTGTTTTGACATATAACGCGTGCTCATATGGACTTCTATGAAATCCATTGCTCACAAAGTATGTGTCAATACGTGTGTACCAAGCTATAGGCGCTTGCTTTAATCTATATAAAGCTTTCTTTAATTTGTAGACCTTGTCTTCAGCTCCTTGTTATTGATAACCTGGTGGTTGCTCAACATAAACTTCTTCTTCAAGTACACCATTCAAGAAAGCAGACTTGACATCCATTTGATAAATCTTCTAATTATTTTCAGCAGCAAGGGAAAGAATCATGCACACAGTGTCCAATCAAGCAACTGGTTTTTGTTTGTACCCTTTTGCCACTAATCGTGCTTTGAAATGATCAACCTCTCCACTTGGATTGTACTTTGTTTTGTACACCCACTTTACACTTATTGGCTTCTTTCCTTCTGGAAGTGTTGTTAACTCCCATGTGTCATTCTTTTCAATTGCATGAATTTCTTCATCCATTGCTTTAATCCAGCAATCATCATTGGCTGCTTCCTCATATGTTACTGGATCATAGTCTGCAAATAAGGCATAGTAAGTAACTTCTTCTTCTGTGTCTTCTGGACCATCATCTCTACCAACTTCATAATCTTGCAAGTGTGGAGGCGGGCGCCGCTCCCTTTATGGATATCTTTGAGGTGGTGAATCTGGTGTTGAATCAGCAGATGGTTCTTCAACTTTATCATCTACTTCTCCATGTATAACGACTGGTATAGGTAACAATTCTTTTTCTTTTTCTGACCAATCCCATGTTTCATCTTCATCAAAAGTAACATCTCGACTGATGATTACCTTTTGGGTTTCTGGATTATGCAACTTGTAGGCTTTTGTATCTTCACTGTATCCTACAAAGATGCATTTTTCTACTTTGTCATCGAGTTTCTTCCTTAGTTGATCAGGAACATGTGCATAAGCAATACAGCCAAAAACCTTCAAGTGACTAAGATTTGGCTTTTTCCCACTCCAAGCTTTTTGTGGAGTTTTATCACGAACACTCTTGACAAGACACCTATTTAATAGGTATACTACACAGGCCACAGCTTCGGCCCAAAAACTCTTCAGTAATTTTTTGCAATGTAGCATGCTTCTCACCATATCCATAATTGTTCTGTTCTTCCTTTCTGCTACTCCATTTTATTGAGGAGTGTATCTAGCAGTCATTTGATGTTTAACACCATGTTTCCTCAAGAAATCATCACAAACAATATACTTTGTTCCCCTATCAGTTCTTAAGGTTTTCAAAGTATAATCACTCCTTCTTTCAACATATGCTATAAAGCTTTTGAGCGTATCACAAGCATTAGATTTATTTTTTAGAAAAATAAACCCACGTCTTCCTGCTAAAGTCATCAATAAAAGTAATAAAATATTTATTACCTCCATTATATGGAACTTCAACATAACATAAATCAGAGTGCACCAACTCAAGTGGTTTTATGGCTCTCCAGGCACGTCCTTTAGGAAAATGATCTCGATGTTTCTTGCCAACTACACAAGCTTCACATAGTTGATTAGGAGCTTGGATAATAGGCAAGCCAGTGACCCATTTTTTATTTACAAGAAACTTGATGCTTTCAAAGTTGAAATGTCCAAGCCGCATGTGCCACAACCAGTTATCATCAATAATTGTTGCTTTGCAGCATAAACCAGCATCATACTTGATGTTCATAGGAAATAGACGATTCCTTAACATGTTTGTCATTGCTATCAAGCCCATCTCAGCATCATTTATGGTGCAACCTTTCTTGTTGAATTTTAAGTCATAACCTTTTTCAGTAAGTTGACCAACACTTAAAAGGTTCTGACATATTCCAGGTGCATAGAACACATCAGAAATATAATTCAAAGATCCATCTTTCAATCTAATGGCAATCTTTCTTTTTCCCAAGACTTCAAGTTTTAAGTTATCATCAAGCTTGACTGTGGTGTGATAACTTTCATCTAAGTCAGAAAATAGTTCTTTCTTCCCACTTAGATGATTGCTGCATCCTGTATCTAACAACCATTGGTTGTCATTTTTATCAGCAACCGCATGACTTGTTGTAAGCACCATTTTCATACTTTCTTCATTTTCTGTAACTCGAGCATGGCTTTCTCTAATATTCAAAGCTTTAGCACGACATTCTCGACTATAGTGACCAAACTTATTACAATTATGACACTGTATATGAGATTTGCATTCAGATTGAAAATGTCCGTACCTTTGACATTTGTGACATTGAATATTAGATTTATTTGGAAATGACCCATTACCTCGTGTGGCTTGATTTGAGTCAAGTTGAGGATTCCTCCCTCTTCCTTTGAAATTCTGACCCCTTTGATGGTAGTTGGCCCTTCTTTACACAGGTCCCTTGTTTCTGACATTTGTTTAAGCTTTTAATGCTTGCTCAACTATCCCACTTGACCTTTCGTTCATCCGCATCTCACGTGACTTTAAGGATGCTTGCAAATCATTTAGAGTCATTGTGTTGAGATCTTTTGCTTCTTCAATAGTTACTACTATGTAATCAAAACGAGTTGACAATGTGCATAGAACTTTCTCCATGATTTCTTTCTCCTTTACATCATCACCGTTGTTTTTCATTTCGTTGATAAGTTTGTCCATTCGTGAAAAATAATCATGAATGCTTTCTTCTCTTCCTTGTTCCATCAACTCGAACTGGCGTTTCAAGCCTTGAAACCTCGTTCTTTTGACTGGATCAGCACCTTCATAGGTTTTGAGTAAAATTTCCCAAGCCTTTTTTTCTATTTTAGCATGGAAAATTTTTTCAAGAACAGAAAGCTCCACAAATTGACAGATCAAAAATAAGGCTTTTTCATTAAGTAGACGATTTTTCTCTATTTGTTGCATATCAGCTTTTCCTTTGTCTTCTTCAGTTGATTTAGCAAAACCATCTTTAATGATTTCACCATAACCATTAGTTTTTAAGCACAACTCCATGAGGCATTTCCACATGGCAAAATTTGATTTGCCATCAAACTTGAAAACAGTTATTTGTACTTGTTGAACTTGACTTGCTCCTGTGCTTGAACTTGATGCCATTTTGATACAACAAGCTCTGATACCAGATGTTGGCAATTAAAATAAATTTCCTTGTTAAAATAAAGTTGCTAAAAATATGAATATGCAAGGAACAATAGAATACACTTAAATCTTGGCTTTTGTTAATAGCCAATTACACACACACAACACTGAGAACTCGTTGGAGTTTCTCTCAATTTTTCTTTCTAATTTTCTTATTCATACATACATTTACAATAACACAAATTTTCTATTTATACTAGATGAAGACCGGTTGCTAGCTTCCTAATACTGACTTATGACAACTAATAATACAATAAATATTTAACTATTCAAAGTAACTATGATAAGATTACAGCTTGATAACTTGACTTGTTCAAACTTATATGCTGGCTGTTTTTGATGACAATGAAACCAACATCATGGTTTCCAAAATCTGCAAGTAATTCAATGAGAATTTTGCTATCACTTTTGACTAATCAAAAACTTAATAATTAAGTTCTCCATGAAAGTATTCTAGTGGCTTCTAGTTGGCCAAGTTTAATTTCTAACACAAAAGCATTGAGTTTTGAGATGCCAAACTCTTCCATTGCGATTTTTTAGCTTCGCATCCTCGCGTAACCCTCATTCTATACAAGTCACAAAAGCCTTTGGGATAAGCTGCATTAAAAAGTATTAACTTTGTTATTCTTTTTTTCTCTAACCTAACCATAGTTAGTTTGTTAGTTAGGCTGCTAGTTAGTTTAACCTTCTCTATTTGTTAGGTTAGCATGGTGTATATATAACCCTTTTGTTTCTGTTTTGATAATTAATGAATGAGCTATTCAGTTTATCTCTCTAACTACCTTTTCCCTCTCTTTCTGAGTTTGTTATGGCATTTCATAGTTTATTCATGGTGATTGAGGATTTTGACATGGTATCAGAGCCCCTTTCCTAGGGGCTCTGCTGCGCGTCTGAAATCCAAAACTGGTGCTTGAGGTTTTCGATCTTTCATAATCGAAGGATTGATTTTTTGCCTCATTTCTCTTGTTCTTCTTTTCTCGATTCTGCTAGGTCACTCTTCTTTTGGCGTTTCGATCACAATTTCGATTCCTCCTTTTTTCAGATTTCACTTGTTCCTGCTTCTAGTGGCTATTTTACGATCGGTTCTTCTCCTCATCTCTTCTTCAATTGCTTCTTGTTCTTGTTTTCTTGAAGTGAGGATATGGCGAATTCAACAATAGATCCCTCGAATCTCTATTTCTTGCATCCGAATGAAAATCCAGGAGACATTCATTTGTTACCAATTTACTCCAAGGACCAAGCTGCAGACATCTTCACCAAACCTCTTGCTGCTGTACATTTTCAGAATCTTGTTTCCAAGCTGGGAATGTTAGATATCCATATTCCCGCTTGAGGGGAGCTGTTAACTTTGTTATTCTTTTTTTCTCTAACCTAACCATAGTTAGTTTGTTAGTTAGGCTGCTAGTTAGTTTAACCTTCTCTATTTGTTAGGTTAGCATCGTGTATATATAACCCTTTTGTTTCTGTTTTGATAATTAATGAATGAGCTATTCAGTTTATCTCTCTAACTACTTTTTCCCTCTCTTTCTGAGTTTGTTATGGCATTTCATAGTTCATTCATGGTGATTGAGGATTTTGACAAAAAGGGCAGTGAATCAATGTGAAGATATTTCATATTATAATATAATTATTTAGTTTGAAATCAACAATTGTATTTACATGATCATGGATGCTAAATATGAATCCACGAACATCCATAAATAAATACCGTCACGAAAATTATTTAAATTTTTAAATGGATACACATATAAAATAAATGGATATTTTCACTATAATGAAATAGATGCAAATATTATGATTAGGGGTGTAAAAATTTTTAGAATCCATAGATGTTCATGGATAAATTCTCTAAGGATTCATATTTTTAAACGGGTGAATAAGATAAATAAATATTTTTACTAAGTAAGTGGAGCAGATATAGAAATTGTGGTATTTATATTAAAACATTTCTTATATATTAATACATATGTTATCTCTGATAAGTATATGTATATGTGTGTGCCACAAAATTATTTTACTAAAATATCCCTCATGTGTGCCATGTGTTTTTATGTGTGCGTATGTAACACCCTCGGTTAGATAAGACAAACCCTTCTGTAGGTTCATCCTATTTAACTGAGAGGTTACAATTTTTTTATTTTTTAATTTTTTTTAAATAAGTGGCATATGAGTGGAAGCGATAGTAGATAATCACATAGTCATTCACAAACTGTAAGTAATTGTACTCTTAACAGAATAGGGCACGCAGGCACCCTTAAAATATTATACAGTCATCCAATGTATTATTATTCGTTAATAAATATCTACTACCTCTATTCTAATTCTAATGGACATTCTCAGTTGGATTAGCGTATTGCTGTTCTTCGTATTCTGGTTCTTGACTTCCTAATTCCTCTGAAAATATCAACAGTAAGGGTGAGTATAACCCAAGACCCTGATGGTTAATCCAGTGCGGACATAATCCAGTTAACAGATAATATCACATAAATCATACACTTAACATATTCATAACTATAACAATCAAATATGCTATAATGGAATGCATGAGTTAGATTTATTATGATTTATCTTTGGTTAAGTTTCATGATGCATGTGGGCCCAATAAATCAATCCACCATCATCATTCTTTCATTCTTTGGAATTCATCCTGCTCAAGTTGTCTCTTGGGCACAACGATTCCATTCTAGAGCGATCGGAGCTCACCAAGTCCCCCATTCATTATCATAGGGTACGAATGAACTCACAGGTTCTCATCAATATATATATCATTTCATCTTGGGACTTGGCTCTACACGATCATAGATACATCCCGTCATTTAGTCGAAGTACACCAGAATTGCATCGTCTCACCCGGCTATCAGGCGCGACTCTGATGCCATTGGGTTGCCGTTCCAGTTGTACTCCCAAGATTCTTCTACTGAGATCGAACGTGAATGTCCTCCAGCGTACCAGGTGTATGCTCTAGTTTTTCTTCTTCAAAAATATTTTCATGATGCGAAATGCATTATTTTTATCATTAGATCCTTGGGTATCCTATGTGTTTCTAGTCTCATCATATTATTCACAAGCTCTTGGATTCCATCAACTTGTTCAGACGTTGAAATTTATTTTATTATCTTATTCGAGAAAATATATCGGTTGTATTTTGGGTTCAAAATTATACTATAAAGAGTAAGATAATATATTCCTTATTTTATTACTTATAATTGAATTAATAATAATAAACAATAACAATAATACTAGTTAATAGAAACAATAATAATAATAAGTATAATATTAATAAGAGTAATGATAATAAATGGAAATAAGAACAATAATGAAAATTATAACGCTCCAATAATTCAAAAAGGAGTAAAGACGAGTTTCTGAATGAAAAATCCAAGTAAAAATGTTAAAACCAGCTTTTCCGAGGAGAAAGAGTTAAATACCGAGTGAAAAATGGGTTAACCGAGTGAAATAAGTTGAATACCGAGTGAAAATGAGTTTGCCGAGTAAAATAAGTCTGTTTCCGAGTGAAAATGAATTTTCTGAGTAAAATGAGTTAGATACCGAGTGTAATCAATAGGATTCCGAGTGGAATGAGTAGGATTCCAAGTAAAATCAGGCTGAGATGAGTTTCTGGGTAAAATGAACATGAATCTGAGTGAAATCAGACTAAAAGAGTTTTTTGTGAAGTTAAAAATGTTCTCTGAGTGAAATATGATTGTGGAAGAGTTTTCTGAGTGAAATTACTATAATTCTGAGTGAAAATGAGTTTCTGAGTGAAATCAAGTATGATTCCGAGTGGAATCAGTATGAAAAGAGTTTCCTGAGTAAAAATGTTTGTGAGTCCGAGTGAAAATAAGTCTCTGAGTAAAATAACTATGTTTTCCGAGTGAAACAGATACTGAAAAGGATTTTCTGAGTGAAATAACTTAAATTCTGAGTGAAATCCGACTGAGAGAATTTTTCTGAGTGAAAATGTTTATGAATCCGAGTGAAAATAAGTTTCTGAGTGATATAAAATATGATTCCGAGTGGAATTAGTCTGAAAGGAGCTTTCTGAGTGAAAATAAGATATTTTCCGAGTAAAATATTCTGTCTGAATGATCTGGTCGATTTATTGTAAAACAACTGAGTGAGATTATGTATTTTTGGGTGATCCGGTCAGTTTTCACAAAATCCGAGCTTATTACTCACTGAATCCGACTTCTGTTTTATAATTCCTCGCTGGAATTCACATGAACACCCCGGATCCTTAATATTTTCACAGTCCAACAACCAGCATATCTTTTTATTAAATTATCATGCATAATAATAATCATTCCAATCAATTTAATTATATATATATATTCAAATAAAATGCATAAAACAATAATAAAACATTTAATCAAACAATTCTGAACTGCCCTGGAAAGGTGAGGAACAAGGTTCCTTAACCCTTTCCTTTCACTCGAATTTTCCCAGAATACCTGAGAATATACCCCCTTACCTTTAATGGAGTTGAGGCAGCTTCCTTCATTGTCCCTGCTGCAGTTCCGAGTGGGAGAGGAAGGGAACTGAGAGAGAGGAAGTTGTTTGCACGTAGGAGAAGAAGGAAGAGGAAGAGGGTCTTTACTTTGGTTCTCATAGTTTGGCTTGGAGATGCGTTGGTTTAATAGTGCAGGAGACAAGTGGGAGATAGCTTTTCCCCGTGAGTGATGGTTAGGTGAAGATAATGGCAACTTTTGACTCATTTCACTGTCAGCTTTGCATTAATAGAAAGGATATATTAATATATATAAAGGGTACTTCGA
Organism: Clitoria ternatea; assembly: GCA_037962975.1. Classification (NCBI taxonomy): domain Eukaryota; kingdom Viridiplantae; phylum Streptophyta; class Magnoliopsida; order Fabales; family Fabaceae; genus Clitoria; species Clitoria ternatea. The sequence continues at coordinate 267,906,896 of CM075671.1, forward strand.
GTGGAGTGAAAAGGTTCCACTTTCCCTGCGGTTGACTTGTCTGTGACAATTCTTCTTGGATTTATTTGGGACAGGTGGACCAGTCAGCGTTAGGAATGAAAGGAAAGTGGCTGCAGTGGTCATCTCGCTCAAGCGAAATCCGAGTCGCTTGAGCGAGGCACAATGATGGCCTGAGCGAAGTGAAGAAAAGAGGTTCAGCAAGGCAAAAATTCCTCCTCGCTCAAGTGAATTCCGACTCGCTTGAGCGAGTCATCCAGTTCTCACTCGGCATTCCCATGAAACCGACTCATCTTTCCCATCATTCACTCGGTAATTCACACCCACACCGACTCCTATCTTGCTTGGCCTTTCATTCAGTATTATATCCCAAATCCGAGTCATTTCTGATGGTTCTCACTCGGTTAAATCATTCCAAGCCTAGTCCTTTCTCACTCGGTAATGTACTTCAAAAACCGACTCCCTTTTATTTCTTTCCTATCATTCAGCCTTCTACTCGAAATTTTCATTCCAAATCCGAACTCTACTCACACTGTTCCACTCGGTAAAACTCATCCACTCACTCGGAATACTTCTCATACCACTCGATGTATTTAACTTTAACACAATCGGCAATGTACTTCACATTCATCACTCGGCATAGACTTACATTTCTCACTCGGAGAATACACTTTCCTTCCCTTGGAAGTTTACTCAGTTCCATACTTCCACTCAGGAAAGCCACACGTAAGATCCACTCGGTAATGAGGGTTTTCCCACTCAGGATCCATAAACCTTCTTCACTCGGGTTATCACCCAATCAAATACCACTCGGTATACATTATTTTATTCACTCGGGTGAGTTAAGTCCCACTCGGACTTGTTCTAAGTCTCACCCACTCAGGATTTAGAATTTCATTCACTTGGTTTAGGTACATTATACACTTAGAATATTTTCCTAATCAAAAACCATTATAACAACTCTTTCCTTAGAGAGGTTCACTCGGATTTTACAACTCAGGAGTATTTAAGTTCTTCCCCACTCGGAAAGAGTCATAAACATAAGCCTCAATCAAAATGATTCTAAGCCTTATATATATTTTCTACTCGGAATGCTATCCCCTTCCTCAATAGGGAGGTCTGACTTGGACAAACTTACTCGGATTGCACTCAAATATATCCTTGGCTGAGTCCCTTTACTCGGAATACTTCAATCAGGGAAATTTCATTCGGAAAAGGTAGCATTTGGCATGGTTTGACTCGGAAACAAGTCATTCAAGGGTGTTCTGACTCGGAATTTTCACCCAAAAGTGGTTCTCTTGAACACACTTCACTCCAAATGTCTCCGAGGCCAAAATTCTACTCGGTAGTATACCTCTCAGTCATGTTTTACTCGGTCAACATAACTTTACACTCGGAATTTCATCCCTCACTCGGATTTTCTTTCTGTCACTCGGAATTTCTCTCTGTCACTCGGAACAAAGCCATTTTCACTCGGAATTTGATTAACTTCTTTAATGGTCTATATAAATTCCATAATTACATATAAAAATAAAATTCTTGCGACATTACAGACCATCTACAGGGCATTTATTCACTTATTACCACTTACAGACATTCTAAACTTCAATTTTTACTAAATAAGACTGCTACTAAAAACAGGGATGTTACAGCGTATGCATGCAGAGAATAAAAATGAATATGTGTGTGTGTGTGAGATGCATCATATAGACTCTCTTATATGGGAATAAAAGTGAATTTGGACCATATAATGATACATCCTATATATATAAATATATTATACACTAAGAATATTTTAATTAACTAATAATAAAATAATCTCCTTCGATGCTTTACCTCAATAAATAATCCTTCTCATAGTTTATATACTTGATAAGTTCAATAAATTTACTGAATGATATACAGCCTTATTAATATTTATAATTATGTTAATAATTTATATAGTTACAATTTTTTACATGATATAAACTACATATTAATCTTTTAAAAAATAGAGGGCGCACCCTCCCCCTCTGGATCCGTGTTTCTAAAGATAAAGAATTATAACATACCTACAATTAAAATAACACAATGTTTGATTCTTACTAGAACTTTTTTTTTTAAAAAAAAGAACTATTATATATACCAATTAATAAGGGTGTTACATAGCCAGCGTAGTATTATACAGTAACTGGCACATCATATTAATTAATAATTAGATGGTATGTTTGGAAAAAAAGAATTGACTAAACTTTGGTATTCTTAAGATGATAGTAGTTGTAAAAGGAAGAATTTTCTTCAAAAAAAATACTTGACAGTTATCTTAGTTGATGCCATGGGTGTAGTTAGAACATAGACATAGTACTTGAATATGGTGGAAATAAACATTAGTGACTTTTTTCAATGAAAACTTTCTTCTAACATGTTGAATCCTCTTTATCCTCTACAAGCTAGCTCGATTAGGTCGACTCAAGGAAGCTTATTTGATTTTAATCAGTTCTAACATATTTTACACTCTCACCATATTGCATTTGTCATTCTGTTTTATGAATGCATATTTCATTTTTGCTGGTAAAACAAAGAAATCAAGGATAAGAAGATTTGAGAATGTCTAGTACTCGGAGTATAAGACAAAGATGTTGATTACCTTTTCTAGAAAGTTCCGTTGAATAGCACAAACTATAGAATTAGTCAAATTTTCAGTAATTTTATTTAATTGATTGGTGGCGGTGCTTTACAAGCACAGCAATTGCCCCAAACATAAGCCTAAAGTCTCAAATGATAAATGCAATGTAAAGCAAAACATTTGGACACGTTGAAAAGTTATGTAATAAGAGTGAAATTTATACATATAGCTGCCTAGCTGTAGTAGTATTCTGCTATGCGTACCCCAATCCTTTATGCTTGTTCCCGTTGCTAACTTCTTGTTAACCGGTTGATTGATTTGGATAGAACAAAATTGTATATGTGTGATTTGAATTAGATTTTAGATTTATTTATAAAACTCGAATCAAGCTCAACCGAGTTGTAATTTTTAATACATTATTTATATATTTATATTGTCTTACTCTATTACATATATGTTTGAAACTCGAAATGAGACTTAAAATATTCAAAGCAGTGATTTACAATTTTTTTTATTATGCTGAATTTTTTACAGAGGTAATTCTGTTTTCAAAGTAGTCATTATTGGTTTTATTGGGTTGAAATTATATGTTTTATACTTGATTTTATAAAAATATAATTAATATAAAACTGAACAAACAGATCCAATCTAAACCATATTTGATTGGATGAGATCGGATGTCATCATACATTTCAACTAAATCGTAACTTAATAATGTAATCGGATGATATCTTGTCTAAAAATCGTACCAATCTGAACCACGAACACCCTACTTGTTACCTTATGGGAGTGTAAATTGTCATTCTATATAATACTACCATTATAAAGAACTTTATCAAAAGTTCAATAATATTAATTATTTTTTATAAAAATATCTTTATTAATCATTAATAAAATACATATTAATTAAGTAGAAAAAGTGTAAGATTTGTGAGTTCTAACAAAAGTAATATGGTACTTTTGGAAGAATAACACAATTTATAGACAAATTAAATAATTTGAACTATATTAATCAACTTTTTAAAAAAATTAAAATTAGTTAATAAGTTCTTATAGTAAAAGACAAACATAGTAATTAATTTGCATAAGTGTATTTGAAAAGCTTATAAGAATGTTTTATGATACCAAAATAAGTTATTTCAATTTATTCCAACATATTTTATATTCAAATTTATAATATAAACTTTCTTTCAAAAATAACTAATTTTATAAACTTTTAATTTAAGTTACATATTTAAACGTATCCAATTGTATGGTGTGGTTTGCGTGTTTCTTTCCTCATGAAGAAAATAAGATGAGATAACTTCTGTAATGCACAATTGGCTTAAAGAACAAGAAACTTCTATTTTCATTAATACTAGTACAATACATGTAAGTGTCATATGGGCTTCTAATATGGTTTAAATTTCAACATTTACAGCATATGAAAGGTTTCTCTATTTGCAAACTGTAGTCAACTGTCATGAAGAATCGATTGTGGATGAGTTTGTGTGTTGCATATGTATTGAACACTACAAATTGAAATGTGGTAAAAAAAATAAATTAGTGCACCCCATGGCATACTTACAAAATAAAAGATAGGAGTTGGATCCTCATTTTGCTCATCTAACAAGGGTATAGCATATCCAAATCCAACTATCCTATTTTCCTCTTAATATGATTAATGGGTGCCGATGAAGGATGATCAAGAGGGTATAATCCTAATTAAAGAATAGAATGGTACTAATGCATTCGAATTATGCCTGTCCAGGATTGGCTAATTGGGTAGCCCAATTTGGTTGATTTGTCTTAATGTGCATGTCACATGTGAGCATATATGACCTAGGGCGGTCTCACATTAAAAATGGATATTTCACTGTGTATCATATTTAAGTACCTAGATATCTAATGGATACCAGAATTAGCGTTTTAATTTAATTATGTGTGGTAAGACATATCATGTGCTTTAAAACTTATTTTAGTAATCTGGTTTTCTAAACTAATTTTAGCAATCTAAGTAACAAACTAATATAAGTAAAGTGAAATCATATTAAATTTATAAAATTTAATTGGGATCAAGTAATTTAAAATAATGAAACCTAATTTCAAGTTTGGCCTTTCTAATCTTCCGAAACAAACAAACTTGAATGATTAATTAATGCATTAAACTCAAATAATTCAGTAATAAGTTAGATCCATGGCATAATTACCTAAATTTATTAGCAGGGAATCCATGGACCTCGGACCCAACAAAACATAAGATCCAAAAGTTAGAAAATTAAGTCTGGTAGAATAGGGCCCAAAATGCAATTCGGACCCATGATTTTGCACAAGCCCTCCAAAATGCCTTCGATCATATAGTGAAATTGGGTGAAAATAAACGTAAAGATGTGTTAAAGGTTATGCTCCAAAATCAATTAGTAAAGATTAAAATAGGCAAACACCTATGATAATAAAATTAGTAATCTTAAAGCTAGAAGATTTGAGGTGTTAGGTAATGAAAAAAAGAGGATATTAAGATTGTATTTATAGTAGAGTAATTGTATTAATTAATGTGTCATTATAATGTTTTAATTTATTTGAACTTTTTAAGTGACATGACTATTAAGTTTGAGATATACATAAAGATATGAGGTATGTGTTAATCCATGATATACATGGATTTAGACAACGTGTTTATAAGGTAAGAAAATGTATATTTTGACTATTTTTATTACGGGTTCAAACATACTAATAATAAATATTTAGATCCATAAGAATTAAAAGTAGTAAAAAAAATGTAAAACTAAAAACAAATTGAGTGAAAATATTATTTCATTGAAAATACATTTAATTAAGCAAGATGTTTGATTAGCAAGTTGCCACATATAAATCCAGCAGAAAAAGAAAATGCTCACTAGTTATATATTCTTGTAACATAAATATTATATAATATCTGTTTTCATGATGGATTGTGAGCCAATCAATTAGTATATATAATGCAAACGCTTGTCATGTACAGTTAACAAAACATTATCCACTGTTTTAGCAGACAACATATCTCAAATCTTTATTGACAACTTGGGAGAAAAAACAAGATGTAACAGACTTCCTTTTTAAAAAAAATTGAGTATGAGAATATTTGGTTGAAGTTTCCACTTGAATGCAATGTAATCTACAGAAAGATTCAGAATATATATATATATATATATATATATATATATATATATATATATATATATATATATATATAGCTAGCTACGTAGCAATGGTATCTCAGTCACCATTGAAGAGTCTCAAAATGGAGGCTTCGAGGAGCATGCAAAATTGTCGGTAAGGAATCTCCCACCAGACCCCTGTCTTTCTGGTGGCCCGCATACCCTGCGGTACATGCATCTCACCCTTATATTTTGTTACCCCAACCAATACTACACATCTATATAAACTGACAACAATAACTAAACAATTTTCTTCAAAAATTATTTCATAATTTATCCCATGATATTAAAATCACAAGTCATCAACTCCAACATCATGCTACTCATCAGTGATTAAACAAGATAAATAAATTTGATATAAATATTAAATATTTTATAAAATATATTTTAGTTAATATAATTAATTGATTCGACCATTCAACTAATTATATTAAATTGGGCTAATATTTTTAAGTTACTTGCTAATATTTTTCAATTTTATATTATTGTTTCAATGTGTCTAAATTTTTTTGGGTCCATCCCTAAATATAAATATATTTGTAAACACTTTTTTTAATTAAAAGTTTGGAAGCATTTCATACTTGCAAGATCATTCACTTTCCGCCAAATTTCATGTACGAAAAAGTATTTTAATTTTGATATGCGTGCACCAGTTATGGAGCTTTTTCGGTCCAAGAATGTCACGTTCCCTATTTTGGTCTTTCTCGGAATCATGTTCTTTTGGCTTTTCTCCTCTTCACACGTGTAGTTTTTTTTCAAAAAATCATATATCTATAAAATATTTGTATGTTTACAATGTCATTTCATATTCAACACGTTGTGTTCTGTATGTAGTAGATAAGACGAAGTGCAATAATGCACCATGGGTATAGTGTATATTATTCCCATATTTTGCATCTTGTGCTGAACCTTCCGACATGAGAGACTATTTAAACCATATTTAACCTGGCTTTTTATCCCACATAAAACACACATTTGTTTATGTATAAACTTTGTTGTTTGTTGCACCTTCATTGGTGTACGTTGTATATATCTTTCCTCTAGCTAGAACAAACTTTAGACCAGAATAATTGATTACTTCTTTGGCTTATGATACAACACTACTATGATTAACAATTTTTAAAAACTAATTGATGCTAACAAACTCTCTTCAATGGTAGGTATTGCTCATTCCTGATTTTCCATATTTAGTTTAGTTGGAAGTAGTTAGTAATAGATGGCGACTTAAAGAAATAAACTTTTTAATTATTACAAGTAGGGGTGTCAAATGGATGGTTTGGATAAGATTTGAGTTAAATTTCTTTGGATGGACAAAATTCATCCATTAGTCTATTTATGAGTCATTTAAAAACTCTTGAAATATCCATCCAATTCATAACCTTAATTAAATAAATCCACCCGATCCATCTATTAACATTTTTTTTGTGGATGAATATCCAACCATCCATTTAAAAGCGTTATTTTTTCTTCAATTCTTTTTTTTTCTCACTTTAAATTTTATATTCTCACATTTTAATTTTTTTTCCTCTCTAAACTTTTTCTTTTAATTTCTTTCCATATTTTTTATTTAATTTTTTTACCCTCCAAATTTTTTCCTTTAATTCTTTTTTTTATTTTCTCCCTCCATATTTTCACATTTTAATTTCTCTTTGTTTACTCTCCAATTTTTTTCTTTTAATTCTTTTTTTATTTTCTCACTTTATATTTTTACACTTTAATTTCTCTTTTTCTTCTCTCTAATTTTTTTTAATTTCTCTCCATATTTTTCATTTAATTTCTTTTTCTACCCTCCAAATATTTTCTTTTAATTCTTTTTTTATTTTCTCACTTTATATTCTTAATCCTTAAGCATATTTTTTTCACAAGAAACCTAACGATTAACATGAAAAACCTGGATTATTAGAGTTGGTTCAAAATAGAAAATAGGTTAATGTAACTGACTATTATTGTAAACAAATTTCAAACTTTAATAACTTCGGTCATCCTTCAATGCTGCTATTTTTTTCCATAAGAAACCTAACAATTAAATATAAAATGATGACTAACATGTCATATACCAATGATCCAACATACACCAGTATGAAATCAAGAGTAAAGGTTCAGCTCATTGGAGGTAAAATAAAATGAAAGAAACAAAGGTAGCTCCAATCAACTAACTAGTAACAAGTGAGTCATCTTAAACTAAGTTTCATAAGATATCCCCAAATTGATTGCATATGGCAAGCCCATGTGAGTCCTGGTTCCCATTATGTGCCAAGTAAACCTGAGTAACAAACACCTGTACAATTAGACAATAATGCACAAAGTAAAAAATTAAGAACTGAACAATGTACCTGCAGAGAATAACAGTCACAACTATGGTAACTTCAAAAAATATCATTTGTCTTTGTTACAATTACACCCTTATTAATGAGTCTTCTTGGTGACTCCTATCATATATAATAGAATCAACACTAAAGCATCATGTTATATCATATATAACATGAACCAGCAAAAGGTTTCATCCACTCATTCCCATGACAGTTCTCCTCACCTGTTAATGACTGAGGTATTGAAGTTGAATGATGGAGTGAATGGTAGTTTGTGAAAAGATAGTGTCCATGGAACTTTCTATGCACCCAATAATAAAGTGGTTTTGAGATTGCCACATGAAGCAACAAGGCTACAATAACACCCTTAACATTCCACAGAGGAAAATTTTGAAGGAATGGAAACATAAAATAGGCCATGGAGGCAATTATTGCGTGAAGAAATAGACAGTTATCCCTGTTACAACAAAATGAAAATTATCAAACCATTGTGTGTGTATATATATATATACCCATTTTCACTCGTAAGATAGTTTGTTTATTATAAGAGTAACAAAGAGCATGTTACTGTAAGAGTTCCATAGCACATGAACAAAACCTTTGAGACCACACAATATAAACAATTTATAGATAGAACCACCGGAAACATACTCCAAATAAATAGAAAGTGATTCTTCTCCCTGAAAATATGACGTATATAATAGGTTTATACATAACAATAACAATTCTTCAATTTAACTTGTGTGTACATACAACTATAATGGGTATATACAAGTATAAACTTGAAAATTCTATCATACCAGTTCACTCTTATAGTATTGAATAATATTTAGAGGTGAAAGTTGATTTAGCAAACTTCAAAGCAACAGTGCTAACAAGAACCTCAAAATATATCATGTATTAAAGCATCATGTTAAATTTTTAGAGAAGAGATTAGAATTACTTGAGTATTGTTAAATTAAGAAAAAGAAAGAAGATAGAAAACAGCCCAGGGAAGCAGTAAGAAATAATGAGTATTGAGTTGAATGCATTGATTTATACTAGTTAATGTATCAAAATATCAATTGTTCAACAATTGGAAATAGTAAAACAGAATAAATGAAAGAAACAAATGAAAGAATATACTCTAACATCAAAAGACATTTTCTCAGTTAACTGATTTGAACAACACAAAATTTGTAATATAAAACAACACTTTATATTCAATTAACAAACCTATATTAACATAGAAATTTAAGTTCTAGAAATTGACAATGCTGTAAGATCCTCAACAAGTTCTTCATCATCAAGATCCAAGAGAGCTACAAAGAAAGAACATAATATCACTTTTATGAAAAAATAATATAATAATAACATATAGTGAATGGATAAAAAAAATACCAAGCTACAAGGCACTAACCTGGAGTACCCCAAAGCCAATCATTTGCACATATCAATGCTTCAATATTTTCAGGCAAAAGAGAACCTCAATATTGACCAACTACACGACTGCCAATGCTAAATGTTGATTCTGATGCAACTGTTGTGATTGGTATGCTCAAAACATCCCTTGCCATCATAGAAAGCTCAGGATATTTAACTTTATTTTTCTTCCAATACTCCAAAACATCCAAATCAACAAATTGTTTATGATCAAGCTTATCCTCTAGTAAATATGATTGTAAATCAGATTCTTTCCTTGATGATCCACACAACTTACTTTGAAATGTCCCAAAATCTTCTAAATCACTTGAAGGGGTGAAAATTGGACTACCTCTAACAGATCTTTGTGAGCTTGATTGGTTTAAATCATTTGTGGGGGATTTAACATACTCATTAAAAAAGGAGTTTAACTTAGTATGAATTTCCTCAGCTAATCTCAAACCATCATCATTACCATATAACTTCACATAACAATATTCAACAAATTGTAGCTTATACCGAGGATCCAATATCACTGCAAATGAAAGAACTACACTGTAAGACTCCCAATATTTGTCAAACTTCTTTTTCATTCTTTTAGCCATGCAACAAATTTGATTTTCAAGTTCAAAGTGTTCATGATAAAAGCAAGCGGCTTCTTTAATTTTGAGATGAATCCTCCATACCCCATAAAAGTGTAAATTTGCAGTTGGATAACTGCTACCTGAGAAAAGGGTGGTGATATCATAAAATGGCTTTAAGAACTCTGCTATTTCTTCTACCTTAGTCCACTCTTCTTCTGGTAAACAACAATCAAAATTAGAATCAATGTTTTTAAGAAGTGTGAAGGCTTCTCGTAAACTTATGGCACTTTGAAGCATAAGGTAGGTAGAATTCCATCTTGTAGGTACATCTTGACGCACTTGTTTAGAAGTCAAATAAGATAATTGCTCTAAACATGATACAAATTTCAACTTTCGTGCATCTGACCCCCTAATATACTTCACACTTTCTCGAATTTTGGCCAAAGAACTATCTATCACCTTTAAACCTTCTTGAACAATTAAGTTTAAAATATGAGCACCACACCTTATGTGAAAATAATCCCCATTAGCAATCAATCCTTGTCCAAATGATGGATTTTTTTTAGTATATTCACCATTGTGTCATTGTAAGATGCATTATCCAAAGTAATAGTGAATATATTTTTCTCAATCCCCCACTCTCTTAACAAACTCAATAACCTTTCAGCTAAATTAGAACCAGTATGAGGCGGTGGAAAATGAAAAAAACTTAACACTTTTTTCTGTAACTCCTAATTCTTAGTAACATAGTGAGCTGTTACCACCATATACTGATTAGTGGTAATTGATGTCCAAAGATCAGAAGTCAAGCAAATTTTTCCAGGAATGGACCTCAAAAACCATTTCAGATTTTCCTTTTCCTTCCTATATATTTTTAGCACATCAGCACTAGCAGTATTTCTACAAATACTTTTTGCATGTGGATGTAAAAAACAATGTAAATTTCTAACCGCCTCATGTTCCACAAATATATAGGGATAACCATGCTTGATTATTACCTCAGATATTTGTCTTCGATATCCTTCTTGATCAAGCGGTGGATAAGAAGATGTATCTTCTTTTCCTACACACTCCTTCACATGCCGTATCAAATTCGATGTCCCGCTACCTTCTCTTGATGTAAAACTTTTATTGCACTGGTTACATTTCGCCCTTTGAGCTCCTTTATCATCAACATACTTCTCAAAATAATTCTAAGCTATGGATGTTCTACTTCTTTTTTTAGAAGGAGCTGAACTTGCTTCAATGTCATCTTCAATAGAATCTTTTTCACAAGACATTCCCTACAAAAGCAATAAAAGGCATTGTTATCACAAGCTGAACTTTTTTTCTTTGAATGACACAAGGTAAATCCAAGTAAAACTATTATATGCATTAACTATAGAAAAATAGTAGGAGTATCCACACAAAGATACCATGGAAACTGGTCCCCTTAGATCTTAGAATAATAACTATAAAGGTTCTGTATAGACAGAAACAGATGCAGGTGCATGTGTGATGTATTTTACCATTTCAGCAAGCAACACAGAAGTTAGAGGGCACTTTAATAGGGGAATATTACATTGTTAGACAATGCAATTTATAATTAGTTTACAGGTAAAAATCTTTACGGTTAAAATTAAACTCATAAAGGAAATATAGTTTTTATCATTTCTATATTCAACCAATTTATCTTTACAATATATATAACCTTCATTTTCCATATAAACCAAATCTGGAGATAACATGTTGGATTAGAAAGTTATTATGAATTCAAGCATAATGCACAAAAAACTAAAAGATTTTGACCAAAAAAGATAAAAGATTGAAATATATTTTTACAACTCTGAGATTGTAGAGTAGCACTAGTTGTAGTGTGATCAGGTGAATTCAGATAGGCCAACTCTCATCTTCACGGTGTCCTTTACCAGTGGCGGCTCACCCACTTCAGTCAACCATCTGTTAGTCATTCATCTCTCAGTCCCTTAGGTAAGTAATCTTTCTGCTCTGCTCAAATGTTAGAACATTGGGTTCAAGTTATACCTTTGATTTTGAATAGCATGTGTCAATATTAATATTTAGACTTTCCTGTAAAGGTTTTTGGTTTGTTGGTGTAGGCTTCAAAATAAGAGATGATTCTGCCCTCACTCCTATTTTGGTTTGTTTGATTCTTTAGAAACCAATCTCTTTGCTTTACAGAGCGGAGACAACATCCAGAACCAGAAAAAGCTCTTCAATCACTTGGAACTTAATTTTGCTTTTTTTCTCTTTTTCTCTTCTATTCCTTTCAGGTCATTCAACTCTCTCCTATTTCTCTGTATCTAAGATTTACGTAAGTGGTTTAGTTGCTCAGGCAAGTAATGTTTGGCATCATATTCATGCATGTTATGTATATTGATCTGTTTATTCACTATGTTCTGTCGGTTGTGTAATCTAGATTTAGGATCATTTTTCTTTACTGAAAGGGTTATTAAATTTTTAGTTTCAATTTCATTTTAGAAGACACTTAATTTATTATGTGTTCCAAGGCTCTTCAAAAGCATGTTTACAGTTACACTTTTCATAAAGCTATAGTCAATTTTGCAGTTTTACAATTTGTAACCATCATGATTAATTTCACACAGAAAACCAAAAATAAAAATATAAAAAAGTAATCTCAGTCAATTAGAATCATGTGCGGTATATTCACAAACACATACAAGGTAACAACACATACATTACTGTAATGTCATTACACAGTAGGCAAACTATAGAATTTAGCACGCAAGAAGATTAGCACATACATCGCACAGTAGCACTAACTGAACAGAGAATCAAAGATGAAACTGAAACATGAAAATACCTGCAAAATGCAAACTGAAGTACTGCACAGAGAGCTCACAGTGTCACGTGAAAGTCGAATAGGGTCTGCAAAGTGAATGGATCATGAAACAGAGCAGAGGGGATCACGATTCACAAAACTAAACGGGCTTGCGCTCCTGTGCCTTGCCAGAGGCTGCCGGAGAAGGGGTGAGGCGGTGGTGTTATGGCGATGTAGTCTGAATGAAGAGGAGGCCGTGTGGTGTGATGCGGTGTTGGTGTTCCTTGACGGAGAGAAAGACGTAACAAAATATCTAATAAATCCAATGGGTTTTCGATTAAAAAGCTTAATGGATTTTTTTAATTTAAAAAGTCCAATAGATTTTAATAAAAAAATAAAAGTGAAATCCAATGGACTAGAATGAAGATGGATTTATCCATACTCATCCAATAAATAATTGAGATCCAATCCATTAAATCCATTATGTTTTTATTTTATAAATGGATGGATTGGATGGATTATGTGTGGATGGATTGGATATTTAATGGATAAATGGGTGAAATTGACACCCCTAATTACAAGGTCATGAATTATTACTATTTTATCAAAATGAAGGGCATTGTTTATATTTTTTTAATGTTTCTACAATTGTTGTTTAAGGGGTAATTTCTTTTACATTGAAATAACAGTATTGAAAATACTTTTTATATCAATTATTTCAATAACTAATGTAAATTTTTTTGACATAGATATTGAAATATAAATGTTTATTGATGTATAAAAACATATAAAAATATAAAATAGACTATTTTTCTTGTCAAAATGTAATACATGTTAAATATTAATTAGCTAAATTGTAACCTATCATAGTAGTCCCAAATTATAAAATAATTTATCATATATTTAAGGATCGGAAGGAGCCAAAGAACAAAACAATTTATAAAAGAAGCCGGTTGTACCTTGATACGTCAAAGTTTTAATTTTTAAATGCGCTTGCTTACATAGAGATCCCTTTGTTCTTTTTGGACATAAATCGTCTCTATCTATTTCCTTATTAATATCACAAGGAAGAATAAGATTAAAGATAAATTACTTATCATCTATAATTAATTTAAGATACATGTAGAGAGAACAGAATCAACAAATAATCTCTAACCTTCGCCAACTTAAGAGAAAGGAATAAAAAATAAAAAATGATCAAAGGTAAATAAACCTGCACAAAGAAGGTACATATACATTCACCAGCTTTACAGAGAAAAAAAATCAAACCCAATATACACTTTCGAATCACAAGAAATAAGCATCATTTGAACCAATAGGCAGGTTGCAATGGCTATATTACTAACCAACATGTACCATCTTAACAATATGAACATGTTTCTTTTAAAGTTGCGTTCTTCGTTCCCCTTGGACAACTCCATCTTCCTCCATGTCTCTTCTCCAACCGCAATTGGCTCCATTTTTCTTCTTTAGTCCGCATTTGTGGTTCTCGGTCGGGGTGGTGAACGGTGTTTGTGAGGGGGTGGTTCATAGCTCCCCAAACGCAACTCCGTTTTTTTCTTCCAAGTTTCAAGGTGTGGCTTTACCATTTTGCCCTTACATTTTGGTCTAGAAACTAAGAAATGTTCAAGGTTCCATTTTTCTTTCAAGATCCGTTGCTCATGTGCCATTTAGGGTCAAAGCTTTGGCAAGAGATAAATGAACTCTCTCACTTGGATTTTTTTTATTGTTTTTAGGATTGATGATTTTGTTGAAAATGGTGGGTGGTGGTGGCTGATCATGGTCGTGGGGGACGGGGTGGTTATTGTGTGTAACATCCCTGATGTTTTAATGAGAATTATAAGAAATGGGAAATGATTAGTAAATGTTTTAGAAGTTTTATTTAATATTTGTTCTGTCTTAGCCAGAGATAAGAAAGCCGGTGTCGAGATCGGTCTCTGAAGCGCGAGCAGGCGGAGTTAAAGATCGGGAGTGTAGGAGAAGAGCGGACAGAGTTAGGTGGTCTGGTCCAACCGTTGTGAGGAGAGCGCCTCATACGGGGTCATAGCCCGGATTAACCTCATAATGACTAAAACAACGGATGTAGGTAACCAAGAGGTGAGCACGGATGAGGTATCCGATCTCTCAGGTTGTAGCTCGGATTTCCGAGGTATGAACACTAAGTTAGGACGTCGGGGGCCGATATTCATATTGGGCCTATACTCTTGCGAAGTATTAGAGAATTGTGAATAATTAAACGTTGTGGGAATAAATAAGTGTAATTGATTTGATAACTATGCAATAGTTTAATATAGTGAAATTGATTAAATTTAGTAAGAATACAAATAAAATAAAGGAAAAGACGATCTTGCCCATGAGCTATACATATATATAAGGAGATTCTCTTTCTTCCCTCTTCATTATTTACAAGTTACCTTTGCTGTTGGTCTGTTCCTTCTCTTTCGTTTTTCTCTCCTCTCTTAACGCTGATTTGCATGCGCTGGAGAGGGACTCCATTTGTGTCTAAACTTCAATTGAACCCTATTCCTGTGATCGAGGCTTCCAGGTGAGTCTACTGATTCGTTCCAATTGTGATTCCCTTATTCCTTTTATTCTTTAGCTGTTAAGGGTCATGCATGGCTATATTCGTGGCTGTTCTCCACTCCTCTGGTGAGTGTGAGCCCAGATGCAGTCCATGAACTAAGGGCGTTGAAGTGACAAGCTGTACTTTATGATCCGTAGGTAGTAGGCTAAGCAACGGAAGACTGAGTGACGGAGTTGAGACTACGAAACCAGTGCTCAGAGGAAGGAATCGACACAGAGAACAGATCATCGAAGCGTGGAACCAAAGTAAGGGGGGGTGTTCGGGTTATAATTAATTAGAATAGGACTCGCTTCTTATACAGGTCATTAAAGTAACGTAAACAGGTTAAGGAAAATGTTGCTAAACGTAGTTGTGTGTTTATGCTTGTGCATGTGTGACTGAGTACATTAATTAGTGGAGGATCGGGTGTGGATGAGTTTATCATGTATGATCTTGTGATATCTAATGTGAAATGATCAGTGTTATGTGACGTCGGGTTAACAAGCAGGCTACCCGAGTGATGGGGAATTGATATTATTATGTGAAAGGTAAATTGTTGAATGACTATGTGGTGTGGGATGGCCGACGGTATATGATAGCCCCTCATTTCCGGCTCCCGTGGTTTTCGTGCCTAGTTGAGCTACCCAGTGGTCAAGTAGGACCCAGTGGTCGAGGTGGAGAGTCAAGCAGGACTCGGTGAACCAAGCAGGGTTCACGGAGTGTCAAGTAGGACCCCCAGCTGAAGGCCAATCCTTTAGTATCCGGATACTAGGAGTCAGATTGTATGAGAGTCAGTTGTGATCGTGATGAATGTGATGGAATTGTGTAGTTGGTTTAATATAGTTACTGTATGTAATACACTATGTTTCGGTATGCTTACTTACAAGTGGTGCTTTATGTGTATGTATAAATATGCATGTATATTTTTAGGTTCCATTCTATATTAATTACAATGCCAAACACTCACCCTTGCCTTTTTTTTTTAGTAACTAGAGACAGGGAGGGGGAAGGAGCCATGGAGTCGCGCCAAGGGGGAGAACGGTGCCAGGGTCTGAGTGACTTTGAGTGACTCTCTATAGAGTCATATGTGTATAAGAACTTCTTAGTATTATTATTAATTGTGTTTAATTAAGACCGGATCGGATGTAAACCTATATTTTAAAATATATCACTGTTATTTGCATATGCTTTCATGGTAGCTATGGTAACTCTTTGGGTTCACATAACCATTTTTAGAGTGAAATTTTGGGAGTCCGGTTGCATGTTTTGTATAATCCGATGTGTGAAAGGTGTTCGCTCAAGCGAATAGAACCTCGTTTAAGCGAGAGTCCGGAATCTCGCTTAGACGAGTAGGGGCCTCGCTCAAGCGAGAAACCCTGATTTCCCTTTCTCCCATCCGTTATGTTTAAATTAACTTGCTTTTCTTTTCTAGACCTCATTTAATTAATCTAACTGTGACTGCTGTCACTTGAATAAGTCAGTAAAAATAAATGCTTTTTCACTAAATATCGTTTAATTTTCAAGAAAAGGAAAAATTTATCGTAAGAGGTAATTGTTTGAATAAAAATAAATGCAAAAATAACCTAGGATGTTACACTTGGTATCAGAGCGGTTCTTTCTAGAGCCAGTGTGTGGGCCGATCTAGTGATTGTGATAGTTTTATGAAGGTTGATTGTATTTTGTTGTATTGAGATTGTGTGTGGTCTGGCATCGTTCCCTTGGCACTCCACTGGCGTAGTATTCTATGAATATAAGGTAAGTTTACGATCCCCTGACTGATCTTGGTTATTAATGGTGATGTGTTTGCTCATTGTAGAATTACTAAATGGCCGGAGAGACTAGTTCTGGGGGAAGAGATGATTTCTTCTCTAGATTTACTCAGCTGATGAGTAGGACCGAGTCCGGTCCCACTCTGGATAAATTCTTGAAAAGGAATCCTCCGACTTACAAAGGGGGACACGACTATGACGGGGCATACATCTGGATCAGGGATATCGAGCAGGTTTTTGAATATTTTGAGTGCTCTGAAGAGCAAAAGGTTTTATTTGCTACTTACCAACTAAAAGAAGAGGCTAGAGTATGGTGGTCCCGAGTGAAGGTGCAGATGAACGCAGCCAATGAGCCGTTGGTATGGGCGAATTTCCGAAGGAGGTTCCTTGTTAAATACTTCCCAGACAACTACAAAATCCGGAAAGAAATGGAATTCCTGAAGTTGGAGCAAGACCGGATGTCTGTAGCTGAGTACACCAGCAAGTTTGACGAGCTGTGTGATTTTTACCACCCTTTCTCGTTAGAAGGGACTGAAGGTAGCAAATGCGCCAAATACGAAGCTGGACTACGGATTGAGCTCCGTAGTGTAATCGTACCAATGGAGATTAGGGACTACCTAACCCTGGTGAACAAAGCAAGACTGACTGAAGAGGTGCAGTTACAAAGGACGTCCCAGCCGAGAGATAAAAAGCCACTGAAGGCAAAAGGATTCAACTTCAAGAGGATGAGTCAATTCTTCCGGGGTGGCAAGTCTTCTGCTACCTCCTCATCCTCTTCCGGTCGGGGTTCCACTGGTCGATCGGGTAATCCTTCTGGTAATCGTACCTGCTACAATTGTGGTCAGGAAGGCCACATTGCCAAACATTGCCAAGCCAATCAGATTGTGTGCTTCCAGTGCGGACAACCAGGGCACCTAGGCCCGATTGCCCTCAGAGGCAACAGCAGGGCAGGACGGATAACCGAACTAACTCTTCTGGGACCCGGGGTTCCAACTTTTCGAGGAGAGGCCGGAATGGAGCTGGTAGAGGGAACCAACAATCGGGAAGATATGATGCCCAATCTAGCGATGCCCAGAACGCCATGACCGGACGTGTATTTGCGTTTGATGCTTCAGAAGCTATGAGGAATGACAATTTGGTACAGGGTAAGTGCCTCATATGTGGTTATCTGGTTGATGTAATTTATGATTCAGGTGCCACCCATTCCTTTATTTCGGAAAATTGTGTGCGACGGCTTGGTCTGCCAATCAATTTAATGGAGAACGCTCTTATTGTTTCCACTCCAACTGGTTCCACTTTCCGTGCAACTACAGTGTGTAGAGAACTACCGATGCAAATCGAAGCCCGTACTTTTCGAGTAAATTTTATCTGTATGCCATTGAAGGACTTAGATGTTATTCTGGGTCTCGATTGGCTTGCTGCTAATCATGTGTTGGTCGACTGTTATCGGAAGAATATTGTTTTCTCTCAGGAACTTGATATGAAGAACGGGGTGAGCAATGTCCTAACCACGTATGTTGTTTTATTCACTTCGGAGGGTCGACATAACCTCCTGCTAAGTGATATTCTGATTGTTTGTGAATTTCCTGACATTTTTCCGGAAGAAATTCCGGAGCTACCTCCCAGTCGGGAGATTGATTTCTCTATTGACTTAATTCCCAGGGCAGAACCTGTGTCCCGAGCGCCATATAGAATGTCTTCGGTGGAATTAACTGAAGTGAAGAAACAAGTAAACGAATTACTAGAAAAGGGCTTTATCCGACCCAGTGCCTCACCCTGGGGCGCTCCGGTGTTATTGGTAAAGAAGAAGGACGGTAGTATGCGAATGTGCATTGATTACCGACAGCTGAACAAACTAACAATCAAAAATAAATATCCACTACCTCGGATTGACGATTTATTGGACCAGTTGCGAGGCGCCGCTGTGTTCTCTAAGATCGACTTGAGGTCGGGATACCACCAGATCCGAGTGAGGTCGGAGGATATCCCAAAGACAGCATTTCGGACTCGTTATGGGCACTTCGAGTACGTAGTAATGCCTTTTGGAGTAACGAACGCTCCTGCCATTTTTATGGATTATATGAATCGGACTTTTCAACCGTACTTGGACCAGTTTGTGGTAGTATTCATTGATGATATTTTGGTATATTCGAGGTCGGACGAGGAGCATGCTCGACATCTTCGACTTGTTTTACAAGTACTTCGGGAGAAGAAGTTGTACGCTAAACTATCTAAGTGTGATTTCTGGGGGAGTAGTGTATAATTCTTGGGGCATATAATTTCCCAAGAGGGAATCTCAGTTGATCCGACAAAAATTGAGGCGGTTATGGCTTGGGAGAGGCCGAAGTCAATAACTGAAATCAGGAGTTTCCTTGGATTAGCTGGATACTATTGACGCTTCATTGAGGGGTTCTCTCGGATAGCACTTCCTCTGACTCGGTTAACAAGGAAAGGAAACCCCTTCGTGTGGTCGGAAAAGTGTGAATTAAGCTTCCAAACTCTTAAGCGATGTTTAAGGACTGCCCATGTGCTTGCACTGCCCGATGTAACACAGGAATTTGAAGTATATTGTGATGCATCCAAATTTGGATTGGGGTGTGTGTTGATGCAAGTTGATCGAGCAATTGTTTATGCTTCGAGGCAATTGAGGCCACATGAGGAGAATTACCCGACTCATGATCTGGAACTTGCAACAGTGGTGTACGCACTGAAGATTTGGCGTCATTATCTGTATGGGGCTCGCTTTGTAGTATTCAGTGATCACAAGAGCCTAAAGTACTTGTTTGATCAAAAGGAGCTAAATATGAGACAGAGGCGATGGGTGGAGTATTTAAAGGATTACGACTTCGATTTAAAGTATCACCCGGGCAAAGCGAATGTTGTGGCAGATGCACTAAGCAGGAAGGTATTACACGTGGCTTACCTGATGGGTAGAGAACAGGAATTGCTGGAAAGCTTTAGAGATATGAATGTTGGAATTGTTATGGACGCACCAAATCAAATGACAATCGGAATGTTAAAAATCTCCAACGAATTTCTGGAGTCGATGGTAGCTGCACAGAAAGACGATAAAGAGTTACTGAGGCTGATTGATACTCAGACCCAAGGCGAAAATGTGGAGATAACTAGGGGTGACGATGGTATATGGAGATTCAGGAACCGAGTGGTGGTGCCTGCACATGGAGGCTTCAGGCAGGCAGTGCTATCAAAAGCACATAAGAGCTCTCTGAGTATACATCCGGGAGTGACAAAAATGTATCATAACTTAAAAAAGGAATTCTGGTGGCCAAGTATGAAGAAGGCAATAATCGAGTATGTGAAATCCTGTGTGATATGTCAGAAGTGCAAGGTTGAACACCAACGACCTCCAGGTTTGGTTCGACCTCCAGAAATTCCGATCTGGAAGTGGGAAGGTATCACCATGGACTTCGTGTCCGGACTACCCCGCACTCAAACCGGATACAACGCGATTTGGGTGATTGTTGATCGACTAACCAAAAGTGCGCATTTCCTGGCAATAAATATGAAGTGGTCGCTAGATCGATTAGCTAAGTTGTACATTGCTGAGGTCGTACGACTGCATGGTGTGCCCTCAAGCATTATCTCCGATCGGGATCCCCAATTCACTTCAAGGTTTTGGGGAAGTTTGCAACAACAACTGGGTACTGAGCTCAAATTGAGCTCAGCCTACCATCCCCAGACCGATGGCCAATCAGAACGGACTATACAGACTCTTGAAGATATGTTAAGGGCATGTGTACTGGAACAGGGCGGATCATGGGATAAATACTTGCCCTTGGTGGAGTTTGCATATAATAACAGTTACCATAGCAGCATTGGGATGGCTCCATATGAAGCTCTTTATGGTCGGAAATGTCGTACTCCATTATGTTGGAATGAGAACGGCGATGCCCTTCATCTGGGGCCTGAGATGATTCAAGAGATGAACGAACAAATTGCCTTAATCCGAGAGAAGATAAAAATTGCTCAAGACTGTCAAAAGAGCTATTATGACAATCGGCATAGACCCCTTGAATTCCAAGTGGGTGATTGGGTGTTCCTAAAGATTTCACCGACTAAGGGTGTAGGTCGAATTTTGAAAAGCCAAAAGCTTAATCCGAAGTATATTGGACCATACCAAATACTAGAACGGATTGGTGAAGTCGCTTATCGACTGGATCTTCCCCAATCGTTGACTAACATTCACAACGTGTTCCACGTATCGCAACTTCGAGCTTACATTCCGTGTGATACCATGATTGTACCGAGTGACTCCATTAAAGTGAAGGAGAACTTGACGGTGGAGGCACCGATCGGCGTTGAAGAGCATCAAACCAAACGGTTAAGGAACAAGGAGGTACCGCTGGTGAAGGTGAAGTGGCAGAATTTACATTCGATAAACTACACTTGGGAGTTAGAATTCGATATGAGATGAATATACCCTCATCTTTTTCAACCGGAACACTGATTTCGGGGACGAAATCTCCTTTTAGGGGGGGTGGATGTAACATCCCTGATGTTTTAATGAGAATTATAAGAAATGGGAAATGATTAGTAAATGTTTTAGAAGTTTTATTTAATATTTGTTTTGTCTTAGCCAGAGATAAGAAAGCCGGTGTCAAGATCGGTCTCTGAAGCGCGAGCAGGCGGAGTTAAAGATCGGGAGTGTAGGAGAAGAGCGGATAGAGTTAGGTGGTCTGGTCCAACCGTTATGAGGAGAGCGCCTCACAAGGGGTCATAGCCCGGATTAACCTCATAATGACTAAAACAACGGATGTAGGTAACCAAGAGGTGAGCACGGATGAGGTATCCGATCTCTCAGGTTGTAGCTCGGATTTCCGAGGTATGAACACTAAGTTAGGACATCGGGGGCCGATATTCATATTGGGCCTATACTCTTGCGAAGTATTAGAGAATTGTGAATAATTAAACGTTGTGGGAATAAATAAGTGTAATTGATTTGATAACTATGCAATAGTTTAATATAGTGAAATTGATTAAATTTAGTAAGAATACAAATAAAATAAAGGAAAAGACGATCTTGCCCATGAGTTATACATATATATAAGGAGATTCTCTTCCTTCCCTCTTCATTATTTACAAGTTACCTTTGCTGTTGGTCTGTTCCTTCTCTTTCGTTTTTCTCTCCTCTCTTAACGCTGATTTGCATGCGCTGGAGAGGGACTCCATTTGTGTCTAAACTTCAATTGAACCCCATTCCTATGATCGAGGCTTCCAGGTGAGTCTACTGATCCGTTCCAATTGTGATTCCCTTATTCCTTTTATTCTTTGGCTGTTAAGGGCCATACATGGCTATATTCATGGCTGTTCTCCACTCCTCTGGTAAGTGTGAGCCCAGATGCAGTCCATGAACTAAGGGCGTTGAAGTGACGAGCTGTACTTTATGATCCGTAGGTAGTAGGCTAAGCAACGGAAGACTGAGTGACGGAGTTGAGACTGCGAAACCAGTGCTCAGAGGAAGGAATCGACACAGAGAACAGATCATCGAAGCGTGGAACCAAAGTAAGGGGGTGTTCGGGTTATAATTAATTAGAATAGGACTCGCTTCTTATACAGGTCATTGAAGTAACATAAACAGGTTAAAGAAAATGTTGCTAAACGTAGTTGTGTGTTTATGCTTGTGCATGTGTGACTGAGTACATTAATTAGTGGAGGATCGGGTGTGGATGAGTTTATCATGTATGATCTTGTGATATCTAATGTGAAATGATCAGTGTTATGTGAAGTCGGGTTAACAAGCAGGCTACCCGAGTGATGGGGAATTGATATTATTATGTGAAAGGTAAATTGTTGAATGACTATGTGGTGTGGGATGGCCGACGGTATATGATAGCCCCTTATTTCCGGCTCCCGTGGTTTTCGTGCCCAGTTGAGCTACCCAGTGGTCAAGTAGGACCCAGTGGTCGAGGTGGAGAGTCAAGCAGGACTCGGTGAACCAAGCAGGGTTCACGGGGTGTCAAGTAGGACCCCCAGCTGAAGGCCAATCCTTTAGTATCCGGATACTAGGAGTCAGATTGTATGAGAGTCAGTTGTGATCGTGATGAATGTGATGGAATTGTGTAGTTGGTTTAATATAGTTACTGTATATAATACACTATGTTTCGGTATGCTTACTTACAAGTGGTGCTTTATGTGTATGTATAAATATGTATGTATATTTTTAGGTTCCATTCTATATTAATTACAATGCCAAACACTCACCCTTGCCTTTTTTTTTTAGTAACCAGAGACAGGGAGGGGGAAGGAGCCATGGAGTCGCGCCAAGGGGGAGAACGGTGCCAAGGTCCGAGTGACTTTGAGTGATTCTCTATAGAGTCATATGTGTATAAGAACTTCTTAGTATTATTATTAATTGTGTTTAATTAAGACCGGATCGGATGTAAACCTATATTTTAAAATATATCACTGTTATTTGCATATGCTTTCATGGTAGCTATGGTAACTCTTTGGGTTCACAGAACCATTTTTAGAGTGAAATTTTGGGAGTCCGGTTGCATGTTTTGTATAATCCGATGTGTGAAAGGTGTTCGCTCAAGCGAATAGAACCTCGTTTAAGCGAGAGTCCGGAATCTCGCTTAAACGAGTAGGGGCCTCGCTCAAGCGAGAAACCCTGATTTCCCTTTCTCCCATCCGTTGTGTTTAAATTAACTTGCTTTTCTTTTCTAGACCTCATTTAATTAATCTAACTGTGACTGCTGTCACTTGAATAAGTCAGTAAAAATAAATGCTTTTTCACTAAATATCGTTTAATTTTCAAGAAAAGGAAAAATTTATCGTAAGAGGTAATTGTTTGAATAAAAATAAATGCAAAAATAACCTAGGATGTTACATTGTGGGTGGCGATGGCTTGGTGGGTGGTGGCCGTGGGGGCTAAGGTGGTGGGCATGCATAGGGGTTGATAGGTTGTTGAGTAGTGGCCATGGCGGTGGTGGTGTTGTGTGTGGTGATGGATTTTTTGGGTGGTTATGAGGTGGTGAAGTTGGTAGTGGTAGTGGGGGTAAGGGTGAACGGTGGTTGTGGGTAGTGATCGAGGGGTTAAAAATCAGCCGTAGGTAAAGGGATGGTGGTCATGGGGTAGTGGTGGTGATGGGTTAAGTGTTGGTCATGGGGGGTGGTGATGATGTTATAAGGGGTTATGAGGTGGTGAAGTTGGTGGTGATGGTGGGGGTGTGGGGGGTGAGTGGTGATTATGGGTGGTGAGGGATTTTGGTGGGTGGTGATGGAGGGTTTGGTGATGGTCGTGGGTGAGTGGTTGGATGGTGGTGTTGTAAGTGGTTGAATGGTGAGGTTGGTGGTGATAGTGAAATTAAAATTAACTAATACCCTTTTTGGTAATTTCTTATTTAAATTTCATTAATCTCAACCAAGTTTACTAAATCACAGTTTTCAAAACCTGTGTTTTCACAACCACGTTTACAAAACCTCAGTTTTCCTAACCAAGTTACACCAACTCATAACCAAACAAACAATACATGTGAAAGGTGAATGGTAATTTATTCACCTAAAGTTAAACACAATGTATGAAAATTTGCAAAGAGAAAGCTTACTTTAACAATATCTATATGCAAGAAAGAAGGTCCTAAGTGTAACTAAAAGACACAACCAAATCAGGTCCGCAAAACCAATTTCAATTAATTTGAGTTATTGACATCGTAAGAAAAAAATCCAATCATGTTAATTACAAAACAACATAAAAACTAGTTATAACAAAAGACAAAAGAAAAACCAAAGATATGGAATACTAATTATAATTTATAAGAACAATAATAATACATTTACTTAATGAAATAGGGGCTTGGAGGAGAAGAAAGAAAAGGAATGGTGTAGGGTTTGTCGGAAAGTAGAAAATTATAATTTAGCAATTTAAATGGGGAAGTGCAGTGTTGTTTGTAGTTTGAATGCATTAGAATGTTGAAAAATAAGAGAAATGGTAGTTCATAGTGATTTTTGTTGATGAGGCCGACCGAGTCAATGGTGGTGTCGAGATGTGACTCTGATGATTAGCAAGGATTGTGTGGTGCAATGGTCTTGTGAAGGCGTGCAACTGTCGTAGTAGCGGAAACACAGAGGAAGAGCGCCACAACACAGTGTGGGTCATGTTCATATTTTGAAACAAAATTTAAGGTGGAGAATAAGAGAAGCATTTGGGAAAGAAGAACTTAGTCTTTCATGAGTGAAAACCTAGTTCATGTTTAGGTTTACATAATAGCCACTGAATCAACCAGTGGCTATAACTAAAAATTAATTTGATGGATAATCTTAATGACAAATGATTTAGATAACCACCTTTCTTTTTATGTTTACCTTCCCTTTTTTTTATTCTTGCGATTCTATGGCTAACAAAAGCAAACAATAGAATGTTTTTACAGTTTAGCACCGATATTCAATTCTGTTGCAATTATTTATTATGTAATTATCAAATTCCATAGCCAATTTTGTGACATCATGTTTAGTCATGAGAATCAAATTATGTGGCTAATTATAGCCAATTTATTTTATAGTCTCATTTTGCGATGACATTAGTCACCAACTTTTGTGACTATTCATAATTCGGTGGAATATTCCACCACTAACCATATACAATTTTATATTTGATCACTAAAAAGAATTGGTTGCCAAACGCTTAATAGTTTTCTAGCAATGCAAATAAAAAAAGGACAAATAAATTTTTATAGTTTAGGATTTATTCACATTGCCTAACCTCCAAACTTTCACACCTAGTTTAGTACCCTTGCTTTTAGAGAAATTGACCTTTAAACTAAAGGTTAATTCTGAGCATTTTAAAATGCTTTTAAGGATAATTACGTTTTATTTTGACATTTCCCTTGAGAAAAAAGTAATCAGTGTTTGCTATAATGGTCATATTTATTTTGTGACCAAGAATAAACCAAGCAGCTTGACTTACTATAACAGGTTATCCGGTTAAGTGGTGTAAACATAGTATCGTTCGTACATTAGAGGTAAAGTAGCTTTGTTTAAATACACGGAATATTTTAAATATAATACAAAACCATTGCAAGATTAAAAGAATATTCACCATTACTCTCTATAAATGGGTCTACAAGGATAGATATTTTTGACTCCGAGGTCAACATTGATGGCACCAAAGCGACTTCTAGGGTTGTGATAAGGGTGGAGCCTTGTTACTAGAACAAGAGTCAGAATAGTGTTTGTTGGAACATTTTTGTTAACTTTCCTCTCTAACCATAGTTAGGATATTTTTCTAACCTTAGTTAGTTAGTTAGGATGCTAGTTAGTCTAACCATGTATAGTTAGTTAGTTTTGATCCTTTGTACATAAACAATTTTTCTATTTTGCCTAATTAATGAATGAGCCATTTTTAATTCTATTTTTCCTCTAACAGTTTTTCCTTATTTTTCTGAAACTGATATTGCTTGAGGATTTTTTCTTGGTGGTTCATTTATGGTGGTTGAGGGTTTTGACATGGTATTAGAGCTCCTTTCCTAGGGGCTCTGTTGCGCATCTGAAACCTGAATTATTCATGGTCGAGGCTTTGATTCTTCATATTGGAGGATTAATTTTTACCTCAACTCATTTCGTCGATTCTATTTCAACTCAAATCTGTAGTTCATTTTTCCACTTTTGGCTTTGTTAGCAATTTATTCTTTGGTCATAAATCTCTCTTTCTCCTCTAATCTTTCTTCAATTATGTTACTCATGGTGAGAAAATAATGAACGCTGCTCTTGCATCCGAATGAGAACCTTAGAGCTTCGATAGCTCTAATTCCTTTGGATGCCGAAAACTACCATTCCTGGTCCAGATCAATAACTATAGGGTTGAAATCGAAGAATAAGATGAAGTTTGTAGATGACACTTTACCAAAACCTAACATAGAAAATGTGATGTTCAACGCATGGGAGAGATGTAATACAATGGTACTGTTGTGGATAATGCACTCCTTAGAGGTTTTGATTGCATAAAGTGTGCTATGGATGGACACCATTATCGAGGTATGGAAGGATATAAGGGATAGATACTACCAGAGTGATATTTTTAGAATTTTTGAGCTTCAAAAAAAGACTTACGCTATCAAGAAAGGGTATTCCTTTGTGACTGCTTAGTTCACTCAATTGCAAGGGCTTGGCAAGAGCTCGAGAATTTTAGGCTTATACCTATATGCATATGCCAAATAAGATGTAATTGTCAACTTGTTCCTACAATAAAGAATTACAGAGAAACTGTTCGTGTTATTAGGTTCTTGAAGGGACTCAATGAACAATATTCTGTTGTGAGGTCCTAAATCATGCTGTTGGATCCTTTACCAGCTTTGAGCAAAGTATTCTCGTTGTTAGTTCAATAGGATAGACAATTTGGTGCACTAGTTTCAGATTCACAAGCTTTGACAGCTTTTGGTGGAAATTTAGGAAGAGGAAATCAAAGAGGAGGTCGAGGCTGTTAGAACCAAGAAGACTTTTTGAAGTACCTTTAGATTTGTTGATAACCAACATCAAACATCTTAATTAGTCAAGTTATGAGTTGTTAAACATTTGATAATATCATTCAAGTGTTTCAGGATATAAAGCACAAGTTACAAATCAAAGGGGGAGCTCGCATCTAATAAGTCTAGTAAGACAAAACTAAGAAGGCTATGCATCAAAGTAACCCATAAAGTCTAGGAACGCCTCTCCTAAGAAAAAAGTTCTTCTGGACGTACAACAGACCCAGACTCTTCATGTCATATAGCAAGCCTTAGAGAATCTGAAAGAATTCACTGATTAAGGCAACATTCTTCAATCAGACTTTATCTCCACAAAAAGGCTACTTCAGACCTCATTTAAAATTGCAAGAAATGATCGGATTACCCTTTGAGTTTTGAGTCTCATCATCAACACCTTACGATTCACCAGACCTCAATCTAGTTTCAAATGTTCCCTATGAATGGATCAAGTCTAGACCTATATATGATAACTCAATAAAGCATTTTTCCTTCTTAGCACAAAGTCATATCACAAGAAAGAAAACTTTAAAATAAAGCAAATAAAGATCCATATCTCGATGAAGAACTTTCTATCTTAGTGAAACCAACTCCATGCCTATAACTGCACAAATTTTGAAAGCTCTCTGATCTAGGCTTATCATGAAGAACAACTCTCTCCGAGAATCATATCCATTAAGAAGACTTTTCTTAAATTTTTGAATGATGCACCTTTCAACAGTCATTCAACGGATCTATCTCTCTCAACCAAAAACCCTATATATATATATATTACAATCCTATATATTATAATCCTCTTCTAAATATAATGGGATATACGTATGTGTGTGCATAAGAGACTCATCAAAGTATCAGAGAAAAATATGAGAAAGTAAAGATATCAAGAGAGATCTTCAAGAAGATTATAGAGAAGAAAAGAAAAGAAAAGAAAGAATAAAAAGAGAGAGCTTGTAAGAGCATTTCAGAAAAGTAAAGATGAGGAAATTACTCAAAAGATAGAATGATCAAGATAGAAGAAGAAAACACACAAGCCCCAAATGGTTGTATACAAAAATCCCTAAAAGAAGAAGGCAAATTTCATCGGTATTAATATTTCCAATCTCTTGTATACACAGGTTTATTTGATTTGTTAGGAAATACTGTTGGCCTGGAGAAGCTTTAGAAAGAATACTTGAGTTTGAGCCAGGAGTGGCTCTTAAAAGAATGCTTGGGTCTGCCCCAGGAGTGGGTACTTTCAAAATAATACTCATCAGCATGGGTTGTGCTTAAGCCAAGAGTGGTTGGATTTAAGAATACTCAGAAGCACAGGTTGTGCTTAAGCTAGGAGTTAATAGAGTCAATAATACTCATAGGCTCAGTCTAGGATGCTTATGTAAAAGAAATATATTACATAGTGGAAAAACCTTTCAAGTATGAAGGTGTTGGATGTAGCTTTTGAGTCGAAGTGAACCAGTGTACATCTTTGGTGTGCTTTTCTCTTTCCTTATCTTTTTCACAAGTCTGTTGTTCTCTCTCTCACGCTCTCTGTCTCGCAAAAGTCTGGTATGCTATACATAACACATAATGTAAATATCACTTTTTGTATTGAAAAAGTGAACAGACTTATTTAACCCCCTTCTAAGTCTGCTCTTCGAACCATCAGAGGCCAATTTAATCAATCAGAAGGCTGTGGTCAAGCTAGTAGAGGATATAACAACAAGTTGTGCTTATTTTGTGGCAAGGTGGGCCATATTGTAGACACTTGATATAAAAAGCATAGGTATCCATTGCATTTCAAGAAAAATTACACAGTAAAGAATTGTGTTTTAGAAAATGGTGATGATGATGATGATGTAGATAAAAGGGTCAGTGTGTTTTCCCTAAAGGAGGTGAAGGAGGTGCCTAGTCTAAGTTTTACTCTAGATCAAAATAAAGCCTTACTAGCATTGCTCTAACAACCTGGATCTCACATTGTGAACTAGATGGTTACTAATAGTCAAGATAAGAATATGGGCTCCTAACCATAAGGTTCAATATACTCTCTTGCCAAATTCACAGATTCTAACTCCTGGATCATTGATACAGGAGCCATTGATCATGTGCGTAATTCCTTGACCCTGTTTAACACACACAAACAGTTAAATCTTATATATATATCAAATGTCCTGATGGTAGTAAGGTAGTTGTCACTGTTTTAGGAATAGTATTCTTTTCATATTTATTTTACCTGATAGATGTGTTATTGATTCCTTCATTTAGTCTTAAATTTGATTTTAGCCTCAAAATTCATAAAAAAATTTAAAATGTAAATTCACCTTTTCTTCTGTTAATTGTCAGATCTAAGATAGTCATACATTGAAGATGATTAGTACAATTAACCTATGCTCTAACCTATATATGATGAGTCCCTATCAAAATCTAGATTTCTCTTAGCATTAGACCCATAATTTTCCTTCGTATGATAACGATTCTTGGCATATAAGGTTTGGTCATCCTTCACTTGAAAAATTACAGCAGTTATAGAACAGTTATCCTTTCATTACATGTAATAAAATTTTTGAACCTTGTGATATTTGTTACCTTAGAAAACAAAAAAAGTTACCTTTCTATACTAGCCAAACTGTAACCAAAGATATTTTTGAAATAGTGCATATAGACATTTAGGGATCTCTTTCTATTGCTTGAATTTTTGGTCATAGATATTTTTTAACCATTATGGAAAATACACCTAGGTATACTTGGATTTACTTAATGAAAAATAAACATGAGACTAGACATTTGGTTCAATCTTTTGTGTAATTAGTATAAACATAATTTCAAAGGAAAATAAAAACAATCAGAACAAACAATGGAAAGGAGTTTGAGATGCATGACTGGTTTGATTCCAAAGGGATCATACATCAACACTCTTTTGTTGAAACACCAACACAAAATAGGATTATGGAAAGAAACATCAACATATACTAGGCATGGCCAGAACTCTTATGTTCTAATCCAATGTCCTTAGATCTTTTTGAAATCATGTAGTCTCACATGTTATGCATTTAATAAATAGACTACAACTAAAGTTTTTAAGCAATAAGAGTCCTTATTAGGTTTTGCATAATGATTAGATTCTTGATATTTCAAATAAAAACTTTTGGTTATCTTGCATTTACTTCTACATTATCCTCTAACAAAACCAAACTTGATCCTAAAGCTAGGAAATGTATTTTTCTAGGATATAAATTTGGTGTAAAAGGTTTTTTGTTGTATGATATCAAAACCAGAGAAACCTTTCTATCTAGGCATGCTAACTTTCATGAAAACATTTTCCTTATGCTATCTACTACAACCTCTTCTGCATAACCTACCATTGACACCACACACAAGGTCCCATGGTTATTTGACACTAATGTAAATACTAATATTGATTCTTCTAATAATAATGTAAATGATCTTGTTGGTAATCATCATACTGTCCTACCTTATCCTACTGAGCATCCCATTTCTGTTTCATAATTGCCTTTGGAAATAACTAAAGAACCAGGAATTGCAATTCAGCCTAAAAGATCTAATAGAGAGAAATGGATTCCTTCCTATCTCAAGGACTATCATCACACATTGGCACTCATAGGTACATCTCCCAATCATCCCACTATCAAGTATCCCTTATGTTCTTACCTTTCCTATCACAATCTGTCTCCTGCACAAACTCATTTCTCACTTGTCATTTCTTCACTTAGTGAGCCACAAACTTACTTTGATGCAATTAAACAACCATGTTGGAAAAATGCTATTGATACTAAATTGTAGGCCTTGGACTCTAACCAAACTTGTAGTTGACTTTACTTCCTTAAGGCAAGAAGCTTATCAAATGTAAATGGGTATTTAAGACCAAGTTAAAGGCAAATGGTACTGTTGAAAGACATAAAGCAAGGCTTATGGCCAAAGGCTTCACATAGACTGAAGGCATATATTTTCTAGAGACTTTTAGCCTTGTTGTCAAGATGAATACAGTCAGGATCTTACATTCCATTGCTTCTGCAAGAAATTGGCACCTTCAGTAGCTAGATGTCAATACAACATTCCTCCATGAAGATCTTAATGAGGAGGTTTACATGGAACCACCTTTTGGCCTTAGGCAGTGTCATGCTAAGCTCATTGAAGTGCTCTTATCCTTAGGTTAGTTTTAGTCTAAGGTAGACTACTCACTCTTTAGTAAATGCACATCAAAGGGATTCACAGCAATCCTCACATATGTAGATAATTTGGTATTGGCAGGGGAAGATTTGGCTGAAATTAAAGGAATCAAACGCCTGCTGGACCAAAAGTTTGGGATCAAAAATCTTGGCCAGCTCAAATTCTTCCTTGGGTTTGAAGTGGAAAGATCTGTTAAAGGTATCTCCTTGTACCAAAGGAAATATGCTTTGGAGTTACTTCAAGAATCTGGACGTCTCAGATGTAAGCCTTCCTTTACACCTATGGAGTCTAATATCTAGCTTAACCTTCAGTCTGAGACCCCTCTACCTGATGCTACTACCTATAGGAAATTGATTGGCAAGTTGGTCTACCTTACAAACACCAGACCTGATTTGTCTTTCTCAGTCAGTAAATTGAGCCAGTTTCTTTCTGCTCCTACTTTTGAACATCACAAGGCAGCATTGAAGGTTCTGAGGTACATCAAAGGTGCACCATCCAAAGGGTTGTTCTTCCCTGCCACCTCAAACCTGAAACTGACAGACTACTCTACCACCTATGAAGCTAAGTGGTTGATTTTTCTTCTCTGGGATTTTCAGATTCCACACCTTGCACTTGTTAATTTTTTCTATGATAATCAATCAGTGCGCTACATTGTCACCAATCCAGTTTTTCATAAGCGAACCAAACATATAGAACTTGATTGCCACATCATCCGAGACCACATCATGGCTGGCAGTATCCATCTGCTTCCAATTTCCTAAAAGGATCAAGTTGTAAACATCCTAACCAAGCCCTTTGCTATCACTTCATTTCAACTCCTAGTTACCAAGCTTGGAATGTTAGATATCCACATTCCCGCTTGAGGGGGCTGTTAACTTTCCTCTCTAACCATAGTTTTTCTAACCTTAGTTAGTTAGGATGTTAGTCTAACCATGTATAGTTAGTTAGTTTTGATCCTTTGAACGTAAATAGTTTTTTTGTTTTGCCTAATTAATGAATAACCCATTTTTAAATTCTATTGTGCCTCTAACAGTTTCCCTCCCCCCCTTTCTCTCTCTAAAACTGATATTGCTTGAGGATTTTTTCTTGGTGGTTCATTCATAGTGGTTGAGGGTTTTGACAATTTGGATTTTCGAGAACTGTCGTTGATGGCAATAGTAACGACGACAATTTTTACAGAAATGGCAAGGTTGGGAGAGGTTTTAGTTGTTGTAATAGCAAAATTAAGTATTTTGAGAATCTCAACGGGGACACGTGAGGAGTGGGGTGTAACATCCCATTTTCAACACAAATAGAAAATAGATATTAATATATCTTTCTTGAGAAATACTTACTATAAGTTAGTTTATTATTATCATTTTTTTATTTTAGTATTTATATTTAATTATTTTTTAAAATAATAATAATAAAAAATAAAAATATTTCTGAATGAGAATTTTAAAATGACTTAATTAGTATTCACTAATTAAGAAAATTATGTTAAGAATTTTTAATATCTTTATTATTCATCATTTTTATTTTATGTTCTTATATTTATGTTTTTACATATTTAAGATTTAACTCTTATTAGAATTTTAAAATAAAATTTTGAAGGAATTAGACTATGGTTCTTTTGAACTTTTTGATCTACATAATATTTATGATTTTCTGGAATTTTTTGAAATTTTTAAATTATTTTAATAAAATAATATATTTTAAATAATTTTAAATTCATATAAAGTTGCTTAAAATTAAAAATATTTACAAGAATGTAAAGTTAAATTATAAGAAAATTTTCTAAAATCTATTTCAAGTAGACTTATCTAAAAATTATCGGTTTGAGTAAAATCTTGATTTTTACCAATCGTAAAAAATTGAAAACGTACTAATAAATTTTTATTAACAGAAAATTTTAGATTTTTAAAATTTAAACTTTATATTACTTATCATAAAATTAGTGAGAACCGATATAATATCGATAAATTTCAAAAAGGATTAATTTTGAATATTTAAAATATACCGAGTGAAAGGTTACTATTTGGCTTAATAATTCTGCCGACATTTAATATGCAAAATACTGTGCATGTATGAAATTTTCAAAAGTTGCACAGTAATCAGGTTTTAAATTTCAAAAAATGCATAGTACTTTTATATTAAAATAATGGAATACATAGTAAATTTTTTTTCTATAAATACCGAAGGAATTCTTCTTTAGAATTCACAATTTCAGATTAAGTTTTCTTAATATAGTAGTGTTAGTGAGATGATGGTGGAAGTAAAAGAGAGAAATAAATTTTTTGGAAGAAGGTTCTGCTAAAATTCTAAGGTACGAATACATCTCTTATATATTTTTTAGGATTATTTTTATATCGTTTTTAGAAATCTATTATTATACTAGAAATAATATTATTTTAAGTTACTATTCTGCATAGTAAAACACTATTTCAATAGTAAATTACTATTTTAATAGTAAATTACTATTCAAATAGTAAATTACTATTTACTGTTGCTATTTACCTTTACTGTTACTATTTACCTTTACTATTCACATTTTACTATTTACTGTTACTATTTACGATTTACTATTTACTGTTACTATTTACGTTTTACTATTTACTGTTACTATTCACTGTTACTATTCACTATTCACTATTCACTATTCACTAGTCACTATTCAAAATTTACCATTTTTATTTTAAGTAGTAATCTTAATTTTCATCTTGTAATTATATGAAAATGAAATTGGTATATTTTAGAACTCGGAGACGAGGCGCGCACGGATTTTCAATAATGAATCGGTATACAAGAGGTAAGGGGGAGTGAGATAAGAATATAATATGAAAGACATAAGAATAAAGGGAGGAGTCCCCTACTCATTTTAAATTTAATAATATTATTATTTTAAAGTAATAACTTCTCAACTTAAAATTTATAATAAATTTAATATATTGTGTAACTTATTCTGAAATATCTATACATGGATCTGAATTATTATAACTTATACGGACTGGACTAAACCTATGCAAGGACTTGGACTTTTATATCCTATATGGATCGAACTAAACCTATGCAAGGACTTAGACTATTATGACTTGTCTAGATTGAACTATACCTATGCGAAGACTGGATTATATATATGGACTTATATAGACTTGTGCGAGGAATGGACTATAAGGACTCAAAATCAAATCTACTAATTTAAATAACCACTAAAATTTAAATTATATTTATGAGCAATATTTAGTTGATTTGACTTGATTATAATTAATTGTATTTGATTTCGATTAATGATATTGTATTAGACTGTGATTAATAATATGTAATTATGATTGATGATATTTGATTGTGATTGATAAGATTACTATACTTGATTGTGGTTGATGAATGATTGATGACCTTGTGATATGAAGTTTGAGCATATAGCAAGTATGACGGAAAGTTAAAACTCAGTAAGAATTTTCTTACCTTACTCTTTAAATTTTTATTCCAAGAGAAAGTATTTTATAATTATTTTAGTCTTTTATTCCTTCTTAGAAATAATTTTCACTAACTTTATTTTTAATTTCAATAATAAAATCTAGTATTAGAAAGAAGCTATTTTATGAAAATCAGAGGTTGAGATAATTAATTCTTGAATTAAAGAAAATTTTTATAGTTTTAAGTATTCTTAGTTAATGATTTTAAATTATTTTCTTTAGAAATTAGAAGTTTAAAGTAAATTATTTTGGTTTTCCCCAACGAAATAACTAAAGAATATTTTGTCTGAGATTTTTAAAACTCAATCTAGTTAAGATTCATATTGAGAAAGATTATGTAAATATGTGAAGATTTTTAAGAGAAAGTTTTGAGATATTTAAGGCTTGGAAACTCATTTTGGTAAGATCTGAATTTGAAGACTGTACTAAATTATTTCAGTATAACAGAAGTTCAAAGAAGAACTTATGGGAATGTACAGTTTATTGTGATGATTTTGTGAACCTTTATGGTATTTAATAATTGAGTTTCTAAAAGTCTTAACCAACTAAATATGCGAGTAGTTCATGCATCATGAATCATTAAAGAGAAATGAGATGTGATATTGCCTGGGGACGGATTATAGAAACCGAGGATACATCAGAGGAGGCTTAATTGCGAGCCTTGGGATGAGAGGGTGTGAAAGGGTGCTTCAGGTGACCTGGGGTCGCTCCCTAGTGTCGGGTACTTTAACAATAAAAACTTTCTCAGTCTGACTAGTCTCTAAGTGTTTCCATGCCAGTTGAGCTGTTCATATGCCATGAAGGCATTTATGTTATTATTATCCGGAATTTATGGAACAGTGAAAACTCCTGGTTGGCCCAGTGCAAACTAAAGCTTTAAGGGCCCACATGCATAGAATGAATGAGATGATAGTATTAAAAACATTGCATGACATTCATATGATTGTGACATTTTATGTGGGTGGTTGTGAATGAAAATATAATTGTTATGTTATGAAAACTCTACATTCATAATTGATTATGTATATGATTGTGATTGAAATTATTATATTAGATTGTGAAAACCCTTATGCTTATTTCTTATCTGTAAAGTATTATATTCTGTTTCTCACTCCTTCTTCTTTGAATTTTGTGTCCAAAATATATGTTATATGGTATATAGCTAGCAGTTCAAGATGAAAGGATGAAATTACAAGAGGGTAAATTGGTCTCATCCTCAATCAGATAGGAGAAGAGATGTGACAAGAATAGGATTCAAAACCACATGGTTTGAAGATAAGGAAATAATTGGTTACAGTCGAAGTAGAGGTATTAAATTTTTAGTTTTAGTTTACCTTAATACAATATTAAGTTGGATGATTGTAAATCAATGTAAAGGTTAAACTTTAATAAACCTTATTCTTTAGATATGATACTGAAATCTTTGATCACTTATGATTTTCTGAAAGTTCATTTTATCATTATAAATAATTTGAAACTTTTTACTTTCAAAATTCAAAGAAAATCAGATGTATATATGTCCTTGTATACACGAGATAAGAAGTGATAAATATGTATATCTTTCTTAAAAAAAAGAGCAAAAAGAATAGATATATGTCTCATATATATAAGGGGGTGTTTCAAAGTGGTATCAGAGCAATTCAATCCAAATCGGCTTGGGGTATGGTCTTACTAGCGTGTTAGTGTACTCTGATGGTTAAGTTTGTCAAGAGATTTTATGGTTGAGAAAAGAGGAAATTTTATTGGAGTAAATGGTAAGAAGTAAGTGAAGAAAAATTAGGAGTATAGAAAGAAAGAACTAATTTTAAGTTCATAAGAAGTATAAGTTAGAACTTTATAGCCTATTACTTGAAAAATGTTATTGTAGTGATTATCAGAAACTGGCCATTCTGAAGTCTTTCTTGACATTGTTTAAGTACGGGCGTTAATATATGGTGGAATGATAAGGTAAATTAACTAATGCAGTTATTTCCTTTTATTCCAAATGTATTGTATGGTGTTTGATTCTCTGATTAATATGTGATAATGAAATATTCTAACATTTACCTGTTTTACAATATGGTATGAGACAACAAGGGAGATAAGACAATAGAAAATTCTTAGAAATATTTTGGTATGAATTCTAGACTGGAGCTGTCATGACTTTGACTACTTAGTTATAAACTATCGGGACTGATCATCCCGAATGATTTGCACTAAGTAGTGAAAGACATGTCAAAAGAAGGATATTAAGATCAATGAATTTAACCTTGGGTTAATGTGGTATATGGAGAAATGGAGATAAACTCAATAAATTGTATTAGGATATTCCTTACCATGTCCTTGAAGTTGTAGAGATACTTGTGTGAATTAGAATTCCAATAGGTAGATAACTGTTGTAATCCCAAACTAGTATAACAAATTGTTTAAGATAAGATCATAGTTTTTCCTTTGGTGATATATTTTGAAAAGAAAAATGTGTGGATGTATGCTTCATGAAAGAAATATGATAATTTGTTCACTAACTTGTTTGATATAACAAATCATCATATTAGGAATTGTATCTTTGGCTATTTGTATTGATTCTTCTTTTGTATGACATGTAAGATATGTTAATTATTGTCTGATTTGACGAAGTTTTTATTTATGATGTCTACGATTGAATAATATATATGATGGTTATGTGTATAAATATATGAATTAATGAAACTTTTATGGTTGTGACATCGAATGTAATTAACCATATATTTTTAATTTTTTTAAGTGATTTATTGTGATAAATATGTTAATGAATGACCTAAAATAAGTATTATAGATCTTTGGGAGACATCGATATTGGATTAATATTTAGAAATTGTGCCATAAAATATTTTTGTGATTCCTAACAATATGATACATGTTTATCAAGTTATTTTCTTTTAGTCATCGATTTTGTTCGATGAATATACATACCTGATATAGATCATTGTTATGTAATGACCATTGTAGATTTAAAATAAAGAAATGTGTTAGTAAACCATGAGGAAGTAGATATGAACCTTTACTTATTGATTTTCCTATAAAGAGAATTACATAAATCTTTGTTACCCATAAAAAAATTCAAGTGAGTATTTCTAAGTCAACGTAGTGATTTGTGATCATTTAAGATTGGAGAATTTATCAAATCTATGTAATGGTTGTAGTCAATTATGATGCAATGTGCAATCACTTAGTTAATGAATATTTAATTCATTATAGAAGACAATAAGAAATGATTACATACCCTGGATTGTCATGAAGCAAAGAACACAAGGATTTAATTAGATAAACAAGTACAACATGGACTAAGACATATTTATCCTTTCTCACTAGGATAATTTATTATACACGATTACATTAAGGAAAATAAAGTAGAACATCTAGTACATCATAGATAGAGGTCTAAGAGTCTTGGCAATACAAAAATTATCCAAATTAGAGAAATCACCATAATGATTATAAGAAGTGAGGCACTTGTTACCACAAACTGTAGTCCATCCCGACTTCGTTCTTCCTTACTTCTAGGAAGGTTGGCCATCGAATAGTATGATAGTACTTGAGAAAAAGATTGAAGAAATTGGATAGAAGAGAGAAACTAAGAAACCTTGAAGTTGTGATAGGAAGTGAGAATGGAATGAGAATTTATAAGCAAACAAGGGAGGGAGAGTTGCAACTGTAACATCCTAGGTTATTTTTGCATTTATTTTTACAGACTTATTCAAGTGACAGCAGTCACAGTTAAATTAATTAAATGAGGTCTAGAAAAGAAAAACAAGTTAATTTAAACACAACGGATGGGAGAAAGGGAAATCAGGGTTTCTCGCTTGAGCGAGGCCCCTACTCGTCTAAGCGAGATTCCGGACTCTCACTTAAACGAGGTTCTATTCGCTGGAGTGAACACCTTTCACACATCGGATTATACAAAACATGCAACCGGACTCCCAAAATTTCACTCTAAAAATGGTTCTGTGAACCCGAAGAGTTATCATAACTACCATGAAAGCATATGCAAATAACAGTGATGTATTTTAAAATATAGGTTTACATCCGGTCCGGTCTTAATTAAACACAACTAATAATAATACTAAGAAGTTCTTATACACACATATGACTCTATAGAGAGTCACTCGAAGTCACTCGGACCCTGGCACCGTTCTCCCCCTTGGCGCGGCTCCATGGCTCCTTCCCCCTCCCTGTCTCTGGTAACTAAAAAAAAAAGTGCAAGGGTGAGTGTTTGGCATTGTAATTAATTTAGAATGGAACTTAACAAATATACATGCATATTTATACATACACATCAAGCATCACTTGTAAGTAAGCATACTGAAACATAGTGTATTACATACAGTAACTATATTAAACCAACTACACAATTCCATCACATTCATCACGATAACAACTGACTCTCATACAATCTGACTCCTAGTATCCGGATACTAAAGGATTGACCTTCAGCTGGGGGTCCTACTTGACACCCCGTGAACCCTGCTTGGTTCACCGAGTCTTGCTTGACTCTCCACCTCGACCACTGGGTCCTACTTGACCACTGGGTAGCTCAACTGGGCACGAAAACCACGGGAGCCAAAAATGAGGGGCTATCATATACCGTCGGCCATCCCATACCACATAATCATTCAACAGTTTACCTTTCACATAATAATATCAATTCCTCATCACTCGGGTAGCCTGCTTGCTAACCCGACGTCACATAACACTGATCATTTCACATTAGATATCACAAGATCATACATGATAAACTCATCCACACCCGATCCTCCATTAATTAATGTACTCAGTCACACATGCACAAGCATAAACACACAACTACGTTTAGCAACATTTTCCTTAACCTGTTTACGTTACTTCAATGACCTGTTTAAGAAGCGAGTCCTATTCTAATTAATTATAACCCGAACACCCCCTTACTTTGGTTCCACGCTTCGATGATCTGTTCTCTGTGTCGATTCCTTCCTCTAAGCACTGGTTTCGCAGTCTCAACTCCGTCACTCAGTCTTCTGTTGCTTAGCCTACTACCTACGGATTATAAAGTACAGCTCGTCACTTCAACGCCCTTAGTTCATGGACTGCATTTGGGCTCACACTCACCAGAGGAGTGGAGAACAGCCACGAATATAGACATGCATGGCTCTTAACAGCCAAAGAATAAAAGGAATAAGGGAATCACAATTGGAACGGATCAGTAGACTCACCTTGAAGCCTCGATCACAGGAATGGGGTTCAATTGAAGTTTAGACACAAATGGAGTCCCTCTCCAGCGCATGCAAATCAGCGTTAAGAGAGGAGAGAAAAAACGAAAGAGAAGGAACAGACCAACAGCAAAGGTAACTTGTAAATAATGAAGAGGGAAGGAAGAGAATCTCCTTATATATATATGTATAGCTCATGGGCAAGATCGTCTTTTCCTTTATTTTATTTGTATTCTTACTAAATTTAATCAATTTCACTATATTGAACTATTGCGTAGTTATCAAATCAATTACACTTATTTATTCCCACAACGTTTAATTATTCACAATTCTCTAATACTTCGCAAGAGTATAAGCCCAATATGAATATCGGCCCCCGACGTCCTAACTTAGTGTTCATACCTCGGAAATCCGAGCTACAACCTGAGAGATCGGATACCTTATCCGTGCTCACCTCTTGGTTACCTACATCCGTTGTTTCAGTCATTATGAGGTTAATCCGGGCTATGACTCCGTGTGAGACGCTC
The DNA here is from genome assembly GCA_037962975.1 of Clitoria ternatea. NCBI lineage: Eukaryota > Viridiplantae > Streptophyta > Magnoliopsida > Fabales > Fabaceae > Clitoria > Clitoria ternatea. The sequence continues at coordinate 267,947,904 of CM075671.1, forward strand.
TCCTCACAACGGTTGGACCAGACCACCTAACTCTGTCCGCTCTTCTCCTACACTCCCGATCTTTAACTCCGCCTGCTCGCGCTTCAGATACCGATCTCGACACCGGCTTTCTTATCTCTGGCTAAGACAGAACAAATATTAAATAAAACTTCTAAAACATTTACTAATCATTTCCCATTTCTTATAATTCTCATTAAAACATCAGGGATGTTACAGCAACGGTCATAAACGGCTAGTCCAACGGCTAGTTGCTAACGGCTAGTTGTCTAGTAATTAATTCTTAGCAGTCCATTTTACTATGTTACGAGTAAGAATTTTAATCAATAGATGTTATGGATTATGTTAAGTAAGATTTTAATAGATTGAGAAACGTAATTATTGAGGTGTTTAGAGTTAACCATCAATTTATGATAAGCATGGTTGACAAAATTAAGACGAGTAATATTTTTGAGTTAAGGAAAAAAATACTAATAAGATTAAAAAAAAGATAAATGGCAATGTTAAGGAAAATGTACACAATTGTCAAGGAAACTAGAAGTATATTTTAGAACAGTTCAGTTAGTTTAGCTATGGTAAGATTTATTAACAATATTAAATTTCGAGGACGAAATTTCTTTTAGGGGAGTAGAGTTGTAACATCCCATTTTCAACACAAATAGAAAATAGATATTAATATATCTTTCTTGAGAAATACTTACTATAAGTTAGTTTATTATTATCATTTTTTTTATTTTAGTATTTATATTTAATTATTTTTTTAAATAATAATAATAATAAAATAAAAATATTTCGGAATGAGAATTTTAAAATGACTTAATTAGTATTCACTAATTAAGAAAATTATATTAAGAATTTTTAATATCTTTATTATTCATCATTTTTATTTTATGTTCTTATATTTATGTTTTTACATATTTAAGATTTAACTCTTATTAGAATTTTAAAATAAAATTTTGAAGGAATTAGACTATGGTTCTTTTGAACTTTTTGATCTACATAATATTTATGATTTTTTGGAATTTTTTGAAAATTTTAAATTATTTTAATAAAATAATATATTTTAAATAATTTTAAATTCATATAAAGTTGCTTAAAATTAAAAATATTTACAAGAATGTAAATTTAAATTATAAGAAAATTTTCTAAAATCTATTTCAAGTAGACTTATCTAAAAATTATCGATTTGAGTAAAATCTTGATTTTTACCAATCGTAAAAAATTAAAAACGTACTAATAAATTTTTATTAACAGAAAATTTTAGATTTTTAAAATTTAAACTTTATATTACTTATCATAAAATTAGTGAGAACCGATATAATATCGATAAATTTCAGAAAGGATTAATTTTGAATATTTAAAATATACCGAGTGAAAGGTTACTATTTGGCTTAATAATTTTGCCGACATTTACTATGCAAAACACTGTGCATATATGAAATTTTCAAAAGTTGCACAGTAACTAGGTTTTAAATTTCAAAAAATACATAGTACTTTTATATTAAAATAATAGAATGCATAGTAAATTTTTTTCCTATAAATACCAAAGGAATTCTTCTTTAGAATTCACAATTTCAGATTAAGTTTTCTTAATATAGTAGTGTTAGTGAGATAATGGTGGAAGTAAAAGAGAGAAATAAATTTTTTGGAAGAAGGTTCTGCTAAAATTCTAAGGTACGAATACATCTCTTTTATATTTTTTAGGATTATTTTTATATCGTTTTTAGAAATCTATTATTATACTGGAAATAATATTATTTTAAGTTACAATTCTGCATAGTAAAACACTATTTCAATAGTAAATTACTATTTCAATAGTAAATTACTATTCAAATAGTAAATTACTATTTACTGTTACTATTTACCTTTACTATTCACGTTTTACTATTTACCATTACTATTCACGATTTACTATTTAGTGTTACTATTCATATTTTACTATTTACTGTTACTATTCACTATTCACTATTCACTATTCAAAATTTACCATTTTTATTTTAAGTAGTAATCTTAATTTTCATCTTGTAATTATATTAAAATGAAATTGGTATGTTTTAGAACTCGGAGACGAGGCGCGCACGGATTTTCAATAATGAATCGGTATACAAGAGGTAAGGGGGAGTGAGATAAGAATATAATATGAAAGACATAAGAATAAAGGGAGGAGTCCCCTACTCATTTTAAATTTAATAATATTATTATTTTAAAGTAATAACTTCTCAACTTAAAATTTATAATAAATTTAATATATTGTGTAACTTATTCTGAAATATCTATACATGGATCTGAATTATTATAACTTATACGGACTGGACTAAACCTATGCAAGGACTTGGACTTTTATATCCTATATGGATCGAACTAAACCTATGCAAGGACTTGGACTATTATGACTTGTCTAGACTGAACTATACCTATGCGAAGACTGAATTATATATATGGACTTATATAGACCTGTGCGAGGAATGGACTATAAGGACTCAAAATCAAATCTACTAATTTAAATAACCATTAAAATTTGAATTATATTTATGAGCGATATTTAGTTGATTTGACTTGATTATAATTAATTGTATTTGATTTCGATTAATGATATTGTATTAGACTGTGATTAATAATATGTAATTATGATTGATGATATTTGATTGTGATTGATAAGATTACTATACTTGATTGTGGTTGATGAATGATTGATGACCCTGTGATATGAAGTTTGAGCATATAGCAAGCATGACGGAAAGTTAAAACTCAGTAAGAATTTTCTTACCTTACTCTTTAAATTTTTATTCCAAGAGAAAGTATTTTATAATTATTTTAGTCTTTTATTCCTTCTTAGAAATAATTTTCACTAACTTTATTTTTAATTTCAATAATAAAATCTAGTATTAGAAAGAAGCTATTTTATGAAAATCAGAGGTTGAGATAATTAATTCTTGAATTAAAGAAAATTTTTATAGTTTTAAGTATTCTTAGTTAATGATTTTAAATTATTTTCTTTAGAAATTAGAAGTTTAAAGTAAATTATTTTGGTTTTCCCCAACGAAATAACTAAAGAATATTTTGTCGAGATTTCTAAAACTCAATCTAGTTAAGATTCAAATTGAGAAAGATTATTTAAATATGTGAAGATTTTTAAGAGAAAGTTTTGAGATATTTAAGGCTTGGAAACTCATTTTGGTAAGATCTGAATTTGAAGACTGTACTAAATTATTTCAGTATAACAGAAGTTCAAAGAAGAACTTATAGGAATGTACAGTTTATTGTGATGATTTTGTGAACCTTTATGGTATTTAATAATTGAGTTTCTAAAAGTCTTAACCAACTAAATATGCGAGTAGTTCATGCATCATGAATCATTAAAGACAAATGAGATGTGATATTGCCTGGGGACGGATTATAGAAACCGAGGATACATCAGAGGAGGCTTAATTGCGAGCCTTGGGATGAGAGGGTGTGAAAGGGTGCTTCAGGTGACCTGGGGTCGCTCCCTAGTGTCGGGTACTTTCACAATAAAAACTTTCTCAGTCTGACTAGTCTCTAAGTGTTTTCATGCCAGTTGAGCTGTTCATATGCCATGAAGGCATTTATGTTATTATTATCTGGAATTTATGGAACAGTGTAAACTCCTGGTTGGCCCAGTGCAAACTAAAGCTTTAAGGGCCCACATGTATAGAATGAATGAGATGATAGTATTAAAAACATTGCATGACATTCATATGATTGTGACATTCTATGTGGGTGGTTGTGAATGAAAATATAATTGTTATGTTATGAAAACTCTACATTCATAATTGATTATGTATATGATTGTGATTGAAATTATTATATTAGATTGTGAAAACCCTTATGCTTATTTCTTATCTGTAAAGTATTATATTCTGTTTCCACTACAAGAAAACTGTTGTTTAGTGACCAATTTTGTGACTGAAATATATCAGTCTCTATTGTGACTAAATTAGAGACTGATTTCATGAAAAACTATACCAAATTACTTTTCGTCTCTAAATCGGTCACTAAGCTTAGAGACTGCAAAAAACGGTCACTAAATATATTAATAGAGACCGATATTTCAGTCTCTAAATTAGTGACCAGGATGACCTCTGAAAAATTGGTCACTATAGTTAGAGACTGATTTTAGTGACTGGTTTCTTGGTTTCTAGGTTTAGTGACTGATTTAGAGACCAATAAGAAGATGATAAAGTTTTATATAGAATTGGTCACTAATTTGGTCACAATAGAGACTGAAAAATCAGTCTCTAATTTAGAAACATCTAATATAAAACTCATGTTAGCACATGAAAATAATTTATAAAAAAATAGAATTTGGAGACCAAAAAATTGGTATCTAACCTTGAGAAAAACTTAAACCTCATCCTCTTCACCAAGTTAAGGATGAATTTATTATACTTTAAGTTAGTGACCAAAAAATCGGTCTCTAATGTATAGAAAATTGAGTGTTTATTATGGAGAGAGTATAGTGACCGAAAAATCAGTCTTTAAGTTAGTGATTAAAAAAATCCATTTCTAATGTATAAAAAAGTTTAGTGTGAAAAAATTTTAGTGACCAGAAAAATCAGTCTCTAAGTTTGTGACCGAAAAATCGGTTTCTAATTTAAGACAATATAATTTATTATAAATTGGTTTTAGTGACCGAAAGAATCGGTCACTAATTTTCCCCAAATTTAATTTTTTTGTTTAAACACTTTAGAAAGCCCTTACTTAACAAAAAAAATCCTCCCTCCCTTTCTCTCCCGCGCGACTTCTCTTTTCAATAGACTCTTTCTCTCAAAATTTCTAATTCTTCCAAACCTTCCTTCATCGCGCCGCTCCTTGCATCACCACGCCTCCTTCAACCTCGACTACCAATATTTTTCTAGCGTTCCTCACCATGCGATTCTTCCTTCTCCTACCTATCACCACGTACACCGTTTTCAACCTCCACCACCCATCGTTTTCCACCGTTCCTCACCGTATAACTTCCTTTTTCGCCAACCCATCACCACGCTTCCTTCAACCTCTACTGCCTCTTCGTTTTCCACGGTTCCTTCAACAATCTCCATTACCCCCCTCTCTTAGGTATTTTCCTCTGTGTTTTGGCTTCTTACGATTCTCTATTAGGTATCTTCCATTGAGGAATGGATTTTTCTTTTCAATTAGTGACCCACTGCTGTTTCTTTCTTTTTTAATTTTTAGCTATATGATGATATTATTGTGAAAGTCGACGACTCGCACGACTTCTTCTTCTTTCGTGTCCTCAAGGGTCCCAATCCCAACAAGAAGGAAGAGAATCTGCTCAGTTATGGGTTGACGGTTGCGTCGAAGAGGCAGGAGGTGTGGATTTTTTTGTTAGGGTTTTGGATTACAATATTTGTGTATTCAATTTGAGTTTTGGATTGTTCTGATATGGTGTTTGTTTATGTCTTTTTCTGTAGCAGTAGGTGTCATTGGACCATGTTGTTGGGGTTGGATTTAGAATCTTAAGAAGCTTCTGCATGTATTCATCATTATCATCACATACCACACACATACACCCCAACAATATGAATATATCTAGAAGTTGATGGAGCTCCGAAATCAGGTCTTTTATTGAGAAGCCATATGATTTATTGAACTCTCATCTCATGCTATGTGAATCAGTCTGTGCATTTTTGTTTGTGGAGCCAAATATTTTAATTTCTATGGTTTCCCTATTTTTCCTACAGAGATAGATGGAAATTATAAGGCAGGCATATCAAAATGTTGATTGTTTGAAGGATCAAGATATAATCTAGACTGTTCTTAATATATTGTAGGTATGACTTTGTAATCATTTGGGTAATAGGTAATTTAGTACCATTCTATTCTATATTATTTAAGGTCTAATCATTTGTGCTTAAAAAATTCTTTTATTATTTTATGCACTTTGCTTCAGAGATCGTATTTGTTGATATCACTATTGGTTTTTGGGTTCACTTGGCAAAATGCTGAGTTTTTTCCTTTATTTGTCTTGTCTAAATATTGTTTTGGACTTTTGGTTCTTGCTTCTTATTTTGTAATTAACAAAATGGAAATGGTTTTCATTAAAGATGCAATATTTTATAAACCGTGGAACATAGAAAAAGAAAGCAAAACCTTTCAAGTAATGATGATCCGACCAGTTTCTAAGCACAATGATTATAACACCCTGTTCACCCTGTTCTCAATGTCAGACCCCATTTCTTCAGTCCCTAAATATCATTCATATTTCACAACATACAACAACCACACTTCATTTTGCACCCTTTTCTCCATCTTCCCCAACATCCTTGCACTCTTTATGTGATCCAACAACTCCACTTACTCCATATGGTTCAAACCAAACTTTCAGGTCCAAACTTTCAGGTGCCTATCTACCCGATTTGCTTTTAATGTCTGCTCAATTGTTCCATTGCAATCCTTTAACTTCCTCTTCACTAAAGCCATGGTAGTGAACTTGGCTTCAAAGTTTTTAACATGTTTCGGTTCTCTATTTGCAAGGTCTGCCATCATGTCGTACTTTCTAGTTCTGGTTTTCATCAAAGGCTTCTAATTGCAAAAGTGTGACAGTGCTAACTACTTTTGTTGTTTTTCTTTCAGACTTGAAAAGGACATTCGGTTCAATTATTTCTGGACTAGGTGCACTAAGCTAAAAAAAAAGTACTAAAGCTTATATATATTTGCTTTCTTTCTTTACAATTTCAAGGTACTTCTTCATATAGCTGAATTGCCACTATCACAAAATTTCAGGTGACCTTGTTTGTAGTGCACTGTGCTGGACGCTTTAACTATCTCATTGCAGATAGATACCCGGATTCAAAGAGAACTTGGATTGGTTCAATGTATCCAAATTTCAAAGAAGAAAGTCACTGTAATGTACTGGCCCATTGTCACACTCATCTGCTATAAGAAATATATATTATTTGTCATGCTTACTCTAAACTCTGTTCACAGTTAATTATAAATATCCTTCAAAGTCACTATCCAAATCAGTTTTCTAAAAGCTAGTTTTAGATATTCTGTAGGCCCCACATTTGACATTATATTTGAAACTGCAAACTTAGCATAATTTTCATGTTAGTTCCATGTTATATTGTACTTCAGTTTCAATAATTTTCATGTTAGTTCCATGTTATTACATATTTATTAAATATATTTTCAATAATAAATAAGTTGTTAAATATTGAATATATTTAGTCGACAAAGAATTATATTAATAAATAAAAATGTTTTAAATATTTTAATCCAATTGTTTAAACCACTCGTTAGCATTTATCTAGAAAAATAAAGTGAATGGGAAGCATCTCTTGGGTTGGGACCACGTTCTGTTTTGTTTCCTTGAAGTTTGTAAGAAAATGATTAGTGTTGGACTCTTTGCATTGACATTTTTCTTTGTTCCATTATAAGTTATAACCAATTTTGCTCAGTTTTGACATAAATCTTGATATTTTGTTTAAGGTGGCATGCTAAAAGCTTTCTACATCCTGACATTGTGGCTACTTATGGTTACATCTTCATCTGGGATGAGGATATGGGTCTTGAGCATTTCAATGCAGAAGAGTAAGTGTTTAAAATCAAAATCTATTTCTTATTGTTTGGGAAACGAAGTGTTGGAGAAAGTTTATCTTGGGATTTTCTTAGAAGGCAAGAGCATGATCTGTGAGTCTTTTTAACTTATTTTTATAAATTTTTAAATATAGTTTGTTAAAATAAACTATTTTTAAATTTATAACCTACACCTTTATCTAAAAAAAGAAGCATATCTAATCCTCCCATTTTCAAACAGTATTTTCTTTATAATTTTTTGCAAATATGATTTATAAGTATAGCAATAGAGAAAGGGGATATTATGTCTCTTAAGATGAGGAAACTCACCTTCATTTTTAGTTTAGATGAGTACTTAAGATTCTTGATATTTTTAGTATACCAATACGGTCATGCATTGTGTTTTTTTTTATGAAGTTGATGTAATTGGAGGTGTGCCCGATTTGATGATGGTGTGGGTGGTGATAATGAGGTTCAACGCACCATGCTTGAAATTATGAATCAGCTTGATGGGTTTGATGCTAGAGGAAACATCAAAGTTTTGATGGCAACTAACTGGTTGGTGGATTTTGTTGAGAGCATATCTAAATCATGATGCATTTGAAATGGCCTTCTAAATTCATTTTTTCTTGTAAGTCGAATAATACATGTCCATCCTCTTGTAAGGAAAAAAATGCAAATCAAGGTTGCATTGCAACTTCTTTTGCAAATGTTTCATGGTTCTATGAGTGCTTTCGTTCTATTTGGCTTGTACTATGTGGCATCAATCTGCCAAGGATTTTATCATTCTAGTTGATATACTTGGTCAAAGTTGTTCTGATTTAGAGGGAATTTTGCAGCTTTCATTCTTTCTCTTATCCTAAATTCTTACTCTTAAACCTTATGCTTCATGCTTGAGTAATTATAGACATTGGTTTTCTTATAGATAGTTTTTGTTTTCGTGTATGCATAGAACCTGGTATGTATGATATTCATGCCCGGAGGAAGACTGTAACAGAGAAAGACTTCCTTGATGCAGTGAACAAAGTCATCAAAGGATATCAGAAGTTCAGTGCAACTCCCAAATACATGGTTTACAATTGAGTTATTCTTTCATCTTTTTTCTTTTCTTAAGACCATATTAGCACTATTGTTGCCTGTGAAAAATTAAAGGGGCACGTGGTTATTTCATGAGCAGTCTGTGCAACTCCTATTTGAATACATCATTTTCTTTAGTAAAACCTTTTGGCCCTTTGGAAATTAACTCTAGTTAGTCTTTAAACTTTATATTCTTAATAATTTGTTTTTTCCGTTCAATATTTTAGTTTTAATGATATTTTAAATTATATAATTATTGGGTTTAAATTATATTTATCAGGAATATTAAAAAATGGTAGAAGAAGTGGTGACTTTTTACACCTACTGTGTTAAAAGATGAAAATGTGTAAAACAAGTGAATTTATAAAAAAAAATACGATCAGTTATAAGAAAAACCCTTCAATACAATATGACTTTTTAAAATCATAGAAATAAAAAGAAATCATAAATCAGAGATATTTGAACATCAGCAAAAAAAAAATCTTTACAAATTCTACAATTAACGAGAATTTTGATGGTAATAAATTCAGTTTTTAAGATAGTGGCTAAAAGTTAAATCGGTCACTAAATTGGTGGCTATTTTTTACTTTATATTAAAGTAATCAGTCACAAAATCAGTCTCTAGAAATCAGTCACAAAATCAGTCTCTAGAAATTAGTCACAAAATTCGTCTCTAGAAATCGGTCACAAAATCAGTCTCAACAAATCAGTCACAAAATTAGTCACAACAAATCAGTCACAAAATCAGTCACTATCAATCAGTCACAAATCCAGTCTCTACAAATCAGTCACAAAATCAGTCCCTAAATATCAGTCACAAAATCAGTTTCTAATAAATCAGTCACTAAATCAGTCACTATATTATAGCGACCAAAGGTATAGAGACTATTAAAAATTTGTCTCTAAATCGGTCACAAACACAATTAGTGACCGATTGCTTGAATTTAGAGACTGAAAAATCGGTCTCTAATAACTGATTTTCTTGTAGTGTTCTCACTCCTTCTTCTTTGAATTTTGTGTCCAAAATATATGTTATATGATATATAGCTAGCAGTTCAAGATGAAAGGATGAAATTACAAGAGGGTAAATTGGTCTCATCCTCAATCAGATAGGAGAAGAGATGTGACAAGAATAGGATTCAAAATCACATGGTTTGAAGATAAGGAAATAATTGGTTACAGTCGAAGTAGAGGTATTAAATTTTTAGTTTTAGTTTACCTTAATACAATATTAAGTTGGATGATTGTAAATCAATGTAAAGGTTAAACTTTAATAAACCTTATTCTTTGGATATGATATTGAAATCTTTGATCACTTATGATTTTCTGAAAGTTCATTTTATCATTATAAATAATTTGAAACTTTTTACTTTCAAAATTCAAAGAAAATCAGATGTATATATGTCCTTGTATACACGAGATAAGAAGTGATAAATATGTATATCTTTCTTAAAAAAAAGAGCAAAAAGAATAGATAGTCTCGTGTATATAAGCGGGTGTTACATGGGGGGTCCAAGGCTCCTTCTCTAACGGTGAAAAACCTTGGTGGTCCAATAGAATTGTATATCCTACATTTGGCAATGAGAGCACTTGAGGTTGAGACTGTTGTGATTTGGACCATAATAACGATGGTTTTGAATTGTTTTGAGGAGGCCGTCGAGAGATATGGTGGTCACTAGTTTTTATTGTTATTTTTTTTTCTTTTGAGGATGAAATTTTGCATCATAACCATTAATAGCACTCTTATATGTTATTACTTAGTACTTATTTAATTAGCCAGATTCTTGTATAAGTATTTGTAATTGTACCTATGAAACTTAATGAGAAATTAATTTATGTCATGATACGGGAATTTCTAGATCTTATTTTGAAAGCTTTGAAATATGTCGAGAATGTTTAGTTCTCTTATGTTTATTGGTGTTTATGAAAAGGTCTCATTGTGGGAGTGATGCTTATGGTGGCTCAGGTACAGTCAAGTGAATGGGATGGGGTCTGCACAGTGACCAAAGGAGGTTGAGGGACACAAGTACATTTAGAAAAGCACCGACAACCGGTTCATAGAAGCACACAAATACACAACACATTATTTCATCATCGTATACGCATGTCAAATACTATTAATACGAAAATGCTACGTTTTACAGGAATGAAGGGTGACAGGTTTCAATCTGAACCATTGGTATTATTTTATAATATATCAACATACCATATTACTTTGTCCATTCATTCATGAACACAATGGGTCCACTTTAAACAAAACCCAAAAAGTAATGGAATACTTTAACAATAAAACTTATAAAACAGCGAAAGTAACATATATCAAACGATGAAGATCATATGGACAGTTACAAGGTGATAGCAACTGGGCACCAATTAAATAGCAAGGATAATGACATTAACGTTTGACTAATCACAAGATCGATGTTGCAGTAACAGCGGTGATTTAATGAAATTTTATAGTACTTGAAGGTTGTTAAATATAACTAAAAACTTTGTCAGGAGATTCTAATTAATGAGGTGGCAGACACAAAGTCTCATTCAAAGAAATGGCCAATTAGGCTGCTGCTAAAAGCATTTTGTATTAGGAATGTGTCTGAAATTGTTTTCCAAATTATACATCTTAAAACTAATTTTCATTGAATATATGAAAATATAATAGATAAATATATGTTTGGTATGGTCTCAATTTGTCGTACAATATTTATAATTTAATCACCGTTAAATCATAAACCCTAAACTGCCTACATGACTTAGATTAGTCCACTTATCTTGGATCTACTACTACTTTCAAAGTATTTAGAATAGTCCTTAACACACATTTTGAAGGGATTCACTTTTAGTACTGAGTTTTATTAACCAAATTTCAATCTAAATTATGTTAGATTAAGAAAGATGGAGTACATGCAAGTTGGAGATGGATATATGCACTTGCAAAGGGAAGAAAACACAATGGAACATGTTTAACAATGATATTTTTTCAAATGTATTTTTTTATAGTTAAAAACTAAATTATGCTTTTATATATATATATATATATATATATATATATATATATAAATGATTACAATCCCTACATACAAGATTTCAAGTTCCATTCTCATTCATGTAAAGAGTAAAAAATCTCATCCCAATGAGCCTTAACCTGACTCCAAGACTAGATTTTTATAAGATCAAACACAGGTTACTAAAGGTTGTATATTCCCAAAAATTACTTCATTTTGATGGAGCCAAACGGACCAAATCATAGCACCCCATATTAAAAACCAAGCTGATTTGCATTTTCCCCAGGAGCCATTACTATGTGAGAAGATATGTTGTTTCGGTTAAGATTGTAGCACTATTAGGTTACTCTAAGCTTATAAAATACCAAACCCTGGAGAATTACTTTAGGAAAATAGGGTTTAGTTCTCAAAATGTCATTTGAATTATAAAGAGGACTCTAAGGCCTTATTTATACAGCAAGAAAGGGGCCTTGATTTCGACCCAACATTCATTAGTTAATGATAATCTCCTAAGATTAGAAAGGGTAGAGATATCTTCCTAAAATAAAGAGGGGAAATAGTGAAACCCTTCTCCTCGACTTGGGGGGAACAAGAGCCTCCCAGTCACGAGGTGATTGTAGATCGAGATAGGGTGCACCGAGCGATTGTAGTGATATACTGAGTAGATATGTGTCAAGTTGTAATACTTTGAGTGACCCGATGATGAGTGGTGATGTTCTGAGTGACTCTGTGTGGGGATGGGAAGGGGTTGTCTTTGTTTGTCTGCCTGTGTTGGTGGGAATTCGTAGCATTTTCCGAATAAGATTTAAGAGGGGACACGTGTCTGATCATGGGTAGCTATAACTCCATTTCTTAAGGTGATGTCTGAACGAAACAGTTTTTGTAATGATGGAGCGTTTTGTATCCCAATGTCTTTGAATGTGCCTCTTAGGTTTATGTGTGTCATTTAAAATGTGGGTGAGCTTTTTGCCACGTGCCAAGGACAGTTGCTTTTACGAGGTCATCATGGCATCATGGTTATGGAATAGGTGGTGTCATTCTCCACCATTGGATCTTCTACTTGGAATTACTTCCCTCTTGTATTTTTATAGCCTAAAACTCCGATTTTTACCTTTTCTTCTGCGACCTCCTTTATCTGGTGTCCTCCGTTTTTCAACTTTTTTCTTTGGGCCTTTGTTTTTGCTATAGTTTCTACTTGGCTTTTAGGTCTCTCCTTTTCTTCTTCTTTCACTGTCTCTAGGTAGAGTTTTTCTTAAACAAAGGCAAGTAATTCTTCCTTGTTATTTTATGTTGTTAGGTTGTGGTTTTTATGGTGTTTGTATTTCCTACCTTTTTCCTTTTTGTAAAGAAATAGATTCTTCTTCAAATGTGTTTTCTTGGGTTAGGGCTTCTATTTGGGATGAGGATTCTGTCACTAAGTTATGGCAGGAGGTGATTTTTAACGGGTCAGTGTTAGCCCCTAATGTGGAGTGTCTAGGTTGTTTGGAGGATGAAAGGGTTTTTCATGCTAGGTCAAACCCTGGAGAGTTGGATTATACATTTGTGTATGGGACTTTCTTCTCCCGCCTTCAGCTATCTCTTTCTTTTTTGAATTTTGAAAGGGCGGTGTTTAATGCCCTAAATGTTGCCCCGACTTAGGTTCACCCGAATGGATGGGCGTTCGTATTTTTCGAGGTCCTCTATGAGTTTTTTTAGGTGCATTCCCTTAGTTCCTATTTCTTTTACTTTTTCCAAGCCAAAGTCTTCAAGGTGGGAGGTCCAGTGGGGTGGGTCTCCTCGAGTGGTGTTCCTAATTGTCATCTAATAGAGATGTTCGATCAGTCTTATAAAAATTTCAAAGGGTCATTTTTCAAAACTTGAGTGAGTCTTGATTTGATAGGAGAAGATTTTCTTCACTACCCAGATGGACATCCTTATTTTCTGTTATATTGGACCTGAGTACCTGTCCAATACCAAATGAACTGGAAGGGTTTGTCCCATGCTGAGTGCGACGACGTAAGATTCTTTGTGAAAGATTTAGGACATTACTTTAGTTCCAAGTGTTGATCTTCTGGTCTACTGACCCAGATGCCTTGAACGCCTGGATGTGTAAGTATAACTTTCCCTAGGTCTTTTATCTTATCATTTGATCTCTCTAGTACTGATTTATGTTTTCCTTTTTTCGTTTCAGGTGATATGGTATCCACCTGGGATTTAAAGAACACTTATCAGGATAGAAAGAAGGGATCAGCTAGTGGTGAATCTTCTGCTACCCTTATTCTAGCTATAGTTGTTGTTTCTTCTCTAGCTACGGGAGCTATTCCTACAACTGTCATTCCTCCACCGGTGAATTCTTCGGGTCTTGTGTTTGTTGCTCGGGCCGTGAAAAGGCAGAGGACACAAATTGGATCTTCATAGGGAGTGCCCTCTAGATCTCTTGTAATCTGGGTGGAGAGTCTCCTGAGTCTCCCAAGGTTCCTTTGATCACCAGGGAGAACATGACAGTCGAGCGCTTAGTAACACCCCTCAAGCTCAATAGTGACCCTGCTTCTCAAGAGTGAGAGCAATTTATTTGCCAAGACCATCAAATGGGAATCCCGCAACACCTCTCTGAGATGCTCGGTTTTCGATTCCTCAATTCATCGGTCGAGCTTTGATCTTTGACAAGAATAGGTCCATATACGAGGGTTCTAACCCCTTGGCCGTTTGTCGTGCCATAGACATGTTGGATGAGTACATTACTACTTAATACAAGGTTGTGACCTCGTTGACCAAGGAGAATGATGCATTGAAGAGTAAAGTCCAAGAAGCTGAAGATGTTTTAAAGAGAGTTGGATAGTTGGAGGAGTTCCTGAAGTAGGAGATAGACCGCCATAAAGCGAAAGAGTCGATGTTGAAAGATGTTGAGGGGACATTGAGAGTTCTAAGGCAACTCGGAGGGAGTTTTCCATGAAGGCTTTAGATGTTGATGCATCTCTGAAGAGGGCGCAGAAAGCTCTGGGGTCGACTAGGCAAGGAACCCATGAGGCTGAGTCCTGGCCCCAAAACGTTGAGGCTCGGGTTTGCTAGAAGCGTTTGGATTAGGAGGAACAAGTAGAGGTTTTAAGGGGGTAGCAGAGAAGTTCATCTCAGGGTTAGATCTTTGTCGTGTGTAGGTTTCGACTCTAAACCTTTTTCTTGCCATTTCCTGGAAGGATGTAGACCCTTCAAGATGGTGGTAGATGGAAAGGTCGTGAATCCCCTAGATTCCGAGGCAGAGGATGTTGTTACAGATCCCTCTGCTCCACCCTTAAGTCGAACATAGAGTTCCTCTTCCTTCTCCTCAGAAGGACGATTGGTTGCCTCCTCCTTCATCTAGCTAGTCCATTTTTTGTTCTTTTGGTTCATAATTCCTTCTGCTTGTATAAATTTTATTCTTGTATATGTAACATCCCATTTTCAACACAAATAGAAAATAGATATTAATATATCTTTAATGAGAAATACTTACTATTAGTTAGTTTATTATTATCATTTTTTATGAAATTTTGGTATTTATATTTAATTATTTGTTTTTTAAAATAAAATAATAATAATAATAATATTTATGTATTTTGAATGAGAATTTTAAAATGACTTAATTAGTATTCATTAATTAATGAAATTATAATAAGAATTTTAAATATATTTATTATTCATAACTTTTATTTTATGTTTTTATATTTATGTTTTTATATATTTGTGATTTAACTCTTATTAGAATTTTAAAATAAAATTTTAAAGGAATTAGACTATGATTCTTTAGAACTTTTTGATCTGCGTAATATTTATGATTTTCTGGAATTTTTATGAATTTTTGAAATATTTTAATAAAATAATATTTTAAATAATTTTAAATTCATATAAAGTTACTTAAAATTAAAAATATTTACAAGAAAGTGAATTTAAATTATATGAAAATTTTCTAAAATCCATTTCAAGTAGACTTATCTAAAAATTGTCGGTTTGAGTAAAATCTTGATTTTTATCAATTGTAAAAAAATTAAAAACGTACCAATAAATTTTTATTAACAGAAAATTTTAGATTTTTAAAATTTAAACTTTATATTAATTATTATAAAATTAGTAAGGACTGATATAATATCGCTAAATTTCAAAAAGGACTGATTTTGAATATTTAAAATATACTGAGTGAAAGGTTACTATTTGGCTTAATAATTCAGCCGACATTTACTATGCAAAACATTGTGCATGTACAAAATTTTCAAAAGATACACAGTAACCAGGATTGAATTTTCAAAAGATGCACAGTACTTTTATATTAAAATAATGGAACGCATAGTAATTTTCCTTCCTATAAATACCGAAGGAATTCTTTTTGAGAATTCACAGTTTCAGATTAAGTTTTCTTAATATAGTAGTGCTAGTGAGATAGTGGTGGAAGTAAGAGAGAGAAATAAATTTTTTTGGAAGAAGATTCTGCTAAAATCCTAAGAATACCTCTCTTTTATATTTTTTAGGGTTATTTTCATATCATTTTTAGAAATCTATTATTATACTGGAAATAATATTATTTTAAGTTACTATTCTAAATAGTAAAATAATATTTGAATAGTAAATTACTATTTCAATAGTAAATTACTATTCAAATAGTAAATTACTATTTACTGTTACTATTTACCTTTACTATTCATGTTTTACTATTTACTGTTACTATTCATGATTTACTATTTATCGTTACTATTCACAATTTACTATTTTCCATTACTATTCACATTTTAATATTTACTATTACTATTTATGATTTACTATTTACTTTTCACTATTCACTATTCAAAATTTACCATTTCCGTTTTAAGTAGAAATCTTAATTTTCATCTTATAACTATATTAAAGTGAAATTGGTATATTTTAGAACTCAGAGACGAGGCGCGCATGGACTTTCCATAACGAACCAAGATACAAGAGGTAAGGGGAGTGGGATAGGAATATAATATGAAAAGACATAAGAATAATGGGAGGAGTCCCCTACTCCTTTAAAATTTAATAATATTATTATTTTAAATAATAACTGTTTAATTTTAAAAAATTTATAATAAATTTTAAATTGAGTATCTTGTGTAACTTGATCTGAATACCTATGCAAATACCTGGATAACCTATGCGAACTGGACTAAACCTATGCAAGGACTTGGACTATTATGACCTGTATGGACTGAACTATACCTATGCGAGGATTGAACTATATGGACCTACATAGATCTATACGAGGAATGAACTATAAAGACTTAAAATTAATCTTATTAATCTAAATAACTATTAAAATTTGAATTATATTTATGACTGATATTTAGTTGATTTGATTTGATTATAATTAATAATATTTGATTTTGATTAATGATATTGTGATTTATAATACTAGACTGTGATTAATAATATTTGTGATTTGATGATATTTGATTGTGATTGATGATATTACAATACTTGATTGTGAATGATGAATGATTGATGACCTTGTGATATGGAGTTTGAGCATATAGCAAGCATGACGGAAAGTTAAAACCCAGTAAGAATTTTCTTACCTTACTCTTTAAATTTTTATTCTTAGAGAAAGTATTTTATCATTATTTTAGTCTTTTATTTTTTCTTAGAAATAATTTTCATTGACTTTATTTTTAATTTCTAGAATAAAATCTAGTATTAGAAAGAAGCTATTTTATGAAAATCAAAGGTTGAGATAATTAATTCTTGAATTAACGAAAATTTTTATAGTTTTAAATATTCTTAGTTAATGATTTTATATATATATATATATATTTTCTTTTAGAAATCAGAAATTTAAATTGGTTTTCCCTAATGAAATAACTAAAGGATATTTTGTTATAGTCGAGATTTCTAAACTCAATCTAGTTAAGATTCAAATTTGGAACGATTATGTAAATATATGAAGTTTTTTAAGAGAAAGTTTTGAGATATTTAAGGCTTAAAAACTCAATTTTGGTGAGATCTGAATTTGAAGACTGTATTAAATTTGTTTCCGTATAATAGAAGTTCAAAGAAGAACTTATGGGAATGTACAGTTTATTGAGATGATTTTGTGAACCTTTATGGTATTTAATAATTGAGTTTCTAAAAGTCTTAACCAAATATGTGAGTAGTTCATGCATCATGAATCATTAAAGAGAAATGAGATGTGATATTGCCTGGGGACGGATTATAGAAACCGAGGATACATTAGAGGAGGCTTAATTGTGAGCCTTGGGATGAGAGGGTGTGAAAGGGTGCTTCAGGTGACCTGGGGTCGCTCCTTAGTGTCGGGTACTTTCACAATAAAAACTTTCTCAGTCTGACTAGTCTCTAAGTATTTCCACGCCAGTTGAGCTGTTCATATGCTACAAAGGCATTTATGTTATTATCCGGAATTATGGAATAGTGTAAACTCCAAGTTGGCCCAGTGCAAATTAAAATTTAAAGGGCCCACATGCATAAACTAAATGAGATAGTATTAAAAGCATTACATGTCATACATATGATTGTGATATTCTGTATAGATGATTGTGAATGAAAGTATGATTGTGAATGAAAGTATGATTGTTATGTGTATGAGAACCCTATATTTATAATTAATTATGTATGAAATTTTGAATGATATTAATTTATTAATTTGTGAAAACCTTTATGCTTATGTCTTATTTGTAAAGTATTATATTCTGTTTCTCACTCCTTCTTGTTTGAATTTTGTGTCCAAAATATATGTTATGTGATATATAGCTAGTGGTTCAAGATGGAAGGATATGTAATTACAAGAGGGTAAAGTGGTCTCATCCTCAATCAGGTAGATGAAGAGATATGACAAGAGTAGGATTCCAAAACTCGATGATTCAAGGACTAAAATGATTAGTCACATTTGTAGTAGAGGTATAGTTTAGTTTTACCTTGTTTTATTACAATATCAAGTTAGATAATTGTAATAAGGTAAAGGTTAAACTTTGATAAACTTTTCCATCCGGATATAATACTGTAATGATTTATCACTTATGATTTCTATAAATTATTTTATCATTATGGACAAATATTGAAAGACAATATTTTTTTTACTTTCAATATTCAAAAGAAATCAGATGTATATACGTCCTTGTATACGCGAGATAAAGAGTGATAAATATGTATATCTTTCTAAAAGTTTTTTTTATATCTCGTATATATAAGGGGGTGTTACAGTATACACTTGATTTTTATGAAACATGACTTTTTTTATGTATTGGTGCCTTTGTTTTCTTGATCTTTATGCTTTTCTTTGCTATTTATGAATGTTGATTTGTAGTTCTTGACTTCCTCGCTTGTGATACTAATGTAGTGTGTTTATTATTTCTAAGAATTCAAATTTGAATGCTATATCCCTCGGTCGGGATTTTAACGTAATGAAACTTGTTGTTATTCCTTTGATCAGGATTTTAGGGCTTAACGTAAGAAAGTTTGTTGTTCTCCCTTGATTAGGATTTTACGGCTTAACGTAAGAAAGTTTTTCGTTCTTCCTCGATTGAGATTTTAAGACTTATCATAAGGAAGTTTTTCCGTTATTCTCTTAGTCGGGATTTTAGGACTTATTAAAAAAGAAAACTTGTCATTACTCCATCGATTGGGATTTTAAGACTTAATGTAATAAAATTTGTTGTCTCCTTCAATCAGGATTTAGGACTTAACATAAGAAACTTTTGTCGTTACTTTCTTAGTCGGAATCTTAGGACTTATCATAAGAGAAAAGTTGTTGTTACTCTATCGATTAGGATTTTAGGACTAAACGTAACAAAGTTTTGATGAGCTAAATTGTACTTGTATTATTGTTATTTTGATGGGTCTAATTAAAACCTCTCGGGAGAAAAATCTAGTAGGAAAAAACCTGTCGAGTAGGAAAAAAGTGCTCTAGTTACATTCAACTATAATACATCGTTAAATGTGTAGCGTTCCATGTCCGCAAGATATTTCTTCCTTCTAACTCTTCAAGCCGGTATGCTCATTTACCGATGACTTCTCTTACTCGGTTGGTCTTCCTAGTTGGCTATTAGCTTTCGATCTTCTCTGACTCTTCTATTGTTGTTTGTTATTCTTAAAACTAGATCTCTTCTTTGAAAAGGTCATGGCTTGAGCAGAGTGTTCCACTTTTGAGTAGATTTCTATTTGAAGGCTTGTATCTTGATGTTGGCTATGTCTCGCTCTTCCAGATTAAGGTCCAGGTCTTGTCTTTCTGCGTCATTTTTTCTTCATCATAGGAGGTTCTTCTGAGAGAGGGCTCTTCTAGCTCAACAGGAATCATTGTGTCTACTCCATATGTGAGGTGAAATGGTATTTCGTGGGTCATCGAGTGAGAAGTTATGTGGTAAGCCCATAGGGCTTCTGGTAGTTCTTCTTCCACCTTCTATATGCTTGTCCTAGTCGTCGCTTTAGCTCTTTCAGGATAACATTGTTAGCGTCTTCAGCTTGTTTGTTTATTTAGGGATGCTTTACTAACGAAAATTTGTGTTTTATGCTTGAGTTTTTGTAGAACTTTGTGAAGTTTTTATTTATAAAGTGTCATTCGGTTTTCGAGATGATAGTATCAAGGAGCTCATGCTTGCAAATGATGTTTCTCCGGGTGAAGTTTTATACTTTGGATACAAAGATGGTGGTGAAAGGCTCAGCTTATATCCATTTTATGGAAAGGTCTATGGCCACTAGTAGGTACCTTAATTGCCCTTTTCTAGTGGATAGGGTCCCAAGATGTTTATTACTCATGCGTTGAATGGCCAGGGGAAAGAATTTCGTGCAACGACTCAAGATGGTTGTGTATTCTGTTAGCATTTCTTTGGTAGGATTCACACCTTCTGATGAAGTTAAAGTAATTTGAGTGTAGAGTGGGCCAGAAATTCTGCCAAAAGGACCCTGGCACTCATCTGTGGTGTCCATAGATTCCTGAATGGAGTTTTTGCATTACGTACTCTACTTGTTCTTTGTTGAGGCATTTAAGGAGTGGTGGTGTGAACCCCTTCCTATAAAGTTGTCTTTCTATTAGAGTGTAGTTAGTCAATTGCGTTTATACCCTCTTGGCCTCAAAGGGATAGGTTGGCAGAGTTCCCCTGGTTAAGAAATCCATTATTGGGGTCATCCATGTCTTCTCCCAGGTGCGACAACGATCTCATTTACTTGTTCTTTATTCTTGATAGTGAGTCATTGATGTTACCTATAAGAGTGTCTTCAGGTTCTTTGTCTTTTTTGTGCTGGCGAGCTTGGATAGTAGATCTGTTCTTTCTTTTTATACTTGGGCAACATGTGCAATTTGAAACAACTTGAATCTTGCCATCAGAGTCTTGACTTGGGATAGATATTTGGAAAAGATGGGATCTTTTGCTTGGTAGGCTCCCTCTACCTGTCGGTGACTAACTATGAGTCGGTCTTCACTTGTATGCATCAAGCCCCAAAGTCAAATGCCATTCACAACCCAGTGATGAGTGCCTTGTATTTTTCCTGATTATTACTTGCTTTGAATAGGAATCTCAATGACTCTTCTATAGCAATGTCGATTGGTGACTCGAGTATTATTCCTGTTTTGCTTCCCTTCTCATTTGATGACCCATCGACTGAGAGGGTCTATAGGGCGTACTTTACGTCATATTCTTCCTTATCATCTCCTAATTCTGCTATGAACTCTACTAAAAATTATACTTTGATAGCTCCTCTTGGTTCATACTGGATTCCATGCTTAGAGAGCTCTTCGGCTTATGTGACCATTCTTCCTGCTAGTTCAGACTTTTGTAGAATTTTATTGATGGGTTAATTGATCCTAACAATGATTCGATGACTATGAAAGTAGGGTCTTAACTTCCGAGCAGCGACCACAAGATTGTGTAAACTTCTCTACTCTTTGGTATCTTGTCTCGGCTCCCTATAAAGTTTTGCTAGTAAAGTACATTAGTCGTTGGATTGCCCATTCTTCTTGTATTAACACAACGCTGATGACACTTTCCTCAACTAAGAGATAAACAATAAATTTCACACCCGGGTTTGGCCTTGTCAGGATCGGGGGAGAAGCCGGATAGGCTTTTAAATCTTCAAAGTCTTTTTTTCACTTTTTGGTCCACTGGAAAGTATCTGACTTTTTTAGCACTTGATAGAAGGGCATAGACTTTTCTGCAAACTTATAGAAGAATCGGGAGAGGGTTGTGAATCTCTCAGTGAGGCGTTATACTTCCTTAACGTTTTATGGACTTTGAATCTTTAGGATGGCTCGACATTGATCTGGGTTGGCTTTTATGACTCTATATGTCAGCATATACCCCAGGAATTTACCACCATGGACCCTGAAGAACACTTATCCGGGTTGAGGTGTACGTTGTGTCTTGTTAGCTTTGTAAATGTCTCTTCAAAGTCTTTGGTGTGATCTTTCGCGTGTTGGTTTTTACTACCATATCATCTACATACACCCTTATATTCCTACCAATCTGATTAGCAAAGATTTTTTCCACTAACTCTTGGTATATGGCTCTAGCATTCTTCATCCCGAAGGGCATTACCCAATAGCAATAATTTGCTTTTATGATGAAGGTGGCTTTCTCTTTGTCCCTCGAGTCCATTCGTATTTGATTGTACCCAAAATATCCATCCATCAAGCTTAGGACCTGATATCCTGAGGTGTCATCTACCAAGCGATCAATGCTAGGTAAAAGTTAAGGGTCTTTGGGGCATACCTTATTAAGGTCAGTGAATTCAATTCACATTCTCTACTTCTTGTTTGCTTTCTTTACCATTACTACGTTTAAGAGCCAGGTTGGGTATCTAACCTCTTAGATGAAGTTAGCTGCCAAGAGTTTGTCAATTTTTTCTTTTACAGCTGCTCTTCTGCCAAGCCCTAGTTTACATTGCCTCTGTGTCATCGGTTTAGCCTATTTGTCCATATTCAGCGAATGGTAATATGACTTTCGGGTTAATTCTAAGCAGGTCGGAGGGATTCTGTGTGAATAGGTTGACATTCGCCTGAAAAAGGTTGATTAATGCTTCTTCTAGGTTCTGATCTAGCATTACGCTAAGTCGGGTACACTGACTGGGGCTTGTTCTGATCTACACCAATTTCAAGGACTCTACTGGTTGAGGTCGTTCATGTTTCTTTTCGTCACTAAGGTCAAACCTGGTTTCAATGTCTTCTTCCACAATGAAGGTCTCTCTTGGTTGAAGACTTTCATGGTAGCATTCTTGAGCTATCTTAAGGTCAGTTTGAACAACCTCGATGCGTCCATCTCTGAGTGGAAATTTCATTGTAAGGTTGAGAGTGGAGACGATTGCATCGAGTGTATTAAGTGTTGGGCGTCCTAGTATAGCATTGTAGGAGCTGGAGATGTCAATTACCAGATATTTAACCATGACTTCCTTGCTATCTTCCCTTGATCCAAAGATCATTTTCAGCTCTATGTACCTCATGACTTATATTGAGTCCCCCGTGAAGTTGAGCAGTGCTTCATCGTACCTTTTAAGCCAAGTGTGAGGTAGTTTAAGTCGATTGAAGGCCTTCCAATAAAGAATATCTATGGAGCTTCCTTGATCTACTAAAACTCTCCCAATGATGCATTCTACTAGATCCATTACAACCATCATCAGTTTGTCTTTGTCTGGAACTCCTACAAAGAGACCTGAGTTGTCAAATGTGATAGCCCTATTCCCTAGAAAATAATGTATAGAGTTGACTTGCCCTTCTCCTCATGATACGCCAACTCTGTTCCTTGGGAAACCATCAGAAATGATATGTATGACTCTTTTTCTATCACTTCTTATGTCTTCTTGCCTTCGAGATCAAGAACGCTCAAGCTCCTACTTAGGGCGTTCGCGTGGTTGCAGTTCTACCTTTGTCGGTGATTCCCTTTCTCGCTTTCTCCTTGTTTCTTGTGGTGCCTCACTTCCTTGGTCAACGAATCTCTCCAAGTATACCTGTTGGATAAGGTGTTTCATCTGGTTCTTAAGTGACCAACAAGCATAATGTTGTGGCCAAATGTCCTATGGAACTTGCAGAACTTGGATCTGTCGAAGCCTTTTTCCTGTTCCCTGGATGGGGGAATTTTGAGCAATTCTATGCTATAAACGTCATGCATGATCGTGTCTTTCATGTTAGTGGGGTAAATGTATCATATTTTAGGTTTAGGGTTTAGGGTTTAAGGTTGGGGTAGGCTATAAGCCTTGGTTCTTTGTTTGGTTAAGGGCTCTTCTTTCATGTTTCTATCCTCATTACTCTATGCTTGAAATTTCCTACTCGTTCGGCTCCATGTTCCTCCTTGTTCATCTAAGGTACTGCTCTTTGCCTAAAATCATCCATATTGAGAGGGGTTTTTTTAGCTAGAGAGTCAAAAAATTTACCTAAGCTAAGATCTACTTTGGATTACGTGGAGGGCCACTTCTGAGCTAAGATCTCGGATCTATATGCCTTGTTCATTAAAGCGCTACATAAATTGCTTGAGTGTCACTCTTTGTTCCTGCTTCAGATTGACTAAACTATACGAAATTTACTGGACCGCGTGATTAGAGGCAAATTGGGTGAGGAATTTCTTCGTAAGTTCTACGAAACATGTAACATCTTGAATGTTAAAGTAAATTTATTTTTGCCATATGAGATTAATTAAACATTTTTGGAAATAAATTAAATTTATTTGAGTCTAATTAGGAATTTTTCCAAAATTATTATAAATTAATCAAGAATTATTTTTGAGGTAATAAATTTTAATAAATTAGATTTAAGTGATTAATTAGTACATTTAAATTTAGATTAAAAGGGTGATATTAAATTATAATTTACCAATGGTGAAGTAAAGTATATTTAATTAAAGTTTAAATAAAAGAAGGGTGAAATGACCTAGTTGCCCTTAGGGGTTAAAACACAAAAAATTGTAAATGGCTTTCTTCTTCTCCAACATGTGTACAAAAGAGAAAGAAACAGAATCTTGGAACTTTGCCATGGTCGTGAGACTTAAGCCTTAATT
Organism: Clitoria ternatea; assembly: GCA_037962975.1. Taxonomy (NCBI): domain Eukaryota; kingdom Viridiplantae; phylum Streptophyta; class Magnoliopsida; order Fabales; family Fabaceae; genus Clitoria; species Clitoria ternatea. The sequence continues at coordinate 267,972,472 of CM075671.1, forward strand.
GAAGGTCCATTGGTTGTCGAAACTTAAAATTGAATGCGTTTTTCGAGTCAGGAAAGTGAGATATGTCAATTGGTGGTTTTAATTGTGCATTTTCTCCTCTTTCTCTCACTAGGCCGAATTAGGGTATTCATGGGGGATTTCAATTGTTCTATCTTATGGCAAATTAAAGTTTAAAAAGGGTTCTAGATGAAGTGGGTGTTGAGGGTTAACTAATGGATTGTTGTTTCGGCATTGTTAGGTAACAGGTCAAAGGTCGGAAGGCCGTTATCGGAAACAAGTTACGAAATGGAGGTTGAAAACGATGAAGGTAAGCTTCAAAAGTCCCGAAATTATATTTGAAACTAATTTGTTATAATTGGTGATGGTCTTGGCATTGTTAGGTTTGAACCGGGTGTCGGAACAACATTAGGTGAAAAGGGGAATTTCAAATTGGAAGCTAAAGTATGTTGAGATAAGCTTCGAAAACATTATGAATATGTTTAAAGTCATTTTGGTTAAGCAGCCATTAGTTTCAGAAGCTAGATTATTGATCCCTATCTCGATTTGTTGGAATTACAGATACCAGGCATAATTGACGGCAAAATCAAGTGTTCAAAAGCATGGAATCGAGGTAAGAGGGTGCCTAGAGTCTTAATTAATTTAGAATTGATTACTGATTCCTATCGAAGTTCAAAAAAAGACGTGAACGTTAATTATAATTATTTAATAAGGTTATATATAAGAATTGTGGTGAAATTGTGAAAGTGGAATTAGTGAGAATAAGGAATTGAAATTGTTATGTCTATGGTGTATGATTAAGAAAATGGGATGATTAATTATAAATGCTTGATAAGCTTTGAATAATGAATTGTATGTGATTAGAGATAAATTCACATGAGCTGTAATGATCGAGTATGATTGCAAGTATATGGTGTTGGCTTACACAACATTAGTTGATTATATATGATGATGATGGATATTTATATATTGCATAATGATGATGATGATGATGATGATTATATATATATAATGAATTGATATGATGAAATAAGCATGAGTAAATAATGTATGATGATATTGATGTATGTGAAGTTATGTGATTGGATGACGGTACTTTAATATATATTGATGATATGATGAGTTTATACATAATTGATAAATTATGAACATGTAATGATGAATGAATTGATGATGAGAAATGGTGAGTTGATGAAATGATGATGACTTTAGAAAGTAGTATTTGATATGATGTTGATTGGTATTGTTGTAATGTATCACGATGATGATGTGAATATATATATATATATATATATATATATATATATACTTATCTATGTGTAAATAATGAAATACTTGGTTGAACTTTTGTTATTCATGATATTGAGAAGCAATACGATGTTGACTTGAGTAATGTAAATCTAGTGATGGATGATATTATTGCCTGAGTAGCTAATTTATATATCCCAAGGTGATGGCTTTTATGCCGAGGATTATTTAATGATGATTTCGATGATTATATGCTATTTATGCATGTTGTGTGGTAGGGACAACCATTCGGTATAGTTTACCCCTCATTTTTGGCTCCCGTGGTTGTTAGTAGCCCAGTTGAGCTACCTAGTGGTCAAGTAAAACTCAGTGGTTAAGGTGGGGAGTCAGGTGGGCTCGGTGGACCAAGCGAGTTTATGGGATATTAGGTGGATTCTCAGCTGATGACTAATCCTTTTAGTATCCAGATACTAGAGTTGTATTATTATGATTAGTTGAGAGTCAGTGGTGACAATAGTTGATTTGATGTTGATTAGATTGATAATGAGATGATGTTGATTAAATTGAAGATGAATTGGATGTTAGTTGTACTTTACATGATTTGACTAAATAATGTATGATAAATGTAATAGATTGAGAAAGGTGAATTATACATGAACTATAGAGTTAAATTACTACAGTGAATGATATTTGTTAATAAGTGATGAATAATGGGTTATTATGAATTAAGCTTTAAACAGTTGTTTGTACCTAAGTTGTGTTGATGATTGAGATTGTGGTCTGAGAGTATATGTGATTGAATTAATGATTGAACCAGGTATTGGGATAAAATGTACTTATATTGGTAATCAAAGGACAAGAGGTGAAGGATTGATTAAATAAAAGTAAATTGAACATGATTTGATGTGATAGATAATGATAAAGGAGCTATGTGATGCCTGTACGTTTATTCTGAGTGGTTGGGGTGGAATGAGGAAATATATGTTTTATAGTTAAGAGTTAATTAATGTACATGGTTGTATGTAAAGTGATACCATAGTCTGAGTGGCTTGTGTGTGATAGTGAATAAATTGTAATAAATCAAAGAGTGATATAGTGGAAGGCACCTGTCACGCCTTTTTATATATCTTTAAATTTCTATATTAATTAATGATCTTCCAGCACTCACCCTTGTTGTTGTTATTTTTTTTAGTAAACAGTGACAGAGATATCATGGATACTGCGGAGGGAAGCACCAAGTGAACCGGGGAATGTCAAGGAAATGAGAAAAAGATTATGTAGAAAACATAATAATAATGCCAATTATTGATTATAAATTTGTAGCATGTTTGTTGTGATGTTTGATCATGATTGCGATGAGTAATTATCTTATGGGTGATATAGCTAGGTTCTGTTATGTGTATGTGTGTGAATGGCACTGAGCCATCGTATGATTAGGTTGATAATGATGCTATAATTGATGATAGGACTGCGTTGGATTGTTAGTGATGCTAGGGAAGTAAGATAATGCATGTGATATGGGAAATAGGCTTTTTGAGCCAACTAGATAGGTGAAAATGAGCTCGAACGGGGATCCAGAATCCCCGAAATATATCAACAAGACCCTAGGCATATTTATGATGTCTGTGTGCGAAGAAATTGGTATGTGCATTGTATTTAGGGTGGTTTAGTTGGTGAAACTACATGATGTTGGGTTAAATGCATTTTGGTGCATATCTTGCTTGTAGGAATGAATTTTTAAGCACAGACTGCTCTAGCAGGTCCACAATGGGGGAAAATACAGTGCTCACGAAGTTAAATGAGAACTGGAGTTGAATTGGGCAATATAGATGATAAGGAAGTTGACTAAAATTCTAGGTCTGTTATTCTCACCCAAGCGAGGCTGTGCTCGCTTAAGCGAGCACCTCTTAGAACAGGGCTTGGATGTCAGTATGATCTTGCTTTAGCGAGAGTTAACTCGCTCGAGCGAAAATAAGAAATGAGTTGTTATCCTCCTCGTTTGAGCGAGGTACTTGTGAATCGTTTCTGGTAGATTCTCACCTAAAAGAGAAAAGCTTGTTCAAGCGAGAGGCTACTGGTTCGCTCAAGTGAGAGACGGTTTGGCATGCTTATGTTTAAGGGTTGTAGTGAAGGTGTGAGCTGGTTCCAGGTGGCATAGCCTTCCAGTTCTTTATATTTATAACCAGGAAAAGCTTAAACGTGGAAAATTCTCCGTGATTTTCACTATACCTGGAATAAGTATTAAGAATTGATAAGGGGATGTCATAAAACATGATACACTCCTCGGGGGAATGTGTAAGAACCAGAGCGGAGTGCATTTGGTAAAGGTGGTAGGGAAGGTTCTGCGTAGGAGGGCGCCAGGCACCCCTGAGATGAGAAGGTTGTTTGTGAACATAGTGAGATGTTCTTTTGGACTGCCTCTTACATGATACTTTTTCATCATAGGCGGCTTGTAATGTAGTGGTGTAAGGGCTGCCATTAGAGCCTCTGTGAATGGATGTGCCCAGGCCTGGTCCTAGAATTTTATGGGTCCTAGACGACACAACAAATAAAGGCCCCTTAATATATTTTCTTAAGAAAATTTTTTTATTAAATAATCAAATCAACATTAACAAATTAGTAATAACTATTAAAAAATTAAACATTCTTTAACATAAAAATAATAAAAAATAAAAAAATTAAACAATTGACAATGACTATAAAAAAATAAAAATTGACCCTATAAATATAAAAATTAACAAAATATTGATATCAACATGAATAAAGTTCCTAAATAATGTATATAACAACATACATTACAACTTAATTAACAAGTGATTTAAAATGTGAAGTGAAATACATACCAATTTTATGATTTTCCAGTGTAATTATGGTAATTGAGATTTGAGAGGAGTCAAATCATCAAAGTAAAAAAATATAGCAACAAAAGAAGGGGAAATGAAAAATAATGGAACAAGAAAATATAATTCTTTCAGTTATATATATATTTACATTAATTTCTTGAATAATTGTTTTGTGTTTGTTAGTATTCCGCTACGGGACAAGCCATGAAACATTTAATTAAAAAAAATAAAGTTAGCAGGAAATCAAACCAAGACCCTTAAGGAAAATTTGTGTAACTTTACCATTAAACTGTTTAGACTATATTAAAATTTATTGATTTTTTTCTACATAAGCTAAACATTATTTATTTTGAGCCCCTATTAACAATGAGCCCTGGGTCATTGCCCTTGTTTCCAAGGCCTAGGGGTCGGCCCTAGATGTGTCAAATAGGGGACTAAAGGTTCTAGTCTGTCTTCTTTGGGTTTTGTAACTTGCGTATTATGATAATTAGAGGTCTCTCTCCTCTGACCGTTGGTTCCTCAGGTCTTCTTTTTTTTTTTCTCAACTCCTCTACAGTACACTACAGTGTTTTGATGAGAGCTAAAACCTCTTCTAATTGGTTGTCACTGTCCTAATGTCCTTCCTGATTTCCTCGAGTGTCTAATTCTTCTCTTTGGATAGTGTTGCTGCATATAGTCATCATCTTGTTCCTCCTTAGTGTTAGTCTTCCCCTGTGTGATGTGAGAACCGTTTTACCGGGCCCCTCAATAGGCGTCAAAATATTCACTCTGAGCATATAAAATACCAAACCCTAATTACTCAAAGAAAATAAGAATGTCACTTGAATTACAAAAGGAATTTTAATGTCTTATTTTTACAGCAAGAAAAGGATCTTCATTTCAGCCTAACATTCATCAATTAATGATAGTCTCCTAAGATTACGAATGAGTAAAAATATTTTCCTAAGATAAAACAGGAAACGAGGGACCCGACTCGGGGGAAATAATATCATACCGTGACGTGCAATAGACAACACACCATATTTGATGAGGAATGTTACATGAGAAGAACATGTGTGAGATAAATTCCCCGCTAGAATTACATAACGGGAAAGTTGGTAGCTGAACGATTTTTCTACAGAATAGAGCTTGTTGCACAGGAAGACCGTTATGGAGAACCCTCCATATGCAAGCCGAGGCAGTTTCGGGCACCATATCAACTTGAACATTTTGCTTTGGCTCCTCATTAATCTCGCGTCCCATAATCCTTTGGCATGCTAATTTTACAAAGTGTAGTCACATGAGCCCGATTCAAAAGGATTGTAAACTTCACAGTCCATTACTCACAAGAAACATTGCAACAAATCTTCCTCCCAATAGAAAAGGTTAAACGGGGACCATTCATGGCCATCATCGTTAAAGGTCAAAACTCCACATATATTTTTCGTTTTATAGTGAAGTTTTTCGAAAGTGTCCTTGAGGACACCTCCACGGCTTCCATTGTCAAGTCATAGTCTAACCTCGTTACCACCCCTGATTTCCCCTCACATGGTCCAATTTTTACAAATCCCTCCACCAGTGGGAGGCTAACGAGCTAATAGGCAATGAACCACAATTTTCTATCTCAGAATTTGTCTTTATCCACCATTTCCATTTGAAAATACATATGTAATTAAATTAAATATGTTAAAATTAAATTCTTCTATTTCCGATTATAAATACAAACAAAAGAAATTACTTTCATACAAATATACTAAAAATAATAGTTAGAAGTAATTATTTACATTAATGTTATCAAATATTTTATGCAATATCATAAAATACCTAGTTATTATATAAAACATTAGTTATTTTAAAAATATACATAACGATGACATATTTAATAGACAAACATTTAATCACATTAAAAATATATTTATCAACATATTTTATTAAAATTTATTTATATTTAAAATTGATTTGAGAGATTTTTAACTTCCTACCCTACACCAAATCCGTACAATAAAATAAACAATGGACACAATGAAGAAGGACATGCCTAATATAAATTTGCATGTTTCCGTAAGTCAAAGATTTCGATATTTCAAAGGACAAGAAAAAGCATGGTCCCCATGTAGTGTGTACAAGCGTGTGGGCAAGGGCAAATTTCCCACTGTAGCAAACTTTATTCTCAGGCTCGCATTAGTTTAATCTAACAAACCACAATGATTAAAGGCTTAAACCCATGATTAAGTAGCCAAAAACAAAGTCACTTGTCTGGTGAAAAAGAAGCGTGATACCAATAAATTGGATTATGGATGATCGTGGCCCCGACAACACTTGGTGGCGACAATGTTAGCTTCTAATTAAGTTTGACATGCAAATTCCATTCTCACCTAACGCTTCCTTTGGCGGTGTCCCTACCCACATACATGCCCAATTTTTACACATATCTGCTGCATGCTGCTTCATCTTTCTAATCTTCATTATTCTTAATTGTTTTCTTAGAACATTGCACTTGGGCGTCGGTGATTGTCCCAGGAAATACTTTGGAAAGTAACCTGTTTTATTTTATATGTTACAATCAAAGTCCCCAGTTAAATTTAAATTGTGTGAATACAAAAAATCTTTGCTGGGAAAGTTATTTCTACTGTAAAAATTCTTACAATGTCCTTATTATTATCCTATCACCTTTGTTGGTTACCGCAATTGCATCTACTTATATATATGTAAAGGTCTCTTACAGTAATCTACAAGTCAGATGTTAATGGGTTTTATTTGATTACGTGACATGGACCCCATTTGAGAGTGTAATTAAACCATGATAATTTTTATGAAAAGCAAAGCAATGATACTGTGCATAAAAATACATGTTTGTTATGATTTTTTTTTGACCCCGCTATCTAAGGAAGGGTGAAAAGTGGAACATTTCACTCTCAAGTGGTTTGTTTCTTTTTCTATGTTTATGTATGGTGAGATTTTTTTTCTATTATGATGATTATATATGCTGTCACATTAGAGGACCCATTGAGTTTGTTGAATCACTCCTGGGAATCTCTGTTAATTCCGGCAGTAATTGTGACGACAACTTGAAAACGATGGACTAGGAAACGCGATTATAGTTATATTCAAATTAATTTTGTGATCACAATGATTTAGTATATAGTTAATTGAACAGAGGTTTGACCTGAAGCAAAATAAAGAATAATAAAGCACCAACCAGAGCAAAACTTACTTGTCAATTTCTCTAGTACTGTGTTTGATTTGTAAAGTATTAGAATTAAAATTAGCAAAGTTCATTGTTTGTTGGAAAACATGAAAGCTCTATAGCCTATATGTTGATATATGCAACATGTGCAACTGGAATGGTTAAATAATTTCTTCAAAATTAATAGGAGAATGATAGAAGGTATGACTTTTTGATGAAGGAGAGCACTAGTCAGCTCTTTACTTTTTGGCTCTGTCATTTAAAAGTCAACCATAAAAATGCTTTTTGGGCATTAGCTTTCACAAAACAAAATGGAAATTGGTCTTAATAATTATATAATGATATTTTACACATACAGCTATGCCCCCTATCCAAACACACGCTATATAGTTCCTTTAGTACATAAGATTGAGTACCAAAATTTAGGTACTTCTTTGTTTTACTTAATATTGATTCCAACAATTCCACACGCCCACACGTAGCGTCCAGAGGGAAAAGAGAGAAAAGGACACAATATATGAACTGGACTAACAACCCACCCTGGTGTCTTACGATTAATCAACAAATTAATGTAAAATAAACTGAACTGTATCGTGTAACAGTCAAATATTTGCAACATGCTGCTAATTAAGTTTAACTGAAGCATGAGGTGCAGCATAATGATATCTTATTTCCTCCCTTAAAGTATATGTATATAAATGTAATATTTATTAATGAGTGTGAATCAAATGATATTTTATGATCCATCGATAAATCACTCGCTATAAATTTAACGTTAGAAAAAAAATAATCAATGCCTCTTATGGTAGATACTCTCTAGTTCTCGTTCTCATACAAATATATATCGCACCAAAAAGTAATGAACAAATTCATGTGCCGCCGACAGTGCGGAAATTAAACAGTTCACAACTTGTTTCATGCAATAACCCAGCAGTATAATTTATCTCCGTGTGGCTCGCTCATACAGCTCTGAAATGGTGGCCTTCGTCCTTCATTAATTTGACCCCATATCAAAGTACTTGACTACTTGTCATTCTCCCAAAACAAGTACACATCTATAATTTCCATCTAACATTTATAGTAAAACACCACAGCATATCAATTATCAATTCCATCACCAACCAAATCGTAATAATGCTAATGTACCAATGAAATCATGTGAGTTATCAAATATAGATAGTTAATTCTAGTAATATATACATATATATTTTGATAACATTCGAAACATCAAAAACTTAAAACAACTCACATATATAGATCATATGTGTCTTATAGAAAACAACAAAAAAAAAAACAAAAATGATGTGTGATTTCAATCTCTTTGACCCTATATCTCTTTCATTTTCCATATTAATTTTTGGCCATTCCCATCTTCTGAACTACTTTGAGAGGGTATATGTATGTGGTTCCCATTTGGTTTTGGCAGAGTATGAGTCTGTTCACCACAGCTAAGCATTTGGTAGTTGGTACGTTGGTACACGTTCATGGACTCATTGTACGGTAATTGCCAGGAGTACACACTTAGATGGAGGGGGGGTCAACTATTAAGACTCAATATAGACATATCGTTTTCAGAAGAAGAAAAAAATCAACTGAAAATTCGAGAGAATGAATGGAAGAAAGAGGAATGGAGATATTCATATATGATTGAGCTGTATATAGAATTCAATTGGATGTACGTTGATGGCAACCGATCCAAGTGGATATATACGTACGTACCTTCAATGTGGAACATATGCGTATGGCTAAATTTATATTAGGGTAATCTTGATCTCTACTTAATCTCTATTATTTTCTTTCCCTTCATTCTTTTCCTTAAAGACAAAGCATCATAAATTGGACAAGTTTTCTTATAACAATTCCACGATTAAAGATGACGCATTTTTATCAACATACAAATAAATAGTTATGACTCGTTATAATAATAATAGCATTGAATGAAAGTAGAAATTGTTTACAACATCTCAACCTCAAATGATTTTTTCTTTTGTTATTAACATAACGGTTGATCTAGGCGCCCTGATCTACATGCTCAGTGATATTGAATTTAGAATTACTACAAAACAACTGATAAAATGTTGATCCAATTTGTTTAAGGATTTAATTTTATAGTCTTGAAATCATGAGTTGAAATTCTCCTTATGTGAGAATCTTGTTGATAGATGATTTATAAAAACTTTTATATATGATCTTAATTTGTTTTGATCATAATAAGTCTTCATAATTCAATTTATCTAAACTTTTATAAAAACAAATAACTGAAATAATATATAATCAACTAACTCAACATGATAAAAAAAAAGAGAGAAATACGAGTTGATTTAAATATTTGTATTCATTTGAATTAAAAGGTGTATAGATCATTATTAAATTGAGTATCACATCGTCAACTTCAATAACTTCAACATCTATTAGAGACTTGATCTATCCAGTATAGTGGTCTGGACTTTAACCTCTCTGTCCGATATGGAGATCCGATATTATCTTCATAGCTTCAGTGGAATTTCAAGGTCTTGTAGTTTGTTGCCCAATCACACTTGTTTAACACGTTGTGGGGCGGAATAAAGTACTTCTTGTAAAGACATTTTGATATTTAAATTAGTATGGTACACTTGAGCTCAAGCATAAAGGTATATTGAACATATATACATAATAAATGCATGGTATTCATAGAAGTCAATAAATGATACCTTATAACAATGCATGTGCTAGTAATTTAGTTTTCCATAAATTACTAGGAAAGTTGATACGGACGTAGACATTCCTAACACATCTAAAGGTGTTCATCGCTATGCCCCACTTTAAAAGTCATGGTAATATTAGTCATATCCTCGTTTATTTTTATAAACATATTCTTTTTTATTTTTAAAATTTAAATGTAACTTGACCGTCGTATTAGTCATTTTGTGTTTAATTTTTGTCTTTCATGCCAAGTTTTTTAATTAAGACTTTCGGTTTTTAAAATTAAGCTAACTGAATCTTTGCATTGATTTTTTTTTCTAAAAAATCTTTTCTACTTGAAACTCATTAAACATAATTTGAAACTTCACTTGAATATTTTTATGAATTTTCTCAAATATAACTCTCATTTTCATTAAAACATACAAAATCCTTCAAATTTTATCAAAATTTTACTAACTTAAAAAAATACTATATTGCTTCATTTATTTCAGTGCAGTTTTAAGAGTGAAAAATATTTACAAACTATTACAGTTGGAATCGAAGGATAAATTGTTTAGAAGGGATTTTTAATTTGTGGCACAGATTTTATTTACTCCCCTCACCAGAGTCAATTGGGTAGAATATTTGAGAATCGATGAACAAAGCCCGCCGCTGATCCAATGAAAGGATAAAAAAAGAAACATCACTCAACAAAGCACTACCACATCCTACAATTACAAGCACAATCTCAACAAAACCTACACAATGGAAAACTTCACCCCCTCAACAACAAAAGAAAACCCAATAAGCATAGAAATCAAACTCAATGAAACCATTTGTCTCTACGAGACACCAACCCAACAGAGGAAGAGAGACACGAAAGAAAACACAACAGTGGTGATGATGATTGGCATTCCATCATTAGCCTCTGATTCTCATTGGGGCAGTGGTTGAGATGGCGACGTGCATGAAAGGGGAAGAGGGAGGGATCACAGAAAGGGAGAGGCATAGCAGGCAACATGCGATAGGATTAGTGGAAAGCATAAACAACCGAAAATAGAAAAAATGGATCAAGTGATGATGCGTGAAGGACAAATAATTTTCAGGTTTCAATATACTCTTGTTTGAAAGAAATGGTACTTATGTCTATTCCATGAAATAAAAAATACAACTTTCTCACTTTATTTTTATCTTATTTTAATCTATCCAAACACTTATATTTCTCTTTAATTTCAACATATTATTTTTTCATTCATTTAATTTTTAGTCAATTTATTTCCTCTCAAACTTTCCCACTCGCAACCTATAATTCTTTAGAAAATTCAACAAATAATAAGACTCTTCTTGTAAAATGAAAAATGAACTTGATTTTTTTTAACTACGGGTATCCTTCTTTTGCGACAATTTTGTTTGAGGTTTAGTTACAATTAAGATCATTCATCTCTCTCGATAAATGTATTTAGTAGGATCAAATTTGAAATTTTTTCTACAATCTCAACTTATATTGATAACTGAACCATCAAATTAAATAAATTTTAAAAAAAATAAAAGAGATCTTATATCTTCATAATCAACATTTTGGGCACGTTCATTCAGCACGTCATTTATTTATTTATGTATCACACCACGTACTTATAGCATCTATCACAAACATGCAGATCTTCTATTTCTATTTCTTTATAGGGTTACATCATTTTCTAATTAAATGTTAAAATGAACCTAGACGTGAAACAAAATTAATTTGTATAATTTTCCGACACAGTCGACATTATGTTAATTGATGCACATCTTAAGAATCTTTAAAGATTAGAGGTTTAAATTTTGATAAGGATTAAACGAAAGTAGAAGAGAGATAATAAAATTAAAGGGGACAATGAGGAGTGAAGAAAAAAGTGAAAAAAAAGAAAATATTTGGCCGGAGTTGAATGTCGGTACGACCGTACAATGCATGGAAGAAGACAACAGGCTGTATGGGGAAAGGCGGAGAGAGAATGCCAAAGATCTCACACTCAGACCACATCTTTCTGAGAGGCCCTACCTCAGATTTCCCCTCTGACCCTCACAGTGTTAAGACCAATGCCATAGACACATATGGAGCAAGACTTGACATACCCTTTCTCAGTTACCCTATCTCATTAATGTCCAAAAATAATAATATCACTCCATTTTCATTTCACTCATGTATATCAGGCTAAAATTTAGATTATTTTAAAAAAATAAAATTAATATTAATATTTAAAATGTCACTTGATTAAGAGCACGTTTGGGGATTGTGTTCCAACAGAGTTTTCTTCATTAAGTGAGGGGAGGTTTTTGATCCTACGATTCAACGCAGTTTTGATTGTTTCGAACGGCATAAAGAATTAATATCAATCTTTAATTTTTTACTTCAACTCAACTTCCTTTTCCTAACTGCAAAAGAAACACCCTCTAATTCATTTGTTAACTATAGATACATTTTAAAACGAATATCAAATCTTTGACAACAGGTGGATATTCCTGTACTACCCCTTGTTGGTCCCAAGGAATGGAGGAGGCTAGATTAGCCGAAAGATGGTTATCGGTTTAAGGACGTAAGGTGCCCCTGTTTTTTCAGGGTAATAAGGGGAATATTTTATTAAGGGATGATAAGTTTTTTTCATTCATCCGCACCTTATTAAATCTTACTTTTTTGGTGCTGACTAGCTACCTGGTTTGAATGCCGCGAACCAAATTATTAGATCTGTACCTGGGAAAGGATAAGAAACGAAGAGTAGTGCGGATATTGCATGAAATGTTGGATGGAACATGGATTCTTACTATGGAGATTTAAAAATACTATATATTGACAGCTTTCTAGTAGGCATTCATCGAACATGGAAAGTACGAATTCTGTAGAGTGGATAAGAGATCTTAAGATATTTTAAGATACAACATTCACTATTACATTAATTTCTCTAGCTAGTAAATGGCGCACGATCGATCATAAATTCGTCTTGTAATTTATGACTGCATGTTCTCCCATTAATGCCTGTCTTCCTTTCTTTTCTTTTTCAATAAGCCCGGGGTTTAAACATTTTGATCTTGTGACAAATTTCAAGTGTAGTTTTGTGAGTTGTTTTTTATTTAACGTAATTTTTAAAAAAATATTTATTTTCATCTATTATTTTTAAATTTTAAGAAAATATTTATTATTATTTTTTCTTATTATAGCCTTAATCTTTTAATAAATGATTATAATTAAAATGTAGGTTAAATGGAGATTAATAGTTACGAATAACCTCAAATTCAATGCTAAAACCTTAAATTAGTGTATAACTTTACAAAATGACCTCCCATTGTGTTCCTCTTAGTATAAAATGATCTTTTGCGATGTTAGTAACTATTTAAGATTTTTAAAATCCCATCCACTAAAATATATGATTTATATAATCTTATAATAAACTTGAGAGTTTATTCTAATAGTTGTCTTTATTAAATAAAATATTTAAATGAAATTTGTGTTCTAGTCAAAGAAAAATGTTATAACTTCAGTAAAAGATAAGAGTCTAACTCAAAAGATTAGTCTTTTAGGTAAATTTTCTCGACTAGTCAATATCACATCAAATTTCATATTTCTACCGATGTAGATTCATAACAAAAAAACATCAAAAACTTTTAATTTTACCTATGTTTTTCCAATGATTTTGATGTATTCAAAGTAAAGAAATTTGCATTGTTAAACAATTATGTTAGATGTCCCTATCAATTTTTTAAATTATGATTATGTCCCTTATTAAAAAAATGTTAGTTTTAGGTCTTTATAAGTTCCTTTGTTACAAAAATTGATACCTACTGTTAACTTCTTTCTGTTAAGTGTGAGCAAACACTGACACATGTCATAAACTAATTAATTAATATATTAAAGTTTCAATAAATCTCGTATTACCTTTGTCCCGTCTTATCTCTTCTTCATCCCCTCCACCTCGCAACCTTTTCACCACTTATTTTCTCTCTTCTTCCTCCTCACCCCGTCACAACCCTATCATTTCCTTCTTCATTACCAACCCCATCAAAACCAATCTCACATTTGTAAACCGCTAACCACTAGTAGCCACTGTTAGAGCTAGCAAGATGAGGTTGTCCTGATGGCCCAAGCTAGCTCGCCCACAAAATGTGTAGGTTTGAGCATCCTAAAATCGAAGTCTAAATTAGTGAATGCCTTTTTGGCCTGCCTGTAAAAAGCCTGCACCCACTGCGGGTCGAACGAGCTCAATCTTTCTTTTGTAAAACTACAAGGGCGACCAAAAAAAAGTTTGGCATGCACCTTATAAAATCACATTTCAAATATAGGTATTTTGGGTTTTTGTTTCTAGAGAAGGATTTTATAAGGATGGTTGTGGTGAAGAAGATTAAATTGTGTTAAAGGATATGAGGGGGTTCTAATTTAGGTGGAGATAAAGAAAGAGAAAGGGGAAGGGAAGAGGTCAATGTATTTTAGAGTTTTTATTTTACTTAATAAATTATTTTATTAATTTCTTCCATGTGTTAGTGTCACTTAGAAAAACTAGAGACTAATTTTAGTTACAGTGAAAAATCTAGGGTCATAAAACTAACAATATTTTACAAAGACCTTTGCCTAACTCCAAAACTTTAGATGGATCTCTGACATATTTAACTCCCCTTTAACCATGTTATATGTATGATAAATACACTAATATATACAAACTTGATAACCTAAAATAAATTTTTTTGAGTTTATGTTTAGATTTGGAGAATCTTTGTTGCATTTAAACTTTTTATTTGGGATTAGATTATTACAAATGTTATTCTATTCATGGACCTCGTTTGGAAGAGTGTGAAAATCGATTTTTTTCAAGTGAAAATAATTTGTTATCGCATATTATGTTTGTAATTTTTGTAAAAATAAATTATGATAGTTGATTTTTCATTTGAGAGTGTGTCTAGTCTAGTCCCAAAAACATATAGAGTATTTATTGTTTACTTCTCTCAACGAAATTAAAGGCCTTCAATTGTGATTAGGCCAAATAGAATTAAATTCAAAATTCAAATATTCTGATAGCACCTTCGCACTGCATTTTTTTCAATTGGAGATCAACATTAATAGACTTTCTCTTCTTCCTTGTGAACTAGAGTCATGGTCTTTTAGTGGTGAAGTTGTGTTGGAGGCATTATTCAATATTAAATGTTGGTCTCATGCACCATTTACTATATGTACCATTCATCTCTTTTTGGACAATATATCAAAATTTTGTTTTTATTGGTCATATTTTGATAACCCTAGATAAAAACTAAATGGACACTATAACCAATTGTAAAGTCCTTGAAAACAAAAAGACGACGCACATATGAGTAAAGCTGACAAAATGGGTCGACTCGCATGGATCGGCCGAACCCGTTATCAAAGGCATTGTGCATGAGCCTTAAAAAGAAATTCAAAGTTAATATTTTAAAAAAATCCCTATAGTAAAAAAATTGAAAAAAGTGGATTGAGTGTGAGTCGACCCGCACAGGCCTGGGCGGCCCGAGACCTTTGTTAAAAAAATTTGTTTGGAGCTTAGGAGGGAACTCCAAATTCTTTTAGGGTTTAGGCCTGTACTAGTAGTTAATGCTTCATTCATTCAAATTTTCAATTGTAGTATAAAAACAAATAGACATATTTTTTACA
This sequence comes from Clitoria ternatea, assembly GCA_037962975.1. NCBI lineage: Eukaryota > Viridiplantae > Streptophyta > Magnoliopsida > Fabales > Fabaceae > Clitoria > Clitoria ternatea. Next base: position 267,988,034 of record CM075671.1, read on the forward strand.
AGAAAAGTTATTGATTTTATAACATTGTTTGTGTAACAACAGTTAATTAATTTCAATAACATAAAATTTTTTACAAATGTAGTTTTAGTAAAATTATACTAAGTTAGTTCCTTTTTTGTAATTCAATTTTTTATAAAATAATTTAAAACAAATGGGTCACGCGATCAAGCTTGTAACTCGTAGAGGGTTGGGTTAGGGTCTCTAATTTTAAGATTCGAATTTATACAAACTTTTTTAGTCTGACTCTAAATAACCCGTAACCCAATAAAACTCAACACGTTTAGGACCACCCGCCCAAATTACATATATGACAAAATGCCCCATGGCTACCATTTACAAAGTATCTCCATGAACATATACACATATACTCCCTCAATAAGTATAAATGTGTTTTATTTGTCTCTCATGCAATCCTAAATTTGATAAGCTGATTTTCTTAAACAAACTTTTTGTTTTAGAATTTATAATATGAAAATCTATGGTATAGACGTCTCATTAATTAAGAATGAGGAAATTTTGCTAACTTTAAGAATTATTTCATTTTTATAATTTACAATACAACATGAATTAATATAATATGTCTATTGCATTATTTGATAATATAATAATTGATCTGTTCCGGACCGGGGTCTAGGATCCGGTGTCGGGACAGCCTCAAAAGTTAAGGATTGAATGAGGTTGGAGACCGGTTCTGTGTGTATCCGGTCTCTATAATCCGACCTCTCGGTGAGAGAAACCGGTCTCGTTGTCCTGGAGATCCTTCACACCGACCTCACGCGTTGGTGTGGGCGACAGGTGGTGTCACCTGCGAGGATTCTCCGACGCTCAAGTTAGAAGAGTGTAAAATGAACTCAGTTAATACTCAAGCAGTATAATAGTGAGAATGAGAGTAAGGACAACGTAACCTTGCATGTGTATTGGAACCTGTTATTTATAGCTGAGCGTGGAAGATGAATCGTTGGGTGCAAGTGGGCTCATAGGTTCTGATGCCGTGTGTAAAATGTCAATCAGAATGGCCCAGTATTTAGAGTATGTCAGGGGGTAGGACAATTAGCAGTGTTCGATTCTGACACAGGGATGGAGGATAGTCACCTTTTCCGTAAATTACGCTTACAATTGTACCTACTCCTTTCGGTGAATGAAAGGGACGTATTCCGCTGTGCAGAGTATCTTTCTCGTTATGACACTGTGGCAATCGGATAGAGGTGTCGGATGAATGAGAGCGGATACCGACCGGTGTAGGAGAGACTTGCATCGTATAGTTGCAGACCCGGTTGGTATTCTGTGATACCGGTTGATCTCTAGGACGGCTAATATTTTTGCCGACTGGATCATTGTCCCGTGATACCGATTGAACTTCTAGGCCGGCTAAGATAATGATCTCTTAGTCTTAGGGCCGGTATCCAAACCGGATAACCTTGGGGCCGGTATCTAGACCGGATCAATAATGATTACAAATGAAAAAAATAAATATATACATAATCTTAATAACCAATATTTGTTTATATTATAAAATAAATAAATTATTAAGAAATTGATTGCATTGAAATATCAAATAATTATGGTATTACATAAATATTATGCACTTGATCTATTAATTTATGAGAACACTCATCTATTATATTAGCAAAATTCAATTTATAATTCATATTGGTAAGTTATAAAACATAAGAAGTCTTGAATACTTAGTACTCTTGAATTTAGCGGAACCCTCCATTAATAATTGACCAAATCCCAGAATATGGGTTGAGAGATTAAGTTAAATTAGGACAATTTTTATATTTTATAGGTAAAATATAATAATGTAGCCATGCATTTTTCTTTTTGTTGTGATGTAAGAGACCTAAAGTTCAATAAAGAGGTTACAAGTCTCATAAAAGAAAAGCAAATACAAGCAGAAGGTCAATGAAAGAAATTCTATTTGAGGTTCCATTTCCTTCCATATTTAACAAGAGCACCAACAATATAAGTGCTTTCCAATTGAATTTCAGACCACATCACCTGATTGAATTCATTAGCTGACCTTCATGTACTTTAGATTAAAAAGCTACAAGGATGATGTGTAACACAACCTTTATTAAGGAGACATACAACATGAGCACAATCAGAATCAATCACCACATTTGTATACCCTTTGGTATTTCCTAATTCCAAACCACATTTCACACCCCATAATTAAGCTTGAACAGTAGAGCATATTTCAAGCTTTTTAGCCAGGCCAATAATAATTTAGGCCTCATTTCCTGAGTCACCACTGTTGTGTTTTTGCTTGTATGAAAGAATATTGATTTGAAAAAAAAAAAAAAAGATTGGGATAAATTTTTACATTCATGAGCAAGCGCATCTGTCAATGTAATATAAGGAGTATTTAAGACTCCAAATGTTGAACCTTGTCCATAGGAATTATGTGAAAAGGTAATACATATTCACTGCTCAAACTCTTTGAATATTGAGCAAGCATGAGAAGATGATTTGAACGTAGATTTTTAGAAAAGAGGGAACAAAAGTGAACACAAGGAGATGAGAGACTAAAGGTCAAGAGAACTAATCATCATAAAAAGAAAATAAAAGTGAAGAAATTAACATAAGTCTTATGCTTTAAAGATGCAAATTTACATATATCATCCACAAACTAGCTTCTTACATTAGTATGATTTGAAACTGGAATCTTATTGTTATAAGTTTAATCTTTAACCAACTGTACTAATCTTTATTTGTTTATTTATGTTTAATCTACTCTAAATTAAATATTTACTATTTAATAAAATCAAATTTTGAATTTTTGGGAATATTTCATCTAATGTGGATAATCTATTGAATGATGATAATCAAATTTGTATGAATAGTTTCTAAAAATAATTAATACAATTCTTATATGAAATGATCAACCAAATTAAAAAAATATTTCTGCATCAAATATGTTATCAACTTATATTAAATATTTACATTAAAAACCTATATTTATTATTTCATACTTGTCTGTATTAAAATTCCTAATTAAAAAGTAACAATTAATTTTTTTATGTATTAATACTTTAGATAATACCTAGAATACTGGAGCATGTAAAACTAAAAACTTAATTATTCACCTTTAAACAATTATTGAATAAATAGTGTAAATTATAAAATATAAATATATCATTATAATATTTAGCATGAGCATGAAACATTAAGAGAAAAGTTTCAGTCCTGATTTTCAAGTTTCTTCCCATCCTAAGCTATAAAAAGAAAATTACTAAAGTCCCGATACAATATCAGTGCTAAACGATGAGGTTAAAAAGAGAAAAATAAGGGATGAAAAAGTGAATGGAATAAGAGGAAATAATTAATGTCAAACTCCAAGTTAAGCTTAGCATGCTGATCAATAAGCCAATAAAAGTATGAATTAATGAGAATTCTTCTATTAGAACCAAGTTATTTGAAAGAAAAAAGCTTAAATTAGTTATTGGTTTTATTAAGAATTGTTAATTTATATAGCAAAGACACATAAAAATAATTCAAGAAACATTTAACTTAAAGTCTTTTATTCTTAAGTCTCATATTTTAACCCAACACATGTTTTAGGAAAGAAAGGTGGGATAATATGTTACATAAGTTAATTGTTATAAAAAATGAATTAGAAACTTATACCTAATTAATCTGGCTTGAAAATTTTGGTATTTAATTTGGACACATGGTTTGAAAAGGACATAGAGAGTGAGGGGTATTTATAGTATTTAGCCGCACGGCTATATTTAAAAAACAGTAGTTTGTTTAGGCAAAAGAAAACAAGTGTACAAATGAGTATTATAAAGTCTATAAAAATGATATTGAAGAACAGGGCATGACATTCCCCCCACTAAGTTTTAAAATTTATAGGACTGAAATGAAAGCAACCGGAATAAAGCAAAGCAACAATACGGAAGAAAAAGGTATAGCACCAAAGACTGTACATACCCACCAAATCACTTTTAAATTCTTCAACACAAACACTTTTCTTTTTCAAATTTTAAATTACCCCTAACAGATACATGTAAAGAAGAAGTAATATTTACATATTAATCCCCTCCCCTTGGACTCACCCATCTCAAAAACAATTCCCTCCATGTGTCCTTCCTATACCTTCAACCCCCAATATTAAATTCACAATAAAATGAAATATGGCGCGTGGCGATTAATCGCCCACCATAGGAATGTTCTTCGATCGTCACATTCACTCTCTCTCACTATATAAACCCATCTTCTACTCCTTTCTTCCTCATCAACATTCAACATAACAAACACTCGTCAAAACCTCTTTCTCTCTCTAAATTCTCTCTAAAAAAAAAAAGCTTCACTCGAATTGCAGAAATGGCGGCACTGAACATGATCGATTCTACCTTCGAATGTGACAAGCTCACCTACGAGATTTTCTCTATTTTGGAGAACAAGTTCCTCTTTGGCTACGGAGACTCTGAGAATTCCAAAAATTCGGTTCCTAACTCTGTTCATTTTCCGGTGAGAGAATCGAAACCGGCGAAACACGCCGCCGGAAAGGTCAGGATCCTCTGCATTGACGGCGCCGGCTCCACCGACGGTATTCTCGCCGCGAAATCCCTCGCTCACCTCGAGGCCTGTCTCCAGCGAAAGACCGGCAACCCAAACGCGCATGTTTCTAGCTTCTTTGATGCCGTCGCCGGCTCCGGCGTCGGCGGAGTTCTCGTGGCGCTGCTCTTCACTCGCGGAAGGGACGGCCAGCCGATGTTCACCGCCGACGAGGCGCTGAAGTTCCTCACCGACAACCGGCGCAAGATCTCCCGGCGTCCAGGGATTCTCCGGCGAGTTCTTAGGCCGGAGAGCAAGGCGGAGAAGCTCTTCCGCAAAACGTTCGGAGAGTGCACGCTGAAGGACACGGTGAAGCCGATTTTGATCCCATGCTACGACCTCGTCACGCGCGCGCCGTTCGTTTTCTCCCGCGCCGACGCGCTGGAAATCGACGGCTACGATTTCAAGATGCGCGACGTGTGTGCTGCCACGTCAGCTGATCCATCCTTCGTGGGCCCCACTGAGATGGTGTCCGTCGACGGGAGAACCAAGATCGTGGCCGTCGATGGAGGCGTCGCCATGAACAATCCAACGGCCTCCGCTATCACGCACGTGCTAAATAACAAACTTGAGTTCCCATTCTGTAACGGCGTCTCTGACCTCCTCGTCCTCTCACTCGGTAACGGAGAGTCAGATTTTAACGCCGTTAAGTCTCCGTCTGGGTTCGTTAGGATAGCCGGTGAAGGAGCTTCCGATATGGTAATTATTAAAAAAAGGATATTCTCTTTTTAATTTTTTAAAAATTCTTATATTCATATTAATCATGAAAATTAGAAGATATAGATTAATCAATTTTTACTCTCAATTTAACTTAAAAGAGTTTGTTAATATCAATCTTTAGAACTGAATATAAATTTTCTATTTGGATGAATGTCATTGTTTCATTATTACAGAAATAAAATAAGTGTAATAAATATATTCAATTTTAATTAAAAAAATTAGTACTTTTAGAAATTTATATAGGAAAGAAAACCCATTATGAAAGGTTTTTGATATTGTATTGACTAAAATAATCCGTACAATTTATATTTAATATTTATTAATATAAAGTTGTAATCGAATTGGTAGTTGGGTAGGAGTAATAATGAAAGTGTTACCTAACAAACATGTCTGTATATGTTTAACAATAAAAAAATATTATATGATTTGGATTTATTTAATGATTGGTACAGCATATGGATATGCTAATGTGATTGAAAATAAAATAATGTAGGTTGATCAAGCGGTATCAATGGCCTTTGGTGAGTGTCGGATGAGCAATTATGTGAGGATTCAGTCAAATGGGATAATGGCAAAGGCAAACAAGGGAACACAGGTGAAGTCATGCAAAACGGCGTCGGATTTGTTGGCGGTTTCGGAGGAGATGTTGGCCCAGAAGAATGTGGAATCCGTTTTGTTCAAAGGAAAGAAAGTGGTAGAGAACACTAACTTGGACAAGTTAGAGTTGTTTGGTGGAGAGTTAATCAAGGAGCAAGAGAGAAGAAAAACCAGCATTTTACCAACGGTGGTGTTGAAGAATGCTTCTCCCTCACCTAGAACTTCCTCTGCCACTACTTTGTCTACTTTGTCTTCAAGTTGTTAGATGGGAACAAGGGAGATTAGGGGGGAGAAATCCAAGATTAGATTTCATTGATGCGGTGAATTTTTAAATGTGAGTCCTTTTCAAGTCTTGTGCTTTTGGATTAGCTGCCGCTTAAGACCAATTAAGGCAAATTGTGTCTGATGAGGAGCTGTGCAGACCTGAATCCTTAATACTACCTACATTATATTTATTTTTTTGTATCTCTTTTAGTTTTTGGTATATATTACATGTATTTAATGATAGTGATTTGTGCATATGGGTATTGTCAAAAGGATGAATTTTGGATGAGGGTAGAGTTGTGCTTGATTTGTGAGCTAGGAATAGATTGTAATAGTATTGTGACTGAATGCAAAACTCTGATTCTGGAAATTGATACATGTCAGATGCTTTGTGTCATTGCACGCTTTAAATTTGTTTACAACACGACGGATAATAGTTGGATTGCATGTATTTCTTTTAGAAAAAGAGAATTCAGAAATTAGAAATGCAAAGCAATTGCTGTTTTCTCTAAAGTGCACATTAGTTACTTGGGTGGAACATGGTTGGGATTCAATTTAAGGGATAATACCTTTTCGTTTTCAGAAGTTTTTTATTTTGATAAATACAAGAAAAATTGAAAACGAGGTAAGAAATTAATTTACTTTTAATAACCTTTCCTTTTTTTTAATAAAGGGGGAAGACTACTATTTAAATATAGAAGAAAACTAAAGAATTACAGCAACATAAGGATAGGAAACAAAACACCCCAAATTCTCATCTGAACAAATTCCTAGGAGGTTCTCATAGAATACGACCTCAGATAGGCTAGAAGGACCTATATTTGCAAGATACATGCACTTCTATTCACTTCTTTATATGTATGGGTTAGAGTACTTGTCCAATTGAGTGAGCGAGAATCTCTAATCCTCTTAACAACCCTTCTTCATTAGGAAAATTTTAATATATGAGTCCACTTTGACAATCATCTTTTGAATCTTTAAATGTCGTGCCATTTGAAGACCTTTATGAGGACAGCATAGTTCAACTAAAACCATATAGCAATATCCTAGATCCCCAAGAGAATTTCTTTCACAAATTGGTCAACCTCATTTCTTAGAAGCCCTCACAAGCTGCCTCTATCTAAGGCACTCATTAAGTTTCAAGCAGTCATTTGGAGACATCTTCCTCGCCACTCTCTTATATTGGTTAATCACACTTGGGATAGGGAAGAACCAAACTTGCAACCCTAGCCTTATCATAGATTTGAATTTGGTCAAATAACTCAACCGGAAGGAGAGGCTATAGTTCTCGAAGCCAAAGTTTTCTGTTTCATTCCAAATATCATCCATATGATAATTAAGAACATCATTTTTCATTCTTCATCCATTTTAGTTTTGATCTTCTTACCTAGGTTATTATGCAACCAATTATGGATACCAAAACATCCAGTAGTTCAAGAATTTTTGTTTAATATTATCTTATTGGTTTTGTTTTTTTCCCCTAAATTTTTTGTAATAATTCTCGATTACATATCTATATTATAGAATTATTTTATTTAGGCAATTGTGAAATTAAATATAGTATTTTTGGTTTTAATATGCTATTTTATACAATATATATTTATTATATATTTTGTTTGATATGAAATTTATAATTTGTTATAATTGTGAATTTACCTATCGTGCATATAATTATATGCAATTTTTTTAATGAACTAAATATATTATTTTGTTAATTTGATTAGTCTGTACTTGTTATTAATTTATCCTTGTAAGCATGACTATTGTTGATTTGACTTGTTACATGCTTGCTATAATTTGTTATATTTTTGTAAGCATGACTATTGTTATTTTGTATAATTATTAGTGGAGACAATTATATAAAATTTTTGAGTCACATAATTCAAATTAATTGAATTATGACTAAAATTTAATGATTGAGATTATTATACTAATAGTAATTATACTCAATCAATATATATTGTTTATTAATGTTATGGGATAAATAAATGTATTTTGTCCTGTTTATGTCTATGTTGTAATGATACCCTATCAATATTAAGCCTTATGTGACGTGAAGTTTTGTACAATGTATTTCTTAAGAATTTCTTATTAATTGTGGTTCAGTACCTTTAGGTGGGATCATACTAGATAATTTTTTTTTGTATTGGGCATATTTGTTGCACTTTTGAAAATATCATATGTTGTTCTTTCTAGTATGTATTATGTCCACTTTTGTTAAAATTCAGATGAAACCAATTTTGAGGACTTATTATTTTTGAGGTATTTGTGTGACAAAATTTTATTCCAATATTAATTTTTAGATTGTTGTGGTTATATTTTGAATTTTATGAGCAGAGAGTTGTCGATTACATAGTAATCTTTTTAAAATTTTATGATGGACCATATATGTTGAACTTAGATAATTTATTTATTGACCCTATGCGTAGAACATCATAATAATTAAATAATAAAAAGTTTCTATGTTATGGCATAGCACATGGGGTCATGTTTTAAACCTTAAAATTAAGAAGTTGATTAAATAGTTTATTATATTGACTTTTCTAGTGCATAAGTGTAATTGCTCTAAATCTAGTTGGTTGGATTTTCTTTATTGGATGCCTCTAAATGTTTGAGGATTATTGTCAAACTAGAAGATAAAACGTGTGGGGTTTTAAATAATCAGTATCTGGGTCAGTATAATGAAATTAAAAAATGTTTTAGAACCCTATTTTTTAGAACTTGAGAGGTGGACACAGTTGTATAAAATAAATAAGTACATGTTTCTAGTCAATTATCAAATTCATATGAGAAAGTATGTTATTGGTGGGAATTATGGTGAAATTCACCCTTGAGGGGGAGTGTTCACTGAGTACATAAGACACAAAACCTCAGATAATTACTCTAGGAGTGTAACGCCCCGAAACGTGGATTAAAATTTTCGAGTAAATTTTTCGCTTTTTCGAAAGATCATTTTAAAAATTATAAATTTAATTCAGAGTTTATATAACAATTAATAACAGCGGAAAAATTATCATACATACTAGTCGTGAATAATTAAATTCAAGAAAATATTTAAGTAGCGGAAACGATTGTGAAGATAATGGTACATGACATATTATATTTATTACAACCCATAAATTCAAAGTTCAGGTAATAAAACAAATAGACATCCATCATGGCATCACTCTGCATTCTGCGTGTCATTCACTGTAAAAATTAATGTAAGAGTGAGACAGAATATAGAATAAATATAAAATAGATAAAATTGCACAAACACAATCAACAATTCATAATGATATGATGAATATGCCAAACAAGTCCATTAATAGATCTTTAATTAGTCAAATGATGTCATGCTGGATCCATTTGGTCTTGGTGGGAATACTGCAGTAAAAGTCTCATAGAGACACAAATAGGGCTTTAACATATACCATGAATCCCTATACTTCATGGCGCTTAAGTACCGAAGTACACAATATCATAAGTAGGACTTCTGCATAAACCATGAATCCCTACACTCCATGGCACACAACATAATAGGGCTTAACTCATCATAGAGTAACCCCCCACCAGGGTAGGCAATCATGGAACCCCTAAATTCCATGGTGCGTTCGAATGCTTATGATGCATGAATGCCTTTAATTCTTTTAACATACCATGATATCCACATTTCCAAAACCTCTTGGATACTACAAGTCCTCAAGGAACACAATACACATAATAATTCACAAAATCATGGATTTACTGTTTCAACCACATATGTCAATAACCACAAGGCATTCATGTACATATATATTAATTATGTCATTCATAATTATTCACCATCACAATATACAAACTGTGTGATACTCAACAACATTTATAATAATTCATAATCACTCAATAATTTAATAAATAATTTTTATACATAGAGAAAATATCATTTTCTTTCAAAATAGCCATTCTAGTTGACTTTCAGCATCCCTAACAGCAACATACATTAGCAAAACAGTCATAACACGGGCAAATCAACTCCTTTTTAGGTGATTCCACTTTCTATAGCTCAATAATACAATTATCTACAACTTTCATGAAGAACACAGTTTCAAATTCCGAACAGAAATATTACTTATTCACGAAATACCATACTGCCTCAAGGTGAGTTTTTCAAAACGTATATATATTAGTAATTTCAGTGTTTCTGGAGTTACAAAAATGATTTTTGCATGAAACCAGTTCTAAAATACTCCTAACATAATTATCTACAACTTTCATGAAGACTCAAACAACTAATTCATACCACAAAATTCCCAGTATTGAAAACAAATTCGGATTTCCAAAATTCCAGAATTTCAGAATTTCAGCTTGCACATACTTCAGTAATTTGAGCATAACTTGAACTACAAAAATTATTTTGATGTGAAACCACTTTATAAAAATCCACAACTTAATTATCTACAACTTTCATGAAGACATCCAAGGCTGATTATGCATGTATAATTCCCAGCATATCAAAATATACACTAAACATGAAGCAAATCTTTCACTCGGACATATAGTAGTATTTTGGCTATAACTTTTGCTACACATACTCAAATCAATCGGTTCAGGTCTCAAAATTCACATAACAAAAATATTTACAACTTTCATGAAGACACTGATCACTAATTCTTACTACAAAATGTCCAATTTTAACAATAAGTTACGGATTTCAAGTTTACAGATTTACAGCTTGTACATACTTCAGTATTATGAGCATAACTTGAGATACAAAAATTATTTTAATGTGAAACCACTTTCTAAAGATCCACAACTTAATTATCTACAACTTTCATGAAGAAATCCAAGGCTGATTATGCACGTACAGTTCCCAGTAAATCAATATATACACAAAACAAAGGATAAATCTTTCACACGAACATGCTGTAGTATTTTGGCTATAACTTTTGTTATACTTATTCAAATTACTTGATTCAGGTCTCAAAATTAAGATATCAAAAAGATCTACAACTTTCATGAAGAAGTCAGAGTCAAATTCACACGTTTTCAATATCAAAAAGGAGCAACAAGTTACGAATAAATTCTGGAATCCTAGAATCAGCATACAATTCTACCCATTTCACAAATATTCACAACCCTGTCCCCTCTTACCTTAATGGAGGTTCCTAAAGTGGTTGAAAGTGTTGTATTATTGTCCTAGCTTCAGATCAAGAGTGAAATTGATGGAGAAAGTGAAAGAAAATAAGAGAGAGACTTCACTAACTTTAGCTTGTTCTAAGAATTCAGACTTGGGAACAAGATGTAGTGTTGATTTAATGATGTAAATGACAAGTGGGGGACAAGATTTTCATAATGGGATTGTAGTGGGATGTTAGGTGCATGAATTATGGTGATAATGGAGGTTTTAGGTGAGAAAAATGAGCTGGATTGTTGACCATTTCCGCAGCCTACATAATGTAGTTTGTTTGATTGAAGTAAATATCAATTCTGACACTGTTTTGGTATTTTAGGCATATCTCTCTCATATCTTAATGGAATTTAACAAATGTGGTCTTGTTGGAAAGCTAAGACAACAAGGAACAACTTTGTAGTTTACGACTTTTTCAAATTCGGACTCTAACAAGGTATTAAAATATGTACAAGATGATATGATTGAAATAAAATATCAATTCTGACACTGTTTCGGTATTTTGGACATATCTCTCTCATATCTTAATGGAATTTAACAAATTTGGTCTTGTTGGAAAGATAAGAAAAAGAGGAACAACTTTGTAGTTGGACACATTTCCAAATTCGGACTCTAACTAACAATTAAAATGTGTACAAGATGACGCATTTTGAGTGGAGTATGTGGTAATTTGATGAGAGTAATTGGAAAAGCCAAGGAAATTAATAACTAAGGAAATAGGTAATAAATTATTTGATTAACTTTTACCAAAGGTATAAAGTTAAAATTATTTACCATGGTAAAAGGTTAAATTGAAGATGTTGTCCTAACCAAAAATTTATGTAGAAAGTTGAGATAAAATGGATAATATCATTGATAGTCTAAATCAAAATGATTATACATGAGAATAAAATTTTTAGGATGTTACAATTCTCCCACCCTAATAAAAATTTTGTCCTCGAAATTTAATCATTACGCACTCCTCAGTGAAACAATTCTGGATAATGTGTCCTCATAGCATCTTCACGCTCCCAAGTCAGAGTTACATCAGTTCCTTGTTTCCATGCAACTTTTACCAGTGGTACATTCTTGTTCCTCAAGCGTTTATTCGATCTTTCTAGAATCTGTGTAGGTTCTGTGGAGATGGTCAGATTTTCTCTAACTTCAATATCATCGGCAGCAATCACATGGTTGGGATCTTGTACGTACTTCCTTAGCTGTGATACATGAAATACATTGTGTAGATTTGCCAGGTGAGGGGGAAGTGCAATCTGATATGCCACTGTACCAACCCTCTTTAGGATCTCATATGGTCCAATGAATCTCGGACTCAATTTCTTACTCTTCAATGCTCGACCAATCCCCTTGTGAGGTGAAACCTTCAAAAATACATGTTCACCAACTTGGAATTCAAGTGGTTTCCTCCTCTTATCATAATACTGCTTCTGTCTGTCCTGAGATGCCTTCATCTTTTCTCTGATCATTTCTATCTATTCAGTAGTCTGCTGCACAATTTCAGGTCCTAACGCCAAACTTTCACCAGTTTCTAACCAACAAAGTGGCGTTCGACACTTCCTACCATACAATGCTTCGAATGGAGCCATACCAATACTGCTGTGGTAGCTATTATTATACGTGAATTCAATCAATGGAAGAAACTTCTCCCAACTACCACCATGTTCAACCACACAAGATCGCAGTAAGTCTTCCAAACTTTGTATGGTACGTTCTGACTGTCCATCTGTTTGGGGATGATAAGCTGAACTCAATCGAAGCTTTGAACCCAATTCCTGATGCAAGCTTCCCCAGAATCGGGAAGTGAATCTTGGATCTCTATCTGACACAATACTTGATGGTACACCATGTAGTCTTACGATCTCCTTCACATATAACTGTGCCAACTTTTGTAAAGAGTTCTTCATATTCATTGGGAGAAAGTGAGCAGACTTTGTCAATCTGTCTACAATAACCCAGATTGCATCATTCCCTGAACGTGTTCTTGGTAACCCCGACACAAAGTCCATTGAGATGTCATCCCATTTCCAGACAGGAATCTCTAATGGTTGCAGTTCACCAGATGGCTTCTGGTGTTCTACCTTGGCTTTTTGACACACCAGACATGAAGCCACATATTCAACTATCTCTTTCTTCATCCTTGGCCACCAAAAGCTTTTCCTCAGATCTTGATACATCTTAGTTGATCCAGGATGAATGCTCAACATACTTTTATGCGCTTCTTCTAGAATCGTCCTTCTCAGATCAACATCATCTGGTACACAAATTCTATTCCTGATCCTCCAAATTCCATCTGATCCTTCTTGTAGTCCCATATCTTTTCCATTCACCTGTAATTCTCTCAACTCCTGTAATGGCAAATCTTCTTTCTGTCTTTCACCTAACAGTTTCAGGAAATCATTGGTTATTTTCAAAGTCCCCAAAGTCATACTCCTTGAAGATTTTATCTCTACACCAAAGTTCATGTCTCTAAACTGTTCTATCATCTCTATTTCTTTTATCATAAAAAATGCCATATGAATGGACTTTCGGCTTAGTGCATCTGCCACCACATTTGCTTTTCCTGGATGGTATTTCAAATCAAATTCATAATCTTTAAGAAATTCCATCCACCTTCGCTGCCTCATGTTTAATTCTTTTTGATCGAACAAATACTTCAAGCTCTTGTGGTCACTGAACACTTCAAACCTGACTCCATACAAATGGTGTCTCCAGATTTTCAGAGCAAATACCACTGCTGCCAATTCTAGATCATGCGTCGGATAGTTCATCTCATGTGGTCTCAACTGTCTAGAAGCATAGGCAACCACCTTTCGTTGCTGCATCAAAACACATCCTAAGCCCATTTTGGAAGCATCACAATAAACCACGAAATCTTCTTGTGGGTTAGGTAAGGTTAAGACTGGAGCAGATGTAAGCTTCAACTTCAGTTCTTGGAAACTTTTCTCACATTCTGGCATCCAAGAAAAAGGTTGATTCTTCCGGGTTAGCCGAGTCATTGGTAAGGCAATTTGAGAAAACCCTTCAATGAATCTCCGATAATAACCAGCCAATCCCAGGAAACTTCGTATCTCAGTGACTGAAGTAGGTCTCTCCCAGTTTACCACAACTTCTATTTTAGAAGGATCCACAGATACTCCTTCGTTTGAGATTACATGGCCTAGGAATTTTACCTCTTTCAACCAGAATTCACATTTTGATAACTTTGCATACAACTGCTTCTCCTTCAAAATCTGCAATACCACTCGAAGATGCTTTTCATGTTCCTCTGCAGTTTTTGAATAGATCAGAATATCATCAATGAAAATGATGACAAATTGATCCAAGTAGGGATGAAATACTCGATTCATGTAATCCATGAATACGGCTGGGGCATTGGTCACTCCGAAGGGCATCACAAGGTACTCGTAATGACCATATCGTGTTCTAAAGGCTGTCTTTGGAATATCCTCAGACTTGACACGAATCTGATGATACCCCGATCGTAGATCAATCTTGGAAAACACTGCAGCACCTCTCAATTGATCTATCAGATCATCAATTCTGGGCAAAGGATATCTATTCTTCACTGTCAATTTATTCAGTTGACGATAATCTACGCATAACCTCATGCTTCCATCTTTCTTCTTGACGAGCAATACTGGCGCTCCCCATGGTGACACACTTGGTCTGATGAAATGCTTCTCCAGCAACTCTTCAATTTGTTTCTTCAGTTCCGCCAGTTCAATTGGTGCCATACGGTATGGAGCTTTAGACACTGGTTCTGCTCCTGGAATTAAATCAATGGAGAATTCTACCTCACGTTCTGGAGGTAAACTTGAGACATCTTCAGGAAATACTTCAGGAAATTCAGAAACAACCGGAATCTCGATTGCTTTAGGTTCACCATCTTCTTTGTAAAGAGTGAATAAAGCAAACAATTGACTTTCACCTTGTAATACATAGGTCTTGAGGTTGTCAGAATTTAGATTTTCTGATGGAAATATCACGGTCTTGTTGTGACAGTCCACCAAGACTCGATTTGTCGATAACCAGTCCATCCCCAGAATCACGTCCAGATCCTTCAAAGATAAACAAACAAGATCGACAAGAAAGCGTCTACCTTCTATGAGTATAGAACATTCGTTACACACCTTAGCAGTTCTAAGTTGTGTACCGGTGGGAGTAGAAACAATCAGATTATATGTCATAGGCTTCACAGGTAATTGAAGGCGTCTAACACACTCATCAGAAATGAAAGAATGCGTAGCACCAGAATCAAATAACACAGATAAGATTGTACCATTAATGTCACACTTACTTTGTACGAGGTCATCAGCTTGGTCTGCCTCTGAACCGCTGATGGTATAGACTCTCCCAGCTGTTTGTTGCAACCTCTGATCTGTGGACTCCCTGTTCTGTCTTGGAGGTTGGGCAGTACGTGTGTCTTCTCCTCGGCCTCTCTGATAATTAGAGCCTCTTGGTTCACTCATAGTGTTCCTGTTGTTGTTTTGATTGTTCTGCGGACAATTTGGACTGATGTGTCCTTTTTGGTTACATCGGAAGCAAGTGACCTCTTCAAGACGTCTGTTACAATCACGTACATGATGATTACCTCCACACTTAAGACACCTCATGTTATTGCGTCTATCAAAAGATGACGATGATGATGATCCGCCTCTGGAGCGATTTGGATAGAACGATCCTCTTCTTTTGAAATCAACTGACTGAGGTTTCAGTTGTCTGTTGGCCTTTTCATGTGCTAGTCTGGCTTGATGATTCTCTTCAAAAATTCTGCATTTGTTGATCAAAATGGGAAAACTCTGAATTTCTTGGTACCCTATCGCTTCTTTGATTTCCAGATTCAGTCCGTTCTCAAATTTAACACATTTCGATTCTTCGGCACCAGCCTGTTGAAAAGGAGGGTAAAAGAGAGATAGTTCTTCAAACTTTGCAGCATATTCTCCAACGGACATCGAGCCTTGTTTCAACTCCATAAATTCCAGCTCCTTACGACTTTTCACACTTGCTGGAAAATATTTCTCCAGGAAACAGTCTTTGAAGTTGGCCCAGATCAAGGGTCTGTCAGTCTCGATCATACGGATTCTAGTATGAATCCACCAGTTCTCTGCCTCTTCCACCAACATATAGGTGGCATACTCCACCTTTTCGTATTCTGTGCAGGGCAATGCTCGAAAGATGCGCTCCATTTCCTTGGCCCAAAGATATGCTCCTTCTGGATTATAACCTCCTTTGAATTGTGAAGGCTTTCTCTTCAGGAAGTGGTCTAACCCATGGAGTCCTCCAGTGCTCCTTGGTTGATTTTGTCGTTCTATGGCTTCAGCTAAACGGTTGAAAGCTGCTGCCATATCGTGGTTGTTGTTGTTGTTGTTGTTTCTTGCCATCCTATATTCGTAGTTTGGTTTATACCAATTCTAAGGAATAATATATCATATATAAATACTATATAACTATCATTATTCTACAGTTTATCAGTTAAGCAATCAATCATATCACACATTTATCATATCATCAAGCGGTAATCAAAACAAATCTTTTTGCAATTAATCAGTCAGGCATAAGTCATATAGTATACATTTAGCATGTTATCAAGCAATAAGTCAAACATTTTACATATTATGTCGAGAAACAGTACATGTCATAGCAATTGGTCCTGAATTTTTGAAAATGCTCTGATACCAACATGTAACGCCCCGAAACGTGGATTAAAATTTTCGAGTAAATTTTTCACTTTTTCGAAAGATCATTTTAAAAATTATAAATTTAATTCAGAGTTTATATAACAATTAATAACAGCGGAAAAATTATCATACATACTAGTCGTGAATAATTAAATTCAAGAAAATATTTAAGTAGCGGAAACGATTGTGAAGATAATGGTACATGACATATTATATTTATTACAACCCATAAATTCAAAGTTCAGGTAATAAAACAAATAGACATCCATCATGGCATCACTCTGCATTCTGCGTGTCATTCACTGTAAAAATTAATGTAAGAGTGAGACAGAATATAGAATAAATATAAAATAGATAAAATTGCACAAACACAATCAACAATTAATGATATGATGAATATGCCAAACAAGTCCATTAATAGATCTTTAATTAGTCAAATGATGTCATGCTGGATCCATTTGGTCTTGGTGGGAATACTGCAGTAAAAGTCTCATAGAGACACAAATAGGGCTTTAGCATATACCATGAATCCCTATACTTCATGGCGCTTAAGTACCGAAGTACACAATATCATAAGTAGGACTTCTGCATAAACCATGAATCCCTACACTCCATGGCACACAACATAATAGGGCTTAACTCATCATAGAGTAACCCCCCACCAGGGTAGGCAATCATGGAACCCCTAAATTCCATGGTGCGTCCGAATGCTTATGATGCATGAATGCCTTTAATTCTTTTAACATACCATGATATCCACATTTCTAAAACCTCTTGGATACTACAAGTCCTCAAGGAACACAATACACATAATAATTCACAAAATCATGGATTTACTGTTTCAACCACATATGTCAATAACCACAAGGCATTCATGTACATATATATTAATTATGTCATTCATAATTATTCACCATCACAATATACAAACTGTGTGATACTCAACAACATTTATAATAATTCATAATCACTCAATAATTTAATAAATAATTTTTATACATAGAGAAAATATCATTTTCTTTCAAAATAGCCATTCTAGTTGACTTTCAGCATCCCTAACAGCAACATACATTAGCAAAACAGTCATAACATGGGCAAATCAACTCCTTTTTAGGTGATTCCACTTTCTATAGCTCAATAATACAATTATCTACAACTTTCATGAAGAACACAGTTTCAAATTCTGAACAGAAATATTACTTATTCACGAAATACCATACTGCCTCAAGGTGAGTTTTTCAAAACGTACATATATTAGTAATTTCAGTGTTTCTGGAGTTACAAAAATGATTTTTGCATGAAACCAGTTCTAAAATACTCCTAACATAATTATCTACAACTTTCATGAAGACTCAAACAACTAATTCATACCACAAAATTCCCAGTATTGAAAACAAATTCGGATTTCCAAAATTCCAGAATTTCAGAATTTCAGCTTGCACATACTTCAGTAATTTGAGCATAACTTGAACTACAAAAATTATTTTGATGTGAAACCACTTTCTAAAAATCCACAACTTAATTATCTACAACTTTCATGAAGACATCCAAGGCTGATTATGCATGTATAATTCCCAGCATATCAAAATATACACTAAACATGAAGCAAATCTTTCACTCGTACATATAGTAGTATTTTGGCTATAACTTTTGCTACACATACTCAAATCAATCGGTTCAGGTCTCAAAATTCACATAACAAAAAGATTTACAACTTTCATGAAGACACTGATCACTAATTCTTACTACAAAATGTCCAATTTTAACAATAAGTTATGGATTTCAAGTTTACAGATTTATAGCTTGTACATACTTCAGTATTATGAGCATAACTTGAGATACAAAAATTATTTTAATGTGAAACCACTTTCTAAAGATCCACAACTTAATTATCTACAACTTTCATGAAGACATCCAAGGCTGATTATGCACGTACAGTTCCCAGTAAATCAATATATACACAAAACAAAGGATAAATCTTTCACACGAACATGCTGTAGTATTTTGGCTATAACGTTTGCTATACTTATTCAAATTACTTGATTCAGGTCTCAAAATTCAGATATCAAAAAGATCTACAACTTTCATGAAGAAGTCAGAGTCAAATTCACACGTTTTCAATATCAAAAAGGAGCAACAAGTTACGAATAAATTCTGGAATCCTAGAATCAGCATACAATTCTACCCATTTCACAAATATTCACAACCCTGTCCCCTCTTACCTTAATGGAGGTTCCTAAAGTGGTTGAAAGTGTTGTATTATTGTCCTAGCTTCAGATCAAGAGTGAAATTGATGGAGAAAGTGAAAGAAAATAAGAGAGAGACTTCACTAACTTTAGCTTGTTCTAAGAATTCAGACTTGGGAACAAGATGTAGTGTTGATTTAATGATGTAAATGACAAGTGGGGGACAAGATTTTCATAATGGGATTGTAGTGGGATGTTAGGTGCATGAATTATGGTGATAATGGAGGTTTTAGGTGAGAAAAATGAGCTGGATTGTTGACCATTTCCGCAGCCTACATAATGTAGTTTGTTTGATTGAAGTAAATATCAATTCTGACACTGTTTTGTTATTTTAGGCATATCTCTCTCATATCTTAATGGAATTTAACAAATGTGGTCTTGTTGGAAAGCTAAGACAACAAGGAACAACTTTGTAGTTTACGACTTTTTCAAATTCGGACTCTAACAAGGTATTAAAATATGTACAAGATGATATGATTGAAATAAAATATCAATTCTGACACTGTTTCGGTATTTTGGACATATCTCTCTCATATCTTAATGGAATTTAACAAATTTGGTCTTGTTGGAAAGATAAGAAAAAGAGGAACAACTTTGTAGTTGGACACATTTCTAAATTCGGACGCTAACTAACAATTAAAATATGTACAAGATGACGTATTTTGAGTGGAGTATGTGGCAATTTGATGAGAGTAATTGGAAAAGCCAAGGAAATTAATAACTAAGGAAATAGGTAATAAATTATTTGATTAACTTTTACCAAAGGTATAAAGTTAAAATTATTTACCATGGTAAAAGGTTAAATTGAAGATGTTGTCCTAACCAAAAATTTATGTAGAAAGTTGAGATAAAATGGATAATATCATTGATAGTCTAAATCAAAATGATTATACATGAGAATAAAATTTTTAGGATGTTACAAGGAGGATTAGGGCTTATTGCTTAAATGTCACTTGAATTACAAGGAGGCTTCAAGGCCTTATTTATAAAATGGGTAAAAGAGAGGCCTTGAATTTGACCCAAATACTAAGGGAAAATCATTTGTAGAAATCAAAGGGAATCAGAATATCTTTCTATGATATTTTCCCGAAGAGTAGTGGAAGGGGGTTACGTGGGACTCCTCCTGACTCGAGGGAAACAGGAGCCTCTTAGTTACGAGTCCTCGACAAGAGGCCAGGTCGAGTGACTAAGTGTCGAGTTGTGGTGTTTTCGAGCAAGTTGATATCGCATGATTTTCTTCCAAGTGAGGAACTTTGAGTGGCTATCTTCTGAGTGAGTAATTTTGGGTGGCTTTCTTGTAAGTGAGAAATTTTGAATGGCTATATTCCGAGTGAGAAATTTTGAGGGGCTCTATTCCGAGTGAGAAATTTTGAGTGGCTCTATTCTGAGCGTTTGATCGTGGAAGTCGGCTATAATGAGCTTTCTTGTTTGTTTGTCTGCATTAGGAGGAATTTGTAGTGTTTTCTGATGAGGTTTCGTGGGGGAACATGTATGATAGTGGATAGCCATCGTTTCATTTTTCCATGTGATGTTTGCACACAACCATTTTCATAATGATGAGGCGTTTTATATCCCTAGGCTCTTAAATGTGTCCATTATGTTTAAGCAGGTCGTTTGAAATGTGAGTGGTTTGTTTGCCATATGTTGAAGGCAGTTGTTCTTCGAAGGGTCATCGTGGCATCGTGGCCGTAAAGGGGTGAGATTGTTCCCAATTGTTAGTGTAAGGGCGCTGATCCTCAGAATCTGAATCCGGATGTAATCACAATAATTAATTCAATAAAAACACAAATAAATTTTTCACGTTTTCAAACCCTAAACGTGTGACCTTACATCAAGAATCGAACCACAAAAAACCGGAGACCTAAGTTTTAAGAATTTAGAAAATGGATCTAAAAATAATTAACCCAACATGTATACAGAAATAAATATGTTTAACAACGGAAGAAAATGTTTATACAGGGCATACGCCTAGTCCCATATATGAAGATATGAGAAAAGACCAAAAATAAGGAAGGGAAGAAGAGAATTTCATTTCAGGTGGCTTCACTTAATCGGGGAAATTCTCGCTTAAGCGAGCCTCCGAGCCTTGCTTGAGCGAGCCCCTGAGCCTCGCTTGAGTGAGCGTAAGCTCGCCTGAGCGAACAAGGCCAAAGTATCAAACCCTCAATCCACGCTTGGGCGACACCACATTCGCTCAAGCGAAAATCTTTCAGAACCAAAACACAACATCTTCACTTGAGCGAGTCAATACTTGCTTGAGCGAAAATCCCACAGAAGTAATTCTTCAATTACTAGCTTGAGCGAGATGTCTCCCGCTTGAGCAAAAAAGAGACAATCAAAACTTCTCATTCTCGCTTGAGCGAGCTCCTACTCACTTAAGTGAGAATCACACAGAATCAATACTCTAGTTCTCGCTTGAGCAAGACCATGCTCGCTTGAGCGAAAATAGAACAAAGAGAACACACACAATCAGGACTCTTCTCGCTTTAGCGAGATTATCAAAACTTGCAAATTTTATGCATAAGTTAATTAGTTTATGTGGCATACAAAAATTCAAATGGTAAGGTTTTGATCCAAACACATAATTGACATATATTTTTATGCATAAATGTGACTTGCTCAAACAAGTCCCATCCAATAACTTATTTCTTAGATCAAGGTATGCATCAATGGTCCTTCAAGCCCCTTTTTAACTAAACCAAACATGTCCAATTGCAAACCAAACCTATTTGGTCACAACCCAACATGCACACAAATTTCCTACATATATAAGGGATTATAGTTGACCTCTACATGAAGCCTTATCCATATAATAGAAATGTGACCTATCCATTTCCTTGACATACATACAACTCACAATACCATATATATACAATTCACATATGCATTACCAATGATTATAAATTTCGTAATATCATTATTCATTCTTCAATATAACATGTAAACCATTGCATCACAATTAACATCAACCATTGATAAGGTCATAACCAAAAATTAGCCTTCCAAAACACTTAAGGTCTAATTTTCACACATGACCTTCAAAATAAATATTCATCACTATCTAATTGTCATATAACAAACATATGTATGTGTGTGTATATATATTGTGTTTTTCACAACACAATCATCGGCCAAGACTCAAAAGCTTCCTTCTAATATTTACTTTCTCCAAGCTCAACCTTCAACAAAGTAGGATTTCAACATACCTACATCAACCTTTAAAAATGGCAATTAAAAGGTTAGTAACATATACTTAATGAATCAATATAATACATTTTGATGACATATATACATGTGCACAACATAGGTTCCTTAATGGAACCATATGATTCATCCACACACAATATCATTACACATACAATTTCATCATCAATCATTATAATCATAGCACATATATAAATCAATACATTTACATTACATTTCAAATTATTGGCGATATCACCAATCACAAATTATTGGCCCTATCTCACTCAGAGACATCCTAACCTTCCACTCGGAAGAGGATCTATCGGTTGTTCTTCACTCGGAAAGGGACGAGGGGTACACACTGGAACGAAACAGACACCAAATCAACCGGCCCTCGCTCGGACAAGAATAAATCCGCTCGAGCAAGATTCACCCGGTAATCGACTTTGCTACAGCAACCACAAATTCACTCAAAAATAAATACCGACCACAACATCAAGAATTTATATTCACATCAATCAGCATACCAATTCAAATTTAGTTCAACATACAGGCACATGTAGCATCACACACTCAGAAAACCCACACAATTCATTGAAAATCACTCGGGCCTTGGCATCGATCCTCCACTTAGCGCATCTCCAGGGCTCCGACCTCTTCCCTGTCACTGGTTACTAAATTGAAAACCATAGCAAGAGTGAGTGTTTGGCATCATAATTAATCTAGAACAAAAATTAACAATTTACATGTATATAAACTCCGTTCGATTACTTTATTATCAAATTGAAAGTCACACTCGGCAAGTATAATAATTCATTCGGTAAATATAACAAATTGCACTCGGCAAATTATCAAGTCATACTCAGCAAATACAATAAATTGAACTTGGCAAATATAGCAAATTATACTCAACAAATATATCAAATTGCACTCGGCAAATATATCAACTCATTCAGCAAATATAACAAATTGCACTCGGCAAATACATCAAGTTGCACTCGGCAAATATAATTAATCACACAACTAATAATTCGATTGTCACCACTGACTCTCATACAAAATTGACGCCTAGTATCCGGATACTAAAGGATCGGCCTTCAGCTGGGGGTCCTACTTGACACCCCGTGAACCCTGCTTGGTTCACCAAGTCCTGCTTGACTCTCCACCTCGACCACTGGGTAGCTCAACTGGGCACAAAAACCACGGGAACCGGAAATGAGGGGCTATACATACCGTCGGCCGTCCCACACCACACAATCATACATATTCACATTTTTCATATATCACAAAGTGGCCATTAATAACATCACATACTCATCACACGGGCGACCTGCTTGTCAAGCCCGGCATCACATTACCACTACACCGATTATCACAGCATCAAATATTTCAAAATCATCTTAAGTCACCCACATACACGATCCTCAATCGATTGGTGTCCATACTCACATGCATACACATACACACAATTTTCATTCATTAATATCTTCTTACCATTTTCACAATCAGTTCAATGACTCGGACTCACAGCATGTCCTATTCTAATTAATCATAACCCGAACACCCCCCTTACCTCGGTTCCAAGCTTCGACAATCTGCTCTTGGTGCCGATTACGTCCTCTAAGCACTGGGTTCACCGTTTCACTTCCGATCTGCTACCTATGGGGTTGGAATGCAAACTCGTTAACGTCGCACCACCCACACAGTTTAACGACCATTTTTGAGCTCACACTCACCAGAGGAGTGGAGAACAGGCCCGCACCCAGCCATGCATGGCCATTCGGTTTAACAGAGAAAACGAAAGGGACAAGGTAACACAAATGTAAACGGTTCAATGGACTCACCTTGAGACCACGGTCACGGAAATGGGGTTATCACAGGGTTTTAATGCGAAATGGACCTCCCCTTAGAGCATGCAGCTCGCAGCGATGGAGGAAGAAGAAGAAGAACAGAAACTGAAGCAGGAAGAAGAAGAAGTGGTTCGCGTGAATGTGAGTGAATGAGGGAAGAGAGAGAGAAACCACCTTTATTCAAGGCTCAGGGGCAACCGGTAACTTCCCCAACCGGTCACTTCTCCATTCCCATTACCATTTCATTAAACATTTTAATTAAACCTTTCTCTTCTTCTAATCCCACCTCATTTATAATTAACCAATCAAATAAATTTATTTACATTCACAATATTTAATCATTTATAATTGTCTAACAATTCATAAAAATATCAAATAAATTCTTAAAAATACCCAATAAATCTCTAAAATATTTATTAATAATTTCCGCTACACATAATTTTTTCTAAAATATCCAGTTACATTAATGATGATTTATGAGGTTGGTTGGAAGCCATAAATGAAAAACTCACCAAAGGTGTTGGTGGGAAATTAATGTGTGTGAATAACCTTGTTATTGGGATTATTGTTTTAGTTATAGTGAGTTTTCATTTAAGGGAAGGAATTCCCGAAGCCAAATTGGGAAAATGAATAAAACTATAAATAGTTCCTACATGATGAGAATCATGTGTATATGTATATATATTGATAAGGATGCTTGAATGAATGATTGATATGGTCCTACAATTGATTGATGTAGGATTTGATAACACTTGTGAGGCGGGAACATCAAACTCGGAAGTCTACTTCTCTTGAGGTAGGAGAGAGGTGTATTTTCTAAATGTATGATACCTTGTATGTTGATAATATATGTGTTGATGTATTGTGGCATATTTTTCCTTGAATGGATGTAGTGCTTTATGTATGAGATATGAAATTGAGATTGAATCTTGTGATGGTTGATTGTAAAATGATACCTTGAAAAGGTTATGAGTTATATAATGTGTGATGATATGCTATTGTTTCCATGTGTGGCTTGATGAATATTAAAATCCTTGGCTAGGATAACTCTTAAATATGATGAATGGTATATATAATGATTATGTGCGATTAACATTGTGATTGAGTATGAGTTGTACCCTAGATGAGAGGGTGAGATAATCCTTATGAGGTTAAAGCATGCATGAGCATTGTTGCATATATAGCATGACATGCATATCATGATGATGTTAATAAGTGGTTGTGATCACTTGATATTTGGAATATGAAGGGGTTGTGAGTTCCTGTGATATTGAACCGGTGGTTGCGATCACCTGGTGTTTGAAATGAAAGGCCCTACGGGACCAATGAGAATGAATGCCCGTGGTTGCTATCACGAGGCGGGAGTACCCCTTGCGAGGCAGGAAACCATTATGAAATGTTGAACGTGGTTGCGATCATGAGAAAGCACCTTGCGAGGCTGCTAGAGGGAGTACCCCTTGTGAGGCGGGAAACCTATGAGAATGAATGATTATGGTGGTTGCGATCACCGAATGAAATAAAATTGGATCCGTGCATATGCATCCTCAAACACTAGCATGTGCATTAGCCATAGAAGCATGACATTGAGTGATATCCCATGAGAAGGTTAAATGAGGTGTATGTGGAATCCTCTTTGATCACTCACTATATTTGTGTTATTGGTTTGGTGTGATTTTATAAAATTTTATGAAATGACAATGAGTGTGATGGATTCATATATGAATGATATGGATGAATTGATATATCTTAATGTAATTTGAACTCTTTTTAAGAGAATATGTTTAACTTGTATTCATATGTATATTATCGTTAATTGTTGGATTTTCATCATTGGGAAAATATACTCACTCTCCATGTGGTCCATCTTTTTAGCTCTTGTGATGTAGGGCTTGACCATGGAGCTCATATGAGGAAGAGTTGTGTGAAGGAAGTCCCTTTTTGGGTAAAGAATGCCTTGGCCGGCAATTGTTTTGATTTGATGGCTTTCACGTATACTTGTAATGTATATACATGATGAATGTTTTGTATAGCCAGGAATTAATGTGGATAACTTGTATGAATGATAATTTGATGACAGATCATTCTGGAGGTCATGTAGGAAAATGAGGCCCTTGTGTTTTATGGCTCATTTTCATTAGTGACCTTAACAATGTCCAGATGATGAAAGTGATATGTTATGTTGTTAGAATTGAAGATTGAATGGATATCGTCTAGATGTTGTGTCTTGTAAAACTTACAATATGATAAGCTTAATCTTGAGATGATTATTAATTTGGAATGGGAATTGTTGAATGTGAATACTTGAAACAAGTTATAAGTGCTTAATATGACGTATGTGTTAGATTAAACTTGTACAATTTTGCATATAGCTTTCATATGCTAAGTTGTGAATTTCACATGTTTCTTGCATTGTACTGATAATCTCGCTCAAGCAAGATGGATTCTCGCTCAAGAGAGAATCCCTTGTATCAGTTATAGGGCCCCTGGCCCAATCTTGCTTAAGCGAGAGTAGCTCTCGCTCAGGCGAGATGTATAACACCCTCTGTTACACCTTAATAAATTCTAGAAAAATTCATAAATTTTTTTTTTACTAAAGATATGTTTATTAAAAAGAAACTATCGGAATAAATTATATACATTATTTCTGAAATACCTCAATATTATTAAAACTTTATAAAGTATTTGTACATTCATCCGAAGAAAATAAACATTAAACATTATAAGAAAGAGAGGAAACTCCATGGCCCAAGAGCAGTTGCCTAATGACATTATTTATTCATTGGACCACGGTATTCATACCGAGCTCCCTTTCTAGAACGTGCTATATATACTGTCAATGTTCTTCGATCCTTCCCTCTGTACGAACCATTAATTTAAAACATATGAAACAAAAACATAGAGAAAGGAGTGAGAAACAGAATATAATATTCCCAAATGGGACATAAGCAATAAAGGGGTTTCACAAACTAGTATAATAATATCAATCACAATCACAAGCACAATCAATTTATGAATGTATGAATGATATGTCATATCTTCATCATAACTTATTTATACATATGGGCCCCTTAAATTTTAATTTGCACTGGGCCAACCAGGAGTTTACACTGTTCCATAATTCCGGATAATAATAACATGAACAGCTCAACTGGCATGGAAACACTTAGAGACTAGTCAGATTGAAAAGGTTTTTATTGTGAAAGTACCCGACACTAGGGAGCTACCCCAGGTCCCCTGAAGCACCCTTTCACACCCTCTCATCCCAAGGCTCACAATTAAGCCTCCTCTAATGTATCCTCGGTTTCTATAATCCGTCCCCAGACAATATCATTTTGTTTCTCTTCGATGATTCATGATGCATGAACTACTCGCGTATTTAGTTGGTTAAGGCTTTTAGAAACTCAATTATATTATCAGGGCCTATGGATCATGACATAGCCACCCCAGTAAACTGTACTTTTTCAACTTCTCAAATACGCACATAAAATTTTAGTACAGTTCCTTTTCAAATCACAAATCAAATCTCTTTATAAATTTGAGTTTCAAAGCCTTAAATATATTTCATAACCTGTCAATTCAAAATTAATTTCTAAAAACTTAAATTTGGAATTATCAATATTTAAAACCTTAGTACTTGAAAATTTTGTATAATATTTTTTATACATTTAAATAATACGTATATATATATTAAAAAAAATTTATTCTTATAAAATAAATTCTCTTTCTTTTTCTTCTGATAAACTAACTAAAAATCTAAATTTTAGTAAAGATATATACATATATATTAAAAGATAAAAAGAGATTTCTAAAAACTTATGTAGTTTTCTAAGAAATTTCTTAAAAGTAATTTGAATAAATATAAAAAAAAAATAAAGAAGTAGGAGATAAGTAATTTCTTACTGAATTTTAGCTTTCCGCCATGCTTGTTATATGCTCAAACTCCACAATAAAAGATTATCAATCATAATCAAACATTGTCAATCACAATCAAAACATCATAAAGCATAAATAAATATTAACAATCATAATCAAATCAAATAATTAAACATTAGTTATAAATATGATAATTTAAAATTCAATAATTATTTAAATTAATAAATTTTGTTTTAAGTTCTATGGTCAATTCCTCACACAGGTCTATGTAAATCCAAGATAGTCCAGTCCTTGCATAGGTCTAGTTCAGTCCATATAGGTCATAAATAGTCCAAGTCCTTGCATAGGTTCAGTCAAGTTCGTAATAGTTCAAGTCTTTGCATAGGTTCAATCCAGTCCGCATAGGTCATAATAGTTCAAGTTCTTAAATATTTTAAATATTAAGTTACATAAGATGCTTAATTTATTAATAACAATTATTATAAATTTTAAGTTAAAAGTTATTATTTTAAAATAATAATATTGTTATGTTTAAAAGGAGTAGGGGACTCCTCCCAATATTCTTATGTAATTTCATATTATATCCTTAATCTCACCCCCCCTTACCTTGATTTGCTACCAAAAGTGAATTCGCTCTGCGCCTCCAAGTTCTAACAAAATATTAATACTAATTTATTTCAGTATAAGCTTAAGATGAAAATTAAGATTGCTATCAGAATGATAAATAGTAAATATGCATAGTAATAATAAATAGTAACGGTAAATGGTAAGTCATTAATAGTAACGGTAAATAGTAATTTTTGAATAGTAATAGTAAATAGTAAATTGTGAATAGTAACTTTTTGAATAGTAGTGGTAAACGGTAAATCATGAACAATAACAGTGAATAGTAAATTTTGAATAGTAACGGTAAATAGTAAATTTTGAATAGTAACAGTAAATAGTAAATTGTGAATAGTAACTTTTTAAATAGTAGTGGTAAATGGTAAATCATGAACAATAACAGTGAATAGTAAATTTTGAATAGTAACGGTAAATAGTAAATTTTGAATAGTAACAGTAAATAGTAAAAATAACACAGCGATAATTTATTTTTACTATAGTAACTTATTCATAATAGTACTAGTATATCGATGGTTTAAGAGTGCTAAAAAAAATAAACTAAAATTATAAAAATAATATAGAAGAAAGTTATTACCTTACACCTCCGGCAGAACTTCTTTTTACCAAAAGAATTTACTCTCCACTAATTTCTTACACACTATCTCTCTAGATTCTCTCTCTAATTTTTGTGTGGAAATGTTGTAAATGAGCCATCTATTTATAGGAAGAAAATTTCACTATTTAAGATTATTTAATTATTTATTTTACTATTCATGATGTAAGCGATGATGTAATTAAGCGATGATGTAAGCGATGATGTCGACAGTGGCATTTTGGTTATTAAATGAAAGGTTAAGGGTATTTTTGTCATTCTAAAAAAATGAAAAAAATATAAAAATTCCAAAAATTTATAAATTATATAACAATCAAAAAGTTCTAAAGAACTATAATCAAATTCCTTTGAAATTTTATTTTAAATAATAAATAACGAAATTAGGGGTGTTACAAGATGAGTTTCGCTCAGGCAATTGGGTAACTCGCCCCTGGCGAGATGATTAAGTATCAGGTATATGCATACTGGACAATTCTCGCCCGAGCAGGCTCGCCTTCGCTCGAGCGAGAGCTAGGTTGAATCGTCCCTGGACGTGGTTCACTCAGGTGAACAAGCATCTTGCCCAAGCGAGATTGCTCCTGCATTAGTTGTTGGACACTGGAGGAAATTCGCTCAGGCGAGTAAGGTCTCGCCAGAGCGAGAGCGAGGTAATTTGCCATTGGACCAATTTCGCTTGAGCGGAAGCCTTTGGGGTGGCACTCGCTCAAGCGAATGAGCGTATGTTTGATTCTGGGGCTTTCTTGCCCACGCTCGTTTGCTTTACCCAAGCGAATCCTGAGGATCTCGCTCAAGCGAGATGGGGCTCGCTCAAGCGAGTAGAGCCCTGAACCTCCAAAACGTATTTTCCTCATTAATTTGGCTTTTTCTTGCATTAAATCTCCTTCTTATACTATTTTAAAAATATTTTAGACATATTATGAAGTCATTAAACCTCATGACACTTAGTCTCTTTTAATCTCTTTAAATCCAAACCTATAGCATCAATTTAAATAATTTTTTCCGCTGTTTTGAGTTGAGGATTTCCCATTACTCATTTTTAACTTACCTTCTCATATCTTCATATATGAGATAGGTCCCTCATAGATCCAGGGTGTCGAATTAAAATTTCACCACTTTACGTCTTCATTACTTAATGGTGTTAAAATCATGAAAAATTTACCCCTAATTTTTGGGGCGTCATATGTTGACCTTTATGGAAATGACATTTATATTTTTCTTATCCATATTGTGATTGAAGGATAAGTTATTATGGTTATGATATTTATCTTTATCATATATAATTTTTATACACTATCAAGAACCTATTATTTCTTTGGTGATAATTAATAATTTATTGTTATGATATGTATTATATACTTATTAATTTAATAGTGATATCCAAGTAAGAGAATGTTGGATATAATCTAATATTAATTTTAATTATATGAAATAACATCATTGAATTAATAAGACAACCTTATATTATTTGTAACATCTTAATTTTGAATTGGTGGTTAAATTATTGGTGACCAAATAATTAATTGGGTCTAATTAGTTAGAATTGAAATGAGGTAAGTTAAATAGTGAATTGGTCTGGTTAAGTTTGGAGTAGTTTTAAATTATTAGATTAGTTTTTGAATTAATTAGATAAGTAAAATTACTAAAATACCCTAACCCCTAAAACTAACTCTTATTCACTCACCTCACCTTACCAAAACAAATGTTCAAAGAAAGAAAATAGAATTCTTCCTTTATTCTCCTCCTTTTGAATTCTTGTGCATCTCCTTTTACCACCCTACCTTCATCTTCTTCCTTAATTAAGTAAGGAATTAAGTTTTCTTCAAGCCTCCATCTCCCTTCCATATGTGCATGGTACCATGGGAGAGTAGTTTTCCATTCCAATTTCTTCAATCCCACCATTATTGAGGTATGGTTTCTAGGAACCTATTTAGGGGCTTCTTCCCAATTCTAGAAATTGATCTTAGCACCCCCTAATTCATGGTTGTAGGAACCATTCTAGACATTGGGGTATTGTCAGAAGTTTAATCCGCTTCTAGAACCATTGTTGATGAGTGATCGGTAAGTCAATACTTCTGAATCTCTCCCCTTTCATTAAATTGATACCATTAGTAGTGTTTTAGGTTTTTGGGTAATTTAATTTAGGTTGAATTTGATGAATTTAGGAAGTAATTGATTAATCAGCAGAGGCTGGTGTGTTTGTGATGTAGGTTGTTATCCTGAACTAGGTTGAAATCCAAGAACTATGTGGAATTCCTAATTTCGGGTAGGGGACAGGTGATATATATTAGATGTATGAATTATATGGATGAGTATATGTTTATATTGATTGATGATGAATTATATGTTATTGGAGTTGAATAACAAGGATGATGATGATTTAATGACATTGTTGGGAATGAAATATGAATTTTTGTGATGTAAGTGAATGATTATTGTGATGATTTGAATGATAATGTAATGCATGATGATGGTAGTTATGCTAGAGAAGCTAGAGTTAGCTTGGTTCACATATTATGTAGCTGATTAATATGGCGCAATCCTTGGTGATGGTAACCAAGTGGTAACTCTTGATGATAGTAATCAAGAGGTAATATGGATATTATTGATGTGTGAAACATAACATATGCATTAAGTTGCTCCCAGGATGCAGGGTACTATGAGGAGGCCCAGATGGAAAGGCAGTCTGATGGTAAGGCACAAACCCTATGGTGGTTCCTTAGAGATCCACAGCCGCTCTAGAATAGAATTTTAGGGTCAGCCCGCAACGCCAATTGAATTGAGATGTCACAGTTAGTTGGCGATGGTGTTGTAATGGGTGGTGGTTCGATACCGGTAAAAACTATATATATGTTAAATCTTTAAATATTAAGTATATCTCATCATTAGAGTCAGGTTCGTATGTATATGCATTAGTATAGTAGCATTGAGCTAGCGGATGATGATTGATGAATGTGAGCAATGCAATTGTCGATGTGAATGTTAAATGGTAATACATTATTGATTGATGATATATACATATAAATTTATGATGAAATGTTTGTATGAACTAAATGTTATCGATATGTGGATGACATCTGGTTTAATATTTGTCATTTAACATTTAATTGCTTACTCTTCTACTATTTTTATTAATTACAGTGAACTTCATTGATGGCGAAGAGTGGTGAAACGCTAAGGATATAATGGTGTTGGAGGAACCTTGGTGTTGTTCATAATGTATGTAAGTGTTTGATAAAAGAATGTAGTTATGCATTGGCTAACGATGTTAGAACTGGTAGTTTATGTATGTAGTTGTTTGGTGCCTTATATAGGTAAATGATGATGCATATGATTGTGTTATGCCTAGTGGTGCCATGGAAGTGATTTGGTGCAACATATGTATATATGATAAAGTATTTTGATTTTGCTAAAATAGGCACAAACTATTTAGTACACTTATCATCGTATGTCCAGGAAATGTATTGTGCTTTGAATTGATGAAATAGGATATGGAAAATTCATGTTGAATTACGCATAATTAGGTGATTATGAAATTTAACCAAGATGATGATATGAAGATTGATTAGATGATGAAGCCATGGAGTGACCATGTGCATTGTGTATATATGAGGACGTAGTAAATGGACTTGAGTTTATGATGTTTACATTACATTCATGTATATTGTTATAGGCAAGAATTGTCATCATGCATTGAATTTAGTTTTATTAAAGTATAAATGCATGACCTTGAGCAAGTAGGTCAATAGAATGGATTGGGTGAAATGGCACATCAGGTACCAGTGTACCCATGCTGGTTTCTAGAGCCCCAATTGGGCTCTCTACAAACGAGCGTGATCACACTAGTGTGCTAGGTGTAGGCACGTGTGGGAGTAATATGGTCCATGTGTGTGCGCATAGGCACGCTGACCCCTAGCCATAAGTATGTTGGCTTCCAGAAGGTGACTGATGTTGGGCATGGTTTCTTGGTACGCCCGGGCGTAGGCACACACGATGGTGGGTGTAGTTAAGATGGCTTGTGGGCATGGGTACGCCCATTGGTAGGGTGGCTTGCATGTCTGGGCGTGGTTACACTGGCTTCTAGGTGTAGGCATGCCCAGTTCTTAGCCAATGTGCATCCTTCAAATTATTGGTATCTACCCTCCGATTTGTCACCTTTTTTTGGGTATATCCATCTCAATTGAATTGCTAATTATTATTGGTAAGGTGGTAAGACGTAAAGGGTTAAACATTGCAATTTTTTTGGTACCCAAACATTGTGCATTAGAGCGTGTCGCATTGAAGTGGTATCGGAGCGCAGGGATTAACTTGGGTTGACACTTTAGAAATATGGTGTTACATTATTAATTATAATATAAATAATTATATTAATTATTATTTAAATGGTTTATATGGGTAGACTTTTGATATGAATAATCCATGATAGGTTTATCCATTGGTTTAGTATCTAATTAATAAACTCTCATCTGATTTGCCTATATCCAACTAGTCATTCTCAACATAAGCTATCAGTTGCATAGTCCTCCAAGGCTCATAGCCCCGGAAGAAAAGAACCCAACCTTACCACGCTCGAGATGAATTACCACAAGATCTATCTATTGGCATATGGTTACTTCCACACTTTATCTTTCTTTTAGGACGTTGACCCAAAGTAAATGAGGTTTAAAGATAAAGTATTAGCCAACTTTCATTATGTTGTTTCATTAACCACTCAAACTCAAACTCGAAAAACCCAAATCGCCCTCCTTTATATATAATAGCATAGGAAACCAAATGCAATTTCCTGAACCCCATATGAAATCAACATATAGTCTTTCAACTTCCTCGCATACAATAGCATGTATTAGGATGGATTGCATAACGTAGCTAAAAATAAACATTATTATTGATTGAGATAAGGTGACATGACTAGCCATGGATAAGGATGCCATTTTCCAACCACTGAGTTTCTTTATGATTTTATCAATAATGAACTCGAAATCTTGCATCCACTTCTTGAATGAAGAATAAAATCCTCGAGATAACGATCAAGTTTTTGAATGATCAAAATACTGAGCATATTACATGTTTCATCCACCATTGTAAAGGGCACATTTTTAAATAACATCAATTGAGGCCTAAAGTTATTTAAGAATTCAACGCGTCTATTACTTGCTCTAGAGATGCTTCTACAATTAAAATAATGTCATCTGCAAACCTCAAGAACTCTCCCGAACTTGAAAGTTCGGCCTAGAAGAAAAAATATGACTATTGATTTTTTTAATAATTATTGGCAAGATAACCAAATAAACTATTGATTCATTAAAAAAAATAGTTGCACGCATGAACACTGTGCATGATTAGAATAACTCACTCACTTTTTTTACGCCAAAAAATGTGGTAGTTCATTCAAAACCAAAGACAAAGTACAAAAGTCTATAGAGACATCAACCTCAATAGGTATTTCTCCCAACGACAGTTAACGTAAATGAAGGCTAACTTAGCAAGTTGATTTGCTAAAGAGAGTTAGATGATCTCCTCGCATGTCTTAGCAAAAAGGCCAAGAACCAATCAAATGAAAGAGCACAATCTTGAAGAATTATGTGCATATGAGAAAATTAAGAATTGATCTTAACCTTCCACGCATGTAGTAGTAGTAGGTTCATACAATCTGTTTCAAAAGTCACATGCATGAAACATAAGTTTTTCGCCAAGTTTGTGGTCCACCTTAAGTACAGGGCTTCTGTTGTAGTGACTTCATGATCTGATCCCAACAAGAAAGATGCAAATGCCAAAACATCCCTAGAGTACTTGTGTGCCACCATACGAAAACCAATTACTCTCATTCTCCATCTGATCGAAGCATCAACATTGATATTAATTTGACCGACATTTAGAGGCTGTCAATGAGAAATGGGCCTGTGAATATCATGCAATCTACTCTGATGATGACCTATAACAACTTGAGCGGAACCTGCGCGTGCCAGTGTTTGATCCAAGATCAACCAGATTTCCTCAAAGGCATACTTGTTTCTGCATAACCAACTGGCCCAAGTTGTAGATGCAACTTGTTGGGTTACACACTAGGTGAGAAAGTTGTTGACTTGAAATCTCATGCACATGGGTGGGCCAATCCAAATCATTTAACTTTCGTCACATTCAATTATAGCATACAAAATAGATTTTTCCTTCTTACCACATAGGGATACCGCTTTTGCAAGGGGAAAAGTGGGAGGCTATCTTCACAAGTTATCCATAATACATTCTTGCACCATTGGATCACTTTTGCATTCCAAATTGAATTCCAAAAACTCTTATCTAGAAATGGCCGAGAAGGTGAAGCATGAGATAATTTTTCACTTGATATAATAAACTTATATCCTGATCGAATATCATATACCCCCATTAAAATTTCCATGCCAAAGCAGAACATCATCCCAACTTCTAGATCTATTAGATAGAGGAATAGAAACAACTTTTGCTTCATCATACGGGGAAACTAAATTTGAGACAATGTGCTTAATAGTCTTGTATCACTATATATTAGTTTGGATACTTACAGTTAGTTTGAGTCAGATTGTGGTTTGCAAAGCACCTTAAAATCATGATTATTAGAAACCCGTCTATCTAATTCTAACATTTTTGTCGTCCCAAATTCTCTAACGAAAGTCCTTGTCAATCACTCACCCAACTTCAAGAATACTTTTCCACAGGTAGCCAGGCTTAAAGCCACAATTCCCCATACACGTCTGGTCCCTTGGAAAATAACTACCTTTCACCACCTTAACAAAAAAAGATTACCCATTTCCTAGTAACCTTCAATATTATTTTACATAGTATAATTGAAGGGTTTGGAAACTATTGACCGAAACATAACATGTTTTGTTAGGTTTTCTTTTTGTAATTTATCTTTTTTGTTGTGAGTTTGGTGGTTAGTTTGTTATATGTTATTCTATTGTGCATGTGTGAGGTGATTAGTTTTCTTATGTAGCATTCTGTTTTATATATATATATATATATATATATATATATATATATATATATATATCTTAATGCAAGAAACTAGGTGTGGGGCATGGGATCTAAGGGTAAAAAACTTACATCCCAACTTTTAGGTGTGTGACACGCCTTTTCATATCAATTCCTCTTATGTTAATTAGCTTCGAACTCTGACCCTCACATCTCATTATGGGAAGGTGTAGGACGTAAAGTCCCATGACATTTTCCAAGCCTAATGGGAGTGTGCTAAGGAGACGGTACCGTAAAGGCGATTGCGATATCTATTGAGACTTTGACAAGTATACCAAAATTAATTGTAATTTCAATAAGTATTTGAGTATTATATCAACAAGGACTTGTACAATAATCATTAAATAACAATCTAAAATCGTAAAATTACTATAAACAATATGTACTATATT
Organism: Clitoria ternatea; assembly: GCA_037962975.1. Classification (NCBI taxonomy): domain Eukaryota; kingdom Viridiplantae; phylum Streptophyta; class Magnoliopsida; order Fabales; family Fabaceae; genus Clitoria; species Clitoria ternatea. The sequence goes on from CM075671.1 coordinate 268,024,770, forward strand.
CATGAATATATTCACAATTAGTTATTGTTTCATAGATAGTAATGTTGTAGTGCGAGAAATAAAAGAAATATAGGTAAATATAAATAAAAACGTTGGGATTAGGTTTCACCATCCTCCCTCTTAAGCGTATGTTACCTTACTTAGTATGTTTACACAATCAATTAAGCTAATGTAATATAAATTTCACTAAACTTGATCCTTTGGTGAAAAGATCCTAAGTCGCTTCCGTAAGTATAGATCACTCGGTTATTTGACAAATTGCATTAGACATTAGCTTGAATAACCATTCAATTCAAATTTATCCCTAGATGAAAAAATGATGGGCATTTTGTTCCTCAACACGTCTAAAAACGCTAAACTCATGTGACTCATTCTCTTATTCAAATACACATCAGGAAAATAAAATGAAATACTAACATTGATAAAAATGCATATATCATAAAATGTATTCAACATATAGTTAAAGAGGAAATGGGTTACACCCAAACCCAACAAAAGGAGGGTTTAATCATATATTTTCATGTGGCCTACCCCAAAATCAAAAGAGAATATAAGAGATCAATGAAAAATGATCATTCATCTTCAAGCTTCCCCATGGACCAAAGATACCATAAAAAAACAACTTAGCCCTTTTAAATGGTCTTTGAGACGTAAATAGAGGTATTGTTGCATCCGATCGAGTATAACCCAATCTTAAAAATTCAATCCAACCATTAAAAATGAAGATCTAGATGTCATACACCATTGTATCAAAAGTTGAGCCTGATTCAACAATGAACAAAGTAACAAGAGCAGATTTACTATTGGATGTCAAGAAATGAAGCACTCTCTCTTTTTCTTATCTTTTTTCTCTCAAGGCCTCTACAACCAATCAAAACACATAAAAAATAATTGATGAGCTCAAAATTATGGCAATACTTCATCCGACTACAATGAGAATAATTTTCTTATTAAACAAACAATTAAACATCAATTTAAAGGTAAATTTTACATGGAAAATAACCTCAAATCAATATCTAACGGTGCCTCCCACCAACAATCTCTATCTATAATTAAATCCTTGCACCTAACTCAAGAGGCTCGCCTCCAGCCTCAAGCCCAGTTTAGTACCTATTGTACTCCTACTCATTAATACATTACAAACTATGAAAAATGTAAAGTTAATTAAATTTGAAATAGAATTAAAGTTAGTTGTTTACTACACCTTACGATCGTCTAGCACGAGCGCTCATCGATTGAGTCCCCCTTATCCAATTATTTTTGGTAAGTCACTAGAAATAACTCATCTAGGCCAACAAGGTGCTCACATATCCCCTCCTACGAAAAAAATAGTTAAACAACTAAACAATTATTAAATTATACTATATATATATATATAAAAAATAGACAGATAGATAACTTACCATCAATTTGGCAATATTAGCATGTGGCTGACTACTCATGGTGTGTATGGTATAACCTTTATTGCTACTTTGGTTTTGCCTATTACACTCCAAGACCACCCTATGTTCGGGCTTATTCCATTTAGCAAGTAGGCCAACCCATGCAGCCTCCCTGATCCATAAGTGACAAGAAAGGGTCTGACCCTCAAAGCCCCTTCTACGGGCTTTCCCCGGTATGTCACTGAGGCATGCCCTCCTGACCTTTGAGAATGTAGTCTTCATCACTTCTTAGTGTTCAAACACAAAAGTTATATCCTCCTATAGTTGATAAATAGTATATAAGACATTGTAAACATTATAAACATGACCAATAAAAGTAACTTACCAGCTACTTCCTCCACCATAATTTGATATTGTCCTAAGGAATAGACATTCAATCCTTCCATGGTACATTAAAGTGCGATTGAATGACCTTTCTCAGCTTGGTAGTACCTTCATTCTTCAATTTAAATGAACCATCTCAAAACAAATAATTGTCAGTCTCAAAAGTAAAAACATGCAAAATATTAAATTTTAAATACACAAATTTAAAGTACTTACCTATTTATAATGGTAAGAATAATCTTCCTAAAGGCATTCCTTTAGAGGAAGCCTACTTTGAAGCTGGACCCTCAAAATATCTTGGGGGAGGTTGTGAATTACTAACGCCTAGATCCCTGACAACCTTATCTTGTCACTACTTCTGACCCCTATTGTAACATCCCATTTTCAACACAAATAGAAAATAGATATTAATATATCTTTCTTGAGAAATACTTACTATACGTTAGTTTATTATTATCATTTTTTTGAAATTTTGGTATTTATATTTAATTATTTATTTTTTAAAATAATAATAATAAAAAAATGAAAATATTTTTGAATGAGAATTTTAAAATAACTTAATTAGTATTCACTAATTAAAAAATTATATTAAGAATTTTTAATATCTTTATTATTCACTATTTTTATTTTATGTTCTTATATTTATGTTTTTATATATTTAAGATTTAACTCTTATTAGAATTTTAAAATAAAATTTTGAAGGAATTAGACTATGGTTCTTTAAAACTTTTCGATCTACATAATATTTCTGATTTTATGGAAATTTTTGAAAATTTTGAAATATTTTAATAAAATAATATATTTTAAATAATTTTAAATTCATATAAAGTTACTTAAAATTAAAAATATTTACAAGAATGTAAAGTTAAATTATAAGAAAATTTTCTAAAATCCATTTCAAGTAGACTTATCTAAAAATTATCGGTTTGAGTAAAATCTTGATTTTTACCAATCGTAAAAAAATTCAAAACGTACTAATAAATTTTTATTAATAGAAAAATTTAGATTTTTAAAATTTAAACTTTATATTACTTATCATAAAATTAGTGAGAACTGATATAATATTGCTAATTTCAAAAAGGATTAATTTTAAATATTTAAAATATATTGAGTGAAAGGTTACTATTTGGCTTAATAATTCTGCCGATATTTACTATGCAAAATACTGTGCATGTACAAAATTTTCAAAAGGTGCACAGTAACCAGGTTTTAAATTTCAAAAAATGCACAGTACTTTTATATTAAAATAATGTAATGCATAGTAATTTTTTTCCTATAAATACCAAAGGAATTCTTCTTTAGAATTCATAATTTCAAATTAAGTTTTCTTAATATAGTAGTGCTAGTGAGATAGTGGTTGAAGTAAGAGAGAGAAATACATTTCTTTGGAAGAAGGTTCTGCTAAAATTTCAAGGTACGAATACATCTCTTTTATATTTTTTAGGGTTATTTTTATATCGTTTTTAGAAATCTATTATTATACTAGAAATAATATTATTTTAAGTTACTATTCTGTATAGTAAAACACTATTTTAATAGTAAATTATTATTCAAATAGTAAATTACTATTTACTATTACTATTTACCTTTACTATTCACGTTTTACTATTTACAGTTACTATTCATGATTTACTACTTACTATTACTATTCACGTTTTACTATTTACTATTCACTATTCAAAATTTACCATTTCTGCTTTAAGTAGTGATCTTAATTTTCATCTTGTAACTATATTAAAATGAAATTGGTATGTTTTAGAACTCGGAGACGAGGCGTGTATGGATTTACAATAACGAATCAGTATGCAAGAGGTAAGGGGGAGTGAGATAAGAGTATAATATGAAAAGACATAAGAATAATAGGAGGAGTCCCCTACTCATTTTAAATTTGAAAATATTATTATTTTAAATATTAACTTTCTAACTTAAATTTTTAATAAATTTTAAATTAAATATCTGGTTTAACTAACTCTAACATACCTATGCAAGGACTTACATTTTTATAACCTATACGAACTGGACTATACCTATGTAAGGACTTGGACCACTATGACCCATATGGACTGAACTATACCTATACAAGGACTGGATTATATGGACTTACATAGACCTATGCAAGGAATGGACTATAAGGACTCAAATTCAATTTTAATAATTTAAATAACCATTAAAATTTGAATTATATTTAATCGATTTGTTTATAATTATTATTGATGATATTTAATTGTGATCAATATTATTTGATCGTGGTTGACATTATTTGATTATGATTGATGATATTGTGATTGATAATATTTTATTATGATTGATGACCTTGTGATATGGAGTTTGAGCATATAGTAAGCATGACGGAAAGTTAAAACTCAGTAAGAATTTTCTTACCTTACTCTTTAAATTTTTATTCTAAGAGAAAGTATTTTATCATTATTCTAGTCTTTTATTTCTTCTTAGAAATAATTTTCATTAACTTTATTTTTAATCTCTAGAATAAAATCTAGTATTAGAAAGAAGCTATTTTATGAAAATCAGAGGTTGAGACAATTAATTCTTGAATTAAAGAAAATTTTTATAGTTTTAAGTAATCTTAATTAATGATTTAAAAATATATATATATTCTTTTAGAAATCAGAAATTTAAATTGGTTTTCCCTAATGAAATAACTATAGGATATTTTATAGTCGAGATTTCTAAACTCAATCTAGTTAAGATTCAAATTTGGAAAGATTATGTAAATATGTGAAGTTTTTTAAGAGAAAGTTTTGAGATATTTAAGGCTTGGAAACTCAATTTTGGTGAGATCTGAATTTGAAGTGTGACGACCCTCGTCAATTTTCTTATTTTTCCAAGATAATTTTTCGCGTTTAATAAAAATCCACTCTGTCTTAATAGAAAATAATATTTACTTTTCTTAAATATATTCAAAATAGTAAAATCATACTTAAATTAGCAATAACCGATCAGAAATAAATCCTTGAATAAAAGCATATAAAAAATAATGACTGATCGGAAATATTTCAACATAAAAATAAGATTGAATCAGCGGAAGGAATAAAACAGAGTCAGGGGTATTCGCCTGAGCGAGCCCCTGATTCGCTTAAGCGAGTGTCGACTCGCTTGAGCGAATGCCACACAGCGAACCAAACTCACGAGTCGGGGTTTCGCTCGAAAAAGGACCACTCGGTTATGTGTCACTCGGTAACAGCTTACAATTTCATCACTCGGAAAACTCTTAGCTTTCATTCACTCGGAAACTATTTCTCTCGGGTATACCTCACCCGAAATACATTCTTAAGCTTCACTCAAAATAGTTCACTCGGCCAATAGCTCGCTCGGGAACATCTCACCCTTCCTTCACTCGGAAAAGCTCTCTAATCTTTACTCGAAAAGAGACAGGATACTCGAGCGAAATAGGCACCAAATCAACCGGCCCTCGCTCGGACAAGACAGAATCTGCTCGGCTATATTCACCCAGTAATCGACCTTACTACAGCAAATACTCAGGAAAATTTAGTACCGATTACATAACAAATTTATGTTCATATTAGTCGGTATACCGATTCAAAATTAGTTTAACTCAATCATATAGCATCACTCAGAAAACTCAATATATATATATATATATATATATATATATATATTACATTCATTTCAAAACCACTCGGTTCCTTTGCATCAATCCTCCACTTGGCGTATCTCCATGGCTCCGACCTCTTCCCTGTCACTGGTTACTAAAAATGTAAACCACAGCAAGGGTGGGTGTTTAGCATCATAATTAATCTAGAACGGAAATTAACAATTTACATGTATATAAAATTCCGTCCGATTACTTCATCATTTAACACTCGGCAAATATAACCATCACACTCGGCCAATAATTCACACTCGGCAATTCTAACTCACACTCGGCAATTCTAGCCAACCACACTCGGTATTTATATCAATTCACACTCGTCAAATACAATAAATTGCCCTCGGCAAATACAACATCATACTCATCAATTCTTACTCGGAAAATATGACATCTCACTCAGCAAGTATAATAATTCATACTCGGCAAACATCACAATTCATACTCGGCATTATAATACATACTTGACAATTACCTCACTCGGCAAGTAACTCATTCGGCAAGTATAACAAATCTCATTCGGCAATTGTAACAAATAACTCATTCGGCAATTACAATTTACCACTCGGTAAATCTAATAAATCACTCGGCAAATACATCAAATCATACTCAGCAATTATATCAAAGTCTCATTCATCAATATGACACTTCATACTCGGTAATTGTATCAAATTGCACTCGGCAAATGTACACATCATATTCATCAATTATAATACTGCACACTCGGTAAACACTGCACTCGGTAAAATTATCAAATCATCAAATGTCACAACTGACTCTCATAATCCGGATACTAAAGGATCGGCCTTCAGCTGGGAGTCCGACTTGACATCCCTTGAACCCGACTGGTTCACCGAGCCCGACTTGGCTCCCCCTCAACCACTGGGTCATAGACCTCTGGGTAGCTCAATTGGGTCCGACTTGACCACTGAAGCCAAAAACGAGGGTAACATATACCGTCGGCCATCCCATACCACATAATCACATTTCAATCATTTCATATCATCATCAATCAACAAATGCAACTACCAAAAACTGGCATGTGCTCTCATCACAGGGCGACCGACTTGTCAAGCCCATCCATCACATTATCACTCGGGTGACCTGCTTGTCAAACCCGACTCATTAACAACACTCGGGTGACCTGCTTGTCAAACCCGACTCCACATTGCCACAAAACACTGATTGTCACAGCATCATTTCAATTTCAATCGGTATATGTCACACACACGATCAGAAACCGATCGGTGTCCATACATATACATGCATCTATTCATATTCATATACAATTCATTCGGCATCATCACAATTATCACAACATCAAATACTCCTCTAGTCACATTCACACGATCAGAAACTGATCGGTGCTCACACACATGCATACTCATACATTCTCAAATTTCATTTAGCAAAATCACACACACACACACGATCCTAAACCGATCGGTGTATACATTCATACGTATATTCATATACATATTCACAGTTTTCATTCAACATCAACTCTCACTCGGTTCATAGTCATTACAATGACTCGGGCAGTATGTCCTATTCTAATTAATTATAACCCGAACACCCCCCTTACCTCTGTTCCGAGCTTCAACAGTTGCTGGGTGCACCATTCCACCTTCGTTCCAGCACCAGCTTCCTTAATCACTCCATCAGTGTTCGTTCCTCCACCTAGAAGTCTGGAACGTGAAACATATTAACGTCACACTATCATCCACACGGTAAAAGGGCCATTTCCAGGCTCACAGCCAAGAGGAGTGGAGATTGGAACAGTACCCCCCTCTATATACATGACCATTCAGTCTAGAAAAGAAAGGAAAGAGGTGAGGTATCAATTCTAAATGGTTCAAAAGACTTACCTTGAAATTACTGTTATAGTTGTGTAATTATTTCAAGGTTTGATGCAAAGATGGACCTCCTTTCAAAGCTTAAAGCTCTCAACAATGGAGAAAGAAGAAGAAGAAAAGTAACAGATGTTCTTCAGTGAAAGAGTGAATGATTGCGCAAATGATTGAAGAAAGAGAAGGAAACCATTATTTAAACTCATGGCAACCAGTTACCTGCTCAACCGGTCACTTCCAACCGGTAACCTCTTCAACCGGTCATCTCTCCATTTCCTTTACAATTTCTTTAAAGATTTAATTTAACTTCTCTTCTTCTAATCACACCCTTTATAATTAACCAATAATTCATAAAAATATTAAATAAATTCCTAAAAACAATTTTTAATATTTCCACTTCACAAAAATTTTCTACAATTATCTGGGATATTACATTCACCCCCCCTAAAAAGGGATTTCGTCCCCGAAATCAATGCATTTACTGAAAAAGATTGGGGTACACCCTTCTCATGTCCGATTCCAATTCCCAAGTGTAGGTTACCCCATTTAAATCCTGCCACTTTACCTTTACCAATGGCACTTCCTTGTTTCTTAGCCGTTCGGCCTGATACTCCACAATACCGATTGGTAAAACTTCCACCGTCAGGTCTTTCAATTCGATAGAGTTACTCGGAATATACGCTCGGAGTTGTGACACATGAAACACATTATGGACGTCAGTTAACGAACTGAGAAGATCCAGTCGGTAAGCAACATTACCGATTGTCATAGAAACTTCTCTATCGGTCTTGGACCATCTTCATTTTCTCTTGGATCAAGGCAACCTGTTCATAGCCAAGAAGTAAGCACTCTTGAATCGGTCTATAATCACCCAGATTACCTTACACTTGGATTGGTTACAAGGTAACCTGGATACGAAATCCATAGTATTATTTTCCCACTTCCAAATCGGAATCTTCGATAGTTGAAGCAATCCAGGGGTCTCTGGTGTTCAACCTTACAAGTTATTACCTTCATTTCTGACCACCAGAATCCTTCCTTACCCGATAACACCAGAATGAATGCTCAAAGAACCCCTTTTGCATGCACCACCACTCGGTATCAAAGTCTCCAAATTCCATCGTTACCTTCAGCTATTTCTACATCTTTACCTCTTGAGAATTTCATTCGGAGTCGAAGACAATCTTGAAGATGACTCGAGCACAAGCACTCAGAAATTTTTAAGACATCCGAGCACGAATCAAATGAATTCACCACTCGGATATTTACTCCTCTCGGAAACTATTCACTCAAAAATATACTTATTCGAAGATCCTTTTTCTCTGTCCAAAAGTACTTTTCCTGGAGAGAGGCTCACTCGGTATATCTTAATCGGTACCATTCCACTCGGAAAGTGTTGTACTCCACTTGGAGATATCCCACTCGGGAATTCACTATTCAGAAACATCTCGGCCCGAGAAGTACTCATTCGAAATTAGCTTTTCTTCACTTGGGAGTACTTCTCTCAGACATTATTCACTCGGAAATTCTTCACTCAGTGTATCTTGGTAGGAACTCAAGTCATCCGATTTTCTTTTTAGGTCATCTCTTCTCTCCACAATCTAGCAGTAATTTATACCGACTACCAGATCACAATATTTACTTTTCTATACTCATTATTCGTCAATTACCAAATCTCATCTCCATTTACTCCTCATCTCTAATCACTTACCGACTTCAGAAGCATGAATCATACACTTCTCTTCTCTAAATCCGATCATCCAAGATTGGCTAAAACACATCTGTCTCCTCGACTTCACACGACCTCAACCACTAGTGCAACTACCTGAGGTGATCAGTCTCAAGAGTTCAACACTTCATAGTTAATCTGAGTGAAAGTCGAGTATACAGTCCAACTTTCCACATCACCAATTGACATGCAAACTGTTTACATCATCATCCATTTATTCATGCCTCTTGGCAACTTCACAATGAATTAATGTTAAAAGGAACCCACAGTGGCCAGCCATTATGATTCCCATGTAACACTAATATCAGTGCAAAGTCCAAACGACTTGGTAAAACTTCTCTTCATTCTTACTCAACTACTTTTAATCACTTCGTCCCATGTCCTTCGTTCACTACTTTTCCTTATCATATACACAACAGTCCAATATATATATATATATATATATATATATATATATATATATATATACTTCACTCGACCATCACTCACACAATTCATTCTCTTAATTATTCCGAGTGAATTCTCACCTCATCAATTATCTCACTGAAAATTATTACCAACCACCCTTCGACTTTTACCTTCAACTTATTCGGCATTATTACACCGTCATTCATCAATTACTCATAATTTCCTTTAATTTCCATTAATCAATCGTCTAACAATCTCTAAACTACTTCATAGAAGCACTACAAAAGGCTCATCCTTTCCAGGAATAATCATATTAGAGCATTCGTCAACTTATTTCATTCTATGTAACATCAAACTCCATTATTCAAACAAACATATGGCTACCAACGCACTTACTATTCTCATTTCACCCCAGGATTTAGCCTCCTCTCGGAAAATTATTACCCCGAGTCCCAGAAATGTTGGCTCGGTTGCTATGCCCACTCGGTTACTGCCTCTGTTGGCACTCGGCATAAGGTCTCCCAGTTGTCCACATTGGAAACAATTCATCCACTCAGACAGTGTTGTGAACACCTTTTTCGGTCCGGCCCAAGTGGAAGGAACTCTTATACTGAATTCTGACTCAAAATGATCGAGTCCGAATGGGATGACTCAGATCGAAACATGTGCCACTCGGATTAATTCCCACTACGGATGGACACCGGCTGAGACAGTAGATCCGGGCCACGAGAAAGAACACCGATCCCATGGTACCCCAAACATTGAGAAGGTCCGACTGGTGTAAATGTGACACCGGTCCAGGTTCCAAAGAGGTCACATCGGACCAGTTATTGGAATTCCATCTAACCGATGTCTTTAATGGCCGATGTCACAAACCTGACAACGGAAGGATGAGCCCGGATGTTCATGCGCGTTGACCTGGAATCGCACTTTCTAAAAGTGGCAGACAGGAGGCGGAAGTGGACAATTGAAAATACCCCACTGAACCAATGTTCCCTACAAATAGGTAGTGGCCAGGGTAGCACCACTACACGCATGGGTGAGTGGAAACTCTGGTTGTCCCAAACACTCAGCCCATGTCTTCAAACCCTATAAATGCCCCAACTGAAGAAGCTCAAGGGGTTGGTTTTTCTCTCCTGGCAAGAAAACTCTGCCTGTACTCTCTCCGATCCCCAAAATCCCCTTTGATCAAAGACCTTCCTGGTCACACTCTGTGACCCGTTCTGATCACCACAGAAGCCTTTTTTGTCCTAGAAAGTTTGAAGTTTCCCCGGCGTTCAAAGTCACTGACCCTTCATCAAACCTTCACACCGTCCCTTTACCGAGTCACTGTCCCCCCATCAACCCTTCACATCATCCCTACACCAAGTCTACGCCGTCCCTTTTACCAAGTCACTCCCTTCGTCGAACCTTGACACCGTCCCTGCAGGCATCCACACCGTCTCTTCCTCACTTCGGCTCAGTCTTCTCACCAACACCGGTCGCATTCTCCATTTTGATTTCCAGCGTCCGAAATCTACACCGGCCCAGCATGTTAGCCACTCCATCGTTCAATTCCAGCACCGGCTCGACATAGTCACTGCTTCCAGTATCCAACTCCAATACCGGCTTCGAACTCTCCACACCGGTTCCTTTCTGTTCCTTATTCTCTTTGTTTTCATCATTTATATTCCTGTCAAATTTCTGCCTGTTTGTTCTGATTTCCTTTGTTGTATAGTTCATGCTTTTAATTTATATCATTTACCACTAAGGGAAAATAGAAAGGCACAAAATAAGTCTCGCACGTTTTTTTATTATTTTCTAGCCTAAAAATTCCATTTTAAACAGTGTCGTACAGGAACACTCCCGTCTACACAACCTCTTTAGGATCCGTACACGTGCGAAGAACTTCGCCTTGTACGAGTTCCCCACCTCAATGACATCCATCACCATTTTCCAAGTCTTCTCATAAAAAAACAAAACACTCAGAACTACGTAACCCTGATTTCTTGATAATTCAAGAATACGTAGGAGCAGGACCTCAACTCCTGTCGGACCCATTTTTCTTGTTTCTTTTTACTATTTTATTTCTTTGCTTTCGTGTTTCTTTCATAAATGTTCCTTTTTGTCGCTTCCGTGAAAATTAATTTAGACGTGACGTCTTGTTGATTTCCCCCTAGTTTTTGTTCAAACCTCGCTACAATTCATAGGGAAGGGATACTTAGGACGAGACGTCCCGCTTATCTCTTTCCTATCCCTGTTCCTATATTTTTTCTAAGGATGTCTAATTTAGACGTGACGTCTTGTTAGCATTCTCTTCCCTTCCTTGTCTTATATCGAAGTCGAGATTAATTTGGATGAAACGTCCCGTTGACCTCGCTCCGATACCCCATGTTTGTACAGTTCTCTTACTCTACTCTATCGTTTTCGGAAAAATACAAAAAGGGAAGAAATCATGTTTTATGAAAGGCTATCTATGTTGTGCATTTTTTAATCATGGTACTGCTTCAAACAGGCGATGTAGGGTGCTAATACCTTCCCTACTCGTAACTGACTCCCGAACTTGAATCTCACAATTTCTACCAGTGCTTTCACTGAATTTAGTTTTTTCCCAATGTTTTTCCTATGGATAAAAACATTGGTGGCGACTCCCTATTTCATACTAGTTTTCTTTCTTGCCGCGCCGTCGCGATCCAGGTCGCGACAGATGGCGACTCCACTGGGGACACTTAAGAGAGTCAGGCCAGTTTGATTGAAAGCGCATGTTCTTTTTATATAGCCTTTGTTATCTCGGATTTCTTCCCCTTGTTTTATTTTCTGTTGATTGTTGTGAATGTTTGTTCTTGTTTTAATTGTATCTTCTTATTTGTTTCGTTGTCTATGTTTTGCATGTTTGTTGAACCCTAGGGTAGAGGACCATGTTACTTTTCTGTAATCATTGAACCCTAGGGTAGACGACTTTGTACATTTGTTATGTGTTTGTTCCTTGTGCAGAATGGGGTAAGGTAAAAGGTATTGAATGCCCTTCCCCACACTACACTCACAATTACTTACACACACCTATGAGTGGCGCCCTATACCCGGGCCCCAAATGAACCTTAAGTTAGGAGGGGATGGTAACGGAATCGTATGGGATGTACTTCCTATCCGGTGTTCGTGAGAACCTCACGACATACGAACCTAGTGGATTCCCCACTATTTGCGCCCCTGTCATGGGAAGGATCTTGGCTCTGGTGACCTTCTAGACGTCTAGTATAAGCCACCCGGTGTGGAAAGTCACTTTTAGACAAGCCATAGGGCCTAGAAAAGACTTTCAACAAACCCGACCTAGGCTACAGAAGGGAAATCTTTACTTTACCTTATGTCATTTTTGTTTTCCCTTTTATTTTAAAAAAATGAATTATCTACCACCCGTAGGTTTACTTAATTTTTGAAATAATGACTCATTTTGAAACACACAGTATTCTTCGGGTGAATAGATAATCCTCTTTTTGACCATGTACCTCTGAGTTCATAATCGTAAGTTTTCCTAATCGTCGAAAAAAAAACAAAATCATTTGTGTCCCTTTAACTGGGGCATCAATGACGATTAAGAAAACATGTGACTTTTGACAGTTTGGGCTCACGTGAGTCTTGGAAATCAATGTTTCCTAAAAAAAACAAACAAAAAATATTTTTTTTACTTTACATCAGATCCTTGGGGAAACATGGATTTCGAAATGTAATAATAACTGATTCCTTTCTTTGTCTTGATGTTTGCAGGGAACGATTCCGAATTTGACGGTATTTCTGAGTCAGTATAGAAGTTAACATGGGACACGGTAATTGTGGTATGGAGATGACTGAATTAAAGAAGTTATTGCACCTTAAGGCTAGAAAGGTCGATACTAATAGTCTACAGGCACTAGAGAGGAAATTGAGTTTGACTCAAAGAATAACTTTCACAAGGAAATATGGGAAGATCCTGAAACTTTTAGAAGTGGAAGTCCAAACTGAAGCAATTACGGCTCTGGCTCAATTCTATGACCCACCCCTCCGCTGCTTTACTTTCCAAGACTTTCAGCTGGCACCCTCCATAGAAGAGTTTGAACAAATATTGGGGATGCCGGTGAAGGGACAGATTCCTTATCGTCATCTAGATCATCATGCATCAGTCGCTTCTGTCACGCGCATTTTGAAAGCCCATCCTGAAATGTTAAGAAATGCACAAATGAACAGAAATCAGATTCCTGGGTTTACTAGGGAATTTCTGGAAAAACACATGCATATCCTAGCAGAAAAGGGAGAATGGGAAACCTTCATGGACGCCTTGGCTCTCACTATCTATGGGGTTGTCTTGTTCCCTAACTTAGACAACTACGTGGATTATGATGCTATAGGAGTCTTCACTGCTCGCAAACACAGGCTCGGGAATCCTGTCACAGCTGTATTGGCCAATGTGTATTGCACCCTGGATTTCTGCCACACCCAAGGTGGAAAGAAGATTATTTGCTGTTTACCTATTCTGTATGTGTGGCTCATATCCCACGCTTTTCATCAGCTATGCAAAGTCAAGTGTCCGATCTCTGATTTGAAATTGTGTCAGTTGGCAGCGAAGAATGGGCGTGAGTGGGCTAATCACCTTGTGGGCCTTACAGCTGAAAGGGTAAGATGGTATCCTCAATGGCTAGAAGTTGAGTCAATCATTTATAGCTGTGGAGAATATCCAAATGTTCCTCTAATGGGTACACAAGGGTGCATCAATTATAATCCTGTTATTGGAAAACGTCAGTTGGCTTATCCTCTACTTGGGCCACCGAACGGAGAGCTGCTTGCTCCTTTCATTTTGTATTATACGAAAGGAAATTATACTTCCACTGTTCGGAATATAGCCAACGCTTGGAAGAAGGTCCATAGGATGGGCAAGGAACTGGGAGCACGAAGCCATGTTGTGGGGGCTGAATACTTTGAATGGGTGGTAAACAGAGTGTCCATTGTGAAATTGCCTTTCAAGGGCCCTTCATACCAACCCATGGACACAGTCCCTCCGTCGTGCATCATGGAAGACAAGGCTACCCTATCACTGAAAGCTCAAATAGAAGAATTGAAGGCAAGGAATCAAAAACTAGAAGAAGACCTCTTGAAGTGTCGACAAGAGTGCGCCTTTCATAGGAAGGAGAATTCTGAAGGGAGACATGCAATGGAGGAAATGCGGAAGAAGAGAAAGATTGATGAAAATTACAGGATGAAACAAGATCAATACCTTCGCGCAGCCAATTCTCAGTTAAAGATAAAAGGTCGGCAGAGCGATGCTGTATTGGCTGAGAAATAAATTTTGAAGGACATGCTGGCATAATCCAGAGAGAAAGGGAAGGAGACCTTGGTACAGAAAGAGATGTTACAAACCCAGGTCCACAAATTGGAACTACAACTTGAGGAAGTAATAAATGCCTGTGAACAAGAGATAAACACAGAGTATAAAAAAGCCCTTGATGCTGAACGACATTGCCAGGAGACTACACAGGCTCTGAGGGTAGAGTTGGCCCAAAGTGACAAAATCATTCATTCATGGATGGACCGTTTCGCTAAATTGGCTTACCTAGCCAATGGAGTCCTGGAAGATTTTCCTTCAATGCTGAAGCAAGCCAAAGGCATGATCAATCCCCTGTCTACTCCAAAAGAGATATCATCATTTCGGAGCTATTGCCAGGAAAGACTTTGTAAAATGAGGGTCATGATTGCCCGAGCCAGGAGTGGTTAAAGTTTTTGTAATTCGAATCTTTCTAGCAACATTGTATCATTTGGAAGAATAAAATAATGAAGCTCTTTTCATCCCCACAATTATCTCATGTTAATTTCCGATCTACTGCTATACCTAGCACTTTTGAAATACGTGTCAAATTCAGAATTGCACCCCACATACACCCATCTATTTTTGTTTTGTTATCTTTAACTGTTTCCTTTATTTTTCTAATAATTTGTTGTGATTCTTTAGACACTACGGGTAAACACCCCTACGCGACCAGGCTCAAGAAGAAACTCATGGCCGATATGGAACAAGAGAATAAGAACTTGAGAGCTGAAGTTAATCAGTTGAAAGAGCAAATGGCTGAAATGGCCAAGCTCCTGGAGAGGAGAGTCGCAGAAAGGGATTCTTTAGTGGAAGTTGAAGATGTCGGGCAGCCACCTCCTACTCCCCGACACACGCAGGGTCATACTGGAGGACCAAGCTCAAACCCAGCGGGCCTACCATTACGGTTCGCCTCGGTAAATCGGACCTTGCAAATGCTCAACAACACACTTTTGTCGACACGAAAGGGAATGTCATACCCTTTCCACAGTATGGGTTACCTCCGGGCTATGTCCCACCACTTCAAGAGGAGCCAGATTATCAAGAAGTGATCCTTCGTGCAGCTCAACCAAGCGTTCCACTTGTCCAGAATCCTCAAATGATTCCGGTCCATACACAAGCTGCGCAGCCACAAGCCGCGCAACCACAAGTTTCCTGAGCAACAGTCGGACCCCACGCCTCAATGCCGAATATAAGCCTGGCATATGACGACCAGCCAATCAGGAGTACTAGTCATTATGTTGTTACAGGTTCAAGTGTTGCCGTTGCCGCCACCCAGGAGGGAAGGTTAGAGTTCCTAGAAAGGCGTTTAAGAGAAATGGAAGGGATGAACCGGTTTGGATTGGGCAGTGCTGCACAACTCTGTCTGATCCCTGACGTTGTTATTCCTCCCAAATTCAAAATGCCTGAATTTGACAAGTACCGGGGACTAACCTGTCCGAAGAACCATCTGACCATGTACTGCCAGAAGATGGCTTCACACGCCTCCAATGACCCTCTGCTCATTTATTATTTCCAAGACAGTCTGGCTGGAGCACCCCTAACTTGGTACAATCATCTTGAACGATCTTGTATACGTTGTTGGGAAGATCTAGCAGATGCTTTCATGCAACAGTATAAGTATAATTTAGACATGGCTCTGGATAGAGTACAGTTACAGAACATGTCTAAAAAAGACAACGAGACGTTTAAAGAATAGCCCAACGGTGGCGTGAGGTGGCGGCCCAGGTTGACCCCCCTTTATCAGAAAAGGAGGTGATTTCGACATTCATTGACACACTCCAGTCACCATTCTACGATAAGATGATTGGAAGCATTTCATTCCATTTCTCCAACATCGTCACTATCGGAGAAAGAATAGAGAATGGCCTACGGACTGGGAAAATTATTCGAGGTCCATCCGGGGTTAGTGCAGCAAGAAAACCTTCCCTGGGAGAAGGGAAGAGAAGAGAAGGGGAGACCAACTTAGTCTCCCATAACCTAGGGAGGAACCAGCTCAGACCACCTACCCCTGTCACCTTTCCGTCAACATATCATAATGCACCACACCCATATGTGGCTGCAATCCCAAATCCAAACCCACCTCATTTCCGCCCACCTGTTATGCGACCACCCATACCACCGTAAGTCCCTTACCAAACACCACAAATGAACCCGCCAAATCCAAATCCAAGGAGGCAAAACTATGACCGTGTCCAACCATAATTTGACCCGATTCCCATGACTTACACCGAGCTCCTCCCCTACTTCATTGAAAACACAATGGTAGTGCCATGCCCTCTAAAGACGTTTCAGCTGCCATATCCTAGAGGGTACGACCCGAATGCACGGTGTGATTACCACGTTGGCGCACCGGGGCATTCTACCGAGAACTGCCTGGCACTAAAGTTCAAGGTGAGAGACTTAATTTGGGCTGACTGGATAAGCTTTAAAGAGGGAAGCCCAAGTGTAACAACCAATCCTCTTCCCAACCATAAAGGACCAAGTATCAATGCTATAGGGGAGGATGAAGAACGCGTTTCCAAGATCGAGGACATCCAAATGTCGTTGGAAATGATTCACTCCCATTTGCTTAAAGTGGGATTAATAGAAGAATCATGGGATGAAGAGTGCAATGACCTCCAGTGTGCAAAGGGAAGGGACTTCCAGGAAACCCTCCAAGGACTCATGGACGCTCGAGTCATGGAGGTTTGCAGACGCTGTGAAGGCCGAGTGAATATGATACAGGAGCAAGGTAGGGCACAAGTCCCGAAACCCCTGGTTATATTCTATAACAAGAATACGCCAGCGGCTTCGGCTCCTGCCAAAACAGTCATTACGGTAAGAGCACCAACCCCATTCCCCTTCAAGGATTCCCATACTGTGCCATGGAGGTATAATACGGAGGTGGTCGTCACCAATTCGGGGGAGGTCAACTCCGCGCCATCCTCTTCCATTACAAATATCGCCGGGGTTGGAAGAATAACCTGGAGTGGAAGGGTATATACGCCGCCTGAGCCTAAGCAAGATAAAACCACCGGAGAGGCAAAAGCCGAGAAAGAAGTAATCGCTGATGAGACAAAGAGGGTTGTGACTGAGGAAGAAGCCCAGGAATTTCTCAAGTTTATCCGCCACAGCGAGTACCAGGTACTAGACCAGTTGAATCATACCCCAGCAAAGATATCCTTGTTGTCCCTGTTGATGAGTTCAAAACCACATCGGGACATATTAATGAAAGTTCTGAACGAGGCCCATGTTAAGCATGAGTTATCCGTTGACCGGTTTGGGGGCATAGTCGGGCATATTGTTGCCAACAATTACCTGACCTTTACGGATGAGGAAGAACCCACTGAAGGAAGAGGGCACAACAAAGCCCTCCATATTTCTGTAAGGTGTCAGGATTACATCCTGGCAAAAGTACTTGTTGACAATGGGTCGTCTCTGAATGTAATGTCGAAATCCACACTGGTAAAATTGCCTTTTGATGGAAGGCATATGAGACCGAGCTCCATGGTGGTTCGAGCTTTCGACGGGACTCGTCGGGAAGTCATGGGGGAAATTGAGTTGCCTATACAAGTTGGGCCCTGTACCTTTCAAGTGCTCTTCCAAGTGATGGATATCGCGCCCGCCTATAACTGTTTGTTAGGGCGGCCGTGGATTCACTCTGCTGGGGTGGTCCCCTCCACGCTGCATCAAAAATTAAAATTCATTGTCGATAATAAGTTAGTGATTGTTTCTGGGGAAGAGGACCTCCTGGTTAGCAAACCCATCTCTACTCCATACATTGAGGCTGCCGAGGAAGCCCTTGAAACGTCGTTCCAAGCCTTGGAGATTGCCAATGCAACAAGCATTGTAAAGGTGTCTTTCCCCAACGTGCCTCTAATGGTGGCATTGAACATGTTGCGGAAGGGGTACCAGCCAGGAAAAGGATTAGGGCGGGAATTGGAAGGTAGAATCCAGCCCGTGCGCCTCCCGGAAAGCAAGAATAGATATGGCCTGGGGTACAAACCCACTGCGACAGATGGCGACTCCACTGGGGTCGCAACCCTTGGTGCCTTCTGCTTTTTCTGTTTGGAGGTTGTGCCGGGGTTGACCTTCCTTTTGCCCAGGACCCTATCCACTGGCCCCAGAGTCATGGTCCCAACATTTTCAGCCGGGATGCTCACTACCTTGGCCGGAGTGCGACGAGGAGTCACTCTGTTTTCCATGTCATCCGCAATAGCATTTCGGGCTTCGGCAACCTCCCTCAGTTTCCTGAGGATGTCTATCCGAGCCATCTCACCTGAAAAAAAAAAGACGATGTCAGTACCGGTGTATATGTTATAAAAAAATAAAAAAAAAGAGGAGGGTTCAACAGTATCTACCCAGGTAAGCATCCCGGCCTGACTCTGTCCCCAAGAGCTTCTTGCAGGAGATCTTGGCAAGGCCGGAGTAACCCTTCATAACGTCCAGGACCTTCCTGGACTCGGTTGACAGAACACTCTCGCTGACGATGTAGGCGTTGCTGGTCAGGAGAAAATACTCGTGAGTCCAACCGGTGTAAAACCTTCTGGAAAAATCAGAATTCTCCCAGAACACCGGCCTCCCTGCATTGACCTCGACTTTGACGTAGGAGTGTTTGAAGCTGACCCCGTCCGTCTTGGCCGATTTGGTGTAACTTTCGAAGTTAACCACCTTGGAGTCGCAGCGAAGGTTGATGAAACCTAGACCCCCTCCAGCGTTACCCCGGCGCATCACCCTGTAGTAGGTGAAGAAGAGAGCCACTGTGGGGACAAAATGAAAATACTCCCCAAGTACTTCCAAGGCCCTTATCAAGCCCCAGCCATTGGGATGAAGCTGGCTGGGAGAGTAGTCTAAGAAACGGAGTACCCCCATCTCGAACTCTGTCAAAGGGGAGCGGACGCCGATCTTGGAGAAGACCATCTCGTACATAAAGAGATTTCTTGACCCCAGTTGATGGCAGATCCTGTCCGAAGTGAGAGGGCAGAATACGGTAAAGTCATTTTCATGCTCCACGTCAGAATGAACAACAACATCTTCAATAGTAACATCGGTAGCATCTTCAGCATACCGGGAGATAATGGCCCTTGGGTATTCGTGGACCCAGAAGTAGGGATCCCTGGCCTTCTCAGCTAGCCAGTTAATCCAGTGTGCCAGGACATTCGTCTCAATGGGATCAGTGGCTACAGCGGCGCCAGTAGAAGAGTTTTCAGAAGCCATGCGGACGGTGTGGCGAAGGAAGGTGATACAACTGTAAAAAGCCACATCGTCAGTAAGATAGAGGTCGGCACTGTTGCCCCTCTCACTAGCAGTGCCAAAGTTAAAAGATGAGGACGAGTCTGACGATGTGTCAAACTCCCCCGTTTCCCACAAAGGTAATGTGGAGAAATGGTGTCCTGATGAGACGAGCCGATGTGAGGCCCTTGAGGTTGCCCCACTACGGTGACGCTGACCCCGGCTCAAGACTCCCCCCGGCTGACGCCAGGATGTAATTGAAGGAGGACCTGATAGGACCTCAATGGAGTCACTGTTCAAACCGGTGTCCCCCATGCCCTATCTATGAATTGAAATGAAGGAGATGATGGCTACCTGCTGAGGTGATGCGTGCAGTTCTCTTAGTACGAGCCAGAGTTGTAACACCGGAGCGGAATTTTAACACCGGAGGCTTTGAATATCGGAAAGGCAGCATTTCAGAGTCAAGAAAGGAGTGAAAAATGTAAGACCCCGAGCCTGCTTTTATAGAGTGAAGGGACAAGAATTCAGAGCGTTCTACAGTCTGGCCCAAGGCCCATTAAGAAGGGCCCACTCACCTTGATTTTTGGCATTCTGGTCGGAAGGCGCAAAATTTGAAATTTGAAAGGACGAATCAGATGGAGACATGTGTAAAGGCTTTCGAGTCATTTCCTGATGTGGGCCACGTGGAAGACACATCGATTGGTTAACTAGCCATATCATCAAGTCCCACACCAGTTCAAGGGTCCCACCTGGCCCCTACATCGATGTTCATGTCTTTACTCCCTTTTCACTTCAGAAATACGAAGACTTCGTGTTTCTCTTATGAAAAAAGAGTAAAGAGGGGCATCTGTGAACACCTCTTTTGGTCCGGCCCAAGTGGAAGGAACTCTTATACTGAATTCTGACTCAAAATAATCGAGTCTGAATGGGATGACTCAGATCGAAACATGTGCCACTCGGATTAATTCCCACTACGGATGGACACTGGCTGAGACAGTAGATCCAGGCCACGAGAAAGAACACTGATCCCATGGTACCCCAAACGTTGAGAAGGTCCGACTGGTGTAAATGTGACACCGGTCCAGGTTCCAAAGAGGTCATATCGGACCAGTTATTGGAATTCCATATAACCGATTTCTTTAATGGCCGATGTCACAAACCTGACAATGGAAGAATGAGCCCGGATGTTTATGCGCGCTGACCTGGAATCGCACTTTCTAAAAGTGGCAGACAGGAGGCGGAAGTGGACAATTGAAAATACCCCACTGAACCACTGTTCCCCACAAACAGGTAGTGGCCAGGGTAGCACCACTACACGCATGGGTGAGTGGAAACTCTGGTTGTCCCAAACACTCAGCCCATGTCTTCAAACCCTATAAATGCCCCAACTGAAGAAGCTCAAAGGGTTGGTTTTTCTCTCCTGGCAAGAAAACTCTACCTGTACTCTCTCCGATCCCCAAAATCCCCTTTGATCAAAGACCTTCCTGGTCATACTCTGTGACCCATTCTGATCACCACAGAAGCCTTTTTTGTCCCAGAAAGTTTGAAGTTTCCCCGGCGTTCAAAGTCACTGACCCTTCATCAAACCTTCACACCGTCCCTTTACTGAGTCACTGTCCCCTCTTCAAACCTTCACACCGCCCCTGTACCAAGTCTCTGTCCCCCCATCAACCCTTCACATCGTCCCTACACCAAGTCCACACCGTCCCCTTTACCAAGTTACTCCCTTCGTCGAACCTTGACACCGTCCCTGCAGGCATCCACACTGTCTCTTCCTCACTTCGGCTCAGTCTTCTCACCAACACCGGTCGCATTCTCCATTTCGATTTCCAGCGTCCAAAAGATACACTGGCCCAGCACGTTAGCCACTCCATCGTTTAATTCCAGCACCGGCTCGACATAGTCACTGCTTCCAGTATCCAACTCCAATACCGGCTTCGAACTCTCCACACCGGTTCCTTTCTGTTCCTTATTCTCTTTGTTTTCATCATTTATATTCCTGTCAAATTTCTGCCTGTTTGTTCTGATTTCCTTTGTTGTATAGTTCATGCTTTTAATTTATATCATTTACCCCTAAGGGAAAATAGAAAGGCACAAAATAAGTCTCGCGCGTTTTTTTTTTATTTTCTAGCCTAAAAATTCCATTTTAAACAGTGTCATACGGGAACACTCCCGTCTACACAACCTCTTTAGGATCCGTACACGTGTGAAGAAATTCGCCTTGTACGAGTTCCCTACCTCAATGACATTCATCACCATTTTCCAAGTCTTCTCATAAAAAAACAAAACACTCAGAACTACGTAACCCTGATTTCTTGATAATTCAAGAATACGTAGGAGCAAGACCTCAACTCCTGTCGGGCCCATTTTTCTTGTTTCTTTTTACTATTTTATTTCTTTGCTTTCGTGTTTCTTTCATAAATTTTCCTTTTTGTCACTTCCGTGACAATCAATTTAGACGTGACGTCTTGTTGATTTCCCCCTAGTTTTTGTTCAAACCTCGCTACAATTCATAAGGAAGGGATACTTAGGACGAGACGTCCCGCTTATCTCTTTCCTATCCCTGTTCCTATATTTTTTCTGAGGATGTCTAATTTAGACGTGACGTCTTGTTAGCATTCTCTTCCCTTCCTTGTCTTATATCGAAGTCGAGATTAATTTGGATGAAACGTCCCGTTGACCTCGCTCCGATACCCCATGTTTGTACAGTTCTCTTACTCTACTCTGTCATTTTTGGAAAAATACAAAAAGGGAAGAAATCATGTTTTATGAAAGGCTATCTATGTTGTGCATTTTTCAATCATGGTACTATTTCAAATAGGCGATGTAGGGTGCTAATACCTTCCCTACTCGTAACCGACTCCCGAACTTGAATCTCACAATTTCTACCAGTGCTTTCACTGAATTTAGTTTTTTCCAATGTTTTTCCTATGGATAAAAACGTTGGTGGCGACTCCCTGTTTCATACTAGTTTTCTTTCTCGTCGCGCCGTCGCGATCCAGGTTGCGATAAGTGTTTTGCAATATAGCTCTCAGCCACAACTATAGCACACTCGGCTACCGACTGACTACCAGATCGGACAGTAGAAATCCAACCAGAAGAGAAAAGAAGACGTAGCAGAAAACTTACCACCACGAAAGAACCGATCCATTTTCTTGAAACTGGATCCTCTCGCCTTCACGACCTTTTATCTTCCGACTGGAGGGTCCTCTGTAATTGTACTTCCGTGGTCAGCATATCCTTGTCCACCAGAATTGGATAATCCTGAATCTCAATCGGCATAATCACACTGTGAATTCTAATTCACAATCCCGCTTCATACTTGGCACACTCACTACTCTCGGTTCCTCCCAGTGAGAAAGAGTGATAGAAGTCACAGCTTATCAAACTTAGTAGTGTGCTCGGCCATTGACACTCGGCCCTGTTTCAATCTCAAATTCTATTTCCTTTCGAATTCTCTAATTATCCGAGAAGTACTTAACAAGAAACCACTCTTGGAAATTCGTCCACACTAACGACTCACTCGTCGTCTTCATCGGTACCTTAGTCCGAGACCATCATGTCCTAGCCTCGTGCTTCAACCGGTAATTCACAAACTGTACTTTCTGTTCCTCCGAGCACTCAAAATACTCAAGAGCTGACTCGGTTTCTCCTATCCAAACATACGCCCTTCCTTTATAAGCAAAGGGATTCCTTTTCAGGAATTTATCAAGAGTTCGGTCCTACTCATCAATTGAGAAAATCCCGAGAAGAATAGCCATCTTCTCCACCAGAACTAGTTTTTCCAGCCATAAAATAATTCCATAATGAATAAAGACTTCACCATTAATAACCAATACTTTACCAGGGAGTCGGATAATTACCTCACATAAAACACAACGCCACTGGAGTGCCAAGGGAATGATGCCAAGCTGCACAAACAACCACAAGTACAATGCAATAAAATGCAAAACACAGTCCAGTATAGGACTCACACAGTCACTCAGTTCACCCATCCACTCGCTCTAGAAAGAACCGCTCTGATACTAACTGTGACGACCCTCGTCAATTTTCTTATTTTCCAAGATAATTTTTTGAGTTTAATAAAAATCCACTCGGTCTTAATAGAAAATAATATTTACTTTTCTTAAATATATTCAAAATAGTAAAATCATACTTAAATTAGCAATAACCGATCAGAAATAAATCCTTGAATAAAAGCATATAAAAAATAATAACCGATCGGAAATATTTCAACATAAAATAAGATTGAATCAGCGGAAGGAATAAAACAGAGTCAGGGGTATTCGCCTGAGCGAGCCCCTGATTCGCTTAAGCGAGTGTCGACTCGCTTGAGCGAATGCTACACGGCGAACCAAACTCACGAGTCGGGGTTTCGCTCGAAAAAGGATCACTCGGTTATGTGTCACTCGGTAACAGCTTACAATTTCATCACTCAGAAAACTCTTAGCTTTCATTCACTCGGAAACTGTTTCTCTCGGGTATACCTCACCCGGAATACATTCTTAAGCTTCACTCAAAATAGTTCACTCGGCCAATAGCTCACTCGGGAACATCCCACCCTTCCTTCACTCGGAAAAGCTCTCTAATCTTTACTCGAAAAGAGACAGGATACTCGAGCGAAATAGGTACCAAATCAACCGGCCCTCGCTCGGACAAGACAGAATCTGCTCGGCTATATTCACCCGGTAATCGACCTTACTATAGCAAATACTCAGGAAAATTTAGTACCGATTACATAACAAATTTATGTTCACATTAGTCGGCATACCGATTCAAAATTAGTTCAACTCAATCATATAGCATCACTCAGAAAACTCAAAATATATATATATATATATATATATATATATTACATTCATTTCAAAACCACTCGGTTCCTTGGCATCAATCCTCCACTTGGCGTATCTCCATGGCTCCGACCTCTTCCCTGTCACTGGTTACTAAAAATGTAAACCACAGCAAGGGTGGGTGTTTAGCATCATAATTAATCTAGAACGGAAATTAACAATTTACATGTATATAAAATTCCGTCCGATTACTTCATCATTTAACACTCGGCAAATATAACCATCACACTCGGCCAATAATTCACACTCGGCAATTCTAACTCACACTCGGCAATTCTAGCCAACCACACTCGGTATTTATATCAATTCACACTCGTCAAATACAATAAATTGCCCTCCGCAAATACAACATCATACTCATCAATTCTTACTCGGAAAATATGACATCTTACTCAGCAAGTATAATAATTCATACTCGGCAAACATCACAATTCATACTCGGCATTATAATACATACTCGAATATTACCTCACTCGGCAAGTAACTCATTCGGCAAGTATAACAAATCTCATTCGGCAATTGTAACAAATAACCCATTCGGCAATTACAATTTACCACTCGGTAAATCTAATAAATCACTCGGCAAATACATCAAATCATACTCAGCAATTATATTAAAGTCTCATTCATCAATATGACAATTCATACTCGGTAATCGTATCAAATTGCACTCGGCAAATGTACACATCATACTCATCAATTATAATACTGCATACTCGGCAAACACTGCACTCGGTAAAATTATCAAATCATCAAATGTCACAACTGACTCTCATAAAATTGACGCCTAGTATCCGGATACTAAAGGATCGGCCTTCAGCTGGGAGTCCGACTTGACATCCCGTAAACCCGACTTGGTTCACCGAGCCCGACTTGGCTCCCCCTCAACCACTGGGTCATAGACCTTTGGGTAGCTCAATTGGGTCCGACTTGACCGCTGAAGCCAAAAACGAGGGTAACATATACCGTCGGCCATCCCATACCACATAATCACATTTCAATCATTTCATATCATCATCAATCAACAAATGCAACTACCAGAAACTGGCATGTGCTCTCATCACAGGGTGACCGACTTGTCAAGCCCATCCATCACATTATCACTCGGGCGACCTGCTTGTCAAACCTGACTCATTAACAATACTCGGGTGACCTGCTTGTCAAACCCGACTCCACATTGCCATAAAACACCGATTTTCACAGCATCATTTCAATTTCAATCGGTATATGCCACATACATGATCAGAAATTGATTGGTGTCCATAGATATACATGCATTTATTCATATTCATATACAATTCATTCGGCATCATCATAATTATCACAAGATCAAATACTCCTCTAGTCACATTCACACGATTAGAAACTGATCGGTGCTCACACACATGCATACTCATACATTCTCAAATTTCATTCAGCAAAATCACACACACACACGATCCTAAACCGATCGGTGTGTACATTCATATGTACATTCATATACATATTCACAGTTTTCATTCAACATCAACTCTTACTCGGTTCACAGTCATTACAATGACTCAGGCAGTATGTCCTATTCTAATTAATTATAACCTGAACACCCCCCTTACCTCTGTTCTGAGCTTCAACAGTTGCTGGGTGCACCGTTCCACCTTCGTTCCAGCACCAGCTTCCTTAATCACTCCATCAGTGTTCGTTCCTCCACCTACGAGTCTGGAACGTGAAACATATTAACGTCACACTATCATCCACACGGTAAAAAGGTCATTTCCAGGCTCACAGCCAAGAGGAGTGGAGATCGGAACAGTACCCCCCTCCATACACATGACCATTCAGTCCAGAAAAGAAAAGAAAGAGGTGAGGTATCAATTCTAAATGGTTCAAAAGACTTACCTTGAAATTACTGTCACAGCTATGTAATTATTTAAGGGTTTGATGCAAAGATGGACCTCCTTTCAAAGCTTAAAGCTCTCAACAATGGAGAAAGAAGAAGAAGAAAAGTAACAGATGTTCTTCACATGAAAGAGTGAATGATTGCGTAAATGATTGAAGAAAGAGAAGGAAACCATTATTTAAACTCATGGCAACCGGTTACCTGCTCAACCGGTCACTTCCAACCGGTAACCTCTTCAACCGGTCATCTCTCCATTTCCTTTACAATTTCTTTAAAGATTTAATTTAACTTCTCTTCTTCTAATCACACCCTTTATAATTAACCAATAATTCATAAAAATATCAAATAAATTCCTAAAAACAATTTTAATATTTCCACTTCACAAAAATTTTCTACAATTATCCGGGATGTTACATGAAGACTGTACTAAATTTGTTTTTGTATAATAGAAGTTCAAAGAAGAACTTATGGGAATGCATAGTTTATTGAAATGATTTTGTGAACCTTTATGGTATTTAATAATTAAGTTTCTAAAAGTCTTAACCAACTAAATATGCGAGTAGTTCATGCATCATGAATCATTAAAGAGAAATGAGATGTGATATTGCCTGGGGACGGATTATAGAAACCGAGGATACATTAGAGGAGGCTTAATTGTAAGCCTTGGGATGAGAGGGTGTGAAATGGTGCTTCAGGTGACCTAGGGTCGCTCCCTAGTGTCGGGTACTTTCACAATAAAAACTTTCTCAGTCTGACTAGTCTCTAAGTGTTTTCACGCCAGTTGAGCTGTTCATATGCCATAAAGGCATTTATATTATTATTATCCGGAATTTATGGAACAGTGTAAACTCCTGGTTGGCCTAGTGTAAACTAAAACTTTAAGGACCCACATGCATAGGATGAATGAGATGATAGTATTAAAAACATTGCATGACATTCATGTAATTGTGACATTCTATGTCGGTGGTTGTGAATGAAAATATAATTGTTATGTTATGAAAACTCTACATTCATAATTGATTATGTATATGATTGTGATTGAAATTATTATATTAGATTGTGAAAACCCTTATGCTTATGTCTTATCTGTAAAGTATTATATTCTGTTTCTCACTCCTTCTTGTTTGAATTTTGTGTCAAAAATTTATGTTATATGATATATAACTAGCAGTTCAAGATGAAAGGATGAAATTACAAGAGGGTAAAGGTTAAACTTTAATAAACCTTATTCTTTGGATATGATACTGTAATCTTTGATCACTTATGATTTTCTGAAAGTTCATTTTATCATTATGAATAATTTGAAACTTTTTACTTTCAAAATTCAAAGAAAATCAGATGTATTACGTCCTTGTATACACAAGATAAGAAGTGATAAATATGTATATCTTTCAAAAAAGCAAGAAGAATAGATATATGTCTCGTGTATATAAGGGTTGTTACAAAGTGGTATCAGAGCAGTTCAATCCAAATCGGCTTGGGGTATGGTCTTACTAGCGTGTTAGTGTACTTTGATGGTTAAGTTTGTCAAGAGATTTTATGGTTGAAAAAGGAGGAAATTTTATTGGAGTATATGGTAAGAAGTAATTGAAGAAAAATTAGGAATATAGAAAGAAGGAACTAATTTTAAGTTTATAAAAAGTATAAGTTAGAACTCTATAGCCTATTACTTGAAAAGTGTTATTGTAGGGATTATCATAAACTGGCCATTCTGAAGTCTTTCTTGACATTGCTTAAGTATGGGCGTTAATGTATGGTGGAATGATAAGGTACATTAACTAATGCAGTTATTTCCTTTTATTCCAAATGTATTGTATGGTGTTTGATTCTCTGATTAATATGTGATAATGAAATATTCTAACATTTGCTTGTTTTACAATATGGTATGAGACAACAAAGGGGATAAGACAATAGAAAATTCTTAGAAATATTTTGGTATGAATTCTAGACTGGAGCTGTCATGGCTTTGACTACTTAGTTATAAACTATCGGGACTGATCACCCCGAATGATTTACACTAAGTAGTGAAAGACATGTCAAATGAAGGATGTTAAGATCAATGAATTTAACCCTAGGTTAATGTAGTATATGGAGAAATGGAGATAAACTCAATAAATTCTATTAGGATATTCCTTACCATGTCCTTGAAGTTGTAGAGATACTTGTGTGAAAATTCCAATGGGTAGATAACTGTTGTAATCCCAAACTAGTATAACAAATTGTTTAAGATAGAATCATAGTTTTCCCTTTGGTGATATATTTTCAAAAGAAAAATGTGTAGATGTATGCTTCATGAAAGAAATATGATAATTTGTTCACTAACTTGTTTGGTATAACAAATAATCATATTAGGAATTGTATCTCTGGCTATTTGAATTGATTCTTCTTTTGTATGACATATAAGATATGTTAACTATTGTTTGATTTGATGAAGTTTTCATTTATGATGTCTACGATTGAATAATATATATGATGGTTATGTGTATAAATATATGAATTAATGAAACTTTTAGGGTTGTGACATCGAATGTAATTAACCATATATTTTTGATTTTTTTAATTGATTTATTATGATAAATATGTCAATGAATGACCTAAAATAAGTATTATAGATCTTTGGGAGACATCGATATTGGTTTAATATTTAGAAATTGTGACATAAAATATTTTTGTGATTCCTAATAATATGATACATGTTTATCAAGTTATTTTCTTTTAGTCATCGATTTTGTTTGATAAATATACATACCTAATATAAATCATTGTTATGTAATGACCATTTTAGATTTAAAATAAAGAAATGTGTTAGTAAACCCTGAGGAAGTAGATATGAACCTTTACTTATTGATTTTCCTATGAAGAAAATTACATAAATCTTAGTTACCCATAAAAAAAATTCAAGTGAGTATTTCTAAGTCAACGTAGTAATTTGTGATCATTTAAGATTGGAGAATTTATCAAATCTATGTAATGGATGTAGTCAATTATGATGAGATATGCAATCACTTAGTTAAGGAATATTTAATTCATTATAGAAGACAATAAGAAATGATTACATACCCTGGATTGTCATGAAGTAAAGAACACAAGGATTTAACTAGATAAACAAGTACAACATGGACTAAGACATATTTATCCTTTCTCACTAGGATAATTTATTATACACGATTACATTAAGGAAAATAAAGTAGAACATCTAGTACATCATAGATAGAGGTCTAAGAGTCTTGGCAATACAAAAATTATCCAAACTAGAGTAATCACCATAATGGTTATAAGAAGTGAGGCACTTGTTACCACGAACTGTAGTCCATCTCGCCTTCGTTCTTCGTCGCTTCTAGGGAGGTTGGCCATCGAGTAGTTCAATATTACTTAAGGGAAAAGATTGAAGAAATTGGATAGAAGAGAGAAACTAAGAAACCTTGAAGTTGTGATAGAAAGTGAGAATGGAATGAGAATTTATAAGCAAGCAAGGAAGGGAGAGTTGCAACGGTCATAAACAGCTAGTCCAACGGCTAGTCCAACAGCTAGTTGCTAACGGCTAGTTGTCTAGTAATTAATTTTTAGCAGTCCATTTTACTATGTTACGAGTAGGAATTTTAATTAATGGATGTTATGGATTATATTAAGTAAGGTTTTAATAGATTGAGAAACGTAATTATTGAGGTGTTTAGAGTTAACCATCAATTTATGATGAGTATGGCTGACAAAATTAAGACGGGTAATATTTTTGAGGTAAGGAAAAAATACTGATAAGATTAAAAGAAGATAAATGGCAATGTTAAGGAAAACGTACACAATTGTCAAGGAAACTAGAAATATATTTTAGAACAGTTCAGTTAGTTTAGCTGTGATAAGATTTATTAACAATATTAAATTTCGAGGACGAAATTTCTTTTAGGGGAGTAGAGTTGTAACATCCCATTTTCAACACAAATAGAAAATAGATATTAATATATCTTTCTTGAGAAATACTTACTATGGGTTAGTTTATTATTATCATTTTTTTGAAATATTGGTATTTATATTTAATTATTTTTTTTTAAAATAATAAAAAAATGAAAATATTTCTGAATGAGAATTTTAAAATGACTTAATTAGTATTCACTAATTAAGAAAATTATATTAATAATTTTTAATATCTTTATTATTCACCATTTTTATTTTATGTTCTTATATGTATGTTTTTACATATTTAAGATTTAACTCTTATTAGAATTTAAAAATAAAATTTTGAAGGAATTAGACTATGACTCTTTATAACTTTTCGACCTACATAATATTTATGATTCTCTGGAATTTTTTGAAAATTTTGAAATATTTTAATAAAATAATATATTTTAAATAATTTTAAATTCATATAAAGTTACTTAAAATTAAAAATATTTACAAGAATGTAAAGTTAAATTATAAGAAATTTTCTAAAATCCATTTCAAGTAGACTTATCTAAAAATTATCGGTTTGAGTAAAATCTTGATTTTTACCAATCGTAAAAAAATTGAAAACGTACTAATAAATTATTATTAACAGAAAATTTTAGATTTTTAAAATTTAAACTTTATATTACTTATCATAAAATTAGTGAGAACTGATATAATATCCCTAAATTTCAAAAAGGATTAATTTTAAATATTTAAAATATACCGAGTGAAAGGTTACTGTTTGGCTTAATAATTCTGCCGACATTTACTATGCAAAATACTGTGCATGTACGAAATTTTTGAAAGGTGCACAATAACTAGGTTTTAAATTTCAAAAAATGTACAGTACTTTTATATTAAAATAATGTAATGCATAGTAATTTTTTTCTATAAATACCGAAGGAATTCTTCTTTAGAATTCACAATTTCAGATTAAGTTTTCTTAATATAGTAGTGCTAGTAAGATGGTGCTGGAAGTAAGAGAGAGAAATAAATTTTTTTGGAAGAAGGTTTTGCTAAAATTCTAAGGTATGAATACATTTCTTTTATATTTTTTAGGGTTATTTTTATATCGTTTTTAGAAATCTATTATTATACTGGAAATAATATTATTTTAAGTTACTATTCTGCATAGTAAAACACTATTTTAATAGTAAATTACTATTTTAATAGTAAATTACTATTTACTGTTACTATTTACCTTTACTATTCACGTTTTACTATTTACTATTACTATTCATGATTTACTATTTATCGTTACTATTTACGTTTTACTATTTATTGTTACTATTTACTATTCACTATTCACTATTCACTATTCAAAATTTAACATTTCTGCTTTAAGTAGTGATCTTAATTTTTATCTTGTAACTATATTAAAATGACATTGGTATGTTTTAGAACTCGGAGACGAGGCATGTATGGATTTACAATAACGAATCAGTATACAAGAGGTAAGGGGGAGTGAGATAAGAGTATAATATGAAAAGACATAAGAATAATATGAGGAGTCCCCTATTCCTTTTAAATTTAAAAATATTATTATTTTAAATATTAACTTTCTAACTTAAAATGTTTAATAAATTTTAAATTAAATATCTGGTTTAACTAACTCTAACATACCTATGCAAGGACTTGGATTTTTATAACCCATACGAACTGAACTATACCTATGCAAGGACTTGGACCACTATGACCCATATGGACTGAACTATACCTATACAAGGACTGGATTATATAGACTTACATAGACCTATGCAAGGAATGAACTATAAGGACTCAAAATCAATTTTAATAATTTAAATAACCATTAAAATTTGAATTATATTTAATCGATTTGTTTATAATTATTATTGATGATATTTAATTGTGATCGATATTATTTGATCGCGATTGACATTATTTGATTATGATTGATGATATTATGATTGATAATATTTTATTATGATTGATGACCTTGTGATATGGAGTTTGAGCATATAGTAAGCATGACGGAAAGTTAAAACTCAGTAAGAATTTTCTTACCTTACTCTTTAAATTTTTATTCTAAGAGAAAGTATTTTATCATTATTCTAGTATTTTATTTCTTCTTAGAAATAATTTTTATTAACTTTATTTTTAATCTCTAGAATAAAATCTAGTATTAGAAAGAAGTTATTTTATAAAAATCAGAGGTTGAGACAATTAATTCTTGAATTAAAGAAAATTTTTATAGTTTTAAGTAATCTTAATTAATGATTTAAAAAATATATATTTTTTTGGAAATCAGAAATTTAAATTGGTTTTCCCTAATGAAATAACTAAAGGATATTTTATAGTCGAGATTTCTAAACTCAATCTAGTTAAGATTCAAATTTGGAAAGATTATGTAAATATGTGAAGTTTTTTAAGAGAAAGTTTTGAGATATTTAAGGCTTGGAAACTCAATTTTGGTGAGATCTGAATTTGAAGACTGTACTAAATTTGTTTTTGTATAACAGAAGTTCAAAGAAGAACTTATGGGAATGTACAGTTTATTGAAATGATTTTGTGAACCTTTATGGTATTTAATAATTGAGTTTCTAAAAGTCTTAACCAACTAAATATACGAGTAGTTCATGCATCATGAATCATTAAAGAGAAATAAGATGTGATATTGTCTGGGGATGGATTATAGAAACTGAGGATACATTAGAGGAGGCTTAATTGCGAGCCTTGGGATGAGAGGGTGTGAAAGGGTGCTTCAGGTGACCTGGGGTCGCTCCCTAGTGTCGGGTACTTTCACAATAAAAACTTTATCAGTCTGACTAGTCTCTAAGTGTTTCCATGCCAGTTGAGCTGTTCATATGCCATAAAGGCATTTATGTTATTATTATCCGGAATTTATGGAACAATGTAAACTCCTGGTTGGCCCAGTGCAAACTAAAACTTTAAGGGCCCACATGCATAGGATGAATGAGATGATAGTATTAAAAACATTGCATGACATTCATGTGATTGTGACATTCTATGTGGGTGGTTGTGAATGAAAATATAATTGTTATGTTATGAAAACTCTACATTTATAATTGATTATGTATATGATTGTTATTGAAATTATTATATTAGATTGTGAAAACGTTTATGCTTATGTCTTATCTGTAAAGTATTATATTTTATTTCTCACTCCTTCTTGTTTGAATTTTGTGTCGAAAATTTATGTTATATGATATATAGCTAGCAGTTCAAGATGAAAAGATGAAATTACAAGAGGGTAAATTGGTCTCATCCTCAATCAGATAGGAGAAGAGATATGACAAGAATAGGATTCAAAATCACATGGTTTGAAGATAAGGAAATAATTGGTTACAGTTGAAGTAGAGGTATTAAATTTTTAGTTTTAGTTTACCTTAATACAATATTAAGTCGGGTGATTGTAAATCAATGTAAAGGTTAAACTTTAATAAACCTTATTCTTTGGATATGATACTATAATATTTGATCACTTATGATTTTCTGAAGGTTCATTTTATCATTATGAATAATTTGAAACTTTTTACTTTTAAAATTCAAAGAAAATCATATGTATATACGTCCTTATATACACGAGATAAGAAGTGATAAATATGTATATCTTTCAAAAAAAAAGCAAGAAGAATAGATATATGTCTCGTGTATATAAGGGGGTGTTACACCTATCACTATTTGAGCGGATGCTCTCAGTTAGGACATAATCGATGTCTCGAGCGTCCTTAAAGCCCCTTCTATTCAAGAATCCAGATCATCTAGATGATAGGCTCTTGTTTGTCTCTAATGGTAATGAGAGCATTTATATGCTGACGCAAGTGACCTGGTCTGATCATGTTCTTGAACTCATTCTTGAAGCCACCAAATATTGACAACTTCTAAGTCCAATGATCATCTCATCTATTAGACATCTAAAAATATGTAAAACAATAAAAAAATAAAGAAAAAATTATAAATTAATTTTAAGACTAACTCTGCCTTATTTTGCTTGTGATATGGTTCCATAATTAACAGATTATTTTTCAGCATTAACATTAAACAAGTCAAAGTTATTCACGACTTGAGATATGATGGCTCTCCTAAATTTCACATTGTAATGGTCGGTCTAAACCCAGTAATTAGGTTTATAGTGTAACATCCTAAAATTTATATAAATGATTAATTGAGGAGAATAAATATCAAATAATTACATATGGGTTAATAAATGTTTCAAAGATGTTGAAAATAATTAAATTGAGATTTATGAAGACTATTCATAATTTATTAAGACTTAATAAGCTAAAAATATACCTGATTGCGATATGGGTGTCAGACCAAGTATCTCTGATTGAGGTACTGTTGGTCAGGGCTGTTGAGAGTATTATTGTGAATCTGAATATGTATTCGAAATAATTTTATAGATAAAGTATTGAGCACAAACTGAGATCCTGTTTGTTGTAAAATAGAGAAAACTTGAGTCAAGGGGTAAAATAAAATATAAACTTCCAATCTCTCACTTCTACTCTAAATTTCACGTGCTATACAGGGAAAGCAATTAGAAATTAAAAACACTCTCTTACTCTCTTGTGTGCATGTGTTTAGGGAGAAACAAATTGGCTTTATTCTCCTTCTCTTCCCGTAACCACCATCATCATTCTCCATCACTCTTCTTCAATCATCTCAATTTTGGGCAAGGTTCAAACTACCTCTTTTCTTCCTTGTGAGACAGCCATGGAAATTTAGAGGAAAAGCTTGGTTTCTTCAAATTAGAGGTAAACCCATAAACCTCATTTCGTTCTAAGATGATATCTTTAAAACCCAACCACTAATTCTTCCAATTTCATGAGTTTTAAGGTGTTTGAAGCTTATTTGGTATTGTGGGTCGCTTAATGTGCGTTTGAAAGCATGGGTATCATTGGAAATTTTTCCCTTTTCAAGTGAGTAAATTGATGCCCATGGCTTATAAGGTATCATTATTTTAAGGCTTAACGATAGATAATTTCATGAAAATAGGTGATTTCAGAATTGTTTATGATAACAGACAGCTTTGGGGTTTTGTCGACGTTGAGTTTTGGGGGTCGATGGCTTAATTCAAATATAATTAGGAGTTGTTCAGAGGCATTAAGTGTCGGAGAGCTTGGGGTTCTTCAGAAACGAGCATCGGAGGTTGTTGGTGGCGTAATCCGGAATCGTTTCTGAGGCGTTTCTACTAACGATCGACGTCGGGGATCTTAGAATCAAGCATCGGAGCTAGTCGGTAAGTGGTAACTTATCAAAATAATTATGGATTGGTGATTCTAGCTCCAATTATGAATTTAATAGTGCTTGTAGTGATAAAATATATTATTGGTAATTTTAAGAAAGATTTTAGAAGCATTTCGGAGTCATCGACTTGAATCAGTAAGCCGTTAATTGATAAAATACTTATTGGTGGATTGTTTCGGTTCCGAAATGTGAAATAAATAACACATGTGATATTAAAGTAAATTATTAGTAATTATAGGGATTATTGGCTTGTGAATCGGTGAGCAATTTTATGATCAGAAGCAAACCGGGGGTAACCGCATTGTCAGTAAGTTAATACTTATCAGAATAATTACGATTTAGTGGTTTTAGCTTAAACTACAAGTTTAATAGCCATGGTGATATTAAAATATATTATTATTAATTTTAGGGGTTGTTTGATTATGGAAATTGTGATCAGAGAGCGATCGAATAGCATTTGGATAGCTCAGGGAGCTTCTGGATTATTATTCCAGGTGGGGGGAGCTTTACATTTTAAATGTATGGATTATGGATGGGTTCAGGGTGTATTGATGTGTATTGATTGTGTGTATTGTGATGATTGAATTGTTTGTTGTGAAATGTTTGAGAATATACCCCGCTTGTGTGATAATTGAGAACTATCAATGTTTGTGATGTTTGTCATCCATAATGTGATATTGAATTGCATGAGATGCAAATTATGAATGTAAATGATGTGATATATTACATGAGATGTAATGAGTTGTTAGAATTAAATTCCATGCTTAAAATGTGATTGGATAGTATTGATGAAATTGAGATAATGCATGAGATGCAATTGAATGAATGGTTTGGTATCATTATATGGCATAAGATGCTTAGTGTGAATTGCATGATATTGCATAGATGGAAAAAGGGTGACCCGTGGAAGGTCAGGAACCCTGCATTGGTGATTTCAAGTTACAGATTCTTAGGATAGGTCTTGTGAGAGCCTGTGATTACCATAGGAGCTAAAGTTAAGTCTCGAGACATCACGAGGTGACCGGTATCATGAGGGAAGGGCTATTGGAGTGAGGCTAGGATGGATTCTGTAATTGAAATCATTGTTTAAGTCGGATCCATATACATATGCATTGTTGCATTATTATTGAGAATAACATGAATGGTATAGCCTGTGTATATGATATTAAGAATATTTGATGTGGGTGAATTGTGTTAAATGGCAACGAATGATATTGATATGTGATATTATGCTATATGATTGAGAATTGGAATTGGATAGATTAATCTAGTTCAATAACTGTCATTTAACATGTAGTGTGCTCACCCCTATTATGTGGCTATATTTTTCAGTGAGATTGGACCGTGATGGTGATTAGTGGGATGTCACCATGCTTGTGCGGAAGACAAATTGTATATATTGTCCATATATATATAGATATATATTGTATAGTATTTTGTGATGTTGCCTTGGTTGGCTCCTATAGATATCTATTTTAACTATTGTATATAACTGCTTAGTGGATCCTAGGTAGTTGACGGCTTCAATTGGAAGGCTAGATTTATTTTGGTTATGTATATGATGATGAGATGATGATATAGGTATTGATGATGATGATGGTTGTGGTGACCATGGATGGTTCCACTATATATATATAGGTGATGCTTGATGTGTTTATGAGATTGATGCGTAGTATGAATATGATAGGCAGGAACTGTTGATATGTATGAATGAGTTATAATTGGGTTAGAATATGTCTTAGATTTTGGTTGATGAGAAAGGCATGAAAATGAAGTTTCATACTGAGTTA
Source organism: Clitoria ternatea (assembly GCA_037962975.1). Taxonomy (NCBI): domain Eukaryota; kingdom Viridiplantae; phylum Streptophyta; class Magnoliopsida; order Fabales; family Fabaceae; genus Clitoria; species Clitoria ternatea. Next base: position 268,062,339 of record CM075671.1, read on the forward strand.
TATGCAGAATTGAGTAAATGATAGAGTCATAATGCGTTCTGTGGGGTTTGGGTACCTCCGGATGGGTCCGAACAACCAATTTGAGGTTGAATCAAATCGGAAAAAAATTTCTTGGGTCTTTTTATGATTCTTTAAGATAAGGATGTTTCATATAGTTATCCCACTTTTGCTTAAAATTTTTTATAACACATACATCTCACATAAGGACACCTTATACCACCATCTAAATAGTAATTGGGTTGCTCTAAAGTCTTATTAATAAACTCTCTAACCTTTTAAAGAGACTCACTCTTTAAACATCTCTTTGTGGACATACTTTATTATACATCCACAAATAATCCATATCAAAATCTGCATAGTCAACACACCACTAAGTTATAACACATGTATTATTCAAACTTACACATCCCTAAACTCTAATTGAGAATTTATATTTTATTTATTTTGTAATTTTTAATTAGAAATTAAAAATTTTATGATTAACAAGCCTAAATTGATTATGTAATACTTGAGTACATATTTAATTTATAAATTTCTAATTTTTTATTTTGTAATTTATAATTATCATTTTTTATTTTTTTATTAGTCTCTAAACTCTAATTAAGAATTTATAATTTATTTATTTTTTAATTTTTAAATAGAAATTAAAATTTTATGATTAACAAACCTAAATTAGTTATGTGATACTTGAGTATAATTTATAAGTTTCTAATTTTTTAATTTGTAATTTATAATTAGAAAATTTTTAAACTTTTTAATAAAAACCTAAACTCTAATTAGGAATTTATATTATTTCTTTTATAATTTATAATTAAAATTAAAACTTTTATTATTAACAAACCTAAATTAATTAAGTAATAATTAAGTACATATTTAATTTGTAAGTTTCCAATTTGTATTTTATAATTTATAATCAGAATTTTAACATTTTATGCTACCTAGTAAATAGATGTAAATTTCTATCCTACTTGATGTGTATAATATATTATAATACGTAAACTTAAAGCATGACATGTATCTTGTGGTTCAAAAACCAATACTTTATAAAACATGATAAACTTAAAACTAACCTAAGTTATTAATCTTTGAGTTGTTTCAAATTTTATTTTGATTAAAATATTCCTTTTTGTGTCATGAAAACAACAACACCAACAAGGAAAGGAATGGTCTCCTCTATGCAAAGAACCACACAAAAAGAATTTTTTGGAGCTTTAGAGGATTTGAGAGAAAGTTTTGAGCTTGTGAAGAAATGAGGAGGGAAAGGGTTGTTACGTGTAAGTAAGCTTTGAGGCCTCTTCCTTAGGCCAGGATTGTAACATCTTGGCCCTCCATGTGTCTAAATGAGTAAATCGTATGAGACATTCAAAATGGTGTTGGATGTAGTCACATACTAATTTGAAAGTTGAAAAGGGCATCTCAGAGACTTGCCCCATGCCCAAAACTAATTTTACACGCCTTTTGAATCTCAATGGTAACGTGGGACATGTGCCATGTCATTGACATTAAGTCTCATGTTATCTTGGGCGTAGGAAACGTCTCATGCTATAGAATCAAATTCTTGTAGTGTTTGTACTCATTCTTTTTCTGTAATTGTTAAAATTAAGAACTTTCATTTCTCTTTCTTCTTCAAGATATTGAGTTCTCTCTCTTAAGTAGGTAATGATCCATCCAAAATTGGTTATATCAAATAGCCTTTTAAGCTCAATTCAAGATCAAAGATTTAGGCAACCTTAAGTACTTCCTTGACTTGAAAGTTGCTCGTTCCAATACTTGTATTACTCTTTGTCGATGTAAATATGCCTTAGACTTAAATGTTAGTCTTCTAGTAGCTAAACCTGTTCATACTCCAATGGTCACCATAAGGCTACATCAATCTGATTCCGAGCCTTACTTTATTCTTGTAGCTTATAGAAAATTGGTTGGTCACCAATTGTACTTGACCACTTATAGGCCTGATATTAGCTATGTTGTTCAACAGCATAGCTAATTCATGGTCTTCTCACTTGTTGACCATCATAGAGTTATACACATAGTATTAAATTATATAAAAAGGTCTCCAGTCAAGGTACTATTTTTTTTTTGCTAATTCTTCTTTGTAATTGAAGGCTTTCAGCGACTCTGATTGGGCTACCTGCATTAATACCAGATGCTTTATCACAAGGTATTGCATCTTCCTAGGTAATCCCTTGATATCCTTGAATCCAAAAAGCATAACATTATTTCTCGTTCTTCTTCTGAAGTTGAATATCGTGTTCTTGTTATGACTTTCCTAGATATTCAATGGCTTACCTATCTTCCCTAAGATCTCTTCATTCGATTCATTACTCCTGCTTCATTATACTGTGATAGTCAATCTGTCCGTTACATTATTGCTAACTTTGTTTTCTATGAGCAGATAAAGCATATAGAAATTGATTACCATAAAGTTTGTGATAACTTTAAACTTACTTGTTCCATCTCTTACCCCTCTCTTCCATTGATCAATTGTTGATATTATTACCAAAGCTTTGGATCCATCACCTACCTTATTTCCAAGTTAGGAGTGATCAATATCCATTCTCCAGCTTGCAAGGGTTTATTAATTCATACAATAACAAGTTTTGTTAGGCTTTTTGTGATTATCTTTTTCTTATGATTTAGTGGTTAGTTTGTTATGTGTCATTTTATTATGCACATATGAGGTGGTTAGTTTGTTATGTGACATTCTATTATGTATATATATATATATATCTTTGTACTCATTCTTTTTCTATAACTAATAAAATTTAGAACTTTCATTTCTTTTTCTTCCTTAAGCTTTTGGGTTCTCTCCCTCTCTCTCTGCCTTTGTCTCCTTGTTCATAACTTATTTTAAAAACTCTAAATCCTAAGCTAATCTAGGATTTAGGAACTACCAACTTCTCCCATTTAACCTAATGGATAGTTCTTTTCCCTGGTTCACCTCCCCCATGAAAATCTATTCATCATAGACTCGTTTTGGTTACAAATAGACATAGATAATTCATAACAACTTGTAACAAATATGCATGAGAATTGTCTGGAAAATAGATTTTATCAAAATTTCTTATCTTTTTCTAGAAAGATATTTTTTCTTTTCATCCCTTCAACTTCTTCCAAACTCTATCTTTGACAAAACTAAAAATTAGGTATTTTTCTTCCCAACAATGATAGACAAACCTAAGTCCTTATCATAATTCTCCATTGCTTTAACACTAGACAAACTTTTCGGGCCATCAAGTATATGTAAGAGGGGGGCATTTCAGCTATAAGAGAGTTGAGACTTGTTATGATTATAAAATCCGATAATGTTGAAAAAGTAGCTAGTAGCATGATTTATAGTGTTATGCTCGTGTAGGATACCTATTCAAATAAGACTTATTTTTATGAAATTAATGTCATCAAGTATCTCCTTAAAATTGGTTTTTCATTAAAGGAAATGTAAGCTAGATTTCAACAATTAAAGATTCAAAAGATGTTTTTTTCTTTGTTTAATATATCCTTTTCATGTTTAGGTGTGGCAAAACCCTTTCCTACAAAAATTTAATGGAACTCTAAAATTCAAACTTGTTACTACATGACGCTCAAAACAGATGTTTAAACATTGTTTACAAATTGCTTACTAACAAAACTTTTATATGAATTAGATTTAAATTTTTTTTATTTGATGGATTTGAGCTTCCACTCTACGAATAAAATTTCAAATTTAACCAATTAAATAAATATTTTTAAAAAATATTTATTTTAAAATGCAGATTTTTATTACAAGAAGCAATTTTTATTTAAATTGATAGTCTTCACAACATGATAGAAATAATCCTAAATAATATTTTTTTGAAACAACAATTTTTATTACAATAAATAATTTTATTTAAATTGAAATATTTTTATGTATGGTCCAAACTTTGTATCTTAATTAAATATTATAAAAATATTAAAAATATGCATACATATATACATGTACGGACATATCAAAATCAAATAAGAACAATTCTCATTTAAAATACATTAAAATTAAAGGTTAGTTAGTAATCACATGACTACTAAAAACTATATTCTTATTTGATATAATCATTCAAATAAAATCTAATAGTCCTTAATTAATTGTTATCCCCGTTACAATAACAATGTAATTTGATATAATGAATGCAATTTTTTTAGTAATAGAATTTTATATAAACTTGTTGTGAAATTATGACTATGTATTTCTTTTTAGTATATTATGTTTGGCTTAAATAAGCATTTGGTTCCTAATCTTTTACCCAATTTAAGTTTGTGTCATTGTCATTAAGTCATTTTGTTAATTGATGATGTTTCAAACACAAAGAACACTTGGCTTAGCTGTAAAAAGAAAGCATAACATCATAAATTGAAATAATTTCCACCTCCAAGGTTATAGGAACAAAAAACCTCCAAGGTGGTTGTCTTGCAACGAATCATAGAAGATAATTAGGTGTAAACAAAAACACGAGTGATCAAACACACCTAAACAGCCACTAGGTCCTCTTCTCCCAATATCCCAAGATTGAACCACCCCACCCATAAAACAAAATTTTCAACAAATTCTTACATTCACATTGCCCTTCTTCTTTCTACGAACCTTTCTACTTTCTTCTCTTTATTTTTTCATGTTTCTCTATTCCTATTCTTCTTTTCATTTATGAACCTTTCTCATTTCCTTTTGTCACTAACCAACATCACCTCCACCAAGGTCATTTGGCTAGTGCCTCTGAGTTCCATTACGCACAATGACACCTTGTTTAGTGCCTTCTAGCTTTGTCGTATTACCTTTGATTCTCCCTACGAGGTGAGTTTGTTAACTCATTGGAAAGTATACCAAATTTTTTATAGTTTCAAAATAAATGTTGTCGATCCACAAGGACTTGTCAGATACTACAGTAGTTTATGATACTAACTTACCATTGAACATATACAAGGATGTTTTATGTTTTTGGTGATTTTCATAGGTTAAGAAAATAAGAAATCGCTTTAAAGGAAGAAATACAATAAGAAAAGTGTTGGGATCAAACCTTACTAATTCAATTTATGGTCCTGTAAATATTTATTCACATTACGTACTTAATCAAGTTACTAAAATTCAAATTCACAAAACTTGATCTCTCAAAGCTCGAATTATAAACTTTATCCTTAATCGAAGATTCCTCTAACGATTAGCAATAGAACTTGTATTAGGAATGAATATTACTAGTTATTATTCTTGATCCTATTCCTAGAATCCGTTCGAACGTATCGAAACCCATACATGATTCATTCTCTCACTTGAAACATGAATTAGATGAAGAAATTACTAACTATGATCAATTATATAAACAAAACCCAAATATTTACAAGCTCATAAATCTACTATAGTTGTTCATTCCTAACTAAGAAAGGAACTTAGCCACACATGGTGGGACTTACAAGTGATTCAAATAATGAAATTTCAAGAGTTCAAGAAGAAGATTTGATTATGGAAAATGGAAAAAGCTTTTCTCATGCTCTATTTCCTTTATTCCATCTATTTAAAATTCTATTTGGGCCTTCCAAAATGACCTAATAATAGAGTGGATCAATTGTTGTATTACATAGCTCACCAAGACGAATGGATCATTTTTTTCTTTGCTCATCGAGACGTGCTACCAAAAGCCTGTCTCCTCTCCTTTCCATGCCATGCTTGCCTTTTTAATCATTGTTTTCCTACAAAATACAAAGAAAACAAAAAAAATTAGGCTGATTTATTTAGGTAATTGAATATTTACTCAATGGATGGAAGATTTGCTAATTATAGAGTGTTTTACTGCTCAAAATAAGGTTAAATAGATAGGAAAATTAGCCTAAAATGTAACACTAATAGAGTTCAAAATTGTTTATGGTTTTGTGATTTCTTTTGATGGTTGTTGGGGTTTTGGGGTTTCTTCATGATTTCTAATGGTTTCTTTTGTTTCCTTTTTTGCTTTTTCAATTTTGTTGTTTGTTTATCTAGTGTTACCAGCTTTTGAGAGAGAAGGTCAATCATGCTATTGGAGTAAGGTATGGGAAGTGTCAATTTTGTTATTGCATGAAGGAATTTAAGTGGTAAAGTTTGATTGAAATTCATTTCAAAATGTTTTGAAAATTTCCATGTTTGAATTCAAAAGAGTTCAGTTTTATTTCTTTCAGTTTATTCCATGTGGAAAAGGAAGACAACGTCACTTTGACTTTTTAACCATATCATACTCCAACAACATGTGTTGTTATGAGCAAATAGATGGCTCCTAGGTTCGTAAAAATCTATACACCAATTTTGATAAAAATAAGGACTTTTAAATATTATAAAAATTTAACAACTTTATTCTAAAGGAGGGAGAAAGGCATAAGGAGAGAAGCTGATGAATTAAGGTTGAGAAAATGAAAGTTATTTAAATGTTTAATGTTTTTGTTTTCAACTAAACACGGTATGTATATCAACAGGGGTTAGTACAAGTGGTGAGTAGTTTGGCATCATTTAAGTAAGGTCTCGGGTTGGAAACCTTATGTATGTAGAAAATCCTTGTTGGGAGCCTTACTTGCTACATCTAAATACGCAATGCGTGGTAAACAGAATTGCTCTAGAAGGGAGATACCTGTGGAATATTTCCAAAAAAAACATCGTACGTGTGTTTTTTGTTTGACACATCATCAATAAATAAAAAAAAGTTAATGGTAAAGACAAACCAACTATTTCATAAGAGACTAAAACATGAAATTTTTTATAATAACCAAATGCTAATTTAAATTATTTTATAGTAACGAGAAAATTGACATAAAAGTTACTTTTTATGGTTCTTCAACTAGGGTAAGGAATTGTGATTAAACTTTAGATGATAATTGATATATTCTTGATTAATTATAAATAATAGTTTATAGGTTTTTACAATGTTGGTTGTTTCATTTGTTGAATATTTATTTATTTATTAATAAACCTAAGAAATGTAAAATTGAGCCTAGTAAAGTGAATTATTATAGAAGATATGAGTTTTTTTACGTGTTAGAAGCAAAATATAAGCCCAATACCATATTGGGTTTGCTCATATCAATGTTAGGCTGGAGCAAAAAAAAATAAATAAAAGCCACATGTGTTTTAGGGGTTCCTCCCTACACTAAATTTTTTCTCCTTGCACCACCTCCTATCTATTTTTTATTGGAAAAGGACATATACACTGTTAGTTAAAAATAACAATGAATGGAAGTTAAACACAACCAGATTTTATTAGGAAATTATGATCCGTTAGCATTTATTTCTATGCAACATATAAATGTCACTTCAGGAAAAATAAAGTGGGGATGGTGTTAGGAGAAGTTTCATTAGTGTAGGAAGAAATTCTCTATGTTTTGTTGGTTTAGTTCTACAAGAAATTTCAATGACTTAAGAGAGGTTTTTTTTGTTTACCCTGAGAAAACATAAATTATAACTTCCACACTAATGTTCTGACAAGGACTAAACCAATTGATTAAGCAATGAGTGTGAGTTGTTATGAGTCTCATCATATATATTTAACATATATTTGATTCCTTTTAAAACATAAAAAAACATTAAAGTTGTTTCATGGACCATAAAACAAAACAAAAAACCACTTTAACTTTATTATCTTAGTTTTAGTTCAATGCTAAAAAATGGAGAATTTTAAATTAAATAATCATGTGTTTAGTGGGCACTTATTACTCAATTAAATAAAAAAACCCAAAGAAATTTCTTTCCGATTAATTGCGAACCCTATTTGGTCGGTTAAAAATCCCAAACATTGATTACATGAACTTAGAGGGGTTTAGGCGGAAGTTGGGTGGAGTTCCAATGCATTTTCAATAAGTTATAGAGGTCATAAGGCACTGTGTAATCGATTCCTGTAATCAATTACTAGAATCACAGAATGGTGGTAATCGATTACAAGGAGGATGTAATTGATTACACGACCCTTGGTAATCTATTACGCCAGGCTGGTAACTGATTACCAGAATCACAGAATGGTGGTAATCCATTATAGGGAGGCTGCAATTGATTACACATGACCAAAATGCAAAAATTAGACAGAAATTTGGCTTCTGGTCGACTTTGGCACACCCCAATTTTCTCAAATGACCTCTAAACACCACCAAACTTTGACACCACCTAAAACCCACCATTTACAACTAGTGACAACAAGTCATACCCCAAAATTCTCAGAAACGAGTAAGTTATGTGCTACAGGGCATTTAGGTCATTTTTAGGCCATTCCCAAGCAACCCACTCATCAATTCTCATCCAAATTGGCCCATTCCACTTCACACACATTCTAAATATTGGGTACAAGCTATTAGGCCTATCCAGAGGTTTCAAAACCTCACTGATCTCATTTTGACCAATCCAGTTTCTAATTATGCATAGTTTTACATAATTCTATATACCATTTCCCAAAGCCATTGCTATCAATTATCTTAATTTCATTTGCACATCTCAAATGCAAGTCAACAGACACAATTCCTACTCATAACATAAAGTAAATGGTACATCACCATATACCATAATTCTTGGGCATAATGCGTGTCAATTTATCCATCATGAATCCATCCAAAATCATTATCATGCATATATCAACATCATTGCTATATATCACCAACACTCACAAGTTCATATCAAAATCAATTCTAGACCTTCAGTGAGGTCATCAGCTACCTATCTCCTACACAAAATACATATATATACATCATGAGCCGGACAAGACTTACTATATCAAAAATCATATAGAATATATATACACACACATACACACTAATTTTGTACACGATCCTCATTACATCTATAGTGACCATTCACTACTCTTCATCCCTATCCAGGTTCACTGAAAAGCAACAACGTTTAGGGGTGATCATATATATGTTAAATGATAAGTATTGAATTGAATTTGACTATTGTACATTACTAATACCTATCCATTTCTACAATCATCATATTAATACATGAATCATCTTAAATCATCATCATTCACATTGTCATTTAACATATTTGCATCATCACAAATGCGTTAATCATAATAATACATATCATAAGCTGCCCCGTAATATCTCAATCTCAACGTCTATATGCAAATGCATATGCATGTGGATCTGACTCTATTGATAGGATTTACACTACAGTATAAATTTTCTCAACATATAATCAATTCTTTTTACCAGTACCAAATCGCTTGCTCATAATGCAAGACCGACCACTCTGTGACAACGGCAACTTAACTAGGTGTTGTGGGCCGACCTTGAACCCAATCTAAGGAAGCTGTGGAATCTAGAGGAAACCACATAGGGTCTTTTCCTATCCAAAGGCTGTTTTCCCATCTGGGCCGACATCACAGGCCCCCTACAATCCTGCGTGCGTCTGAATGCAAATGTTATACTCACAACCTGATTTCCTTCATCAGGGGACACTACTTGATTACCATCACTAAGGGTTCTTATTTCAATATATCAATAGGCATAACATGCAACAGTCAAGTACAATCCATTCACAATGTTATCTAAGCTACCTCAAGCTTATTTCATCATTACCAATACAATACAATCAACCATTACTTTCATTCATTGCAACCTCATGCAATCTGCATCTCAATCATCAAGTTAACATCAGTACATATATAAACGGAATCAAATACATTCAAGAATTCACCAACCAATATAACAATGACATATATCACTAGTCAAACATTGTCGTCATCATAAATTCTCATCAAGCATCACAAATCATCAAATGTAAGCATATAATATATATATATACACATTTATCCATTCATAATCTATACATTTAAAATATAATGCTTCCCCTAACTAGAATCGACGATTCTCGAATGCTCACACTATCCAATCACTATTTTAACTTCTTTCTGATCATTTTACAAATTAAATTCCTACATGGAAAAATATTTATAATTTCTAATTAATTCACCGATTGTTAAAACTACGTAATTTACTCAAATTCCTTCCTAACGTTATTCTAATACACTGTGGCAATTGATAATTTAATAAGCGACACTGGTTTGGAGGATATGGCTTATCGGTTAATGGAAAATAGGAGGATGCAAGATTCTAGTTGTTGCCCACAAGTTCCCAATGGTCCTTAAGCAATCTAATTGTATGAATTTAAAGAATTAGGCTTGCATTAGAAAGATGAAGGCCAAAACTGAAATGGGTCCTTATCTTTTTTACCTTGCAATTGAATTAAAAGGACCCTAAGTCCTTATCCCTTGCATTCGTGTGAGTGGAGAAGAAAGTGAATGATGAAGTTTTGCCTCTTGCACGAAAGGAATTGGAGAAAATGAAGAAGAGAGGAGGGTGGCACTCACGGTGGAGAAGAGAAGAAAGGCAATGGTATTTGCTTTTGTCTACAACATGCATGAGAGAGGAGGAATGAAAGTGAGGAGAATGAGTGAAAGTTGCAATTGTCATTAAGGGTAACAAGATCATTTGGCTTGTTCAGTTAATTTCTAAAACAAATCGGGTAACTTCAGGTTACCTGAAATGTATTCTGATAAATTTCAGAAATTAACGTGACCACTAATAATTAATTAAACATTCTCATTTTAATTATTTGATTAATAAAATCAATCAATAATTAAAATCAGGATGTTACATGTTTAGATTAAAAAAATTAAAAGTTTAAAGAATTTTAAAGTTGATCATATATTTAAATAATAAAGAAGAATTTTAAGTACCATATAAAATTATAATTTGAAAATGTTCGTTACAAATTTGTAATAATTTAAAATAACACATTTTAAAAGATAATTTGAAATACTTCAATTTTTTAAATTCATCTTGTATTACCTCATATAATTATTTTCATACTTGACTCTTTTTATAATGCTCATGTATTATTATTGATTAAGTAGGATTTTTTTTGAATCCCACAATGTCATATAATAGATCAAATAAGTGATAATTTATTTATAATTAAGAAGTTGCTTTAAAATTTGATTGATAATAATGAGGTTAAGCATTAAATATCTACATTAGCATTTCATAATCATAAATATATACGTAATACTAGTACCCTTTTATCAAAATATACATAATTTTCAATCTCATGTTTTTAACCAATCACATGATATTAAATTAATTTTCAATCTCAAAATTTTACCATGCACTCTTATCCTCTAATGTTTTATAATTTTCAATTTCATGTTTTTAACCAATCACATGATATTAAATTAATTTTCAATCTCAATATATAACCACCATCATAACATCACCGTCACCACTAAAACTATAACCATTGTTGTCACCACAACCCCAAATCTGACACTGTCGTTGTTACCGCTACCACCATCATGAGCACCACCTTTACCCCTAACCCCATTACCACAATCGTTACCACATCATCACCAATATAACCACTATCACAACATCACTGCCACCATGAAAACCATAACCATTGTTGTCACCACAACCCTAAATCTGACATTATCATTGTCACCACCATCACCATCATCATCTGCATCGTTATCATCATCATCATTGCCACCACCACCGCCACCACCATTATTTCATCATTATCATCGTCACTATCAACTGCCACCACCATTATTTCGCCATTATCATCATCATTATTACTGTCATCATCATCATTACCCTTGCATGACCGCCACCACTCGTGCCTCACCCTCGTCATCATCATCATCACCGCCACTACTACCATTATTGTTGCCACCACCGCCACCATAAACATCACTACTACCATAACCCTGGACCTCCATTACCCCACTACTACTAGTAATATCATTATCACACCACTGTCACTACCATAATTATATTATTATTGGTTTCGTGTAATGTAGTTAAAATTAAATAAAAATTTTACAATCACTTTTTAAAAGTCAATTTTGTAAAAGTTAAAACATGAAATTAAAAACAAAAATAAGTTTTGATTTTATAAAATTTAAAAATTAAAAACTAAAAACCACCCAAAAGGGGCTCATGACATGCCAAGAGTATAGTTTTAAGCTATCATTTATTCAAATTAAATTATTTAAATCTTAAATAAACAAACTAAAATCCATTTTTTTGCAAAAAATAAGATAAAATATCATTAAAAAATCTAAAACAAATTTCTTTAAGTAAGGTTTGAGTTTTAAAAAAAATCCCCATTGTTTAACGCAGTATGATTTATATGTTGCTGACTTGAATAAAATTGTTTTTGAAGTAGATATATACTTTAAAAAGAAAAATTAAAACAAATTTTTAAACTTGAAAATGCAACAAAAGATGCTTGCTGTTGCTGACAAGCATTGTGAATGTGATTGTTCTTGGCCGGTGGACAGCCCAGAGAAGCAAAGCATACACGCAAACACAATTCATCGGTGTAGCTTTTAGGCTACAGAATACCGTTTTCAATGGCTGAGGGTGACGGTGACAAAACCCTCCGAAAAATCGCAGAAGCGTTCAAGGACCTTGCAAACGTTGTCACCGATTCGCATAATGCAGAGGTTAATGTTCAGGTTGCTCCTTTCTCACGCGCCTGCTCCCTCGTTTCCCCTCTCTTCTCTTGCTTGGGCGTTGCTTTCAAGTTCGCTGAGATGGATTACGTTGCCAAGGTATTCACCCTTTTCATTTTTTCAATTCCCCTTCTTCTGCTCCTCAAAAGGGTATCTTAAAGTTTGAATCTTTTTTCAATTCCCTTACTTGTGGAGTAGTAATAGAAATACCGAGAAAGAACTAGAAACAAGAAAGAAAGAAAAAAAAGGTATTTTGAATATTTTGGAGTGGTAAAGTGTTTTTTTTTTGGGTGGTATGTTTCATGTAATTTGTTGTTGTTATCTTGATTTGTGTAATGGGTTTTAGTTGATTTTTTATGGTGGTGGTGGTGGTGATGATGATGATGATGATGATGATGATGATGATGATGATGATAGGTTCATGATCTAGCAGAGGCATCCAATTCGATTCAGACCTTGCAATCTATGATTGATCTGGATGTACAAGCTGTTTCTGTTAGGAATGGAGGGAGTCATACACGAAATCTGCTTAGAGTAAAGCGTGGACTTGACATGGTCAGAGTGCTCTTTGAGCAAATTCTAGTTTCCGAGTATGTACATCATTTACTCATTTGCAATTTGCTTTGTGCTAGTTTTGTGTTTCCAATTTCTAAACATTATTATGTTATGCTGCATTGCGCTTTGAACAATTTTAAGACTAAGGTAGGCACCAAAGAGTGGAAGTAGACTAGTGTGCAATGACATCAGTAGGTGCTGAGTAGTCCGTGCGGAAAATGGAGATTTTTAGTATACTACGAAACCATATGGTTGATAGATGAGGAAGATATGTGGCCTACCTAGTGGTGAGTTGAACGTTCAACTTCGTCACACCTCAATCTTAAAGTCTAGGGTTGGTGCACATTGAGTTACAAGCTTGTGGTTGTTCTTTGTAGTTTGTCTTGTTTTCAATGTCTATTGCACCAATGATAGGAACAATCTGTTAAATCTAGTGATGCTTCTGTTATCTTCCTTTCTCGTTACCTTCATAACTAGTAATTTGTGACCAGTAGGCGTATTCCACTCCTTTTATCAACTAGTTGGTTCTGATTCTGGTTCAATCCTCTGATCAGTTTCATGGGGAAACAGTTGAACTATAAAAACTGTAGAAAATTAGAAATTGATCACTGTAGAATATTTTCCTTTTGGTTATTTTTGAACTTGTAGATATTGATTATTATCTTGGGGTGCTAAAGCCCAAATGGTTTTTGAAAAAATTGTGGTTTATCTACTATCTAGTTGGAATTGGTCTGGAGGGGCTGTCAAAACAGTTCATTTTTTGTCAGCATTGTGTGATATTCCCATTATTTATTTATCTATTTTTATTAAATCAGGGTGAGAAAATTTTACAAAAACCTCATGGAAGTGGATGTTTCAAAGAACATTTAGGTCTCATAATCTTGAAAATTTGTTCCTAGTACCATTTCATAGCTCATCATTTTCCATCTATTTTCTGGGTTCCTATTATTTCATAGCAGTTTGAACATGAAAGTGATCAGAAAGTTCAGTCCGCATTAACCAGTTAAACAATCACCAGGTTCTCTCCAGTTTTCAAGACACTGGTCAAAACAAATGAAATCAATAAATAGTTTAAGGAAATGCTTCTTAGAGATGATGACTTCCATTCAATTTTTTCTTTTTAAAAAACTTGTACTTTTTGGCAATATACATAAAAATTTATGATTTCATTTTCACTTTTTCAGTATAACACATAATAGTCATTAATTTGTATGAAGGCAATAGGAAAGCATGACTGTCTTAATACAATACAATTTTATTAAATCTCTAGAGAAGTCAATGCAGTTTCCCCATAGTTTTTCTTTCCAACTAAACATAAGCCGAAGTTTGTTAGTTGACTATGCCTTACATGAGACTATATTATCAATGTAGTTTGTTACTGCTTGACAAAATTAATGGCATCTAGCCCTATGACCTATTTCATCGTTGCATAACCTGCTTTTGTAATGTAACAATAAACTACCCAAACTCTCCACACCTAGGTTGATCCTAGCGAGTTAAAGGAGGTAGTTTTACCATTGAAAACTAAGATGGAAATCTTAAATTTCCCCTTTATTTTGGTGAAGATGTTTTTTTGTTACATAAAAGCTGTTGTTGAAGAAGCTTTGAATTTTGGCTTCCAGAAGTTTTTTGAAAATTTTCATACAACTTTTCAGAAAATTTTCCAAATTAAACACACCTTTAAGGCCTGTTTGTTTACAAATTGCTCCAACAGAACAGAATTGGCCAAATGGATGTTTTATCATCCATTGGCTCAACCGGATTGTGAACATTCTCAAATGGCGTACGGCCTAAATCTCATTCGTTGTATCAGTTTTTCGTTTGTTGAGTTATGTTCTATGTTGTACCAAACAAGCACTTAGCCTTGGCTTGTCCAAGTCAGAGGATGTTCTTTCACTGCAAAAAATTACTTGTCTTTTAGCAAACACTGATTATCTCCATGCATAGCCTTGTGCTTAGGAGGGTTACATTATTGTAGTAATGAAAGGTATTGATCATCACAACAAATACATCTATGTGTAAGTATAACAAACACATGGTGTTAGCTTAATAGCTCTGATTGCAAATGAGCTGAGTTCGTATATTTTTGTGACAGGGGAGATTCTCTTAGGGATCCAGCTTCCAAGGCTTATGAACAGGTGCTTGCACCTTACCATGGTTGGGCAATCAGGAAGGCTGTTTCCGTTGGAATGTATGTCCTCCCTACAAAAGAGCAGTTTTTGAAGAAACTCAATGAAGATGGTAAGTATAGAATTAAGCTTGTTTGCACTCTTATTGAAATTCAAGTCCTTAAAAATTAATTTCCTGTGGATTAGGAATGTTAATACTTTATCATTTTTTCCTACCTTTTCTAAATTAGCCTTGCATGCTTGGTTTAACCTTGAAGAAGCATATACCAGCTCATAACATTAAAGCATTAACAGCGTATAACATTACAGTTCTTACTCAAGTCAGTGTAGAAGAATAATTGGAAGAGGAAAAATCATTGTTTGTGGAGATTATCTTGTTCAAACTTGTCTAGGAAATTGAAATGGATGTGATTATGATGCTCATTTTTCTTTTTCTTTTTTCTTGTTGGCATCATTTGCTTCAGAGGCATCAGCAAAAGTCCACATGCAGACTTATGTCACGGCATCTACACCTCTAATCCAATACATTGATAAACTCTTTCTTTCTAGAGACTTGGGAATAGATTGGTGAACCTTGGATTGTATTCAGTTTGTACAATGTACTTTGCTGTTATTAAGTTATATACGAGACATTAATGTATTTATGATTAGTTATTAATAACGATGCATTTCTCATAGAATTTGTTTATAATGTAATAAATGTTGGTGCTAATTTGCTGGTTGTTGAGATGCAACATAATGTGTTACTGAATGGTAAGGGTGATTTAAGAGTAATTTTGTTTTAATTTTATTTTGCAATCTTGAAAGGATTATATATTTGTCAATTCAAACTATGGTATAATATTATATTTAGGGTGTGTGTGGAAGAGGTTGTAAGAGGTTTCTGAAAATAGTTTGACTTTCATATTTTACAAGTTATTTTTTATTAATTTCAATAAAGTTATTCTTTTATTTTCAACTTATTTCAAGAAGTTTTATGAATAAATTTATAATATAGACCCTCATGAAAATAACTTGTATAAGCTTTTATTAAATTAGGTATGCACACACCCCTTTAATAATAAAACTTAAAATATGTTTTGTATGTGCCTATAAAATATGAGTCTTTTAGTTTTGGTCTTTATAATTTCCTTTCTCTTTTACATAAAACTCATGACTATTTTTAGTCTCTGAATCTATTAAATGTTGATGCCGCCAACAAATTGTACATAAGTTTGTCTACATGTTTTGACATGTCGAATTGTTTATTTACAAGTGAATTTAGAAATAAAATATAATTTTTAGTTGTTAAAATTGTTTCTAAAACAATAAAAAATTAACTTTGTGAAGGTTTTAACCAATAAAATTACTACCTTCATTCATATTTAATGATCAAGAAAGAATAGATATATCTTGTTTCTATTTTTTTGGTTACAATACAAGAACTAAAAAAATAATCTAACAAATAACAACACCACATAAAGCCTCTAACAAATATGATGGGGGTAAAAAAATAATCTAGCAAATAACAACACAACATAAAGCCTCTAATAAATATGATGGGGTTGCTTCCAAATCTTGATGATGGCGAGAGACAGTTTACTTTTAACCTCTTCTCAGAACTAATAGTTGTGTACGCTAACATTGTAGTTGGGATGGTTTACTTTTTAACCTCTTCTCAAAACCAATGGTTATGTAGGCCAACATTGTGGTTGAGATAATTTACTTTTAACCTCTTTTCGGAGCCAATGGTTATGTAGGGTAACATGGTGGTTGTTTGGAACAATATTAACCATTAGATTTTTCTATTTTCACAATTCTGTTTTTCAACTAATTACCAAATGGATACATTGTCTAACTTGACATCGATAATGAAGATGAATTGCCTAATGAAAACTTAGATTGCTCTCAATAATACCATGTGATAAAAGTGAAAGAATGTAATTTTTAATAAATAATGGTAAATCAAGAATTTGGATAAATGGTTATATTTTTTTATTTATGTATTTTTTTTAAAAGAATTAAATAAAAAAGGTAGTATATTTTAGCAGCTAGAGCACAAAAAAAATCAATGGACCTTCATTAGCAGCATGTAGCCAACATACAGGTGACCTCTAAAAGACAATTATCTTTCGTGTCAATTTGGTACATCCTAAGGCGGAAACCTTGACAAGTTTATTTTTTAAAATTAGAAAACCTTGAAAAGTTTAATACATAATATGTCATTTTCTTAATTAAACTGAAGCGAAATATAGAGAAAAAATTGTTGAAAAAGGAAATCAAGAAGTTAAAATCATAGTTTTCAAAAAACATGGAGTGATTTGCTTCTAAACTTACACTAATAACGGGAATACATTACAACATGTGATGTTAAGATAAGAATGAAAATATATTAATTGTTTTTTTTAAAAAAAACTTTAACAATAGTTGGAATTTCTTGAATTGGAAATATCAAACAAAAAATATTCTTTAACTTTGTTAAGAGTGTCTAGTTGAATTGATTTAGTAAGACACGTAATGCAAACTCATTTTTAATTCCTACAAATAAAAAAATCTTGAACTTTGAAATTCCTTCAAAATAGAAATAATGCATTCACCAACGAGGTAAAGCATATGGAATTCACTGTAGTGGTACATTGCTGAGAGAAATATTTTAAAGAGTGGGCACATTACTTAGTCTCTCACTTTTACATCATCGCGTTAATAGGTCTCTCAAACTGTAAAAATTCACGTGCGGTCCTTAATTTTCACTTGTTTATGAAAAAGGTCCCTGACGTCAATTTCTTCATACTTTCGTTAAGTTTTGCATACATGGACACTTCACTTGATATAGTTGTTGTCGTATGAAGTGTCATATAGGTAGTCAAACAGGTCTGTTTTGCTGACTTGGATTGAATGGGTAAATGGGCATATTTAAAAATAAATGGGAAAGATTTAGGGTAAATCTCTCTCTGTAACCTAAGTTACCCTTCTTCTTCTTTGTTAGAATCGAACGTATGAGACCTGGAGAGACCTAAAGGAGACTTGAAGAAACCAAAGGAGACGAAGGTTGAAGAAGGCACAAACAACGTTGGATTTTGAGATTGAAAAGACTAAAGGTTAAAGGTTGAAGAAGACACGAATGACGTGGGGTTTCAACCCTTATAGAGACGAAGGTTGAAGACAACAATTTATTAATGGTGGCCCAAGTTCTTGATTCAATTTGGCCCCCCATTAAAAATCTAAGTTGGTGGATTCAGGGTCATGAGAGAAACTTTTGTTATGTTGTTTGTTTGTTAAGTGTATGCAATGTATGTGATCCCCTTGTATGTAATCTATATATATTATTGGTGTTGTATGGGTGAACAATTAATAGTTATTAATTTTTCCATGGAATCTCCTTGTAGTGGTCCACATTGGTTGTTGAAAGTGGAGTTTCTAAAGTAAATAGGGTCTTTTCACTATTAAGTGCATATGCCTCTGCTTTTAAGGAATAAAAAATTAGAACAAATGGAAGTGAATAAAATATTGTTAACTTAGTTTAATTATATTATAGGAATGTTGTGCAGTTGTTTAATTATTTAATTCTGGTTATGATGTGCTTTAGGAGATAATCATACGACAATACATTGGTGGGTGGTTTGTTCATGGGGGGGAGGTGACACAGTATACAAAGAGGGTATCCTTGAACGTTGGTTTGAAATTCATGGGGACTATATGGACATTTTTTAATTCCCTTACTTTGTAGAAAAAAAGGGTTATCACAAGATAGTAAACATATTTTGTCATTAACCTAAGTATAGATTGGATGAAGGTTTGAGACCTATAACAGGGGACGGTGATGTGTTGGCTTTGGTTGCTTCTACTAAGGCTAATGGATGAGTGATAGATGTATACTACTAACACCTGGTTAATAAGGTTTGTGATGATAAAGAGATAATGATTTAGGAGGATGACAACTTAGGAAAGAATGACAATGGTGAAGCTAATGACTTGTCCGTCTTGGGTGAGTTAACAAATATGATGATGGAGAATAAGATAGAGGAGGGTGACAACTTGAAAAGAAGGACAGTATTAAGGTTAAGATTAATTTGGAAAAGAAGGAAAATAAGTTTGTTAGTCCTAAAAGGATTAAGCAAAGAGTCAATGTGCAAAAGCACATGCTACCATTAGGTTATCAAAGTAGTGATTCAGAAATATATGGGACTTTTCTTGCCATTATTGATGATATAATGATTAAGATGAGTTAACCACCACCTAGTGAGGTTGAAAGTTCCCTCGAGAAGGGTAAGGGTAAACCTCCAAAGAAGACAACTAGAGTCCAACTTCAAGAGAAAGGAAAGTCCTGTAAAAAGGTCATTCTACAACCAAATAGTGATGAAGGAAAGGAAGTGGATAAGGAAATACTAGAGGATGAAGCTTAATCTGACGTTACACATGGGCTTTAGAGGAACACATGAGGTGTATCCTTAATGTAATGAGTTTGTAATATTTGGCCATGTCACCCTTGAAGGACATATGGAGTTTCCAACACCTGATGTGTTTAAACAAGATGCGAAGGACTTCACTGTGTAGTTAGGTAGACAAAGGTATTACAAGGGTCAATCGATCACAACAGTAGCACAAAATGCCAATAACCATATTTGACCAAGTGCTTATGGTGTAGTGTCTGTTGAGAATAAAGTAAATTAGAAGTGGTTTTTGGAACTATTACATCAAGACTTTAGTGATTATAATTAGAAAGGCTAGAATTTTATTTCAGATATGCAAAAAGTAAGCTTCCTTTATCATATATTTTATTTTTGTTGTAGTGTCAGGGGCCTATTACAAAATTTTGAATATGTTAGGGACTGACTAATTGTCTGACTTGTGTAATTTTTTTTACTTGTTTGTTTCATTAGGAACTCATACTAGCTATCCAGGAAGTGATGTTAGGTGTTTACCATAAATTTTATG
Organism: Clitoria ternatea; assembly: GCA_037962975.1. Classification (NCBI taxonomy): domain Eukaryota; kingdom Viridiplantae; phylum Streptophyta; class Magnoliopsida; order Fabales; family Fabaceae; genus Clitoria; species Clitoria ternatea. Next base: position 268,082,407 of record CM075671.1, read on the forward strand.
TGCCACTTATGGCAAAATTCTAAAAAACAATAGAAGGAGAGGGGATTGAGGACACTACTTTGGCAAGTTTCCAGAGCAACAACACCTACCCAGTTTGACACTCACATGAATAGCATAAAGGAGTTGAAAGTGAAGGATTGTGAGTATCTAAAGAAATTCAAACCATTTAGTTGGACAAAATCTCATTTTTCATAATGGCTAAAGATTGACAACATAACTAATAATTTTTGTGATGTGTTGAATGCAAAACTATTGAATGCTAGGAACAAACCAATAATAACAATGTTGGAAAGGGTGAAGACCTACATCATGACCCATATTGGACACAAGAAGATGGAACTTAACAATCATCTTGGTAAATTCCCTCCTATACAGCAAAGTAAGCTAGAAAAGAGGAAGAAGGAGAACAATAAATGGACTGTTGTTTGGTCAGGTATGTTCATGTTATCATAATTTGTTATTTAAAACACTTCAAATTGGTTCACTTAAGTTAAATTAATTTGTAGGAGATGAATGAGAGGACAGATACAGAGTGCACTATAACCAAACCAAGGTCACTGTGGACATTGGAAAACAAGAATGTACTTGTAGATTTTGGCAACTTACTGGTATAGGGACCAATTCTCAAAATTTTAAATTTGTTAGAGACTAACCAATGATATTCGATTGACTTGTTAATTTTTTTTTGAAAATAGGTATACCTTGTGTTCATGCATATGCAACCATTATAAAGAAGGGGAAACATCTAGAGGACCATTGTCATGTTTGGTTGACAATGGACTCTTTCAATGCCACATATGTTGATAGTGTCATTTTTTATGTGTCTGAGCAAGAGTTTTGGGAAAAGACAAGATATATCCCACTTGAACTACCCTAATTAAAAGGACCATTGGAAGACCAAACAAACAAAGGAGGAAAACAGAGGAATTAACCACTAAAAGGAAGAAAGGACAAACTAGTCAAACTCAACACTTACAGGATGGAACAAGCACAACTAAAGATAAAAAGAAAAGACTATTGAGGAAATTCAGGTGCAAGGTATGTTGACAACAAGGCCATAATAAGCAGACCTGTCCAACTACCATTAAAAAGAGATAAGAGGAAATAGAGGAAATGGCCATTATTCCAAATGAAAATGAAAAAACCACTGCACCAAATTCTAAAAGTGCCCTAACTATTCAACAAAATAAAACCCTTATTAAAAGCCCAACAAAGAAAAGGCAAAGGCAGCCCCCAACCACACCTGTGAGAAGGAATCCAAGGCATGCATCCAAACAAACCATGTCTTCATCTGTAGATGAAAGAGGATTAAGGAAAAAACTAGCATTGCGAAAAAAAATGTCATAACCCTTGTTCCAACACCCGATCTTGTGAAGAAAAACTAAACTACTTTTTGTTTTAAGGCATGGAATTTTTTTACCATAACTTGATGAAAAGTGTTTATTCCAATTGTGTTATATATGTATTATCATAGCAAGACCTACTTTTTTTTGGATATGTTGTTATGAAGTGTTAAGGTGAATTCAGTTTACTACTAAACATTATTGAAGTTTATTACCGTATATTGAGTTTGTTTATTACAATACATTATTGAACTTACTTTGAGATATGTGTATGATATGCGAAAAAAACCATCTGACTATTGTTTCTCAATCACCATATATTCTTTGTTTATTACTAGAAAAAATCCATAAATAAGTCACAATATACATCATACATTGTCAATTTATTACCATACACTATTGAAGTTACTTTGACATATGCGTATGATATATATATATATATATATATATATATATATATATATATATATATAGAGAGAGAGAGAGAGAGAGACATACATGCACACCAACCATCTAATAATTCTATTAAACTCATTTTAAAATCCAAATAAGCACTTATATTTAAAGATAAAGATCCATTCATAATAACTTAAACCTCCATAAAACATGATGAGGGACCACAAAATATCAACTTTTTTAAACATAAGGATCTACATTTGCAAAGGAAGAAGACAAACTACATTGAAAAATAACCCCATTTTCAAAAGAGGTGTGTTCCCACAATATTTTAGAGTCTACCCACAACTACCCCAACAAACATAATGACAAGGGTTATCATTAAATACACTTGGAACTGCATAGTTCTACCTATGTTTTCCATCTTTCTCTCAAACCCAAACTTAACAGTCCTAAATTCAGCTTCCATGGTATAGGTTATCCTTTTCATTTCTTGATCTATACCCGTATGAATCTTCTTTAGTTCACCCTTCAGTTTAACCCTATCAAGTTAGACTTTTTCATCTTTTCTTTAACCGTTAACTTTAAATGTCTAACCTCCATTTCAATTTCACCAACCAACATTTCAAACATTTCCTTTTATTCTGGCTCCTCATTCACATCCACAGTAAAATAGCCATAACCACTGCAATTCCTTGTTGTATGACCACCATCAACCCTTGTTAAAGCTTGGGATGCACCGTTGTTGTCATTCAGCTTTTCCATTTTGTCACACAAAGCAAGAAGCTTTGGGGTTTAGCTAGGTCTAACCTTGTCAATGGTTGCTAGAGCTCTAAATTGAGGGTAATATCAAGGAGAGGGATAATAAGAAGAAAGAGGGTAACTTAGGCTTTAGAAAGAAATTTACCCCCTAAATCTTTCCTTTTTTTAAAATATGCTCATTTACCCCCTCAGTCTAAGTCAGCAAAACATGTCTGTTTAACTACCCATGTGGCACTTGATATGACACCAGGCATGTCAAGTGAAATGTCCACATATGCAAAACTTAACGGAAGTCAAAGAACTTGACATCACAAACCTATTTCATAAACGAAAGTAAAAAGCGAGGACCATGCATGAATTTTAAAAGTTTGAGAAACTTATTAACCCAATGATATAAAATTGAAGAATTAAGTAACGTGTTTACTCTATTTCAGAACCTTGTTGAATGATATATACCAAACCTTATCATTCATTTAAAAGGGTAAAGTTTTATTTTTGGGATTGAGTAAAGTTTTTCAATTACTATTACATAATTAAACTTAAAATATATACTATATAGAGGTTGTCAAGTAATAAATATTAATTTGTAGGTTTAATTATATTTTTAATCAATGAATTTTTAAATATCTAGTTTTGATCATCAAATTTTTAGATATATAATTTTATTTTTGATTTGTTGGTGTACGTAGTTAAAAAAACAACTTAAAAAGAATTTTCAAGAAAAAACCCAAAAGTGCGTTGTACAAAATCACGAACGAGTGAGTCCTTGTGTTCTGGTCTCTTCCGTTTCTTAATTCTTCCGCCGCAGCTACTCACTCTGTGTTCTTCGTTCCAACAAATCATCGTATTCATATTAATTACCTTTCATTTCAAATCCCTAAATTCAGTCTAACTTCAACACAAACCCAATTTCCCAAATGGAGGATTCCGAGGGAGTCCTCAGCTTCGATTTCGAGGGCGGCCTCGACGCGCCTCCCTCCGCCGCCCCCACCGTCGTCGCCTCCGCTTCCGGACCTCTCCTCCAGCACGACTCATCCGCCGCCGCTTCCGCCATGGCCAACGGCGCCTCCGTCGCCGCTCCCTCCCCTGCGGACCCCGTCGGCGCCGTGTCCGGTCGGCGGAGCTTCCGGCAGACAGTGTGCCGGCACTGGCTCCGGAGCCTGTGCATGAAGGGCGAAGCGTGCGGGTTTTTGCACCAGTACGACAAGGCGCGTATGCCTGTGTGCCGCTTTTTCAGACTCTACGGAGAGTGCCGAGAACAGGATTGTGTCTATAAGCACACCAATGAAGATATCAAGGAGTGTAACATGTATGTATATATTTATATTTATATGATGATTCGTTTTCAGTTTGTTGTTTTCGGTTTGATTTGTTTTGTGATTGAATATAGAATAATGTGTGTTTAATCTGTTTCTTTGTTTGATTTTGAGTTATGGTGTAAAAGCTTTTTCTTTTTTCAAATTTGTTTATTTATGTAAGGTTTTTTGGTCCGTGCTTGCTCTTAAGTGCATAATTACAAATTGCTTGAAATGTGTACATTTGGAAGATTTTGATTAGAGGAGGTGAGTGATATATAATTGATGGTTCTTTTTCGTAGGTTTTGTTTTTCTTTTTATAGTTGAGGGAGTCTTGGGAAGTAGTGAATGTGTGAAGAGGTCAAAGAAAGATTGTTATTATGATGTTCTGGAAATGAAGTTTTACATGGAGTTGCCTTCTTTGATGGGATGTTCAAAGAGATTGGAAGGACTAATTGGTTTGTTGTGCCTGGATTATGCATGGTGTGCTCCTTTTTGTCTTTCACTGTCGTCTGGGATGAGTTGTTATTCTGCTGCTGTTTCATTTATGTATTACTTACTCCAACTCTTTTATAAACAGTTTTCTTCTTTTGTCAAAGAAAATGTTTTTATTCTATGTCTGATTAGCTCTATTTTGTCTCACTTTAACTTCTAAGAAAAAGATCATCAACTTGTATGTTTATGATTTTAAAATTTCGGCATCTGCAGGTATAAGTTGGGATTTTGTCCTAATGGTCCTGATTGCCGATATAGGCATGCAAAAACTCCTGGACCTCCACCTCCTGTTGAAGAGGTCCTTCAAAAGATCCAACATTTATATTCGTACAACAATTACAATTCATCTAACAAATTTTTTCAACAAAGGGGTTCTGGTTATAATAATCAACAAAATGAAAAATCCCAGCCTCCTCAAGGAATTACTTCTGCAAACCAAGGGGTGACTGGAAAGCCATTACCAGCAGAGTCAGGAAATGCCCAGCAACACCAACAAGTTCAACAGTCTCAGCAGCAGGTCAACCAAAGCCAAATGCAAAATCCCGCTAATGGCCAGCCTAATCAAGCCAATAAAACTGCAACCCCGTTACCTCAAGGAATTTCTAGGTGTGTTCAGAGTCTTGTAGTTTTCAATTGGGCCATGTAAAAAATTTGTTATGATATGCTTACTGTCAAATAAATATTATCAGTTAGGTACATATTTAAGTATTTTTTGTTTTGGAGGTTATACCATCATTTGCTTTCTGTAGTTAGTTTACCTTAATTTATGCTGTCTAGGCAGTCTACACATACGTCTCATGCTGTATGATATTGACTGTTTACACATAAACTGAAGTTTATATCTTTTACCACTAACAGACTTAGAAACATTTGAAATTAATTGGATGAATTATACGATAATACAAAGTCCTCATTCTAGTTTTTAGTTTGTCCTGGAAATATGATGCCCAAACAAGCAGCATCAAATTCTTCACTACTTAAAGTTACAAATTGTTGGGCTTTAATTATTTATTATAACTGTAGCAACAATAGCCTTATCACACTAGGGTAGGTTGGCTACATAGATCACATGACACAGTAAGCTTGTTCAAAATCCAAATTCTCAAGGATTTTATTCACTATGGGATGCTTTTTGAGAATTTCCTCGACATCTTTCTCGGTCTCCCTTTACCTTTTTTCATAGGGCTAAACACCATTTGATCTACACTCCTCCCTGTTGCTTCTAGTGGCCTTTTTTGTACATGTCCAAACCACTTTAACCAATTTTCTGTCATTTTTTCTTCAATAGGTAATTAGGTGCCATGCCAATGTCTCCTCATATGCAAACTTTACAAACATTTCATATCTTGTTCTTTCTTGTGTGGCCACAAACCCATCTTGATATCTTCATTTATGCTACTTCCAAATTTTGCTCGTGGTGTGGTACCCCTTTAGAGCCTAATATTCACTGCCATAGAGTATAGTTTGGTTATATAGCAGTTGGTTACAACTCAACTTTAACCTTGATAGTTGATAGCTAATTTTCTTGTCACAATTCACAAATAACCCTCAATGTATTTTTTATTTTAAGTTTTAACCACAACTTCTATCCTGTGACATGTTTGTTATATCTCCTAACATTTCGTAATATTGATCACAAATACTTAAACTTAGGAATTTGTGGTTTGACGTCTCCAATTTTTGCCGTCAAAACATTTATTTATTTATTTACTAAAATTGAGATGCATATACTCTATCTTGCTTCTGTTCAAGCAAAAGCCCTTTGAGTCCAAATTCTGTCTCCAGGGCTCTCAATTTTAGTGTTAACTTTTTCCTTCGATTCCTTAATCAAGGATTCAAGACTATCGCATTAGCAAAAGTCATACGAATAGGGATAATCTTTTGTGTTTCCCTAGTAAGCTCTTTCGAGACTGCAAAATAAGGAGTAAGGACTTAAGATTGAGCTTTGATGTAAACCTAACCTAATTGGCAAGTCGTTAGTCTCACCTCCAGGAGTTCTTAAACTTCTACTTACCTCATTATACATGCCTTGTATAACCCATAATAGAAATCATTTGTAAGTATTTTCTTTACTTTGATACCTTTCCATCAATCCTTGTAGAAGGTTAAGTTTCTGAAGTAAATTTAAATACCAAATTGATTTTTTGTAATCCCAGTCTCCTCTCTTAATCTATACTCGAATAATCACCTTTTTTCATTATTTCATAGTGTTACTCAAAGGTTATATCTGATTATCTCTCTATAGTTTGTACAATTTTGAACATTTCCTTGTTCTTATATATAGGTGTTGAAGTGTTTCTCTTTCATCCATTTGACATTTCCTTTGATCTTAAAATTCCCATTAAATCTCTTTTTTTCTTTTTTCTTTTTTTTATAAAAGAAGTCCTATTGAATACCTTAGTGAGCTAAATGATACCCTATGCTCCTCTGCATTGATAGGAATACCATCAGGACCAACAACCTTACCATTATTCTTACTTTTAAGAGCTTTTCACCTCTTTAACTTCAACTCAAATTCTATGATAATGAATCATTGTGTTCACCATTAAACCTTCCATATTACAGGTCAATCCCTGTCCTTCATTCAAAACATTATAAAAACAGTTCTCTTTCCTCTGTTTGATATCTTGATTTTTATCCAAAACTTTCCTCCTTAATACATGTTACTTGGTCTAAATCTCTTGATTTCCTTTCCCTATTATTGACTAGCTTAGATATTTTTTGATATGCCCTTCTTTGTTCCAAGATCTTGGTAAAAGTTTCTGAAAAGCTATCATTGTCTTACCTCTAGCCTTTTGATGCCTAGCCCAATTTTCAGGCATTCTTTCCTTGATCCTTGTCTTATTTCACCAGTTCTTCTACTTTCTTCTCTCCTCTGTCTTCAACCTCTTTGAAGAGGCTGAAACAGCAATGGCTGGAACATCAAGTTCTAACTTTTGATCATTAATTATGAATATGTGTGTAATTTTACGTTTTTTTTCATTATATGTGCAGTATATTTTTATTAGGTCCATTTTAAAACATCAAAATAGCAATCATCCTGATATTTTCTATCCCGATATCCAGTTTTTAGAGGAGGATTTGGGATGGACTACTATGGTACTTACATGCAACAAGTGGAAAGAAAAAGAAAGATGGCCTAACAGTAGTGAAGGCCCAATGGTGTATGAGAAAAGGAAAGAAAGGAAAAAAAATGGGGACAAGAGTGGTAATATGATGATTGATGAAAGAAGGGAGCGGAGAAATTGTTTGGGAGATAGGGAAATGCCTAACAAATTGGACAACTAGCAAGATATTGTGGAAGGATAATTGGAGAAGCATAAACTTGTGTTGGCTGTAGAATTTTAAAATTCTACATGATTTCAAAATTGGCAATAAGCCTGAATGACAAGAGTTTTAAGAATACTTTACAAAATTTTAACTTTATATTTTTAGTACAAAGAAAAATTTCAAATGACACATGTTGAAAGAGAATTTTAAAATTCCTCTTTTTTGTTTAAGTTTAACACGTCTTAGATTATCATTTAGAATTACTTTCATACTTGACTCTTTTAATAATCATTACTTATTATTAGTTTAACAATCTCTTGAATTCTAAAATTCTCCATCCAAACACAACTTAAGAGTAATGATGAGGAAATTCATACAGGGGTGGCATCTGGGAATTTTGGGGTAGATGAGGGGTGGCCCTTGGCCAAAAGGAGGGCGCGCTTCTATTCCTATTTTACTTTTTCAGTTTTCTCTTTTTTCTGTTACTGTTTTCGGCAGAGTTTTGCGTGGTTTGGTGTTTCTATTGTTGGTGTCATGTTAACACTTTGCAGAGAAATTTTCTGTTGTTAGGACTCAAGCTTCGTTCCTTTTAGTTCAATGTTGTCCAGATTTAGTTTTTACACATTAAAGGTGATAAAGAAGTTTTTATGCATATAAAAAGTCTGATATATTGAAAAGAGAATATGTCAGACTAGCTTCATCACTTTGATGTTATAGTTCATGATTACAATCAGGTGCCCAATTGCCCATAAGTGAACAAGATTAATACATCATGCTGTCCAGAAGTTAAAAATGAATAAGTCTTCACAGGGGCTTCTGCTATATATCCGAGTGTTAAAACCTATAAAGTATTGCCTCAACTGATTCACTTTTTTCCTGGCTTGTATGAATTACTCTAATATACTTCTCCACTAAAACTTTAGGTATTTTATTGTTAAAAGTTGCAATCGTGAAAATTTAGAGTTATCTGTTCAACAAGGAGTATGGGCAACTCAAAGGAGCAATGAATCTAAACTAAACGAAGCATTTGACTCCGTGGAAAATGTGATATTGATTTTCTCAGTGAACCGTACACGACATTTCCAGGTATGTTTTGCATTAATCCCCCACTTGGCTAGGTTTGTTAAATTTTATGGATTTAGGTCCATTTCTCTTTACTATCCAATTGACTGTAACCAAAAAGATTTTGTACCTTTTCAAAATGTTGCTTGTCTGTAGGTTAATTTTATTTGCTTACTAACTAGTTTTTGAATCTGCATTACGTTTATTTGACATGTTACTTAAATCACTTATTAACTCCTGTTTCATTAAGATAATTAAATCCTACCTGTCAGCACACTTAAGATTTTTATTTATAAAATGAAAAACAACCCTTGGGTGGCTTTTCTTTCTCTCTGGCAAAGCCACTGAACCTGAAGCTATCTATGTTTTGGCAGGGTTGTGCAAAGATGACCTCCAGAATTGGTGGTTCTGTTACTGGGGGTAACTGGAAATATGCCCATGGAACTGCACATTATGGGCGAAATTTCTCTGTTAAATGGCTGAAGGTATAAAAATGATATAGTTTCCTTTTTCATTGACTCCTAGAGTTGGCTTTGTTATTTCTTGTGTCTTAGCTCCACCTACTGGGGGAAAATTGTACATGAACAATTGAACCAGTATCGGAACTGCACAATGATATGAAAATTTTATGCACATAAAATAATCTGCCTAATTTCTTTTCTTATATGCAGTTATGTGAATTATCATTCCACAAAACTCGCCATTTGAGGAACCCTTACAATGAGAACTTACCAGTGAAGGTAAATTATCTTTCCCATTATTTTGGTAAAGTTTAAAGCTTGATGAGAATTTTTTTTTGCTTTACTCTTGACCATACGCTTTTTTTCCCAATGGTTCGTGCACAGAAAAAATTGTGTTTTGACTTCTTTCTCGAATATGTGAAGGGTTGAATCCATCTGGCCGTTGATGTGTTCCTTATGAAAATGCTAGTTCATCCACCTCCCTCTGAACTATACTTTGAGTTTTATCTTATTTTCTTGGTTAGCCTTATGATTTTTGCTATACTATTTGTTTTGAGCAGCTGTTCTGCATCACCACTTATCAGAGAGAGAATCCTAGATCAACCATGAATCAAACATAATGTATAAATGAAAGCTGAGTTTTGTGAATTTTGACCATTGTAGGACATCCTTATAAAACTGCCTGCCATGTGTACCCACATATATCGGCAGATGGCAGTATATTGTATTGGTTATTTTTCTTGTTCTTTGTTGTTACCAAATTGTTGATCCAATTCACTTTTTTAGTTGTATGATACTCTTCTTTAGTTTGAAGTCTTACTATTAGATATGAAGCCATTTATGAGCTTTCACCTGACAGGCTGACAGCTTTTGATTGTGGGGGAGTTCACGACAACTACTAAATATTCTGTTTGTGTATGCAATTGCAGATTAGTAGAGATTGTCAGGAGCTGGAGCCCTCTATTGGAGAGCAGCTGGCATCGTTACTCTATCTTGAACCAGACAGTGAACTTATGGTATTTTTCCTTTTAGTCATCATTTTGTTTTATTCACTAAAATGGTTGGGTTTGTTACACTGAGAAATTGAGTGACTCTGGATTGGTATGGTTTTTATTTTTCCTGATATGTGATGGAGCTTTCTTGCTAGGAAACTTTTAAGCATGATTATTAGGTTGTTACCAATAATCTTGTATAATTTGAAGTCCTTGAAAAGGCACACATCAGGACTCTTAAGCAGACTCATTGAACCTGGTTCAGAGATGTTTACAATAATAGTCACATCTTTTATATGGCTGTTAGGATCCAATTGCAAGGTTTGAGATTTGAGTACCATGTTAGAAGTATGTAATTTGTAAGACTTTGGGCTCTCCAATTACAATGACTAGCTTTTGTGGTCTCCTAAGATTTTTATCAATATCTTTATTTGGTTTGACTGTGTAACCTTACAATGCAGAAATCAATGGAGAATCTTTATATGGAAATTTAGAAAAAGTAGACTCGGCCTAATATTGTATGCTAGTTACTGTCCTGGACCTCCTTAATCTTCAGCTAATCTCTCATATATTGGTCTAGACTTAAAAGTCAAAATATTAACCTTAATGAGAATGTATGTCCCATCTGCTTTAGATTTAGACATTTCACAAACTGTTTTGTTTAACAATTCTCAAGGATCTTCTGTACAATTATGAGGTCCCAATTGTGTAGGGAATAAACAGCTCGGGGATTGCAATGATTTGTTAACTGAGCTTTAAGTTATCTGGTTAGAGTTAGCTATTTTAGTGGATGGATGGAAACATGAACTGATATCTAGAAAAAGAATTGAATTAATGTTTTATTTTACTCTTTCTGGTATTTACAGGCTATCTCAGTTGCAGCCGAGTCTAAACGGGAAGAAGAGAAAGCAAAGGGAGTGAATCCAGATAATGGAGGAGAAAATCCAGATATCGTTCCATTTGAAGACAATGAAGAGGAGGAAGAGGAAGAAAGTGATGAAGAGGAGGAGAGCTTTGGTCATGGGGTAGGGCCACCTGGTCAAGGAAGGGGTAGGGGCAGAGGTATGATGTGGCCACCTCATATGCCACTTGGACGTGGAGCAAGACCCATGCCTGGAATGCAAGGTTTTAACCCTGTCATGATGGGTGATGGATTATCCTATGGGCCTGTTGCACCTGATGGTTTTGGTATGCCGGATCTTTTTGGTGTGGGACCCCGAGCTTTTGCTCCCTATGGTCCTAGGTTCTCTGGTGATTTTGCAGGCCCCCCGGCAGCCATGATGTTTCGTGGGCGACCCTCTCAACCTGGGATGTTTCCAGGTGGTGGGTTTGGGATGATGATGAATCCTGGACGTGCTCCTTTTATGGGGGGCATGGGGGTTGCGGGTGCAAATCCACCAAGACCTGGTAGACCCGTTAATATGCCTCCGATGTTCCCACCACCTCCACCTCTACCTCAGAATACAAACCGCATTGTCAAAAGAGATCAAAGAACTAATGAACGGAACGATAGATATGGCTCAGGATCAGAGCAGGGTAAGAGCCAAGACATGCTCAGTCAAAGTGGTGGACCTGATGATGACATGCAGTATCAGCAAGGATACAAAGCAAACCAAGATGATCAGTATCCTGCTGTGAACAACTTCAGGAATGACGATAGTGAAAGTGAGGATGAGGCCCCTAGGCGGTCAAGACATGGAGAGGGGAAAAAGAAAAGGCGGAGCGGAGAAGATGTCAACACGGGCTCCAACCATTAGCTAGGCTTTCATTAAGGACCACATCTTGATGATCCACTAACCAGGATGCCAGTTTCCAATATTTTTGTTTTGTAAGATTGCTTTGTATTAGTTCTTTTCCCCCACTTTTAAGAGACCCGGGGACTGAGTTACTTCATAAAAGAATTGAAATTCTGTTAATCCGTCTTAGAATTTTACATATGCATCATTGGATATTTAATTGTCGATGTATCAGGATCAAGATGGTAATTAGTAGGCTTCATGAATGTACACCTATGTATTTGTAAAGGGATCGTAGCATTAGTTCTTAATATAAAAAGTGGGATAATTTATACTTTAATACAAGTATTTCCTGCACTGGTTATGATGCAATTGTTTCGGGGTAACAGCATTTGTTTACTGGTTTACATCTATATTGCATGCACTTGTATCAAGTTGATGAAAAAGTGAATTGAGATCCTCTAGACATGATATTGTCGTCATAAACAAAAAATAAATTAGTGAATTCTACATAAATAATAATTTCGTGTCTTTCTTTTCTCATAAAGTTCAGACTTTAACAATATTTTGGCACTTTTTAAAAGTTAGATGACGGAGGTGCATTCCTCCCAAGTAGACAACATAAACAACAAAAATTACCGTATGAAACTTCAGTGAGACATCCACAGAAGCTATACAATTTTTTATCTGGTTTGCTTCACTGAATTCATCAAGTTTAGCCTTTCCGTGACATCTCTAAGTTAATTAATTGGGGTATAATGCTTATATTTTTCTTACAAGCTAGAAGTGATATTCCACCAGATGGGTCATACTGTTATCTTTTTGCTTTAAGAGACTTGTTTTGTGTACCAAAAATTAAAAGAGACACTTGTTTTGAACAGGACCCTTGTGTTTCTTTACATGCCACTTGAGTCAGGGTGAACAGAAAAAAAAAGAAAAAAGAAGTTGCTATTGATACAAGTAAGCGTGTTGGATAATGGTTAACAACAAAAATTGGATAATTAACCAAAAAGATAGTATAGAATCCTTACCCCCTCGAATTTCTATTTCCATCCCTTCTTTTATTTCATTTTTTTTTTCAGATTTCGAAATCTAAAGGTGAAATATATTCTCAGATTTCAAAATCCAAAAGTTTATTGTATTTGATTTTTGAATTTTAAAATCAAGAAGTTAAATATCTTTTTGGGATTTCGAAATAAGTTTAGATATTTTAACTTCTAAATTTCCAAATCCAAAAACCAAGCGAAATATTTTGACTTCTCAATTTCAAAATCTGGGAATTTTTTTATTTTTATTTTCTAAAAAGACACATGACAGAAGATGGTGTGACTTAAAAAAGTGCTTAAATTCTCATAATATTATTATTTGGATTGTTACTTTGAGATACTAGGTCAAAACCTTAAATTTTATCGTTTTTCTTATAAAAGAAAAATAAACTCTTGTGATATTACTATTTTGATGGATCAAAAACAATTTATCAATATTTTGGTCCAGACTATTTTGATCCAAATAAAAATATGCTCACCAATAAAATTCAGCATAATTACTAGATAATTTAGTGTTATAAATATGTTATTATAGTTTTGACTTCTACGTGTGTATAAAAAAATTGGAAGAAATAAGACACCCTTTAATAATATTCTTAACAAATAGAACAAGTCGTTACGAATCTCGTCTATATTTTATGTTCAGATCGAATCGATCCAATTGGGTTAAAGTGAGAGTTTATTTCTGGAGGAAAAACTGCTACATTTTCGTTGCATTCATCAAGTTATCATTAATGACAATTGACAACTCACATGAAGCAACCCTGAACTTGTGCTTTCTTTCACACTTGTTTTCTTTCTTATGCCATCTCGGTTTTGTTTACTTTCTTCCTAACTCGTACACTTTTTATTATTTTTTGAAAATTAATCGTTTTTTCCTACAGAATTATTCTTTTTAATAAGAGAAAATTATCAACACATTAGATAAGTCTTTAAAATTAGTTTACAACAAGTTAACTTGTTAGGTTTATTAAAATTATGCTTCTTAAATTAAGTTTTTTTTAATGAAATTATTACTCTATCTACTATCATATAACCAATCACTAAAACGAACAAAAATAGTTAAGTGATAGTTGAGTGTATTGGTTTATTAAGCATCTCAATGGATATGATAATTAGTCTAAAATTTTAAAGGTGTTTTATACTTATAACAAGGATCAAACTTTAAACACTTACGTAAATAAAAATTCATACTAACCATAAATATTGGTTTATGAAATTATTATTATATAATAGTTATAATTCGTGATATATGGAGATTTCAAAATACCATTTTTAAAAATCTTTTGAAAGTATTTGTGATTTTACTTAAAGTGAATTAGTTAAACATAAAATCTCAAGCTACCTACCTAAATTTTTCATAACTTGGCCAAGCATAACAAGTTAGCATTTTCCTATTTATAATGTATATAATCCATTAACTTTTTAATAAATATGTTAATGAGAAAATTTGGAGCCTTAAGCATGTAGTTGAATTGCCGTGTGGGTGGATCCTATTATATCATAGTCACTTTTACTCGATGTAAAATATTTTTAACAACCGAAATAAACTTTTTTTTAAGGAACCTTGGTAATTGCGAAAGCATTTTCGGAGTATCAAACGTTTCATGACATTTTGCCAAAACGTGACAACGAATGGGAAAAGAATCTCTACATATGTTATTTGGTGTAATGTCAATATGGGTATGTGGTATATGATATGTAAATATATCAACATTTCTTTTTTGTCTAATTTAAAACTTATATTGAAATTACTAAATGCTCCTAAGTGCCCCGTCAAATTTGTACAACCACTTCTAATTTAATAAGTCAAATTGCAAAAATAACGATTATTATATTCAGCAAATGGATGTCTAAATGAAGCCTAATGATAGTTAAGGGCATGTTTGGTTGAAGTGCTTCAACAGAGAAAACTCTGTTGATGGGGGAGGTTTTTGATCCTACTGTCTCGAACGACATGAAAAATTAATATCAATCTTTAAATTTTTCACTTCAACTCAACTTCGTTTTCCCAACTGTAAACTAAACACCTCCTAAAATGTCATTGTTCCAGAACTTGATACAAGAGCTTAGCAAGCACGTATATCTAATTTTAAAAATACCAATTTTAGTTTATCTCATTGTTCCCTAACTTGATATAAATCCAAATTCCAACATAAACTTTTTTGTCTTGTGTTAAAACATTTTCTCAATGTTATTGGTGCTCCACCTATACTAAAGCATATTTTAATCGAGAATCATGTTCTTAAATTTGCTACTTGAGACGTAAATTTTCTTCAGAAATAATCATATTTAAATAAAAATATCATATCATATCTTAATTTTATTGCTTGCAACAACACTTGTGAACATTGTATTTGAATGGTTAGAAATGTAAGATAAAAATTAATAAAAAAAATTTATGAAAACCCAACTGTTTTCATACATATCAAATTATATTATTTAAATTACACATATACCTTCATTTTATTTAAATATAGTGTCCGCTAAAATATAAAATGAATGTTACAAAGATTATTAGTATGTAGTATGATGAATACTAAATAGAACAAATGAAACAAATATGTGAAAAGAATATTCTAATATATACTTTCGTACAATAATCTAACCAAATTACAAACCACGTTATAATATTTTGTACGGTAATTTTGCCATTTTGGAAATATATGAGTATTTTTTTTTTGGGTAAAATCTTTCAAAAGAGTTTGAAAGACAAAAATGAAGCTGGGGTAATCTTGAAAAAAAAAAACATTAAACTAACACGGTTGTTAATTGTGTGTAAAAAGTAAATATGAAATAATTTTTTCATGTGAAAAATACAAGTTAACGTGACAATAATGTAAAGATGGAGCTTAAGCAAAACATGATCAAAAAGTATTAATTTTGTAAAATTTAAAATTTACAAAAGAGATTTATTAGTATATCTTGGATCATAAATGTACCTTAGAAAATGCTCCTTATAAAAGAATTTAGCATTGACATTTCATAAGATAATGATCCTTGGTGTTGCTGGCCTTACCATAATATATAAAATCGATTCATAATTAAATAAACAAATACTAGTAGTCGTCATGGGCATGCATCATATAGAATACGCGATGATTGTTTGGGTTAACATTTAGAGAAATTATTTTTTTAAAATTAAGAAGTTATAATACAACCTAAATATTAACCAGCCATATCGTGATTAACAAGAAACCCACCCCACTTGAGCATTATAAATGGAGGATCATGATGATTAACAAGAAACCAATTAACTCGATTGAAAATGGGTTGCATGCGTTTGGTTGTAGTGGGAGTGTGGTGTGCACTTGTTTTGCATGCTGGGTTTTTTTCAGTATCATCCTATGCTGATGATCTGGATCCTGATTTCTACAGCGACTCGTGTCCAGACCTTCCAGGTGTTGTCTTTGGAGTCATATTCCAAGCTGCCCTCAGTGATCCTCGTATCGGTGCCAGTCTTATCAGACTTCATTTTCATGATTGTTTTGTTCAAGTCAGTAAATACATTACTCATCTCCTTATATATACTTCAATTTCCAACTATATAAAATTATGATGACTTAAAGTTCGAAGAATTCATAATTTTACAGTTATAAATTCAAATTTTTAATTAACCGAATTAACTTTTCTTCATCTATAATATCTTTACAAAGAAACATCAATATTAACCATTATCTGATATGTTGGAGAAATTTGTAATTATAGTTGGATCATTTTATTTCAATCTTGCTTTCCTTAACTAGATTAGTGTGTGTTTTTCAATTATTAAAAGATTGGAGTGGGGCATAGTGGAGAGTGAATTAAATTAATAAACAAGTTTGTTAATTACAGGGGTGTGATGGATCAGTATTGTTGAACAACAGTGGTACAATAGTAAGCGAGCAAGATGCACTTCCAAATAGGAACTCCATAAGGGGTTTGGACATTGTCAATGACATCAAGACAGCGGTCGAATTATTATGCCCAGCCACAGTTTCTTGTGCTGATATTCTTGCTTTAGCAGCTCAAGTAGCTTCTTTTCTGGTATTAACCAATTTACAAGTTATTAATTTCGGTACTAATAAATTTTTAAACTGTCTTTATTAAGCTCTATATACAGAAAATATCATTAATTTGTTTATTTAATTAAAGGGAGGAGGTCCATCATGGTCAGTTCCATTAGGAAGAAGGGACAGTTTAACAGCAAATCAAAGTCTTGCAAATCAAAACCTTCCAGCTCCTTTCTTCAACCTTACACAGCTCAAAGATTCCTTTGCTGTTCAAGGCCTCGACACCACCGATTTAGTTACACTCTCGGGTACCTACCTACACATAATCAAATTCAATTATATATTGTCATTAACTGTTAATGTCTTTAAAGTCACAGATTATGAATTTTTATTATATAGGTGCTCACACGTTTGGAAGAGCTCACTGCGGCACATTTGTTAATCGATTATACAATTTCAGCGACGGAAATCCTGATCCAACTCTAAACACAACATACTTGCAACAACTGCAAATAATATGTCCCCAGAATGGAGATGGTAGCAACCTCACTAATCTGGACTTGACCACACACGATCAATTTGATAACAATTACTACACCAATCTTCAGCAACTCAATGGTTTACTAAATAGCGACCAAGTACTATTCTCCACACCTGGTGCAGATACAATTGACATTGTGAACAGCTTCAGTAGTGACCAAGATCTCTTCTTTGACAACTTTGTAGCTTCAATGATAAAAATGGGTAACATTGGAGTGTTAACAGGGAATCAAGGAGAAATCCGATCGCAATGTAATTTTGTTAATGGAAACTCTTCATCATCACGACTAGCTGGTGGTAATGTTGCTTCTGAAGACACAAAACAAAATTTGGTTAGCTCAATCTAAATATATAAAAGATAATGCACGTGTGATGGAAATGCAAAATTATATATGATTGTACTCCTCTTTGATGTATTGAAATAAACCAATTAATATCACTGCTATATTGGCATGCACCTCTTCTCATTTGCTTACTTGGATTTGGAACCCAATAAATTCGGACCATTTCTCACAAATCATGCAGTTGAATGCGTGTCCAGTTAAAAAGAAAGAGACATCGATTACGAAAAAAGAGAGAAAGAGACAGCATCTGAATTGTAGTAAAAGGGAGACCACAAAAAAAAAAAAAAAGAGTGGTAAACGACGGGATAAGATTTAAATATTCAAAGAGTAGTTAATATTAAATGAGTTATATTAATTACACTTAAATATAGATAATAGGTATCCATCAGGGTCGTTGGCATTGAATCGGGTTGCTTAAGATAATTAAGCTAGCTAGCTAGAACTGGTAATTGAGTAGCAGAAAAATAATTGTTTTCTGCAATGTTTTATTTTTTTTACTATAAAAATACTAAAATATAAATATCCCGCTTCATGTAAATTATCTAACTCCTCCATTAATTAGTTAGAGAATTCAATTATGTGTATTTATCGTCTTGATAGTTTGATCGGTTTGGATGTTGCTTTGTGAGAGTAGGTTTTATGAGTTAGAGGGGTGTTATATTTAGGGCTTTTTATGTCTTTGTGCAATGTATATTAAGTATATATTGAACTTAGGCATGACAATTGTATTTGAATATGTAGAGACATCTATCTATATTTTGAGTTTGATAGGTAAAACTCATTTTTATTAGGGATAAGTAAAAATTCATTCCGACCCCGACCCGATTTTGATGAGAACAAAGACGGGTGTGAGGAAATAACTACCCACTCCGACCTCGTCTCTCTATACAAATTTAATAATTTTATTTACAGTTATAATTAAATGATAATAACAAATTTATATATTTTTTTAAAATAATTTATAATGATAAAGTTTATTATTTAAAATAATTGTATATAATATCTATTTCATACATTATTTCAATTAAAATGTTTTAGATAATATAATTTGTTTGAAATTATACATTTAAGTTTCTTTATCAACAAAAAGCATAACATTAAATAGGGTATAAGAGGTGTTGTAACTCATACAATTTTAATATATCATAAACCTAAGACTATAAAAGAGACTATCTGTCCACCTTAACAAAACTTTTAGAGAACTCTTTCATCCTAAATTTTAACCGAACTCAACTCTTATGCTTAACTAAAACATTTTCTCTAGATAAACAGACCTGCCTCTAAAGGTAACGTCATTTTTTTATACAAATGGTTCAAATAATAGCAAACCATAGTATGGAAAGTCCATGTTTACTCCCATGATCAAAACCCAAACTCAAACTTTCAATATGACTTTTATAATCATTATGCATAATTGAACAGAAACTCAACCAAGCATAGCACAACTGCTATAAGGAATAAGAGATTTTACAAGTGAAGAAAAGATTAGAACTTGTCTTTATATATTCACCACAAAAAGTACAAAGCACAGTTGAGTTAACAAGAACAATTCCACGTCCAGACAAATTATCTTTGGTTTGAATTCGATCAAGTAATATTCTTCATCCAAACCCTACCACTTTGAGTGGAACAATATTAGACAAGAAAAATTACAGAGTGCTGATTCACAAAGTTGTAGGCAAAATTCACTAAGTAATAGCTAAAGAAGATTTCAACCATATCTAAGAGTCTTGAATATGTAAGTTATTAAAATGAAAAAAGAAAAAAGAAAAAGAAAAAATAGATTATACATTTAGGTTTTATTATTTCAATTAAATGTTTTAGATACATATAATTTATTTGAAATTATACATTTAAGTTTCTTTATCAACAAAAAGCATAACATTAAATAGAGTATAAGAGGTATGTAACTCACATACAATTTTAATATATCAAAGAGGCTATTTGTCCACTATAACAAAACTTCTAGAGAATTTTTCATCCTAAACTTTAACCGAACTCAACTCCTATACTTAACTAACTTAAACATTTTCTCTAGATAAACAGACCTGCCCCTAAAGGTAACATCATTTTTTTACACAAATGGTTCAAATAATAGCAAACCATAGTATAAAAAGTCCATGTTTACTCTCATGATCAAAACCCAAAACTCAAACTTTCAACATAACTTTTATAATCATTATGCATAATTGAACAGAAACCCAACCAAACATAACACAACTACTATAAGGAATAAGAGATTTTACAAGTGAAGAAAAGATTAGAACTTGTCTCTATATATTCACCACAAAAAGCACAAAGCACAGTTGAGTTAACAAGAGCAATTCCACGTCTAAACAAATTATCTTTGGTTTGAATTCGATCAAGTAATAGCCTTCATCACCCTACCACTTTAAGTGGAACAATATTAGACAAGAAAAATTACAGTCTGTAGGCAAATTTCACTAAGTAACAACTAAAGAAGATTTCAATCATATCTAAGAGTCTTGAATATTTAAGTTATTAAAATGAAAAAAGAAAAAGAAAAAATAAATTATGATAAGATCCCTATAGATTTTCCTGAACTCGATAAAGAACCTGCCGAGACGAGGAGAAACTCTAAAATTTTAAACTCGTATTATTTTAACTTACCCTTGAACCTGTCCCAACCTTTATAAGAACAGGGATGGAGAGAGTACAACCTGCCCCGTTATGATGTCATTTTACTTAATTTTTTCTATGAATATATAAATATATATTTTTGATTTTTCAAAAAGAAAATCTAACTAATCCGTTATTAAACCAGAATGGTGCAGGTTGGATAAAAATATGATTACGTTGATACCAAAATGGTATTGGATAAAAGTGGTCCGTACCCTAAACCCTATAATAAATAATTTGAAAGCACTCCTTGTCGCTTCATTGATTCTATCGTAACGTTGTTAATTTCCAATTGTTTATTCATAATAAAGAAAGTACAACAATCTTTGACGAAGAGTTTATTATAATGCATTATCCATCTGATCTTGTGTTGTGTGTGGGAACATGGCTCAATTAATTATTATATTTTCTTCTGCTAATCTCTGCTCCATCTTACACGGATCCTGTCAGTTACTACAAGACGAATGGCTTAAGTTGGTGAATACATATGAAATATTAATACCGCCTTTATTTTTATATATCTCTAAACTACAAATCAATTTTCTTTTTTATTTATCTATGTATATAATAATTCATTGCAAAATAAATAAATTTCTTTTCATTAATATAAAAAGTATAAAGGATACCCTAACACATAATATAAGAACTTACAAACTTAATATGTATAAAAAAAGCTTTCTAAACCACTCAATAAAATTTATAGAAATGTTTTTAATCTTAACTTTTAACTAAGTCTAACACTTGTATTGGATCAAATAGTAGCAAATCAGAAAGTAACTAACCCCTGGTTACTCTCATTATCAAGCTCATTCCTAAATTACTCTAAAAATGACTCATACTCAATTTGCGTATAACTAAACAGAAACTCCGCCAAACATAGTATAATTGTCATAGAGAATAAGAGAATTTACAAGAAAGAATGAGTTGCGTGTTAGTCTTCACACAGTCACCATAAACAACACAAAACACAACTTAGTTGTCAAAAACAATTTCACGACTTGGAAAATTTTGTTTTGTTTAAATTTGATCGAATAATAGTCTCTATCCAAATCTCATTACTTTGAGAGGGACAAAGTTATTCTAAAAAAAACCACACAATTAAAGCATCCCATAGGGTTAGGGCTTGATGCCCAACAACATAAACTGACTTTACTGAGTAACATATTGAGAAATCACCTGATCATAATCATTTATAAAAATAAAAATTAAATTAACAGAAAATAAATAAGAATCTAATTATATAAATATATGATGTGCACTAAAAGTCCAATTCAATATCATTAACCAAATCAATGAGACGAACAAGAAAATTTATTTTGGTGGAAATTATAAGCTTTTTATACTTTTTTTAAATATAACTCTAATATTAAATGATTGAAATAGTCATTTATATATCTTTTAATAAAAGTGTCTTTTGGATTTTACGCTTATAATAAATTAAATATATAAAATAAATTGTTAATTTAATACATAAAAATTATCAATATTTCTTATATTCTGAAATAAAATAATTTAAATTTATGTAATTTTATGACGTGACTTCTCTCGTGGACATAGAAATAAAAACATAACCATTAAATTATTAGTTCAAGTAGTTTATAATTAGTTCTCTTCAAGTAAATCTCGAAGTTTAAATCTTATAGATAAAAAATTCTGCTAACCTTGTGAATAGAAAACCCCGCTAGGAGAATTAATTAGTATCCATAGATGTTTTGACTTTACGAAGATTATTTGTGAAAGAGGATATCCTTCATGTGAAGAGTTGTTAAAGCGAAAAGTCCAAAGACAAAACAAGTGGCAGTAACGTGGTACATTAAGAAGTTTCGAGTAATAATATTTAAAGTTGTAGGTCTCTTTCTATTATTGTTTCCCATACATGGTCACCGAATGTGCATTAATTCACCTTCAAAGAAAGGAGAATCAATCCAAATTTTCAAAACACGTGGAAGGTTAAGGTGCCCTGGTTTACCTAATAAAAAATATAAATTGGTATTTTTTTGTGTTATATCAGCTATTTACTATTATTTACTTACCTGTGTCCTCTTGCTTGAGGTGTGTCGAGGTGGATGAGCGTTTAGTTGTCCTAGCCCTTCCCGTGCATATCATGAACCTATTAAAGGCCTTACATCCTCTTCTAAAGACAAATAAACAATTGTATTATAAGACAATTAAATTTATATTGAAGATACATATCCCTCTAGAACCTCACTTCACTCATACTAGGGGCCACAAAGTGATAGTGAATTGCCTTCCAAAGTGCAAATGTCCCCTCTGCTTTTGAGATAAACGAAGTTAACTCCAAAAATAAAAGCACACATTGATTAAATAATTTATAAGACATTTCAAAAATAACGATATATATCTCTTAAACACCCCTATTAATATGCATGGGAATCTAATTCTCATTCTCATCTCAAGGTAGTGGGTACCAATGTCCACTCTCTTGTGGCAACTAGTCCTTAAATTGGCACTTCAATTCAATTCTAGTCGAGCCAGAGGTGACACTATAAACCTTTTCCTATGTTGGTAGGACCTAGCTCGAGATGAGCATCATATGGATCTCCCGTTTAATTACCACATGGACCTACGGTCTCATATATATATATATATATATATATATATATATATATATATATATATATATATAACAATTGGATGGTTGAGTCGCTTTTACATCTAGCTTGATCTGAGAACTTTCTTCGACTCACCTCTTCAAGCCACCAACATTTTCCCATTCTTGTGTTGCTCGCAGTCCTATCGACAGGATCACAATGGGTCATTCACTAATACATCAAACATTAACAAATATATAAAAACAAATATAATTCAATTTCAAGACTATCTTTGTTTCATTTTTCTTGTGATGTTATTTTATAACATTAGCATGTTGTTGCTCAACATTGACTTTAAATAGGTCAAAGTTATTAGTGACTTGGGATATGGTGGTGGTAGGTGTTCTACCAACCACAAAACATTGCAATTTCCTAAATTTCACTCATTCATACTTGGTTTAAACCCAGTAGTTGGGTTTGGAACCAACCATGTACAAGTGAAACTTAACATTACTTTTATTGAAAATCTTCACGCATTTACACCCCACATATAAACACCTTATACCATTCTCTAAAAATTAATAAGGTTGTTTCATAGTTGATCTGTCCAGAACCGAGGTCAAGAGATCCGGTGTCGGGTCAGTCACAAATAGTTAGATGATTACGTCTCTAAAGACCGGTTATATGAGTATCCGGTTTTATAAGAGCGGATTGGGCGTCATGGAGGTCCTTCACAGCGTCCTTACGCGTTGATGTGGGCGAAAGGTGGTGTCACCTGCAAAGATTCTCCGACGCTCAAGTCAGTGATGATATTCCAAGTGAGGAATGTTTTCAGAGAGTAATTGTAAGTTGATAGAGTCAAAGATCCCTCCCTTCGTTGATGAAGAGAGTTCATATACCTGATTGGCTCGATATTCGAGGATCCGTTAGTGGGGAACCACTAACCTCCAATAACACCTTAAATTATTATTTTATTATACACTTACCAGTATGATTGGGTCAAGTGGCCATTTTATATTGAGCGTAGGGAGTATAGGCTAGAATTAAGGGACAAATTGATCATTCTCGTGAGCAGATTTTGGCTCGTAGTGCAGGGAATTATTGATTAGTCCCTGTAGCAATGCCTTTTGTCTTCTGCATAGTGACGTATATGTTATCCGATGTCATGGTGTTATCCTGGACAACCGGTATAGGGAGAGCGCCTGATACGGAATTAGAGTCCGGATGTATACCGATGACACCGGTTGCACGTTGACGAATTGACAAAGACGTTGAAATATGTCTTGTAGATCGGATACTGGTATCAAGACCGGATCATATGTCCCCTAGCTTGTGTGAGGGACTGTGTAGTTGTTCACATGAGCTACTCAACCTGCGAAAGGTCTAGATGTCGGTATAGCTTTGCAGGAAACGTTCTTATGCATGTGTGCTGTTCAGCATTATTACATCATGAGGAACCGTCCTAGGGTTGAACGTTCCGTTGTCATGATGTTGTTATAACGGTTTCAGACAAAGATTCGCAGCAGGAGAATACCAAAAGTTTTTTGAAAACTGAGGACCCTTGAAATTCGAGTGACGTCTGTAAAGCATAGATTGCGTTGCATGATTAGACATTAAATGCCTTTAATCACGTGTGCGAGCAGTTATTGCGTCTGAGATGGAAATCTCAATAACCGTCGTTTGGGGCTTAATGGGCCTATAATTTTTTTTTAAAAATTTTGGGCCCAGCGGAGAGGTCTTTTGACGAATTGATATTGTTTTGGCGCCCATGAATTTAGAACGACTGTGTCGTTTGACTTGTAAATCGACGCGTTCAGTAGTGAACGACACAACCTCAAGAGTTGGTAACCGAACCTTTTTGTTTCCTATAAAAGAAACACTTAGTAGATTCTGGGTACCACTCACTTCTGATTTCTTAGCAAAACTCTGCAAAAATTTTGTAAGGACGCTTGCTGCTTGTTTTGCGAAGTTTTTCTCAGTCTTCATCTTCCTTATCATCTGAGGTAACCATTTTTCTTTCCCCTGTTATTTTCGTCTTCTTTTGCTTTGCTGTTTTTGCTTGAAAAGAATGTATCTTATGAGGGGGAGATTAACTTCTCGCAACCCTAATTATCGTGGGGGAAGAATCCTTGTGATTCTTCCGAGGGCTGAGTCATGTCGCTTAGAAAGGGGATCTTACTCACGGTGGAGAGTGACTTTTCCCTTCTCAGAGTCGTCCTCTGATTGTAGTCGCTCTGAAAAGTGAGATGAGTAATGATTGTTACCCTTCTGACGATGTGACTTTTTATCGTAGAGCAGAGATTTTTGTTCACGCTACTCAAACGATGTCTGGAGAAGGAACCTTTGGAGATCAAACTGTTCTGAAAACAGCAGAAGGTCTGTACAGTGTAGTCGCCTCTTGGCTAAACTGGGGAGAACTCCAGGCTAAGTGGCCCTTCTGCTGGATAGCTGACGAGTTTAAAAACTTAGCCTCCCATCATGCGAATGAGGACGGAGCTCGGATTCAGCCAAGGTTTACAGTTTGCGCTGAGGAGGAAATGAAAAAATGGTTCAGGGTATTTGCACCGCTCCCTACAGAACGGATATACCACGTTGTCCCAGATGAGTGTTCGGTATATATGCATGATTTTGTATTTCATCACCTCGGAGTTCGTTTCCCCTTATCCGAGTTTCAAATGGGTGTATTAAGGTTCCTAAATTGTGCACCTTCTCAACTTCATCCGAACGGTTAGGGACTCGTCCGTGCTCTAGAAGTATTGGGAGACTACTTCAACTTTACGCCCACCGTAGCGATGCTTTTCTACTACACTCAGGTAGTTCGGAGGGCTAACAAGCAAGGCGGTGTAGGTCTAATCACACTCCGGACTCTATGTTCCTTCGTGAACTTCGAATCCTACACCGATTCGGCTAAAGTTGACGGAAGTCATTTAAGTCCTTCTTTACCCGGATATCAATTAAGAAGAATAAACCCGTCTTCTGGAAAAACGAAGAGGGTCTTAATAAATTTCCCCTGAGCTGGACTCATGAGCACTTTCTCCTGAACTCTTCAGCATACTTCACTCATCAATCCAAGCTATCTACTGAAACGGCGACGGTGTTATTCACCCTTGAAGCATATTCTACACGCTTTAAAGCATTTTTGTGTAGACGTCTTTTAAGTAGTTCAAGTGCAGTCCGGGATGAATATCTCCGTAATTCTCGTTTTATTTTTCTTTTCCTCCTTTGTTAACTGTATTGAGCATTTCTTCGTTGCTAACACGTTTTATTTATGTATGTAGGTGAAATAGAGCAAAAATCTCCGGACATGGACAAATTGAAAAACTTGAAAGCAGGAGGTAAATCTGTAGCTGGCGAGAATGAAATCCTGCCTAAGAAGGATTCTGTGAAGGATTGTTCCGAGTTGATCATTCTGACCTCGGATGTAGAAGGGGAGATTCCACTGGTAGAGGGCGGCTCGACTGGTGTTGGTGCAACTACAAGTCAGCCCAAAATAACAGAGAGGAGGAGGAAGATCAAGAATGACCCTTTAGGAGGACCATCGAAGAAACATAAACCTTCAAGGAGTCCGAAAAGGGCAAGGGCTTCAAAAGGTAAAGCTGTAGAGACCTCGGATGCAGTTGAAGTTTCTTCTGGACTCCATAAGGGTATTCTTTCTGGGGTCTCTGGATCTAATCCGATCTCTTTCCCAACTACTTCATTCCTTACTCCCTTCCTCTCGTACCGGGGGACAACTCTAGCGATTCTTCCTCAGCCGTTATACGAACTCCGGCCCACGCTTAAAACTAAAGAAATCAAGGAGGCGTGTGAGGCCGGAAAATGGCAGTTAGCAGAACTGACTAGGATGCTTCACTTGCTCAGTTTGTTAGCTGATGATGTTGACAAGGTTGATGAGCTGAGTGATAAAGTAGAACACCTCAACCTCTCATCGGGGAAGGATAAAGCTGCCTTAAGATTAATGGAAGATCGCCTTGCCAAGTCTAAAGAGTTTGGAGATATTATGAACAAGGAAAATCTCAAGCTCAAAACCATGCTTAAAGACTTGGAGGGTAAATTGGCGGAGAAGGAGGAGATGCTTGGTAAATCACAAGAAGAACTCCGTAGCAGTCAAGCTAAACAAGCTGATCTTGAAGACAAAAGCAAAGCTGCTGCGGAGGATTATTTCAAACAAGCAGAAGAGTGGTCCCAGAAGGAGAAGAAGTTCCTCCTTGAGATCGAGGGACTGAAGGCTAGGAGCACGAAGTCCCAAGGATCGGATGGAGATCTTTCGAGGTTGCAGGAAGAATTGGCTGTAGCAAGAGCTGAGACGGTGGAAGCCATTGATATATGCAACCAGGTTACTGAAGAATCCTTCAGCCTGGCTATACGTCAAGTCTTCTACCGCAATCCCACTGCGAAACTAAACTTTTATGGCATGAATCCATTTTATGAATTTCATGGAGGGAAGCTATTCGTAGTGGTTGAAGATCATCTTGAAGATCCTCCGTAGTCCTTATACGGTTTTCCCCCTCTTCCCAAGGGTTAAAGTATGGGTCCGGATTCTGCTGTTCCTACACCAGAGGGCATCTCATCTGAAGGAGGTACTGAGGCACCTGAAGAGAAAGCTCCGGAAGAAATCCCAAAAGAAGGGACGCAAGAACCTGGAGAAGGGGAAGGACAAAAAGAGACAGAAGAGCAAGTTCCCCCTCCGTAGTTTTGCTATTTTTTGTATGTAAAGTTATGTACCGGGATCAACTCCAGCGTTACATGTAATCTTGCTTTTCACGAATGAATAAAATTCCCTTTTAGAAATTTGTCTTCAATACTTCATGAAGAATAATATAACTTAGATGTATATATCATTTCAGTGATTGATAATCCGTTCAGTATGACTAACGTTGAGGTTGGATTGAAATAATCACCTCAGAAAATCATATAATTTTAGAACGGAAAGATACATACAGGAATACTGTCCCCAAGTACGGGTATGTTAAGGAATAGGTACCTGTCATAGGGCATCATCCTTAATTCTTTTGAGGAGAAAAGAAATTGATCCGTTGTTCACAGAAACGGTGTCTCAGGATGGATGACTAGCATTAATTGATGTTATTCTCACAGGACGGTTCACAGAGTCGATCCGTTGTTCAATGTGAGAGTATTGTTCCGAGCTCAGGGAACTGCAAAGATACATAAAGATGATGGTTGGGTCTTCCATCATAGTGATAGTGATGGGAACTTGTTCACGCCAGGAGTTGTGTCATCAAATCACAAATCAAGTGATAGAGAATATCCGTCCTGGGGAAATACCTCTCAATCGTAAGAGTACGGATTGAGCCTTCAAGGTCACAGGAGTTTCATCATCAGATCACAGGATAGGTGATTGAGATCGTCCGTCCTGGGGAAACACTTTTTAATCATCAGGATACAGATTGAGACTTCAGAAGCTTCCATCATAAGATGATGATGGGAATTGTCCATGCCAGGAGTTACATCATCAAATCACAGGATAGGTGATTGAGATCGTCCGTCCTGGGGAATATACCACGCCAGGAGTTACATCGTCAAATCACAGAATAGGTGATTGAGATCATCCGTCCTGGGCAAGTACGTTTCAATCATCAGGGTCCGGATTGAGTTTTCGATTTCGTAATCAAGTCCGGTATCGAGACGAGGTGATCATTCTACTTGTGATCATTCTACTTGTCCCCTAGCTTGTGTGAGGGACTAGTAAAGTGGCTCATATAAGCTATGTCGTTTTGGAAGAAGTGTAGATGCCGGATGATACACGTTGTCACGTAGACATCCGTTCTTGGAACGAAGGTTCCGTCATCGTGGCACTCACGAGGACGGATATGGACAAAGATTCTTTGTGCAAGAATCCCAAAAGTTTTTGAAACTTGCAACCCTTGGTATTCGAGTAACAGTTGCAACGTTTCTCATGATTGGACATTTAATGCCTTTAATCACGTGGGCGAGCCATTATTGCCTTAAATGCGTACGTCTTTATAACCGTCACTAGGGAGCTTCATGGGCCTGAAATTTAAATTCTGAGGCCCATTTGAGAGGCCCTTTTGACGAATCGTCGTTGATTTCGCGCCTTAAGGTTTGAAACGACAGCCTTGGATTTACCAAAATGGCGTCGTTTAGTAGTAAACGACATAACCTTCGACTCGTAACTGAGTCAGTTGACCCCTTATAAAAGGGATACTTAGTGAATTCAGAAATCACTCAGTCTTGCTTTCCTGACGAAACTCTGCAAAATTTTCGAGAAGACATTGTTTGCTTGTGTGATATTTGATTCACCACCCTTCTTCATCCTTAGGTAACCTTTCCTTCGTCTTCTCATATTTTCTTCTAGTTTTTCTAAATGTCTGGGAAAGGTTTCGCTGGCTCGAGCCGCGTTGGCCCTAGGGGGAGAGGAGGAAGAGCGTTGTCTCGAATTTCCCCTAGTCGTGGTGGGAGGATCCCTGTGATCTTCCATTCAAACTCACTTCATTCAGAGAGGGAGGCATCGCCCTATTCAAGGCGAAGGGTGATAATACCCTCTTCAGAATCCTCTTCTAGTGAGAGTGAGGAGAGCGCTGATTTATACCTCTCTAATGATGTGAGTTTTTATCACTTAGTGAAGGTGTTTAAACTAGCCATAAAGGAGATGACTGGAAAAAGTGCCTCTGGTAATGGAGGACCATCTCAGCAGTATATCTTAAAGACTGCCTTCGGGCTGTGCAATGTAGTTGTACACCAGATTGATTGAGTTAAGCTCCAAAAGGAGCGTCCTTATTGCTGGGTTGCGGGTGAATTTCTCTCAACACCGTCTATCCATGCTCAGGAGGACGGAGCAAGGTTGGAGCCCCGCTTCACAGTTTTCAAAAAGGAGAAATTCAAGAAGCGTTTTATGGTGTTGGCTCCTCTTCTCTCAGAACGGGTTTGTCATACATCGGATGAGAGGTCAATATTCATGTATGACTTTGTATTTTTGAATTTGGGTGTACGCCTTCCCTTCACAAAATTTCAGATGGGGGTATTGAGGTTTTTGGACTGCGCTCCCTCTCAGCTTCACCCTAATGGATGGGGGTTAATCCGTTCTCTTGAAGTGCTTGGGGATCACTTCAATTTCACACCCACGGTGGCCATGCTTTTTTATTTTACGCAGGTGGTCCATCGTGCGGATAAGGAGAAGGGAGAAGTAAGTTTGATAACCCTCCGGACTAACTCCAAAATTATCAACTTCGAGTCATATACTGACTCCGCCAAAGTAGATAGGCGTTCATTCAAATCTTATTTCACCAGGATTCGTGTGAAGCCCAATGACCCAGTTTTTTGGCTGAATAAAGACAGGATTCAAGAATTTCCCGTAGCCTGGACTCACGAACACTTTTTGTTGACGTCCCAGGCATATTACACCGATGAGGATGAGTTAACCCCAACATCGGTCTCTGTTCTTTCTACACTTCAATCATACACCGCCTCGCACAAGTTTTTCTCTTACAGGCGTCTACAAGGGTCGGAAACTACCCGCGAAGAATACTTGCGTAATTTTCTGTGATTTTTTATTTTCCTTCTTTTTATGTCTTGATGTCTTCTGTTACTGATGATCTTTCTATCTGATTATGCAGTTGAAATTGAAGTTGAGTCACCAGAGATGGATAAATTGAAGGGCCTCAAAGCTGGAGGGAAATCCGTCGCGGCTGAAAACAATATTCAGTCAAAGCGGAATTCTAAAAAGGCTACTGTCGAGACCATCATACTCACTTCGTCTGCTGGTGACAATATTCCTTTATTGGAGGGCAGATCTGACATACCGGAAACTCAGCCCTCCCCCAAAAAACCAAAGGCCGGAAAGAAGAGGACGAAAGCAGAACATGACTCTTCTAAGAAAACGGAGTCTCAGCCCTCCCCCAAAAAACCAAAGACTTCCGAAGGGGCAGCTGATCCTGGGGCCTCTAAAGGAAAGGGGATTGAAGAGACAACAACGGCTGCCCCTAGCATTGTGATTACCTTTGGCGCCAGACCAATAAGTTCTTACTTTGCGCCCAAGGTTTCCTATCCTCCTCCAGGGAACTCCAATCTTGCCCCATACCTAGTGTATGAGGGTCCAGTGCCTCAATGCATCCCTGATTCTCCGTATAAGCTGAAGACTTTAGAGCCTGGAGAAGTAACTCGAGCTTGTGACGCTAGGCAATGGCAACTGGCTGAACTATCCGGTCTTCTAAGATCGGTTCACAGGCTGTCAGAAGATAATGAAAAACTTGGCCAGTTAACGGGCAAGGTTAACGACCTGAACGTTGCCGCAGCTAAGGACAGAGCGACCATTCTTCGCTTGGAAAGTCGGTTGGAGGCTTCCAAGGAAGAGGGGTACCAGAAAGACGAAGAAATCTCCAGGCTGAAATATCTTGTTAAAGAGTTAGAGGCTCAAGCACTTGACTAGAAGAAAATCAATTCTGACCTCCACGCCAGCCTCTGTACGGAGAAGGAGCATTCGGCCAAGTTGGGAGAGGAACTAAAAGAAGCCAAGGTCGTTTACTCGCAAGGAGTTGAAGACTGGGTCCGTAAGGAGAAGGAGTTGTTACTAAAACTGGCGAGTTCGAATGACGAGGTCAAAGTTCTGAAAGCGGATCTGACTGCTGCAAATACCCGAGCGGAAGAGGCTATGGATATCTGTGTCCAGGCAGTTGAGGAATCTTTTGGGCTTGCTGTTCGTCAAATTCAATACCGGAATCCCAAAGTGGAACTCAATTTGAACGGTATTGATCCGTTCTATGAGTTTTATGGAGGGAAACTCGTAGCTTTGGTTGACGATCGTCAGGAGGAACCGCCAAACACCATTTATAAGCTAGCTCCTCTTCCCAAAAGTCAGTCAATGGGACCTTCTCTCCTGACTCCCATCACCCAGCAGCCTAGAAGTGAAGGAACAAATGCTGATGTAGGTAAAGCTGCTGGTGAAGGGGGAGGCGAGGCCAGAGATAAAGGCAAAGGAAAGGGCGGAGAGACAAGCCAACATAAATAGTGCCTTCTTTGTCTTGTAGTTTTTATTGATTCAAATCTGCTGTGTTCCGGGATCAGCCCTGGATTACTGAATCAATTCTTTAATGTAATTCATGATTTGATCAGTGAAAATACAACTTGCTTTATACGTTTGTCCGTTGAGAGTAATTTCAATAGAATCATTGTATATGTAATGATCCAATCTGGATGTAGACGCGTAAATATTACATCGGATAGCAGCAAATAAGTTTATTTCTCATGTATAGGTACCTTAATCTTCGATGATTAGGCTTTCAATTATAAGTACCATAATGAGGTTTGCTGTTGTGGCGAGACACGTTGTCATCATGAGAACGGCTTACAGTGTTAGCCTTGAGGGAAAGTAATTGTGAGGACGTTTTACTAGGTGTCCATCCTTCGGAATACTCGTTAGTCATTGGATATTGTCCCCAAGCATTATTGGGTGATCAGTTCCGAGTGAGCAACTGACTCTGAATGAGTGACTCCGGGTGAGGCTGGTTCTGGCCATGTCATCCGAGAAATTCCATTATCCCTCAAGTTGCTTAGTAAAAGCATATACGTTTTAACTGAGTCCTATTTCTCATCAAGGACGATTTCCAGTGGTATTTCTGAGTGGAATTTATTTCGACTGAGAATTCCGAGTGGGAGCTCTTCTGAATGAAAGCTCCGAGTGGAAGCTTTCGAAGTAAATCTTTCTGAGTAAAGAGTTCTGATTGAACTTTCCTGAGTGGAAGGCTCTGAGTGATTCTTCAGCCGCACTCGGTTTGATTGTGTTTACTACACTCAGAGTTCAGTTTTAGCCTTACAATCCGAGTTTTCATTCGGGCTTGAGTTTTCTGAGTGCAAATTCTCCCGAGTGGAGTATTTCTGAGTGCAACACTACTAATTGGGATTGCACCGAGTGAGACATTTTCGACTCTTCATGGTATAGCATCGAGTGAAAACTTTCCGAGTAAGGAATTCCAAGGGAAAGTATTTCCGAGTGGGGAATTCCTAAAGAAAGTACTTTTCAGCGATTTTGAATAATCCCAAGTATGGCACTTTTAGCGTGGGATTTCACTGAGTGAAGCATTTTCGAATATTATAGCTCCGAGTGGAGCATTTCTGAGTAGGAAAAAGACCGAGTGAAATACTTCCAATTCCCGTGTGACATGGCACCGAATGAAATATCTCTGATTCCTTCATGGCCCGGTAAATAATGGAGAATTTCCGAATGAAATGTTTTGGGTGAATATGCCTCAGGTAGAGGCATGCCCGAGTGAATTATTCCTAAATCGGAAATAATGAGTTGGGCTTCGATAAAATATGACCCGAGCCTTTGAAGTTAAAATGTTCCCAAATAAGGAATTTCAACAGAAAGTATTACCGATTGAAGAATTTCCAGGAGGAATGCTCCTGGGAAATTTATAGTTTGGTGTCACTTACTTGTTGTATTTGGAGTTCGGTTCGATCCTACAGTCCAAGCCTTTCACTGGGGTTCGGTTTTGATCCTGCAACCCATGTCTTTCTTGGCGTTCGGTTTAATCCTACTAACCGTTCTTCACCGACGTTCGGCCAAACCTACTAGTCGTACTCGGAGTTCAGTTCAATCCTACAATCCAAGTCTTCAACACGGGGTTCAGATCAGGGCTAATCCTGAACCTACTGCGCCCGTTACTCGGGGTTCAGCGTGGACTTGAAGGAGAACCAGCTTACTACGCCCAAGCCTTCTCTGGTGTTCGGTCATACCTACTAACCGTACTTGAAGTTCGGTTTGGTCCTACAATCCAAGCCTTCAACGGTGTTCAGCCAAACTTACTAACCGTACCCAGAGTTCGGTTTAATCCTACAATCTGAGCCTTCAAATGGGGTTCGGTACAGCCTTATATAAAGGTCTGATCCTACTACGCCCAGGTCTTCCTTTATTTGCACACATTCAAGGAGTTACATCGTCAACTACAGAATGGGTAGTTAAGATCATCCGTCCTGAATATGTTTGTGCACGCCGGATAGACTGAAAATCACAACATAAGAAAAACTCGAAAGAGTTAAGTTGATGTATGAGATTCTTATTGAGCAAAAATAAGAATTACAATAAAAGCGTAGCTGGGATTATGATATAATGATTTCTCTGTTGATCAATCTCAAGTGAGGAGAAAAGAGTGCATGTTGCTCCAGCAGCTAGCTATAATAAATGCGCAAGTTCTGGGTATTCCACTTGTTTCGGATTGGAGTGCCATCAAGGTTTTCAAGGTGGTAAGAGCCTTTGCCAGTAATCTCGGATACCCTGTATGGGCCTTCCCAGTTTGGGGCTAGTTTGCCTTGATGAGCGAATTTGTTTCCCACACTTGCTTTCCTCAAAACCAAATCTCCGACGTTGAAAGTCCTTGATTGGACTCGTTTGTTGTATCGAAGGGCAACTTTGGCTTTGATGGCCTGATCTCTAATGAATGCTTCTTCTCTAAGTTCTTGTACGACATCCATTTCTGATGTCAAGTTAACGTTATTGCTTTCTTCAGAGAAGTACTTGACCCTGGTAGAAGTAATTTGCAGTTCCACAGGTATCATTGCCTCCACCCCGTAGGTCGGGCGATATGGGGATTCATTGGTGGAAGAATGAGGCGTTGTGCGATATGCCCAAAGGACATGACACAACTGGTCTGTCCATCCGCCCTTGGCTTCACCAAGACGTTTCTTCAGTCCTTTCAACACCTCCCTGTTGGCCACCTCAGCCTGGCCGTTAGTTTGGGGATGTTCGACGGAGGAAAATATCTGGTTTATTCCTAACCCTTCAAGTAAATCTGTAAATTTCCTGTCCGTGAATTGGGTGCCATTGTCTGTGACAACCCGTGCTGGGACTCTGAATCGTGTTATAATATTTTCATACATAAAACGACGAGTTCAGGCTGAAGTAATATGCACCACCGGCTCTGCTTCAATCCACTTAGTGAAATAATCGACCCCTACAATGAGATATTTGATGCCCCCAGGAGCAGTTGGGAAAGGGCCCAAAATATCCAATCCCCATTGGTAGAACGGCCATGGAACAGCGGATGTGAAGAGTTCTTCTGCCGGTGTGTGGTGAAGATTAGAGAATTTTTGGCAGGCATCGCATTTCTTGACAAAGTCAATGGAGTCCTGCTTCATTGTGGGCCACCAATATCCCGTTCTGAGGATTTTTCTCATCAGACTTCTTTCTCCGGCGTGGTGTCCACATTGTCCTTCGTGCACTTCCTCCATTACTTCATGTACTTCATTCTCTCTCAGACAGATTAAGTAAGGTACTGAGAGTGCCCTTCTGTAGAGGTTACCATCTATCATAGTGAAGTATGGCAGTTCTCTCCTTATTCTCTTCTTTTCCCTCTCATCAGTAGGCAACTACCCATCGGCCAAATAACGGATGTATGGGGCCATCCATGTATCACCATAAAGGGAATTGGTCATTATGGCATTTAGAGAAGGGAAAAGAGGAATGCTGGGCGATGTCAGTGTACTCTGGACCAACGTTGTGGTGCTGCCTGGCTTTTTGGTGCTTGCCAATCTGGAGAGTATATCCGCTCTTGTATTCTCTTCGCGTGGAACATGTTTGAATTCCATTTTTGAGAATTTCTCTCTCAACTCTTTGACACAGTTTAAGTACAGTTGGAGTTGAGGCTCACGAGCTTGATAGTCTCCCAGGATTTGTGAAATCACGAGTTGTGAATCACTGCATAGCGTCGCCTCAGAGGCTCCGATGTCAATCGCAGCTCGTAGTCTAGCCAAGCAAGCTTCGTATTCAGCTTGGTTGTTGGAAGTTTTGAAATTAAAACGAAGGGAGATCTCCAAGTGTACTCCATCGTCACTTTCGAGAACTACACCTGCTCCAGAGCCCTTTTGATTCGATGAACCATCGACATAGATGGTCCAATGGACACAAGGTGTATCTGGATCTATCCCTGTCATTTCCACAATGAAATCGGCCAGGACCTGAGCTTTAATAGCGCCTCGAGGTTCATAGGATATATCAAACTCTGAGAGTTCAATAGACCATTTGATCATCCTACCAGCAAGGTCAGGCTTGATTAACACAGAGCGGAGTGGCAGATCCGTTCTTACCAAGATTGGGTGTGCGTGAAAATACGGACGTAGTCGTCGAGAGGCCCAAACAACAGCGAGGGCGGCCTTTTTAATTTTTTGATACCAGATCTCAGCACCTTGTAATGTTTTGTTGGTGAAGTAGACCGGCCTCTGTCCATCAGGAGTTTCCTTTACTAAGGCTACGCCCAAAGCTTCATCTGAAATAGCCAAGTATAGGATGAGTGTGTCCTCGGGGTCAGGCTTCGTAAGAATAGGAGGTTTGGACAACACCTCCTTAAGCTCTTGGAATGCTTGTTCTTGTTCCTATCCCCACTTGAATTTCTTGGACTTTTTCAGCACTTTATACAGAGGAAGTGACCTGTGAGCCATCTTTGGCATGAACCGTGCCAAGGCTGCTACTTTGCCATTCAGGGATTGGACTTC
This sequence comes from Clitoria ternatea, assembly GCA_037962975.1. NCBI lineage: Eukaryota > Viridiplantae > Streptophyta > Magnoliopsida > Fabales > Fabaceae > Clitoria > Clitoria ternatea. Next base: position 268,118,794 of record CM075671.1, read on the forward strand.
TCTCAGATTCTTTGGACTCTGCATGTTGAGAATCGTTTGGCACTTCCCTGGATTGGCTTCGATACCGCATTGAGTTAACATGAAACCCAAAAACTTCCCAGCTGGGACAGTGAAAGTGCATTTCAATGGGTTTAGCCTTATGTTAAATTCTCTCAAGCGGATAAACACTTGGCTAGGTCTTCGATATGATCACCCCCAATCGATGTCTTGGCTATGATGTCGTCAATGTACACCTCAATAAGTTTGGTGTGCATGCCCTCAAACACCTTATTGATCATGCGCTGGTATGTGGCTCCAGCATTCTTCAGGCCGAAGGGCATAACGGTGTAGCAAAAGACACCACGATCATTGATGAAAGCTGTTTTCTCCTGATCCTCCTCGCACATCGGAATCTGGTTGTACCCTGAGTACGCATCCATGAAGCTCAGGTACTGATAACCAGAGGAATCATCCACCATCCGATCTATGTTAGGAAGAGGATAAGGATCCTTTGGACAGCAACGATTAAGGTCCACATAGTCGATGCACATTTTCCATTTGCCATTGGCTTTCCAGACCATTACTACATTTGAAAGCCAAGAGGAATAACTGTTAACCCGGCGATAGCATCTCAACAGTTATTTTCCACCACCGGGTTTGTTAATTGGCAAGCGCACCAATCGTTTGTAGTTTTCAAAATTTAGATATCGTTCCACTGGGATTGAAAGTCCAATAATAACAGTAATTTTCTATTTACTATGGTAAATGGGAAGGAAGTTATAAACAAAAGAATAATGTATATACAATTTATACAATATTCACAGGATAGCATGATTGAGTGGTTCATAAGATAAAAGAAAATAAAATCTATCTAAAAAAAACGAGTTGCAATCTAGAATAGGTAAGATACTTGAGATAAACACAGATAAACAAATTATGTTGGAAATTGGATCCCTAATCTAGAATAACAATGAGGAACTCAAGACATGCATATTTAATCATCAAGTTTCATGTCATTGCAGCTTAAAATCATTATAACCGATCCCTCGTGATATAAATTCTAAGAATTCACCGTAAAGTCCGATCCCTCGTGAGCTTTCTCAGTAAAAACTTGCATTAAGACCTGGCCTTATGGCAACAATGGTTAACAACCCCTATAGAATTGAGATACCAAGGGTATTCCAACTTTTTACTTTCGTCAAAACAAGTTTCAATACGGCATGAACAATCATTCTCCCGTTTGACATTCATACTAATAAAACAAGTTTCAATACACATGAAAATCATTCTCCCGTTTGACGTTCATATTAATAAAAGGTTAAAATACTAACATGGACTTGAATCATAAACATGCAGAGGTCGAATTCACAACATTATACTCAATAGATTAGTTCACCAATTCCAACATAAACAAATTAGTTACACATGGTGAAAGTAGAAACAACACTTACAGATTTTGACATTACGAAGACGATGGGAATTTCACGATACAATGATCACAATACACCGAAACACACTCAAGTATCTAGAAAACTATTCTAGAACTATAACTCACAAAAGAAGTACTCAAAGTCGAGCACAAGAAAGAAAAGAAATGCTATGGAATGGGATGGGATGGGATGATTTGAATGGTGTTGGATGGCCCTATTTATAGGGCTGAGCAAGGGTGCTGACGCTACGCGTCCCTGTGACGCTACGCGTCACACCCCTGACTCAGCCTCCATTAAACACTTGATAATGGCCACTTCAAATTATTAAATTTGATCATGCTTGGCCATATGGACATGTCTCCACCGATTTTTGGCCTTTCATGGTGAGTGGGATGGCCCTTGTGGCTGAGTGGAGTGCCCATTATTGGGTCCAAGTGGAGTGGTTGGTCAAAGTGGAGGTGGAGACCACGCAGCACTGACGCTACGCGTGGCTGTGATGCGTAGCGTCAGCATCAAAAATAGCTATTGATGCTACGCGTGGGGTGAGGCTACGCGTCAGCTCCTCCAGTGTAATTTTCTCTTGATTTCTTAACTTTTTCACTGCAAAACTAGAGAAAATTGATCAAGGGCAGATTATTTCCAACAACATCCATTTATTGAATTTAAATCCTAATTTTCTAACAAATTAAACTAATTTTTATAATTTTTATGAAATTTTTATTCAAGCTTTTATTGAAAATTTGAGGACTAACAAATACCCCCAACTTGAGACATTGCTCGTCCTCGAGCAAGAGAAAAATAAGAAAAAAATAAAAATTTGGAATCAAATTTTTAAGTTAGTCCAAAAATTTACCACAAAAATTAATTACACAATTTAACTAATTTGTAATAATCAAAAATTGATATCAAATATAACAAAGGTCTAATGATAAAATTGTTTACAATATTCTATTAACAATCAAGCAGAATTTCAGGCTTACCTCACAAGTGTTTATCTCTATGCAATTGGTAACCTATTTCACTCAATCAATCATAAAATCAAACGAATTTAACTTTGTTTGTCATCTAATCAATGGTTATTTATACTGAGTTAATTCGAAAATCACAAGGTCTTTTCACGGGTTGTAATGAGGCTTGGTTTTCAAGAAGTAATGGTTTTTCTTGGAATTCAAAAACCTGAATTCATAAAAGAGCATTTTATAATTCTTAAGCTTTTTCTTGACCCAAACTTCTCATTTTCTTTTATTGATGAAAAATAAATACCCCCAACTTGATTCTTTTCACTATTTTTGATTTTTTTGTTTTTCATACTTTCCTTTTGAAAAGAATCAAGTTGCTTATTTTTACTCCCATTTTTGTGAGAACACTCAAAATATTTTTTATTTATTTTAACTGCTCTTTTAATCAATCAAGTATAGGGAATGGTTAAAACAAATTTAGGTTTTAAGGGTACCAAAGAATTTTATTTTAGGCTCAAATTGGCTTTGCAAAGGATAAAAGACTTTTTACCAAGGTAAGCTGTTTGGCCCAAGGTTTCGTTTCACCAATAAATGTGCCTTGATCATTTTCTCGAATTCTCTGTACACCGGGTTATTGAAATTTGCTTGATGGTTAATAAACTTATTGTAATTAAATTTATCAAAATTCCTAAGTTATATAAAAAAAATCGAAAATTGATTTTACAAATTTAAGTTTTATTGTGTAAAAACTCTAAGTGTATAAATTAACTAACAAAAATTTGATTGAAAGATAAAAATTTTATTTTTGGATTATTTTTTTTATAAAAAAAATTTAAAAAAAAAAACAAATAACAAAATGGGTTGCCTCCCATTGAGCGCTAAGTTTAATGTCTCCAGCCTGACATTCCTGCATTTCAAGGGTCAGTTAAAAGATAACTGGTGGTAATTTTGTTAATTTCACCACCCAAATATAGTTTCAACCTTTGCCCATTTACCATCCAACTTCTTTTGGAAGTTGGATCTTCAATTTCCACTGCTCCGTATGGTTTGACTTCTTTAATCAAGAACGGGCCTGACCATTTTGATTTCAATTTTCCAGGAAACAATTTTAATCTTGAGTTGAACAATAAAACTTGCTGACCTGGTGTGAAGTGTCTTTTCTTTAACTTTTTATCATGGTAAGCCTTCACCTTACTTTTGTAGCATCTAGATGATTCATAGGCATTGTTCTTCATTTCCTCTAACTCAAGTAGCTGTAACTTTCGTTTGTCTGCTGCTACATTTTGATCAAAATTGAGGAATTTTAAAGCCCAATATGCTTTATGTTCCATTTCAACTGGAAGGTGACATGATTTTCCATAAACCATCTGGAAAGGCGAAAGACTAATTGGTGTTTTAAATGCAGTTTTGTATGCCCAGAGTGCATCATCAAGTTTTTGTGACCAATCCTTTCTAGAAGATGACACAGTTTTTTCCAGAATCCTTTTCACTTCACGATTTGAAATCTCTGCTTGCCCATTGGTTTGTGGATGATATGCTGTGGCTACCTTATGCTTTACTCCATAATGTTGTAATACTTTCTGAAGAATTTTATTACAAAAGTGTGAACCACCATCACTGATTAAAGTTCTTGGTCTCCCAAATCTACAAAAAATATTTTTCTTCAAGAAATTCACAACAGTTTTAGTGTCAGCATTAGGGGTAGAAATTGCTTCCACCCACTTTGAAACATAATCTACTGCCAAAAGAATGTATTGATTTGAGTATGAGTTAGGAAAAGGTCCCATGAAGTCAATTCCCCAACAATCAAATACCTCAACTTCTTGTATATTTGTGAGAGGCATTTCTTGCCTTCTTCCAACATTACCTGTTCTTTGGCAGTTATCACAAGATTGAACAAACAAGTGAGCATCTTTAAAAAGAGAGGGCCAGTATAAACCTGATTGGAGAACTTTTGCAGATGTTCTTTCATCATTAAAGTATCCTCCGTATGGTGATTTATGACAATGCCACAACACATCTCTTACTTCCCAGCCAGGCATACAACGTCGTAACAAATTATCCGCTCCAATTTTGAATAAATGAGGGTCATCCCAAACAAAATATCTTGCATCTCTAAAAAAAATTTTTCTTTGTTGCCAAGTCAAATCATTTGGAAGAACTCCTGCTGCTTTGAAATTAGCCATGTCAGCAAACCATGGCCGTTGTGTTATTTTGAAAAGTTTTTCATCTGGAAATTCTTCTAAAATTTCTTTTTCTTTGACAGTAACCTCATTATTCATTAATCTAGAAAGATGGTCAGCTACCATATTTTCACTACCCTTTTTATCTTTGATTTCAAGATCATATTCTTGAAGGAGCAAAATCCATCTGATTAACCGAGGTTTTGAATCAGGTTTAGTTAAAAGATACTTGATTGCAGCATGATCAGTAAAAATGATTATTTTTGAGCCAATCAAGTAAGATCGAAATTTTTCTAAAGCATACACTATAGCTAGTAATTCTTTTTCAGTAGTTGCATAATTTATTTGATTTTCATTCAAGACTTTACTAGCATAATGTATGACTTTAAAAATTTTCTCATATCTTTGACCTAAAACTGCTCCAACAGCATAATCACTTGCATCGCACATAAGTTCAAAGGGTAGATTCCAATTAGGAGAAACAATTACAGGAGCAGTAACCAATTTTTCTTTCAAGGAATTAAAAGCTTTAAGACATGCTTCATCAAATTTGAATTCAACATCTTTATTTAGAAGGTTTGACAAGGGTTTTGCAATTTTTGAAAAATCTTGAATAAACCTTCTATAAAATCCAGCATGTCCTAAAAAGCTTCTAATACCTTTTACATTTACAGGAGGTGGGAGTTTAGAAATTACCTCTATTTTAGCTTGGTCAACTCCAATGCCTCTAGAAGAAATTTTATGACCAAGTACAATTCCTTCTTTCACCATGAAGTGACATTTCTCCCAATTAAGCACCAAATTTGTCTCAATACACCGCTTCAGTACGGTGTCTAGGTTGGATAGACATGTTTCAAATGAATTCCCAAAAACTGTGAAGTCATCCATGAAAATTTCAATGCTCTTTTCAATTAAATCTGCAAAAATAGCAAACATACATCTTTGAAAAGTAGCAGGTGCGTTACATAATCCAAATGGCATCTTTCTGTAAGCAAATATGCCAAAAGGACATGTAAAGGCAGTTTTCTCCTGATAAAGAGGGTCAACAGCAATTTGATTATATCCAGAATAACCATCGAGAAAGCAGTAATATTCTTGTCCAGATAATCTTTCAAGCATTTGATCCATAAAAGGTAATGGAAAATGATCTTTTCTTGTGGCTTGATTTAATTTTCTATAATCAATGCACATTCTCCAACTGGTGACAGTTCTTGTAGGAATTAGTTCATTTTTTTCATTAACAATTACTGTCATACCACCTTTTTTTGGAACAACTTGAACAGGACTTACCCATGTACTATCAGAAATAGGATAGATAATACCTGCTTTCATCAATTTCAGAACCTCCTTTTTGGTTACTTCTTTCAAAGTTGGATTGAGGTGTCTTTGAGGTTGAGCAATAGGTTTGAAATTATCTTCCAACAAGATTTTGTGCATGCAGTATGATGGACTTATACCTTTCAAATCTTCAAGTGTCCACTCAATTGCTTTTTGATTCCTCTTTAATACTTCCACCAGTTTTTCTTCCTCTGTTTCACTCAACAGATTACTAATGATAACTGGTTTTAAATTACCTTCTTTCAAAAAAATGTATTTCAGATTGGAAGGTAACACTTTTAATTCAGGTTTCTGGATTTCTTCAGCAGGTGATTCTTGAATTTCTTCAATCTTTCTTGATTCAAAGGAAATTTCTTTCCCTTGATCAAATTCTTTAAGATATCTTTCAATCTGTTTTTCCTCTTCTTCATTCAAAAATTCAACAGAGTTAGTCAATAACTTATTTAATGGGTCAGAAATAACCATACCTTTTGATAAGGAAAGATAAGTTTCATCAAGGATGTCCACTTTGAAACAATCTTGCTTTGAATTAGGATGTTTCATTGCCTTGAAGACATCAAAATTTACTTCCTCATCATGCACTCTTACTGCTAGCTTCCCATTGTCCACATCGATCAGTACTCGAGCAGTTTTCATGAATGGTCTTCCAAGAATTAGAGGAACATCAGCATCTTCTTCCATGTCTAAGATCACAAAATCCACAGGAAAGTAGAATTTGTCAACCTTTACAAGCACATCTTCTACAATCCCATAAGGTCTCTTGATGGATTTATCAGCTAATTGCAGAGTCATCCTTGTCTGCTGTGGATCAAGATCACCAATACGCTTCATCATACTTAGGGGCATTAGATTGATGCTAGCCCCTAAATCTAATAAAGCCTTACCGATATTTACTCCACCAATAGAGACAGGAATAGTGAATTTACCAGGATCTTTGGATTTTTCTGGCATCTTGTATTGTAAAATAGCACTGCAACTTGCTTTAAGTTCTACGATCTCTTCGTCAAACTTCCTTTTCTTTGTAAGCAGTTCTTTCATAAACTTAGTATATGTAGGCATCTGTTCTAATGCCTCAAAAAAAGGGATGTTTATGTGTAACTGCTTAAAGATTTCAAGGAATCTCTTGTATTCCTTCTCTTTATCTTTTCTTGATGGTGGATGAGGATAAGGTAAATCCTAGACAGGAGGTGTCTGTCTAGGATACTGATTTTTTTGATTTTTTTGATTTTTTTCTTTCTTTTCTTCACTTTCTTTTTCTTCTTCTTTTCCTTTTTCTTTTTCATTCTATTCTTCTTTTTCTTTTTCATGATTTATACCTACAGTTTTACCACTTCTTGTAAAAATAGCCTTACATTGTTCTTTCGCTTTGAATTCTTTGATGTCGGCTACTTCTTTTACTAGCTGACTTAACTGTTGATCTGATGCTTTACGTGCAACATTAATTGTCTCCATGTATTGCATCAATTGTTGAATACTTTCTTCAGCTTTTGTCAATCTAGCATTATAATCTCCTTGATTGTTGAAGGGTCTAGCATTTTGTTTCCAACCATAGTTTTGGTTTTGCCTTCCCTGCAGGTAATTGTTAGAAAAAGAATTTACAAGAGGATTTAGAGAATTACCTGTAGGTAACCTTTGATGAATCAAGGAATTAGCTTGTTCTTGTTCATTTTTGTCAAGAACACAGTAACCACATGGTTGTTCGCCCATACAATACTCACATTGTTGTAATTGAGCAGGGAGTTGTTGTGGTACATGGGTAACTTGAAGTTTTCCAAGTTGTTTACTCATTGCCTCAACTTGTTGCATCAACAATTTTTGTTGAATTAACACTGTATCATTTACTCCTTGTTCAAGTATACCTTGTCTATTACCTCTTTCTGGTTTAGCTTGACGTTCACTGATAGTCATTGATTCCAATATTTCTATGGCTTCCTCCACAGTCTTGTTCATTAAAGAACCACCTGCACAAGCATCTAACATCATCTTGAACTGAGGCAATAGACCATGGTAAACGATTCTTACCTTTTCGGCATCATTCAGGTTGTGGTTTGGACACTTTCTCAAAAGTGCCTTGAATCGTTCCCATGTCTCTCCTAGTGATTCATCATTATTTTGAGAAAAAGAATGTATGGCTGTCATTGCTTCAAAATATTTTGAAGGAGAATAAAATCTTTCCAAAAATTTTCTTTCAACATCGGACCAGTTTGCAAAACTACCCGGTGGACAAGATTTAAACCATTCTTTTGCTTTACCAATCAATGAAAAAGGAAAAAGTCTCATGTAAACAGACTCTTCTTGATTGGGTTCAAAACCAATTGTGCTGCATAACTCATAAAAAACAGTTAAATGTTTATATGGTTCTTCATGATTTAAACCAGCAAATTGGTTGTTTTGAATAATGTTTAAAGTGGCAGGTTTAATTTCCACTGGTAAAACTGGTCCTTGAAACATTCCCGAAACTCGGGGTGGACTATTAATAGCAGCAAACTGTCCCAATGTTCTCCTTTCAGCAGCCATATTTGAATTTTCAAAAATTTTCGAAGTAGAAGAAGAATTAGTTTGTGTTTTAGATTTCAAAGACTTGATTTTCTTTACAAACTTTTCTATCTCAGGATCAAAATAAATTTTACCTGCGGTAGATCGAGTTTGCATACACAAACTAGACAAAGAAAGTTAGTATAATAATGATAAGAAATAAATAATAAAAAAAAAATTAACTAAGGTAAAAAAAAATATATTTACCACGGTAATTAAAATTTTACTGTTTTACTGAAACAATTCAATCCCCGACGACGGCGCCAGAAAACTTGTTAACCCGGCGATAGCATCTCAACAGTTCTTTTCCACCACCGGGTTTGTTAATTGGCAAGCGCACCAATCGTTTGTAGTTTTCAAAATTTAGATATCGTTCCACTGGGATTGAAAGTCCAATAATAACAGTAATTTTCTATTTACTATGGTAAATGGGAAGGAAGTTATAAACAAAAGAATAATTTATATACAATTTATACAATATTCACAGGATAGTATGATTGAGTGGTTCATAAGATAAAAGAAAATAAAATCTATCTAAAAAAAAACGAGTTGCAATCTAGAATAGGTAAGATACTTGAGATAAACACAGATAAACAAATTATGTTGGAAATTGGATCCCTAATCTAGAATAACAATGAGGAACTCAAGACATGCATATTTAATCATCAAGTTTCATGTCATTGCAGCTTAAAATCATTATAACTGATCCCTCGTGATATAAATTCTAAGAATTCACCGTAAAATCCGATCCCTCGTGAGCTTTCTCAGTAAAAACTTGCATTAAGACCTGGCCTTATGGCAACAATGGTTAACAACCCCTATAGAATTGAGATACCAAGGGTATTCCAACTTTTTACTTTCGTCAAAACAAGTTTCAATACGACATGAACAATCATTCTCCCGTTTGACATTCATACTAATAAAACAAGTTTCAATACACATGAAAATCATTCTCCCGTTTGACGTTCATATTAATAAAAGGTTAAAATACTAACATGGACTTGAATCATAAACATGCAGAGGTCGAATTCACAACATTATACTCAATAGATTAGTTCACCAATTCCAACATAAACAAATTAGTTACACATGGTGAAAGTAGAAACAACACTTACAGATTTTGACATTACGAAGACGATGGGAATTTCACGATACAATGATCACAATACACCGAAACACACTCAAGTATCTAGAAAACTATTCTAGAACTATAACTCACAAAAGAAGTACTCAAAGTCGAGCACAAGAAAGAAAAGAAATGCTATGGAATGGGATGGGATGGGATGATTTGAATGGTGTTGGATGGCCCTATTTATAGGGCTGAGCAAGGGTGCTGACGCTACGCGTCCCTGTGACGCTACGCGTCACACCCCTGACTCAGCCTCCATTAAACACTTGATAATGGCCACTTCAAATTATTAAATTTGATCATGCTTGGCCATATGGACATGTCTCCACCGATTTTTGGCCTTTCATGGTGAGTGGGATGGCCCTTGTGGCTGAGTGGAGTGCCCATTATTGGGTCCAAGTGGAGTGGTTGGTCAAAGTGGAGGTGGAGACCACGCAGCACTGACGCTACGCGTGGCTGTGATGCGTAGCGTCAGCATCAAAAATAGCTATTGATGCTACGCGTGGGGTGAGGCTACGCGTCAGCTCCTCCAGTGTAATTTTCTCTTGATTTCTTAACTTTTTCACTGCAAAACTAGAGAAAATTGATCAAGGGCAGATTATTTCCAACAACATCCATTTATTGAATTTAAATCCTAATTTTCTAACAAATTAAACTAATTTTTATAATTTTTATGAAATTTTTATTCAAGCTTTTATTGAAAATTTGAGGACTAACAAATACCCCCAACTTGAGACATTGCTCGTCCTCGAGCAAGAGAAAAATAAGAAAAAAATAAAAATTTGGAATCAAATTTTTAAGTTAGTCCAAAAATTTACCACAAAAATTAATTACACAATTTAACTAATTTGTAATAATCAAAAATTGATATCAAATATAACAAAGGTCTAATGATAAAATTGTTTACAATATTCTATTAACAATCAAGCAGAATTTCAGGCTTACCTCACAAGTGTTTATCTCTATGCAATTGGTAACCTATTTCACTCAATCAATCATAAAATCAAACGAATTTAACTTTGTTTGTCATCTAATCAATGGTTATTTATACCGAGTCAATTTAACTTCCCTGGTCAACAAGGATTCTTCGGACGTCCTTGTTGGCTATCACTGCAACGATAACTACAGCATCGTCTCCACCAGGAATGGTAGGACCAAAATCCTCATCAGAGAATGAAATTCTTGGAGCTTCAACCCCTCCTCTGTAAGGACGATTGTCTTTAACTTTTCCTTGTACAGACAGAATCATTCTATGATGATTCTTTCGGGCTGTAATTGAAGCTCCTCCCCCAGCGAACCCTCCAGCGATCATATCAATGACTTCACGCCGGCCTTGACGTTGTTGCTGAGGCATGTCATCTCTGTGTACTGTATCATCAGTCATTGCACCTTTCTGTTTCTCCGCAGCAGAGAATTTTCTAACCGGATTACGGTTATTGTCATCCTCATCGTCTGGATCTCTTTCTCTTTTCTCACTCCGATCTGCCCTGTCAAAGGATTTTTCTTTGAACAGGTACTGCTTTAATTTGCCCTCTCTAATTAACGTCTCAACTGCGTTTTTTAGAGCTTGGCATTCATCAGTGGAGTGACCTGTCTATTCATGAAAATCGTAGTACTTACGGGGATTCCCTGGTCTCTTCACAGGGGCTGGTCTCCTAATGCCATAGATGCTGAAAGCTTGCCATCCAACCTCTCTCAAAATCTGAGAAGGCCTGGCTGACAGTGGTGCATAATGGCTAAAGGAATTAACACGTCTTTCTCGAGGTCGAGGAGAGGAGTTATTAACCTTGGGGTTAGTGAATGGTCTCTCTATGCGTTCTGGCCTCATTTTCTCCTTATCCTTCCATGGTTGTGAAGGTGGTGTTGGTGGCTTTTTCTTTGCAGCCATAGCCTCTAGGTGCATCTCTATACTCACATATTTTGAGGCTTTTTTCCTGAATTCCTCGAATGTTGTTGGTGGACTTTTTGCTAATGAGAGAGCAAAGGCTGATCCTGGCTGTAAAGCCTCGATAACGACATGTAGCTTAATGGATTCTGTGAGGTCAGGAACCAGGGATGCTTCCTTGTAAAACCTCTTCAGGAAATCCTTTAAGGTTTCATTTTCACCCTGCTTAACTTGGGCCAAAGTATGAGATGTCCTGGGAACATCTCTAGAGATGACAAAGTGAGTTTCAAAAATAGCTGCCATTTCAGCCCAGGAATCTATGGATCCAGAAGGTAAACCTTTAAACCAACCGAGGGCCTCTTCTGACAATGTTCGTGGGAACATTCGACACATCACATCTTCATCAGCCCCTAAGTACATGGCTTCAAATACGTAAGCATCAAGATGCTTAGTAGGATCAGTTTCGCCATTATACTTTCCAATGGAGAGTGGCTGAGTGGTTTGAAGATGTTTGGGGATGTGGATACTCATAAGCCTCCTTGAAAAAGGAACTTTGAGTTTGTAAATTACCGGGGGTGCTGTAATTAGCTCCCTCTTCCCTCGAGTAGCTCCATCATCAGAATCGTGGGTCTGTCCTCTTCCCTCAAACGTGGGGATGTTTGAGTATTGGAGAGTTGTGGATTTTTCTCCGTCGGTTGTATGGTGTGTCCCACCAGTTTGGGATGTTGATTTCTCTCCTATGTTCTGTCTTTCACGTTTTAACTCCACTAACTCCTCCATCAATTTTCGTATCATCTCATCTCTTGGATCGGGTGCAGATACTTGTACCATTCTCCTTGAACTCCCGACAGGTGATTCAAAAACCAAGAGTCTGTTCGCTGGTTGTTCTTGGGCCATCACATCTTCTACATGCCCATCAGATATGTTTCTTCCATTGCCTTCCATGATGCAAGGTTAGACTCTGTAAACGAGAGGTGGGAATAACTTTATCGCGTCCCACCGGGCGTGCCAATGATCTGTCCATAACCGAGGTCAAGAGATCCGGTGTCGGGTCAGTCACAAATAGTTAGATGATTACGTCTCTGAAGACCGGTTATATGAGTATCCGGTTTTATGAGAGCGGATTGGGCGTCTTGGAGGTCCTTCACACCATCCTTGCGCGTTGATGTGGGCGAAAGGTGGTGTCACCTGCAAAGATTCTCCGACGCTCAAGTCAGTGATGATATTCCAAGTGAGGAATGTTTTCAGAGAGTAATTGTAAGTTGATAGAGTCAAAGATCTCTCCCTTCGTTGATGAAGAGAGTTCATATACCTGATTGGCTCGATATTCGAGGATCTGTTAGTGGGGAACCACTAACCTCCAATAACACCTTAAATTATTATTTTATTACACACTTACCAGTAGGGAGTATAGGCTAGAATTAAGGGACAAATTGATCATTCCCGTGAGCAGATTTTGGCTCGTAGTGCAGGGAATTATTGATTGGTCCCTGTAGCAATGCCTTTTGTCTTCTGCATAGTGACGCATATGTTATCCGGTGTCATGGTGTTATCCTGGACAACCGGTATAGGGTGAGCGCCTGATACGGAATTAGAGTTCGGATGTATACCGATGACACCGGTTGCACGTTGACAAATTGACAAAAACGTTGAAATATGTCTTGTAGATCGGATACCGGTATGAAGACCGGATCAATAGCCTTATATAATAAACTCACTAACTCCTTTAATGAACTCATACTTTAGACTTCTCTTACAAAGACAAACTTTATCATACCACAAATAACCTATAACAACATTTGTATTGTCAACACGCAATTAAGTTATAGCACATATATTATCCAAACTTGCACGATGAACTTTAGATTTCTAAATTCAAAATTTCTATATTTTAAATTAGTATATTAAGTTCTAAATTTCATATTTTAAAACACCCTTAATTTAAAAATTCTCATTTTCTTTATTTTAAATTTCTATATATTTCAATTATTATATTTTAAAATTCTAAAACTAAATATGCGAATTATCCAATGTTAGGGTATAATACTTCCAATATCTATACCGGTCTTAACTCTCTTTTGTATGTTACATCAATTTAGTGGGGAATCAGGAGCTTCTATGTCTAGTTTCTGATCTTATGCATTAAGGGACGAAAGATGGTATCACCTGCAAAGATACTCTGACGTTCAAGTCAATCTAGGTAGTTAATACTGGAGCTCAAGCGTAAGTTAGAGTATCTCGCGTACCTTGGTGAGTCATAAATGAGAAATACTATAGAAGTGGGTGACAATTGAGTCCTACGTGACACGGTGTCAGTACAAATTTAAGAATCATGGGGGAAAGTTGACACTTACATAGACATTTCTAACACCTTTTGCAGGTTGGTTGCCAATGTGTTCTCGACAGATTACCAAACTCACTAAGACACTGGTCTACACGAATCGTGGTCGTCAGGAGAAGGTACCTGTTGAGGTTCTCTGGTAGTGATGCGTGCTTCACACAGAGTGTATTTGCTCGTTTTGGTAGTGATTTGGTGTTTGAGATTAGGACTGGTACGCGGACCGGACCAATATGTATCAAGATTATAAATTATAAATTTTAAATTTCTAAAATTATAATATCTAATGAACCTAGTATAGATAATCTATCATAAAGATTTTTGATGTCAAATTGTATGTTAACAAAGTAAATTCACAAAATAATGGGAACAAACATCAATTTTTAAAACATATCATAGTGTAAATTAGTTATTGTAGAGTTCTTATAAATATTTTAAAGAACCTTAAACATAGAATTAAGAGAAACAAAAAAAAAGTCACTAACCTTCGACAAAATGAAAATTCCAATGGATTGAAAATGTTTATTTTTTCACCATTTCTATATTTCAAACAACCCAACTTTTGAAAGATTAAGAGAAAAATTTAAAAAAGTTTAGAGAAGAAATAAGAAATGAGAGGGACGTTGTGTGCCAGCTGGATATAATATTCAAACATTGCATCGGTAAGTAGTGTACGCAATATATAGACGTTACATAATTTTAAATATTGGTCAATGTGTAAGTGCTCTAAAATCTTTAGATTCTGCAACATTATGTCTATTTTTTACAACGCTACATGTGTCAACGCGAACACAAATTTTGGAGGTTAAAAATGTTTTTTCTAGCTGTGTAGGGCGCCATTTTAAAAAAATACAAAGATCAAAACAATGCAGAAATAAAACTAGTTAAAACATTATTATTTTTTTGCTATAATTGAATTTGTATGAGATAAATGATATATCAATTAATATGATGAGATTAACATGGAATACTTCGTATACATGAAGCTTATTATAAGGAAAGAAAATGCATAGATATAGTTCCAAAGTAAATATTGTGTTTGTTTTCTATTCGAATTGATCTTTTATCTCATTAGTGCATATATAATGAACAATATTAATAATAGGTTAGATTGTCAACAAAAAACTTTTGCAATTCTGATAAACTTAATAACTAATAAGCTGCGAGTAGCTTAACAAAGGGGAAGACAAGATGAAGTGATGGGTAATTTTATGAGGGGGTGTTCGGTTTTTTTAGGGTTGATTGAATTTTAGTTTGATCAATTATAAAAAATGATTATACGATCAAATAAAATTTTAACTGTTATAAATAAATTAATATTAATTTTTAAATTTTATTTTTTATAATTTTTTTTCTCTTGATTATATACCAAATGAATACGAAAATGGAGTATTCCACGGCATATTGGTGATTTGAATTTTGAAGACAATTTGTAGTAAAATAGTAGCATATCAAATGAATGAGCACGTGACAATGTTGAAACTCAAAGGAAGTTTCTTAAAAATAAAAAAACAGGAAACGAAGGTTGTCCAAGTTAGGTGAATGAATGAAGCAACGTATTTATCACGATTCACACGTGACGTCCTTTCCGCTCCCCAACGTCAGCTCTTCTCTGCCAAAATGCCACTGTTTGTGGTTGAAACTGACGTCATCTTTGTGGATTTTATTTTATAATAAAAATTATTTTATCTTATCATAAAATTATATCTTAGTTTTTTATATTTTTATTTATTATTTAATTAAAAAATTAAAAATACATTTTATTTTATTAGTAATTATTAGTATTAGTATAAAATGTTAAACTTAATAGTAATTAAGGAATGATATTTCAATCAATTTTTTTTTCATTTGTGAATTGAATTATATAAAAAGACTTACAACAACTCACATACATTATTCAACTAATTGAATTAGTCTCTTGATGAATTTACAAGGAACTTGAATCTCATTTCATATATATAACCTAACAAATATAAAAAATTATATAATCTTTAATTATATAATTTTATATACTTTTAAAAATTTTATACAATAAATAGTAGAAATAAAAATTAACTTTTAGCATTTCTTGTATAAGTATTTAAAACAAAAAATAAAATGAATTTTACAATTAAAAATAAAAAATGAAATTAATAACATTTTCAAAAATTAAACAATTAATCCTTTTATTTTGTATTTTTGGTAATGCTAAATTTTATACCTTAATTTTAATGTGGTCATAGTTTTAAAAATTCACATTTTATAATTAAATTTTTTAATATGTATAAAAGTTTAGGAAAGTTCCGGTCTAATTAGTTTTAAGGGATCTTTTGAAATTGATACTCTCTTCACTCTCTCTCTTTTTTTCTTCTTTAAAGTCTGAACTTATGAATAAATTATTAGCATTTATGTAAGTAAGTTTTTGTATGTAGGTAGTGAGAATGTAGAAAAATTCCTTAGATTAAGCGGGAACACGTATGTTGCAATAAGGAGTTTGGTGGTAGGTTACGGGTCAGAAAGTTGGGAAAATTTAATGTGGCTTTATTAGGAAAGTGGTTATGAGGGATGTTGGTGGATGAGGAGTGTCTTTGGGTATGAATGTTTATAGCCAAAATATGGGGATTGTTTTAGGAGGAGGAATATGAATGTGTTTAGTAAGGGATCTAAATGGTGGCGTGACTTACTAGGAAGCATTATCTATGAGTCAAATGGTGGAAACTGGTTTCTTTTAAACCTACGACATGTGTTGAGAGAAGACCCAAACACTTTGTTTTGGACAAATGCTTGGATAGGTGAAAATACCCTTAAAAATTAGTTTCAATGTTTATTTTCAGTATCTGAATAGAAAAAGGCAACTCTGTTTGAGTTGGGAGGGTGGATAGGTGATGAATAAAGATGGAATTTTAGGTGGTGCAATTGCGCAAAGAGTTATTTACTTGGGAACAAGAGATGCTTGATTCTTCATTGTATATTTTGGCTCTTATGGTGGCTCACAGATAATTGTACAAGATCATTGGCCATGGTTAGGTGAAACTTTAGGAATTTACTTTGCTCATCCTATTGTAACACCATTTATTATCATCCTGTCATGTTGGATACCTTTTATTATTTTTGGTCCCATGTGGTTCTGCTCAAAGTGGTTGGATTTGGATGATTTTGATCGTATTCAGACTAAGAACAAATTGATCAAGTGTGGGGTACACCCTTCTAATTCAAGTGTTTTATGTGTTTTCTTTGACAATCTATCGGAAACAATTGTGAACATTTTGTTTACTTGTAAAACGTCTTATTCTTCATGGCAAATGTGTTATTATTGGTTGTGTAGAGAATCGGTTCTCCACCAAGACTATTCTACTAAATTTTTAAATCATACTAGGAAGGAAATTTGTGAGCCAATAAGAGATGTTCTAGATGTCGTATGGTTTACTGTTATTTGGTCTATATGAGAATCTAGAAATTATGTTATTTTAAGGATAAGAAAGTTGTTTGAGAAATATGATGTATCTTATTAGATAAAGGAGTTAGGCATGACTTAAAAGTAGAATGAAGAATTTTGTCATGGTTTTATTGATTAGTATAAATGATTTTATTTCTATTTATCTTCATTTACCAAAAAAATATGTTTAATTAATTTAATTTGTGAAATAGGCCTTAGGTCTTATTAGGCTAACTATAGAGGCTCATACTTGCTAAGTAACTTAGTAAGGTATGAGTTAGTTAGTTAGCTAAATATGGTTAATTAGTTAACATGCTACCTTATGTTTGTTTCTTATTTCCTAAGATATATAAATGTAATTGGAACCATCTTTCAGTATGGTTAATAGAATGTGTTAGAATGAAGAAGACTCAGAATTCTTTTAAAAATTTATTGATAACTAACATTGCATATTCTAATTTAAATAAAGTCATATCATGTTATTATTTGATATGTGAGTTTAAGTATTTCTGGAAAACATAAGGATTCTATTACAAAAGATGGGGGGAGTATATGTGTCAAAAAAATCTTTAAAGTCTGGTCTCAACATAAACCCTTTGATCCAAAATAAGAAAAGTCTTGAAGTATGGAAATTCGTCTTCAAAGAAAAAGATCTTTGCATATGAATGTTTTACCAGACTTAGCTTAGAAAATTTTATCTCATACCCTAAAGTCTGAACATTAGATCTTGTTTTTCACATATGCCTCAAAGCTCCCAGACCTTGCAAAGGCATCTGAATAACTTGTGCTTTAAAGTTGTCTCATCATCAACATCTTATGAATCATTGGACGCAGAATTCTCTTTAAAGGAAGTTCCTATATAAGTCTGGCTCAAAGAATCTCAACGGTCAGAAAACATCCTTGTAAGCATGTTTAAGCAGAGATCCACGAAAAGAAGAATGACAAAGCTAGGCAGACTACAATCTACTCTAACAATGCCAAGTCTTTCACCCATGCCTTATAAATTCAGAGATTCTCTGAAAAGCTTCCTCCTTTGTGAAGCTTACGCTATCTCTACCCTGTCTATGCTCACACATATCTTAAAGCCTTCTGCAATTATGTGCTCAAAATGTCTCTCTCTGACAAAAGAAACCTTGTTATCTATTGTGCAACATCTTTCTCTTTGAATATATCATCTCCCAACAGATTTATATCAGTTACCCTTTCCATGAGATCCTTGGAAAAATTGTCTATAAATAGAACCAATCCCTTTAAAAGAAGAGAGAGCAAGTGAGCAGGAACAAACTTGAGCAAAAGCAAAAATATAAAGAACACAAAATGAAAAATAGAGAAAGTAGGAGAGCTTGTTGAAGAAAAGGAAGAAGGGCAAACCATACTAAGAAAAAATGTGAATCAAAAGAGAAAATATGGACGAGCACCAGACATTCATATACAACAGCCTAAGAAAAATAATGAAATGGTAATCTACTCAAGGAGAAGAAATCAGACCAAGAAAAATTGTCATGAAGAAAAAGAAAGCTTGCTATGTGCATGTCTTTTCTCCAAGAAGACATAACAACCAGAGATATGCCACCAACTCATATCTCTCTACTCTTTAAAGAGCATATCATCTCTCGTCATGCTTTAAGGCTCAGTACCTCTCGTACTCTTGTTTCATATTACACAGGTACTGAGTCTACTGAATGAATAAGTCATTCTCTTTCTTTACAAACTAACTCATGTAGTTGATCACTAGCTCAACTAAGTTAGAAGCCTTATTCATTCATCATGCAATAATTCTTCCAATCCTCTGGTAGTACAGGTCTGGTGTGTTACTAGACTCTGTTAGTGTAGGAAACAATGTTGGCCTAGAGAGGCTTTTGAAAGAATACTCGGGGTTTGAGCCAGGAGTGGCTTGTGAAAGAATACTTGAGTCTGCCCCAGGAGTAGGTGCTGTAAAATAATACTCATAAGGATCCAGAGGAGTCTGGTGTATTGAAGCATGAGTTGTGCTTAAGCCAGGAGTGGCTAGAGTCAAAACTACTCAAAGCATGAGTTGTGCTTAAGCCAGGAGTGGCTGGATTCAAGAATACTTAGAAGCACGGGTTGTGCTTAAGACAAGAGTGGATAGAGTCAATAATACTCAACATCTTATGTAAATGATTTTTACATAGTGGAAATCCTTCAGAATCTTTAACTATCAAAAGTTTGGTGCATTATCATTAATATTCTTGATAGTAAAAGTCTAATAAAGAATGCTTGCTCAATCAAAATATTACACACTCCATATAAGCAAAAGTCTGGTCCGTTGTGCAAAACGCTGTTATGATTGAATATCACTTTTTGGTTTAAAAAAGTGAACAGACTTATTCAACCCCTCCTTCTAAGTCTGTTCTCTAAACCATCAGAATAAAATCAGTTATGATTTTTTTCTCTCAAGTTCTTGTTCATCATGCTTAACGAAGTTCATAAGATGGTTTTAAAGCTTTGAACAAGAGAAGAACCATTCTTTGATGGTGAGGAGTAATAGTAATGGTGTTCCTAGAGGTGGTGCCATGGTGGATCTAGCAATCAAGCTTCACTGTTCTATGTTCATCCAAAAGAAAATACATCTTCCCCTTGGTGAATCTTGTTCTAGAAGGAAGAAACTATTATGTTTGATCTCGCTCCATGAAGCGAGCATTGGTCTTAAAAAACAAATACAAGTTTATGAATGAAACTCTCTTGATACCTAATCCATTTGATACAAGTTACGAGGCTTAGGAACGATGCAATATCCTAGTTCATAGATGGATCGTTAGTCTTGTGAGTAATGTTATTGGTTAGAGTATTATTGTCATTAAGAGTGCAATCGATGTTTAGATTAAGCTTAAATAACATTTCGTTGAAGGGGATTTGGTAAGGATTTATGAATTATAGTTATAAATATCCAGTTTTGGACAAGGTTGAATGTCTGTTACCAATTATTATACATATATGAAACTTTTGTGGGAGGTGTTAGAGAATTATAGACCACTACCTTAGTGTAGATGTTAGATGTGGATTTGATGCTATTGAGAATGCTAGAATGTAAAGAGTACAGGATAACATATCAAATTTCTAATGGGATTAAATGAAAACTTTGCTTTGGTAAAGTTACAAATTCTACTGATGGATCCTTTACCAAGGATGAATAATGTGTTTTTCTTGGTGTTGCAACATGAGAGACAGGGAGGTTATGACAATGATGAATGAAAACTTTCAATTAATATGAATGATGCTAGAAGATCTTTTGGAAAAAGAAGAGGTAGTTTTAATTCACAAAATCAGAATTCCTTTTGAAATTGAAGAAATAAAGGACTTTGCATTTTCTACGGGAAGACAAGTCACACTGTTGAGACTTGCTACAAGAAACATGGCTTTTCTTTGACCTTTAAGTTCAAAAATCAATCCAATGCCAATAATGCATTTAATGAGAGTTTTGATGGTGGATTTAATGACAAGGCTTCTTTCAAGGAAGAAAAGGATGAGACATCACCACTCTCTTGAGCAGATGAAGAGCCTAATGAGCATGATACAACAAGTTACACACCAGAATGAAGTTAGATCTAAGCAGGTTACTTCAACAGTTGTAACTTATGACTGTGAATCTACCTAATGGAAATACAATAACAACTTCACTAGTTGGATCTGCTAGGATTTCACAACATATATTATTGATAAATGTTTTATACCTGCCACCGTTCACTTTTAATTTGATTTCTATACACAAATTGGTCAGTAATCTAGGTTGCAAGTTGATTTTTCACAAAGACGTTTATACTATTCAGGATCTAGCCACACAAAATGATTAGTTTAATTGAGAAGAGAAATGGGCTTTACCAGCTACATATATAGGAAAGTTTTGTAAGTCTGACACTAATCGTAACTTAGTTAATTCCTTTTCTAATACATGATTTAGGTCTACACTTTGGCATTATAAACTAGGACATTTGTATTCTGCTAGAATGCAATTTCTGTCCAATGATTATGCTTTTATCAGTATCAATAAACACCTTATTTGTGACATTTTCCATGCTTCTAAACAAAAAGGACTCCCATTTTCTTGAAGTACTAATAGGGTTGCGGAGTCTTTTGACTTAGTCCATGCAAATATATAGGGACCTTTCTCTATTGCATCAACACATAAGCAAAAGTACTTCCTCTCCATCCTAGATGACTAATACAAATTTATTTGGATAGTTTTATTGAAGGTTAGTAGCTAATCATGAATCAATGTAAGTGTATAAGATTGGTGGGACATGTAAGTGGATTTATAAGGTCAAGAGCTATTCTGATGGGACTATTGCTAGATATAAAGCAAGGTTAGTAGCCGATCCAGTCTAGATGTTGGCCTATGGGCAGAAAGGTCATTAGACCTAAAGCCATCATGCAAAAACTAGAATCGCATATATTACTGAAATCTGACATCGGCTTCCAACACCACGCATGAGACTTATGAGCCAACACTAGTATGAGCCATTCTTTCAATACTGAAAGGTCAGAGTTGACTTATGCAATCACTTGTTGAGGAAGTAACCTACAAAGTGACTAATGGGAAGGTACATTCGGTAGGTAACGTCACTATCGCTTGTCAGCCTTTTTGCAATGATCAGAATTACAATGAATTTCGTACGGTAAGATCACCTATTTGAAATGACTCTCGCGCTGCTCTAAGGTATAAGAACTAATGAATCAATGATGAAAGGGTATAACATTCTTACTACAACTTACGCTCAAGCTTTTTTATTCTCTCTGAATATCCCACTGACTTGAGCGTCAGAGTGTCCTTGCAGGTGACATCCCCTTTCACCCTACAACACGTGAGGTTGGTGGGATTTGATTGAGGAAACACTTCAAGACTCTTATTTTCACACTTGAATAAGAGATATAATATCGAATCCCCACTAGACTAGTGTAATATACACATAGGAAAACATCATTTGAGGGTTAGTTGCCACGCAAGATCTTATACCCCAGCCTAGACCAATTCAGTAGCCAAGGGCTATAACCAAGTGGAAGAAATAAACTACTTTGACACTATTTCCCTTATAGCATAATTGACCATAATTGGGACTTTTTGGGCCTTGGAAACCATTAACAATTGGCATTTACATCAATTTGATGTAGATAATGCATTTCTGCATGGTGATCTCCAAGAAGATGTCTATATGAAGATCCCTAGTAACATTCAAACCTCTCAACCTCTCCAAGTCTGTAAACTTGTCAAATCCATTTATGGATTAAAATAAGCAAGCACAAGGTGGTTTGACAAGTTATGCTCTACCCTATGTAGCTATGGTTACTCTCAGACACATGTTGATTCTTCATTGTTCTTGAAGTTCAAGGGCACAACTTTCATAACCTTTATTGTTTATGTAGATGATGTGATCCTTGTAGGAAATGATCTATCTGAGTTTTAAGCAATAAAACAAAATTTGCATTATGGTTTTGGAATCAAGGTTTTAAAAAGGTTAAAATATTTTTTAGGGGTGGAAGTTCCAAGATTAGAGAAGGGAATTTCCCTCTGCCAAAGAAGGTACTACCTTAACTTATTGTAGGATATAAGACTCTTAGGCTATAAGTCATGCTTTACTCCTATGGATCCTGTTGTTTCCTTCACAACTGAATCTAGTGAACTTTATAAAGATATGGCGGGATATCAAAAACTTATAGGCAAACTTTTGTATCTGACTCATACCTGGCCTGATATCACATTTGTTGTGAATTAGTTAAGCCGGTTTCTATATGCTCTTAGGCTCAAACATCACACATTTGCATTGAGGATTGTTAGGTACCTGAAGCAATCCCCAGGCTCAATTCTATTCTTATTCTCCTCCTCCAATACATAACTTCAAGGCTACAGTGATGCTGATTGGGGTAACTGTGCTCTCACTAGGAAATCCATTTCAGGATTCTGCTCTTCATTGGACATTCTTTGATTAGTTGGAAATCAAAGAAATAAACTATAGTAAGCAATTCTTCTTCTAGAGTTAAGCATATAGGGCTTCAAGTTCTACAACATTGGAACTACAATGACTTAGTTGTCTCTTAGAAAATATAAGGATTTCATTTCTAAGCAAGTTTCATTGTTATATGATAATAACAGTGTCATACACATTGCTTCCAACTCAGTCTTTCATGAGAGAACTAAACACCTAGAAATTGAATGTCATTGTGTAAGGGAAAAGCTAAAGTTTAACTTGATGAAACTCCTTCCCATTCGAACCAAGGATCAAGGAACAAACATATTCACCAAGGCTCTCCATCTAACATACTTTCATGGTTTTGTATCCAAACTGTGAATGTTGAACATTTTTACACCATTATTATCAACTTGCGAAAGGGTGAAATAGGCCTCGGGTCTTATTGAGCCAACTATATAAGCCTAAGTTGGTACTAAATATGGTTACTTAGTTAACCTGCTACCTTCTGTTTTTATTTTTTCTTCCCTGAGATATATAAATGTGGCCAATAGAATGAAATCAGCTGTGATATTTCTGTAAACACCATTTTTTCTTCATTATTATTATTTATTTCATTTATTATTGTAATTATTTTTCCTTTCCCTCTTTCCCCTTCCAGCATTCTGACCATCACCTTTCTCCATCCCTCTTCCCCATTTTTCATTTTTGGGTGATTGAAAGAGATAATACTCAAAGGTCAATGGTTCATCAAAAATGGAAAACTCAGCATATTGGAACCAGAAATTTGCTTGAATTTAAAAGTAAAGCATAAAAATGACAATGAAAATTTGAATATAACATATGCAAAGTCAAGAACAGTGACAAGAACATGAATCCATTCTAAAAAATCAACACCCTCTGTGTTCAATCCAATCAACAACATCCCAATAACCTGGACAAAAAAACAACAAATGAAAAATAAAAAAACAAAAAAGAGAGAACAAAAAAAGAAGCTTTTTGCCGTCATCACCGTCAGAGTCTGCCACTGCTGACCCCCGAACTTGCCGGCTAGAACTGCCCCCGACCATGACCGACCCCGAGCTGATCAATTTGAGGTAACCGTTTTATAACAGATAGTGTGAGGTTTTAACACCTTCCTCACCTGTAATTTGACTCCCGAAGTTAGAATCTCATTCCTTTTATGATCAATGCTTTTAAAAAGGTTTTTTTGGTTGTTCACAAAGAGAGTGTAGAACACAAAACCCCTAGAGAATTACTTTAAGAAATGAGGATTACTATCTTTATAAAATATGTCACTTAGGTCACATATATGTTTACAAGTCATATTTATATAAGGGTTAAAACTAGGGCAATTTGGCCCAAGCCCATAAAAACGGAGAATCAATCATTGGCTAAAATAAAGGGATTAGAGGGTCTAGTGGGCCTCCCTCCAACTCTGGGGGCAACAAGAGCCCCCTAGTCATGAGCTTTAGGTGTGAGGCCGAGCGGAGTGACTAAGTACAAGCTTGAGATAGCTCTTCGAATAAAGTTTCCTTGGAACCAAACGGTTGAATCTGATTAGCTCCAAGCCGAATGACTGATTCTAAGTGGCATACACAAACCGAGCTGGATAAAATCATTTTCGAGAGGCGTGTGTAGACCGAGTTGAGGGAAATTAATCCCTAAAGGCGTGGGCATGCCGAGCCGAGTGAAATTAGAATTTGAGTGGTGTATCTTTCAAGAGTATCTCTACGTGGATGAGGTTTTTGCCACGTGGTAGGGGTTTTAACAGTCATTTCTTCCCTCGAGGGGGTGTCTGTACACATCTGTTATGATTGCACCGTTTTTGTATCCCCAAGCTATTCAAGATGCGTCATTTTGGGATTTGGTACGTTGCTTCATTTATTGAAGTTGTCTGAACGCTCGTGCCCTTTGGTTCTAAGGCCCTTGTTTCCTAATTGTTGGATCTGGTGCGTTGAAGAGTCACCTGTCCTTCCTATAAATTTTCTTTTCTTCCCTGTTCCACAATTTTACACTTTATTGTGCCCTTGTCTAAATCTCTACTCCTTTTTCAAGTCTCGAAGCTTTCATTATAACTTTTCAGTATGTGTCTATTGAAGTTCATCACCTCCTCCGTTTCCTCGTAGCGTTTCCTGTTCCTTCTTCCTCATTTTATTTAGTAAGTCAGTGTCCCCTTCCTTCTCTGTAGCTTTTCTTCTTATACTTGAAGTGTTATGGGTTTATCTGTCGGGGGTCCTTATAATTGGTTAAAGGATGAGGTTTTGGTCATTTCCTCATCTCTTCAAAGCAATGAGTCTATAGCTAGGTATTACTCCTCGTCCGAACGAGTCTTCCATAAGCGCATCGATCCGAGCGAATTAGACTTCACGTTTATGTATAAAACTTTTTTCTCCTGTCTCCATCTATCCTTTCCCTTTTCTGAGTTTGAGATAGGGATTTTAGTTGCCTTGAATATTGCCCCTACTCAGCTTTACCCGAATGGCTGGGCATTTGCGAAGGCTTTTGAAGTGCTATGTGAGCATTTCGGTCATTCACCTTCTGTACCCCTCTTTTTTTATTTCTTCAATACTAAAATTCTGAAAGTAGAGGCGCCGGTTAGTTGGGTCTCCCTGAACGGAATAGCCCATCGTAACCTGATTCGAGCCTTCGACTAATCATATAAGAACTTTAAGATGGAATTTTTCAAGATCTGAGTCGGCCTCGATCCACCCGGGAAGGATTTTTTACACTTTCCTGACTGTCATCCTCGATTTCCCCTTTACTGGACGCGTATGTCGGACCAATTTTGGGTTCTTATGCAGGACCTAACTTTGTCTAAGAGGTTGGATGCGAAATTCTTCCTTGAAGACATAAAGATTTATTTTAGTTCTCAGGCGCTGATTGCTTTGTCGCCTCATCCAAGCGCCTTGGACGCCTAAATATGTGAGTACATGTTATTTTCCTACTCTTGCTTGGATTTGTTAACTGTGTTTTTTTACCAATTTCTTGTATTCGTGTAGGTGACATGGCCCCCTATAACTTATCTTTTAAAGATTTAAAGAAGAAATACTCTAGGAATACCCCTAAATCTGCTGGGAAGAAGGGGGCTACGAAGAAAGGGGAAAAGTTGTTACCCAAGGTAGTGGTTTTATAGTCACGACAGTATCAGCGATGCAACCAACTGCTGCTACTATGGCTCAGCCCATTACCACAATGCCTGCGGGTTCCCGATTGGAGAGGGAGTCTGGGCGCTTGTCAAAGAAGCATTAGTAGAGTGAGGCTGTGGTGCAGGATTAAGCCCAAGGAGGGAGAAAAGATGCCACTCCTGTGATTATTCAGGTGGAGTCCCAAGCGGGGACTACCTCAAAGGCTATTCTGGTGTCTGAGAGCCCTGAGCGGGATGATAAGCCCCTTATGACTCGGGGTGGGGCTTCCGGGGAATCTTCTGATCATGTCTTGGCTAAGAAGCTTGCGAGTTCACCACTGAGTAAGATGGAAGTTGTCGGTAATTAGTGGGAGGCTTTTGTAAATGGGTCTTTCTACACTGATAAAAATCCAGCTCACTCATTGTGGGATGCTCGTTGTTCGGTGGCTCGATTTTTGGATTAGACTGTGGTCTTCAAGGAGGACGAGGAAACACATAGTGCCTCAAATACAACAGCCATGTGCCATGCTATGGAGATGTTCAACCTTCAAGCGACCTCTATGACTCGGTACATGGAGAAATAGTTTTATGCTCAGGATGAAGAGTTAAGGGCTTTGAGGAGAAAGAATGCCTCTCTTAAGGAGGAGGATGCATTGCTAAAAAAGGATGGTAAGTTGAGATCTTTGGAGCTGCGGGATGTACTGAAGGTTGTTGGGTTGAAGGATGACTTAACCCGGCTGGAATCAGATTTAGAAAAAGCAAACATTGGTCGTGCTATGGCCGAATCCAAGCTAGCTGTCATGGAGGATAAGTGTGCCTATTAGGAGAGGCGTCTCGACGTGGTGGAGGAATCGTATGCCAACGTGTCAGGGATGAAGAAAGATGTGGAGGAGAAGTCTTAGAAGGATGAAGAAATATTAAGGTTGGCTGGTAAGAAGCATAAGGAGGAGAAGGCGGAGTCAGAGGCCCATATTGAGGCTCTAGTGGCTCAAATTTCTGAAAAGTATGTGGCTGCTATTAACGTATGTCAGGATAGATTAAGGTGTTGAATCTGGCTGTTGACCTTAACTGGAAATGGCTTAATCCTTTCAAAGTCGTGGTGGATGGTGAAATTGTTGACCTCTCCAACTCCGATGAGGAGGAGGAAGAGACTGTTGAGGATGCAACTCAATTTGTTCGTTGGTCGGGGTCTATTGTTAAGCCGTTTTCTACCGAGACCAATCCTATTAAAGATTCAAGCCATGCTGCTAGAGGGGAGATTCCTTTAGGTAATGCTACAGGTGAGGAGATTCCTCAGGATGAAGCCGACAACGCTGATTCCAATGCTGGTCCTTAATATTTTTATTGTTTTTGATTTTCCCAAAAATTATTATGTATATGGATAATGATACTATGAATTACCTTTATAGCCTATGAATGATGTTATATTCCTTTTTCTTTTTCTGATTTTTGGGTTGATCTGAGTTACAGTTGCGAAAGTTATTTTCTAGGTGAGCGTATATCACCTTTGCTTAGCGTATTTTTAAGCTTCGAGAGTCGTTCACCGAGTAAGCGTATATTACTTGGGTCTCTCGTTTACTTAACGTATTTAAGCTTTGAGAGTCGTTCACCGAGTAAGCATATATTACTCAGGTCTCTCATTCACTTATCATATTTTTAAGCTTCGAGAGTCGTTCACCGAGTAAGCGTATATTACTCGAGTCTCTCGTTCACTTAACGTATTTTTAAGCTTTGAGAGTCGTTCACCGAGTAAGCGTATATTACTCGGGTGCTCGTTTACTTAACATATTTTTAAGCTTTGGGAGTATTATATGCTGGATAACGGTCTTTATTGAAAAATAAGGACCTCGTTAAAACCTCCAAAGAGAAAAACCCAGTGGGAAAAATCTCTTGGGTAGGAAAAAGAGTGCCCTTTCATGTATATCATTTAGCTATGGCATAACTTCAAGTATGTGACATTCCACGTTCTCGGGATATCCTTCCCTAACAGTTCTTCCAATCGGTATGTACCCCTCCCGATGGATTCAGTATGGGTCGTCCTAGTTAGCTGCTAATTTGCCTTCTTCATGCGGTTTCCGATTGTTGTCCGTAATGCGTAGGACCAGGTCTCTCTCCCATAAAGATCGGGGTCAGAGCATAAAGTTCCATCATTGGGCGGATTTCTACTTCGGAGCTTGTATTTTAACAAAGGCTATGGCTCGTTCTTCAAGGATAAGGTCCAGGTCTTCTTGTTTTCCTTCATCGTTATTTTCTTTTTCATAAGAGATACGTGAGGAGATGGTTCCCCGAGTTCCATAAGGATCATAGCATCAGCCCTATATGTGAGTGGAAAAGAGGTTTCATGAGTCAAAGAATGTGGTGTTATGTGTTATGCCCATAAAGCTCCCGATAGTTCTTCTTCCCATCTTTCTTTGGCTTATCCTAGGTGGCATTTTAGCTCTTGGAGAATGACCTTGTTTGCTACCTCAGCCTGACTGTTTGTTTGTGGATGTTCAACAGAGGAGAATTTACGTTTGATGTCTAAGTTCTCACAGAATTGGGTGAAGCCTTTATCTATAAATTGTCACCCGTTATCAGAGATGATAGTGTAGGGTAGTTTGTGTCGACAGATTATGTGTTTCCACGTGAAGGTTTAAACTTTGGCAGCTGTAATGGTTGCAAGTGGCTTGGCTTCGATCCACTTGGTGAAAAAATCAATTGCCACTAAGAGGAACTTCACTTGACCTTTTCCAGGGGGAATAGTCCTATGATGTCCATTCCCCACGTGTTGAAAGGCCACAGGGAAAGGATTTCATGCAATGGTTCAAGGTGGCTGTTGATCCGATTGATGTTCTGTTGACATGGGTCACATTTCTTAATGAATTCGATACAGTCTGAGTAGAGCACTGGGAAAAAATAGCCAGCTCAGAGTATTTGAGTTGTAAGTGGGCGGACTCCCCTATGAAGGCCACAAATTCCCGAGTGGAGTTCTCTTATACCATAATCTGCTTGTTCTTCACCCAGACACTTCAGTAGGAGCATGGTAAATCCCTGTTTATAAAGTTACCCATCGAGTAACGTGTAGTTAATCGCTTGCACTCGGAGCTTTTTGGCTTCTAGGGAATTATCTATGAGAGGACTGTGGAGGAGGAAATTTATGATTGGGGTCATCCAAGTGGGATCGGATGGGACCATAACAACATTGGATAACCAAGTCGGATACCTGACCTTTTAGATAAAGTTCACAGCCACCAACTTTTCTATTTTTTCTCTCATAGCTGCTCTCTGATTGGGTCCCAGTTTCCTGGTCTGGCTCAACATTGAGTGAATGGCATATGACGCTGGGGTCAATTACAGGCATATCTGCAGGATTCCAAGCAAAAAGGTCGGTGTTGGTCTTTAGTAGCTGGATCATGGCTTCTGATGGGTCAGAGAACAGACTTAGAAGAGGGGGTTGAATAAGTCTGTTCACTTTATCAAACCAAAAAGTTATATTTAAACGTAAATGCATCTTAAACAGCAGATCAGACTTTTACAAGACGAAGAGCATGATTATTTGATTGAATGAGCATAACTTACCAGACTTTTACTATCACATATATTACCAAGAATGCACCAGACTTTTGATAGATAAAGAGTTAGAGAGAAAGAGATGTCACACAAGCAATTAATACTGGTTCACTCCCAACTC
Source organism: Clitoria ternatea (assembly GCA_037962975.1). Lineage (NCBI taxonomy): Eukaryota > Viridiplantae > Streptophyta > Magnoliopsida > Fabales > Fabaceae > Clitoria > Clitoria ternatea. The sequence continues at coordinate 268,148,703 of CM075671.1, forward strand.
AGAAGCTACATCCAGTACCTTCAAATCTGAAGGATTTCCACTATGTAAAAACCATTTACATAAGATGTTGAGTATTATTGAATCTAGCCACTCCTAGCTTAAGCACAGACCGTGCTTCGAGTATTCTTGACATCAGCCACTCCTGACTTAAGCACAACCTGTGCCAAGATACCAAACCCCTCTGGATTCCTATGAGTATTCTTTTGGAAGCACCCACTCCTAGGGCGTACCCAAGTATTCTTTCACAAGCCACTCCTGGCTCAAACCCGAGTATTCTTTCAAAAGCCTTTCCAAGCCAATAGTGTTTGCCACACTAACAGAGTTTGACAACACACCAGACCTGTACTACCATAGGATTGGAGGAATTAACATAATAAGCCTTTTGACTTAGTTGTGCTAAGTGAATAGTCTGATTAACAGACTTTGTACAAATAATGAAAGACTTATGTTTCATATGACTTAGTACAAGTAAAATAATAGAGAGGTGTGATGCATACTAAGTTTAAAAGCTTAGTTAAAAGACAATGTGCTCACAGAGGAGATGGATTCACAAGTTGATTGCATGTCTCTAACTTCTGGTACTATGGCTTTTGAGATTTGGAATGAGATGCATATAGTGAGCTTTCTTTTTCTTTGATGACATGTCTCTGATATCTTTTCTTCTATATGAACATTTGTCATTTTTTATTTTCCTGGGCTGATTGTTTTTCATATTTTTACTGAGTGCTCATTTTCTCTTTTTTCTTTTCCTCTCTTTTCTTTTCCTCTTTTTTCTTTTTACCACTTGACTCTCATCTCTTCATTTCGTTCTTATCTGCTCTCTCTTCTTACACTCAACATTCATCCTCTCAGCTCTATTTATAGAGGATTTTTCCAAAGAGCCCGAGGAGAGGATAATTGATATAAGACTGTTGATAGATGATATATCTGTTGAAAGAGATGTTGCACAACGTACAAAAAGACTTTTTTTGTCAGAGAGAAATGTTCTGAGCACGTAATTATAGGATAGAGAGCTTTAAGATATATGCAAACATAGGCAGGGCAGAGGTAGCGTAAGTTTCATACAGGAGAAAGCTTCTGTTCAAAGAATCTCTGAATTCATAAGGCACAAGTGAAAGACTTGACGCTATTAGGATAGATCAGAATCTGCTTTGCTTAGTCATTTTTCTTCTCGTGAATCTTCTCTTGATGAAGATGTTTTCTGACCGTTGAAGTTCTTTGGACCGGATTCATATAGGAACTATCTTTTAGAAGATTCTGGATCTGGTGATTAATAAGATGTTGATAAGATATTTTAAGGCATAAATATTTAGATGCCTTCATAAGGTCTGAGAGCTTAAAACACATGTGAGAACAAGATTTGATATTTTCATAGACTCTGAGGTATGAGATATAAGACTTTTCTAGTCTAGGTCTGGTAAGACATTTAGATTCAAAGATCTTTCTCCTTGAGGAAAATTTCCAAACTTCAAGACTTCTTTTGTCTTCGATCGAAGGATTTATGTTGTGACCAAACTTTATGACAGTCCTTTTAGACTTTTGACACACAGACTCGCCCTTTCTTTTATAACGAAAGCCTTATGTTTCCTGTAACACTTAAACGTACATATCAAATAATAACATGATATGACTTGATTTAAATTAGAATAGGCGATGTTAGTTATCAACAAATCTTAAGATAATTATGAGTCATCTTGACTCTAATAGCTTCTTCAATGACCGGATCAAGTATGGCACTAATTTTGGTGAACTGACTGGGATTTTTACCAATTTGGACGAGTTTCAGGGATTCTACTGGTTGGAGACTTTCGTAGTGCCTGTCATCCCAAGGGTCGAAGCCGGTCTTGATGTTTTCCTCTATTATAAATGTTGCTTTTGGCCGCAGACTCTTGTAATAGTATTCCTATGCAACCTCCGGGTCTGCTCTCACCACTCCGATTCTTTCGCCCCTAAAAGGGAATTCCATAGTTAGTTGCATCGTGGACACCACTGCTCCGAGTGCGTTGAGGGATGGGTGACCTAGCAATGCATTATAGGAGTTGGGGAAGTCACATCTGCCATTGTAAGATGCTCCTCGGGGTCACCTCTGCCATCGTATTTCTCCATGGTCGGAGGCTTATAATTTGGCAGAGTCGGGGCATCCATCACCTGATCTACGAACGAGTGGGCAGCATAAGGACGCGCAAACTCGTATTTGGCTATCTCTTATGTCTGATGGGAAGCATAGCCATCAGCCTTGTGCTGGGCGAATCGGGTACCGTTGTAACTTGAAGCCTCGCTCTCTTCTCCCCTGTGTCCGCATAATTCTGCATTCTCTTGCTACAGGTTTGCCATAGTATTTGGAATGCTTCCACCATACCTTTGAGTTGTTGCATTTGATCATCATAATTGGATTCCTACCGTTGCTCAATGTCTTCTTCACGGCGAATGTTGTGTGTGTTTACCATGTCTGTTTTAGGGTTTCTTTTTCTAAAGTTAAGGTATGAGATCCGTTTTACCAGCCCCACGGTGGGCGCCAAAATATTTACAAAGAGAGCGTAAAATACAAAACCCCTAGAGAATTACTATAGAAAATTAGGATTACTATCGCGGTAAAATGTGTCACGTAGGTCACACGTATGGTTACAATTCATATTTATATAAGCGTTAAAACTAAGGCAATTTGGCCCAAGCCCATAAAAATGGAGAATCAATCATGGGCCAAAACAAAGGGATTAGAGGGTCTAGTAAGTCCTCTTTGACTTCGAGGAAATACCGGTATTTTACTTTTAAAAAATAATGGTGATGACTCTCTGTTTTTTTAAAAAGATTTCAAAATTATTTATCTTTTTTAGTTGACTTCCCGCCGTGATATTGACCGCGACAATATCTCTCTCAAGTTGTTGTTCATCATGCTTATCTAATTGTCTAAAAAAATCAGATTAATTAATTTAATTTGATTGGTGGTATTTATCCAACGCAATAAATTTTTATCGCTGATGATACAGGTAAAGAGACTTCATGATAATTTGAAAAAGCTTCCATAACATTTGTCAGCGTACTCATGGACAGAAGACGTAAATGTACTATTGTGTTTTCCAACAAGATCCAACTACTTAAGATATTGGAATTAAGGTGTGGATAACTCTCTTGCCAAATTTTAATTTGGTACTGTAGAATCTATTCTTAAATTCACATAAACAAATTGATATTTTTATACCAGGGAAGGGAAGGGTGCATGGGATCAAGATTTTTTTTCATTTACAATATTTTAATCTAACATCTTATTAAAAAAATAAATGTTATTTCAGTTGATTAAAGTATTAATTTGTGACTATAAAATCATATCTCCAGATCTTATTGATACTGATTTGTAAGGATTTTTTAAGTATTTATTGAATCCTTATCTATCTTAATTTTAAAGAATCTTGTCATCTAAATTTTTATTATAAATAATGTACGTTATATTTTTCTTTTTAATTTCATACGTATGTTAGTATCTCAAATGAAAGTTAACTTTTTAACATCACTTTTGAAAGCAAAATAATCACGTAAGTTTCAATATATAAACAAGAAAAAAATTCAAACAGAGAGTATGTGTTTGTTACAACCATTTTCAGAAGTATAATCCTTTTGCTATTTGAAAGCCAAGTTGATCAAGTTCTCGTTTTTCACCGTTCGTTTCTCTACTTCCCATGCTTGAAAATTTCAAACTTTAGTTGCCATTGAAGAATCCTTGGGTAAGACAAAAATAGCTAATTGAAAAATTTGAGCTACATGTGAAAAATGTCTTGTAGGTGTGGAACTTTATGTTGTAGTGAAAGCCATTCAGCTTATTTACCATAAAAAATTATGAACGTATTGGTAAAGAAATAAAAAGTAAGATTTTTTTATAAAAAATTATATGAAGATTATTAAAATTGAAGTTAGTAAACTTTAATAATATTTTTAAATATATTTCTGTTAGCATTTTCCTAAAATAATAGAAGTTACAGATCTCGAGAGTCTTTTCGGTATATTCCTCTGCTCCTTCTAATTTTATTTTATAAATAACGGGGCTAAAAGCACTGTATAATAATGTGGGAAGTTAAACTTCTTTGCTCTTTTTTATTACATTAGGTTTGTTGGAAAATGAGTTTATAATTTGTTGTTTATGATTTTTTATAGTTTATAGTTTTTTAAGGATTTTATTGAAATAGTTGTTTAGTAAAATTACTTTAAATCATGTTAAAAGATTTTAAATGATATATAATATTTTAATCATATAAAAAATAAAAGTTATCATAAAAAAAGTAAAAATAATAATTATACATTTAAAGAGGGAGTTTATAGTTTTTAAAAAGTCATAAACTTTCTCAAAAGTAAAAATGATAACTAAGCATTTTTTATGATCACTAAACGATTCTAATAGTTTTTGAAAAGTTATAAACTCTTAAAAAGAATTATAAACTTGTTGAGTCGGACATATTAATTGTCCAACCTCAAAATACATTTCTAAATATTGCTCAAAAATAAGGTAGTAGGAGGATTAGATGTCTCCTTTTTTATAGGTTTTTTTATAAATAACTTAAATACATTAAGTGATTGTGTGACTAATAAAATTATATATTTCTCATCTTCATGATTTTGATATGCTTAACTAAATATTAACATTTGGTTTTGATATATAAATTATAATTTCTAATAATTAAAAAGTGTTTTTGAAACCCTTAAAAATAAATTTATTGATTTTTAACTAGTAATCGACTCCATTAAACAACACCTTGGTGGCTTAAAATGATAAGGTGTTTATAAATTACTTTTAGTCTCAACTTTATATGGTAAAACATAAGTCCCTTAGTCAAAGTTAAGGGGCTTATAAATGATCATCAATGTTCCGTGAACCAAGTAACTTCACATGTCAACATCAACCCTTACATGATGCATCAATATTATGATCCTGCACATTAGAATCATCATTTTGGGGTATTATACCTTTTGATCATTCTAAGCTCTATTAAGTTATTCTTGTAAAAGATGTTTTGATGGTTTAAGAGGAGAGATTGTTTGTAAATCACCCTTAATTAACATTGACTTATATGCCATGTGAAACTTGTAGGTACATAAAACGATAATAACAATGACTATAAGTTATATGTAAAAAGAATTTATTTAAAGAAACCGAAAGAAAAATAAAATCTCTACTAGCTAATTATATAGGACAGATTTTTATTTTTAAAATTTTTATGATTAATTTTTATAATGATTTTTATTTTAGAAATACAAAAGGTGTTAATTAAAAAAAAACGTTACTATTTTCAAAGTTAAGATTAACAATTTTTTTAAGATTTTAATTTAAATACACTTGTTTGTGTGAAAATTTTTTAAAGCAATCATCCCTGGTTTTTTTAGTAACTATTTTAAAAGTTATATATAGGACAAATTTTAATTGGTTGAGGGTGTAAAAGATTTTACATTGATAGTACATACTAATTAATTTTTTCAAATTTACAATGTGGATATTATCTTTTTTACTGACACATCCTTAATGATTAGATTATTTCTCGAGATTATATTAGAATATTTTTTTGGATGAATAAAATTTTAAATGAATTGGATTTGGGGACTCATTAGAATCCACTAATATTATTAGAATATACAAGTCTAGAAGTATAACAAAATAATTGCCAAATTTAGTATTATAAATTAAATAAAGTATACATATCCTTGTGTCCATGACAATGAGATAAGACCATTTCTAACTTATCATGATTTTTTTTTGTTTCTATACAAAGTTAGTTCCTTTATGTTTCTCTTAGTTCTTATTTATTAAGTTGCTTACGTGATGGAAGATTGATCTTGTTTAGTGTATAGTTTGATTGATATTTGTTTGGTAATTTAACACATGTTTTAGAATGTAGTAATCTTGAAAATGTTCAAATTATATAAATGATATGATTTTATAAAGAAAAATAAAAATTAGTAGGTTGTTTAGTTATTTTAAGTTGTGTTATGCTTTAATTACTGTTTCTAGGTTAATCCAAGAGCAACCATGCATCCTATGACTCTAACTTGGATCATCATTCAGTTTTAAGGGTCCGTTTGGTTACCCAGTTGGGATAACCTGGTTGAGAAAATTGGGGTTTTATAAACTGGGGTTGAGAAAACTGAAGTTTTGTAAACGGAGTTGTGTTTGGTTGTATAAAAGTTGGGTTGGGTAAAAGTGGATTGAGAAATAGTGATTGTGTTTGATTGGAGAAAAAATTAGGTTGGGTAAATGGTGGTTTGATGAAAAATTACCAAAAAGGGTATTAGTTAATAATATATTAAATATGTATATATATTAATAATATAAATAGATATTATATCAAAATTTATATATATATATATATATAATTGGATTATTTTTTTAACAAAATAAAAATTTTTGTTAAGAATATCTTATTGTTTTTTAAAAAAATAAAGTTACATTTTAATAAATTAGATGATATTATATATAATTAGAATGTATTTTTTAAAAAATTAGATTATTTTTTAACAAATTAGATTATATATAAGTCATATGTTTTAATATCTGAAATTTTAAAATATAAATTTAGTCCGTAATTTAAAAAATGATTAGAACCATGTTAAATTAAATAATGCACAACTAGGTAGCCTATTTCTAGAGATATCCCCTTCTGTCCAGATTTAATACCAAGCAAATAGGTAAGCTTTTGTGGTGTAAAACTGCATTAGCATATTTATTTATGGTAATGACTTAAATTAAATAATACATTATTATATTATTAATAAATATAAATAACTTTAAATTATATAATTAAACAACAAATATAAAAATTAAACTCAGAATAATTACATTACACAGTACATAATTAATTTAAAACAAAATTCTGATTTTTTTTTTAAAATACAATACACCACTTCAAATAACCACACCCATGCACCATCTTCTTCCTACCCTCACCCCATCAGCATCCATCCCTTCACCATCAGCCAATACCCACCACACCACCAACAGCCCACCACCCTTCCTACGACCACCCAACCCAACTCAACCCAACACTCGTAACCCCCCCCCCCCCAACCTATCTCCCACCATCAGCCAACACCCACCACCCTACCACCAGCCCACCACCAAATCGTAACCCCCACCCTCCCCACGGCCACCCAACCCCCAACCTGTAACCCTCTTCCCCCAAACCCGCAACCTACCCCTTCCAAAAAAAACACAACCAACACCCAAACCCTCCAAAATCAACAGCAAACCCAAACACAACCAACAGAAGAGGAGAATAGAAAACGAAAGGGGAGAGACGAAAGTAGAGATCGAAGCTTGCCTCCTTTGTTTTATGCGCTAAAACGAAGGGTTCTTTTGTCCTTTCACAAAACCAAGTTCAGTTGAGGGAGTGGAGAGCCAGCTTCACGCGAACGGAGGTTAGGGGCTTGGGAACGGAGGTTGGGTTGACGGAACGGAGCTTCTGTGTCAGCCAAACACCACTACGTTTCAGGAACGGAGCTCAACGGAGGTTCCCTCAACGAACGGAGGTTTGCGGAAATAACCAAACAGGCACTAAATGAGTCGGGGTAGTTGTACAATGCCAATAATGCTAATGCCACCACCTTCACTAGGATTTCACATAGGATCATTTTGTTATAGCATTTTATTTTATTTCATGACATTTTGTGTGTTATATATATATATATATATAGAGAGAGAGAGAGAGAGAGAGAGAGAGATAGAGAGAGAGAGAGAAAGTCTTATTTTAATGCAAAGTCTTAGTATTTTCTTTAATTTATGTACAATATTCTAAAATGACAGAATATATATTTGTTACTTTATCTGATTTTAATTATTTGTTATTATTGTGGCTCTACTCTACCTAATGTTTAAAGGCGGCAATAATGACTGTACCAGACAGCAAACAGCAGTTGAACAAAAAGACCAAGAGAAATCCAGCCAAAAATAATTCCAAATTTGAATGTAAGTAAAATTAAAATATCCATAGAGTGACACAACTTGGTGTTACAGGTTGCAAAACCATGCTTACTTTAATGCAACACTTATGCTTTGTTGAATAACATAAACCCACTACTCCCTCTAAACTATAATTAGTGACGTAAATGCCAAGAAAAATATAGATTGTGCTAACAAATCCTGGTCGTGCCGCCCACGTGTCTGTTCAAAAGGCTCACTTTATTTTACAATGCAATGACACAACTACTACTGTATACTACAATATATTAATGTTAATATTAACGTAAGTAAATATATTAATAAATATCAGTGTTATCAAAATCCAATGGGTTCAGCTGATCTGATTAGTTAAACTGTAAATCGATTAGGTAATTGGTCTGAGCCAATTCTTTAATTCAATGATCGGTCCGGTTCTAAAAATATTAATACATATCATCAATGAGATAAAATAAACATTGTATCAATCAATCATTGTTTAAAATGAACTTAGTTTTAGAAAAGAATTAGTGGTAAAACTTATTACTTAAATCTTAAATCTCAAGATCACTATCTAAATTCTACCATTAAACTAGTCATAAGACGAATTTTACTCACTGTAATAATTCTCTGGGATTTGAGTTTGAATAAGAATGAGATACTACACCTACACGTTAATAAGTTACACAACCTGCAGTAAGTGGTAACTAATCAGAAGGATACTTTGAAAAAATTAATATTGATTGGGTTACAATAAGCAATAGTGGGGTTTGGCTTGATGGGGTCCATCATGAGATTACCACTTGCTAGCACTGTAACAACTTGGTAATGTATCCATGGCTAATGCTTTCTATAAATAAATGCTTGTGATGTGCCTGATATTGCAACAACATTGAACACACAAGAGAAAAGCAATTACCAATGAGGTCTTTTCATTTCACAGTTACAGCTTTGTGCTGTGTAGTGGTTGTGCTTGGAGGGTTACCCTTTTCCTCAGATGCACAACTAGATCCCTCCTTTTACAGAAACACTTGTCCCCAGGTTCATTCCATTGTAAGAGAAGTCGTGAGAGGGGTTTCAAAGAAAGACCCTCGCATGCTTGCCAGTCTCGTTAGACTTCATTTTCATGACTGTTTTGTTCTGGTATGTTCACTTATTCATCATCATTTTACCCCCTTTTAGTATATATACATTCTTTACATCAAGTTATTGCAAATCATGACTTTCTACTTATATACCACTCACAATCTATATATATTATGCTTTTGCATATGGGACCACTTTCAAAGAATTTGAAGGTTTTACGGAGGTAGTAATATATGGTTATGTGCATACTAGTGTCCTAAATCTCATCATGACCTCCTTTTTGCTGCTTCTTTTAAGTATATACTATATAGTACTATGTTGAACTCTTAAGTAACTATCATCTTATTATTATTATTTTACACGTCTCATCATAAACTAGCTTTTCAATGTAAATCTTAATCATGTATAATGGAAAAAGGCCAAAGGGGTGTTATCAATATTATTTTAGCCTTGACTTCAAATGCTATAGTGGTTCACCAGGGAAATTTGTCTACTGTTTTTTTTTCCTTATTTTCAGATTCAGTAAAATGTAATTATTTTTCAAAATCATTACCATTTTTCAAGGTTTTATGTAAAAAGATTATTCATGCTTTTATTTATGGCAGGGCTGTGATGCATCAATTTTGTTGAACAACACTGCTACCATAGTGAGTGAGCAACAAGCTTTCCCAAACAACAACTCCATAAGAGGTTTAGATGTTGTGAACCAGATCAAGACCGCAGTGGAAAATGCTTGCCCTGGTGTTGTTTCTTGTGCTGACATTCTTGCCCTTGCTGCTGAAATCTCCTCTGTCCTGGTATGAACACCACTTCTAAATAGATTCCTGAATTGTTTATTCTTGTGTTCTGACTATAAAAATCAATTCTTGATAGAGATTATGTTTGACTAAGTTCAAACAGAACTAAATTTTTAATTTCAAGAGTTGAGTTTGCATAATATCATATTATCATAACACATGTTCACCGAATTGTTGCAATCAGTTACAGTTTATACACAATTAACTTGGCTTGTGAAATACTCTTTCTTATATAGTTAAACGAAAAATAATTTTGAAAGAAATATAGTTATGATTTTCTCAAGGATATTAATTCAAAAGTCTAACAAGTTTATAATCTCTTAATATTACTAGTTAGTACATACTTCAGATGATTATGTTAAAGTCTAAAGTTGTAGTTAGCCATGTTTAAGAATTATAAACGACTCTTTTCTCTTCATATATATCTTTCTTAAAATAACATAATTAAATATTTGCAGGCTCATGGTCCTGATTGGAAAGTTCCATTGGGAAGAAGGGACGGTTTCACAGCAAACCGAACTCTTGCTAATATAAACCTTCCAGCTCCTTTCTTCAACCTTACACAACTCAAAAATGCCTTTTCTGTTCAAGGCCTAGACACTACTGATCTGGTTGCACTTTCTGGTATGGAAATATTCTCCAATTAAAATTATCCTAAATGTTGCAAGTTGCTATAAAATAATGATAATAATAGTATAGTAATAATACTAAATGAAAAAAAAATTCTTGAAAATCATGGTAAGATAGAAAAAAACTTTCTCTTATAAGAAAGATTACTAGTAAAACCATTAATTTCATTCTAAATTCACCATCATAACTTGGTTCTAATTTTTTGAAGAATTTCTCTTGTAAAAAAAAAATACTTTGTAGATTTATAATTTTATATATGGTTGAACTTTCAGGTGCTCATACATTTGGAAGAGCTCATTGTTCTGGATTTGTTGACCGATTGTACAACTTCAGTGGTACTGGGAAACCTGATCCAACATTGGACACAACATACTTACAACAATTGCGCAAAATATGTCCTAATGGTGGACCTGGCACTAACCTCGCCAACTTTGATCCAACCACTCCTGATACATTTGACAAAAACTACTACTCCAATCTTCAAGGTCACAAGGGGTTGCTTCAGAGTGACCAAGAACTGTTTTCCACAGCTGGTGCTGATACCATTCGCATTGTCAACAAGTTCAGCAGTGACCAAAAAGCTTTCTTTGATGCCTTTGAGACTGCAATGATCAAGATGGGTAATATTGATGTGCTAACAGGGTCCAAAGGAGAAATCAGGAAGCAATGCAATTTTGTTAACAAGAAATCAGCTGAACTTGACATTACTAGTGTGGCCTCCAAAGAATCACCAGATAAGGGTATGGTTAGCTCATTCTAAATAAATTAATTAGGATGAAATGATGTGATCAGATGCCACCAATAAAGAAAGCTATAGGCACATTTATGCTATGTGCCAGCGGTTAGTGTTATCTGTTGTGTTTGTTTGAGATGTTCTTCTTGTAGTTTGAATCATATATATGTAGTGTTCATAATCAGTTTCTCTTTCTCTCTTTTGCCTTGCTTTCATCTGTTTTTATCCTTCCTTATAAAGAACCATTGCCTGAGTCTAATCAACTAATGTTACACAAACTACAAATATTTCCAATCAAAATAAGAAAAAAAAAATTGACCCTTTATTTGAAAATAAATATGATTTTTTTATTAAATTCAAACCCGACGGATTCATCAAGTGAAATGAGATAAGGTGTCAGGGAGGTGTTATAAATCGATTTAATCTAATACAAATGGTATAATCATTAAAAAATCGAATTAATCGTAATCGTAAAAACTTAAAAAAGCTTATTGGATTCCCTATTTATGTTAGGGAACAAATGTGATCCAAACAAAACTTATAATTTTATATATAATTTTATTTATAAAATAAATTTGTCACTCATGTTTATATAATTATATATTCATAAAATTAAATTACTTGATTATTTTATAAGTTTAGTTTTAAAGTCATAACTTTTTATTATTTTTTATGAGACATGTCTGAATATTTTGATGTATTAGTAAGTTTATTAGTTTTGACATCAATTTAAACTTAATTTTATGTCTTACATCTTTCTTTATTATTTTGTTGCATTTTTTTAAAAAGACTAATATTTACTAATAAAATAAAATTTATTTATTGTCTTATAATATATAATGAATAAAAATATAAAAATCGATCAATCCAATACAATTTAATCTAATCTAAACTGTTTTTAATCAAATTTGATTTGAAAAATTATTCTAACCAATCCAATTACATATTGTAATTTTATGATCAGATCAGATAATTTTTCACTCTAAAATTAATCCAATTCAATATACAAACACCTGCATTTCGTATATTAATTATTCATTTCCTCACTAACCTTGTTAGGATTAGGTAAATAAATTAAACTCAAATTATTTAAACTCAAATTATGATTCATCAAAGTTTAAACATAGTTAAAATTAAAACAAGTATGAAATTTATCCTATGATACACAACTAAATAAAAAATAAAAATAAGAAATCTAACTTGTGCAATAGGATAAAAAAAAGGTACATTTTGATTTAAAAATACTATTAATGTCTACCTATCATAATTTCTAAGCGATTTTCACACAATTTCTAATAAAACTTATTGTTTTGATTTCTTATTATGTGCAAAGATGCACAAATTAGATAAACCATATCAACATATTTATTACTATCTTCCACTCTTAATATAAAACCCTTTTCATAACTTTTTCCCTTTTTTCAAGATTATCTTTTAAATTCCATATCATTAACTTTTTTTTATTAAAATTACTCTTATTAGTGTATGAATTTTTTGAATTAAAACAACAATAAATGAGATATATCAATTAGAAATTTTGTCTCTCCAATGCTAATCGAGTGATATGTAACATCCATATTTTAAATATTGGGTTAGAATGATTTTCCTTTAGGATTAGGTATATTAATTATTCTAAACCCACTAAATTCATTTAACTAAAATTATTTTATTTCTATTTCTATTTCTTAATTCTTTTCTTTTAATTTTCCCCCCTTTTCTCCTAAACTCACTTTTCCTTTTCTTTCCCTCTTCGTGCACTTCTCTCTATCTCTCGACAGCTCTCACTCTCCCGTGCATGTCTCTCTCATTCGCATGCTCTCTTTCCCCATAGCCATCATCTTCACCAACATTCATCATCAAACTGTGCCTTCTCTTTTGCTCTTTCCCTCAATCTCTTCCTCAACCACATTAAGGTAGGCATGATGACTCAATTCCCACTCTTTTTCACTTATACATGTGTTAATTTTGGGAGTTTCTCTTCTCCTTTTCTTAGCTTGGGCCGTGGCAGCCATGAGTGCTTAGTAAAGCTTGGAAGTCGTCATTTCGTGTTTTGGAGCTTACAAGGTAAGGCCAACACAATTCTCCCTTCCTTTTCCCTTTCGGCCATGGAAAGAATTGTACCCATTGCCTATAATTCCTAAATCATGCATGGGCTTATGTTGGGTAGCACCTTGAGGTTTGTTTCAGAGGGAATCAACAAAGTATCAGGGTTCTGAAATCATTTTGGAAGATCGACGACAAGCGGGTCACTCTTCCAGTAAGTCAATAATTACTGAAAACATGTCGAATTAGTGTTGTTAACTTAGAAATGCATATTTACATGGCTAAGGGTTATTAAAATAATTATTGAAGTAGAAAAATTTGTGATCGAAGGCAATTTGGTGTGGTTCGACGATTGTTTTATGTTTCGGTAAAATTTAATTATTCGGAATCATGATGAAATTATATTTTGTTGTTGTTTTAGTGGTTGGTAGCTTGGATTATGACTTAAGTGAAGGTTTGGTGATTGTAAGCGATTTACTTAAGCCATCGCCGAGATCAATCTTTATCGTTTATCCACTATACAAGATATGCAAGTATCAAAAAGAGCCGACCAAGGCTTACTATATCAAAAGCTCTGCATCATCAAGACAACACTCATATCTACATCATGTACATATGCATAATTTCTCCCATATAAACTTCATCGAAGGCTTGGTGACCTCTCAACTATTCATCACCTCGATCCAAGTCCATTGTAAAATAACCACAAACTTAGGGGTGAATATATATGTTAAATAATAGGTACTAAATTGGTTTGAACCACCACATTTAACCATACATCCAATTCCACACATCAATCAATAATTCATCATAATCATTATCACACATACTGTCATTTAACATAATTGCATTACCTCAAATGCATTCAAACACATCAATACACACTATAAGCTATCCAACAACCTTTAAACCCCAACATCTATATACAAATACATATGCATGCAGATTCAATTCTAATGATAGGAATTACACAGTAGTGTATAAAGTTTTACAACACAAAATCAAATATTTTTACCGGTACCAAACCGCTCGCCCATGGTGCAACACCGGTCACTCTTAGTAACAATGGCAACTCAACTACGTGTCGCAAGTCGACCTTAAACCCAATCCAAGATGATTGTGGAATCCTAGAGGAAGCTACCACAGGGTCTGTGCCTATCCAAAGGCCACTCTCCCATCTAGGTCGACATCTGAGGCCCCTACAATCCTGTGTGTATCTGTAATGCAAATGCTATGCCCACAACAATTCATAATCATCATAAACCACCTCATTACCATCACTAGGGGCCACCTTACCATCACCAAGGGTTTTCATCTTAATTTACCAATATGCTTAGCATGCAACAATCACATTTAATTCATTCATAGCCTTATCTAAGCTTCCTCAAGCTTATGTAATTATCATCAACACAAGCCAATCAACAAGTATATTCATTTAATTATAACCTCATGCGATCATTATCAAATCATAAAATTGACACCATTGCACGTACGAACAAAATTTAATTCATCCAAGGATACACCAATCAAAACAACAATTATGTCAAAGGGGTATAGTACCAATATCATCAAATATTATCATCACCATCATCATTAAATTTTCATCAAACATCAATAAATCTTCAAACATAAACATATACCCATACCCCTATCCATTCATAATCTATACATTTAAAATATAATGTTCCCCCGACTTAGAATTAGTGATTCCAAAGCTCGAACGCTCTTCGATTGCTCCGATTATGTTTCGATTACTAGCTCCTAAATCGAATAATTCCTAAAATTAATAACAATTACCTTCAATAACCCAAACGTTACCAAAATTACGCTTTAGAGCTAGAATCATCAATTTATAATAACTTTGGTAAGTTTCGACTTATCGATCATGCCAACGACTCATGAAACCGATTCTGATACTAAACCCCCAAGTTTCGACGTTGTCCACAAGTTGAAACAACTCTAAAATGGTTCATAAATCATGAAGATTGAAGGGTTTTAGCCCAAATTCACAAAACGGAGCCACCCAAAATAATGGGTCATTTAACTCGCATTTCTAACAACCGGATAACAAAACCCCAAGAGTTACAAAGTTATCTTTGTGTTAGAAATTTTAATTTTTAATAATTAATATGGGCTGATATATTATTTATAGAATTTATATTGGCTATTTAATTGGGCTCAATTAAGGTGATCTGATATTGATAAGCCCGTTAGACTATCAACAATAATAATATGAGCTTATATGAGTGGAAACTAGGATTTGGCCCGTTAGGGTTTAATGGGAACCCTAACAAGTATATAATCAACCAGTGGTCATGGTCCCTAAGATGTCAAATCATAAACCTAATTTTCTCTGCCCCATCAAAGAGAAATATCAAGTCCTATTGAGGAATTCGGTGATTTGGCTGAGGAAGACCATAGAACCAACAAATCATTTTGCTGCTACCTTCAATCAAGACTAATGGATCCAGGTAATTCTATAGTACTTCTCTTATTCAATAATCTAACGTAATGGTTCTTAAGTTCAATTTGGAATTCCATAAAGTTAAATTAGGAATTTTCCAACAAGTGGTATCAGAGCCTCCTTACTGTTAGATTATTGGATTTTAAGGTTGATTGATTGATTTTTTTATAACATGTTACGATTATATTACTGTTTCTCGTTAATATGCTTCACACGCTACAATTATCTATATATGAATCCAACTGTTCTTAACTGTATGGTGAATCCAATATAATAATATGTGCGTTTCATAGGTTTCACATCAATACATTTCTAACAGAATTAACTTGCCCAGTAATCGAAACTTCCAATCATGAAGTTGAATTTTTTAATAATATTTAAACAAAAGATATAGGTTTAAGCCAAAGGAATACTCTTTTCCATTGATCTACGCACTCTGTGATACTTGGAAGTTTTTTTTATTTATTTGAATAATTTATTTAATTATTTTATAATAATTGATATCAATGAACCTTATTGTATGTGATTAGTTATAATTACTATGTAACTATGCCTATCGTGATAAGGGAAACATTTAATAATATTATATAATTTTTCCATGCCTACCATTTTTTATATGATTATAATATAATAATATTATATTGTTGCCGTGCATTTAAAATTTTGATCAAGTTGTTATGGTTTATTTTAATTATTATTTTAATCATGCATTTAAAGTTTTGATTAGGTTGTTATGGTGCGTTTTTTAATTAAATATATTAAATTAAAGTTAAATGCACCGTTATTGAATTTGTTATAAATACCGTTATGATTTTGAATTTTAATTTAAAGATGCAATTTTTTTTGGACATGCCATTGTGAAATATATATATATATATATATATATATGGTAATTTTTTTAATCTGGTTGTTATTTTATTTGAATAAAAAATTCAGGCAGATAAAAGACCCTAATTAAATACTAATTTGTGTCCCTTCACATACTTCGAGTGGGACCCTACACCCAGGGGTCTAAATAAACCTTAAGTTTAGGGGAGGTTGTATAGCGGTGTCATTTGGGATATTCGTCTCTGTCTGACATCGTGAGAGCCTCAGCTAGAGTGTGACTTTCTCATGATGCCCACACCTGGTAGACTTCCTATTGTTGTGGTCAACATCATGGGTGGAGTCTAAACTCTAGTGGCCTTTTAGTAATTTAGAACAACCACCCAATGTGAGGAAGGGCAACACTAGTAATATTTTTTAGTTAGATTAATTGATATAATATTTATTGCCAAAGCAATCCTTGTTATAGAAATTAATTTAATTAAAATTTTAAAAGCTGATTACATGAGATTATTTATGCATTTTGTACTCATCCCAAAGGAAGATACAATCTGGCCAAATAATGGCGTGCCTGTGATGATAAATATGTGATAATAATAAAGTTAAAATCATGCAAGTAATAGTCGGTCCAAAGAAAGGCTATTATTTGACAGAACCAATTATCAATATTTGATCGTTGCATTAAAGGTACTACTTACAAATTAATTTGTTGGTCCAAAGACTAAAAAAAATTAATGTTGTGCTCGGTATCTTGTAATGGGTCTATCATGAGAATTATCTGTATTTTTATTTATTTATTATTTATTTTAATCATACATACATATAAATTTTTTTTTCAGTTGCTATTACTAGTGCTGTAAACTTTTATGCTCAAATTAATTGTATCCCTCTACTTAATGGGACAAACTTCAAGGTCTGGAAGGAAGTAGTTGAGATAATTCTTGGCTGTATGGATCTTGATCTGGCACTTCGGGTTGTGAAACCTACTCCGACTCTAGAAAATCCGGAAGAGGATAAGGTTGAAAAGTGGGAACACTCAAACCGAATGTGTCTAATGATCATGAAGCGATCCGTTCTAGAAGTTTTTCGAGGCTCTATTTCTGAGACCGAGAGTGCCAAAGGTTTCCTTGATGCTGTTAAAAAACATTTCACCATAAATGAGAAGGCTGATGCAAGCAGTTTGCTTGCCAAGCTGATCTCTATGAGATACAAAGGAACAGGAAACATAAGGGAGTACATTATGGAAATGTCTAATCTTGCATCAAAACTGAAAGCACTAAAGTTAGAGCTGTCTGATGACTTACTCGTGCACTTAGTTTTGATTTCTCTTCCTGCACACTTTGGACAGTTCAAGGTGAGTTATAATACTCAAAAGGATAAATGGACCTTAAATGAGCTCATTTCTCACTGTGTGCAAGAAGAGGAAAGGTAACAAAGGGACAAAACTGAAAGTGCTCATTTGGCCTCAAATTCTCAAAATAGAAAGAGAAAGAACAATAAGGATGCTGTAGGAGGGACTTCTCAAGAAAAGAAAGTTAAAAAGAATGAGAAAACACCTAATTGCTTCTTTTGTAAGAAGTCTGGACACATGAAGAAAGAGTGTTCCAAATACGCCTCCTAGCATGTAAAGAAAGGTAATTTTCTCTCTTTTGTTTGTTCTGAAGTTAATTTAGCTTTTGTACCTCATGATACCTGGTGGGTAGATTCTGGTGCTACTACTCACATTAGTGTATCCATGCAAGGTTGCCTTTGGAGTCGACTGCCAAGTGATAATGAAAGATTTATCTATGTGGGGGATGGCAACAAAGTTACGGTGGAGGCTATTGGAACTTTTAGATTACATTTAAAAACTGGATTTCATTTGGATTTATTTGAGACTTTTGTCGTACCGTCTTTTAGGCGGAATTTAATTTCTATTTCTAATTTGGTCAAATTTAGTTTTTCATGTTCATTTGGAAATAATAAATTTAGTCTTTATCAAAATTCAAATATTGTTGGTTCTGGTTGTTTGATTGATAATTTATATATGCTTGATTTTATTGCCTTTTGTAATGAAATACTGCAAATTAGTTCACGAGGAACAAAATGTAAATTAAATAAGAACTCAGCCACTTTATGACAAAAGCGTTTAGGCCATATCTCTAAACAGAGAATTCGGAGGCTTGTGTCGGATAAGATTCTTGGACCCTTAGACTTATCAAAGTTTGAGGTATGCGTTGAATGCATTAAGGGCAAACAAACAAACTCTAAAAAATTAGGTGTTGAAAGGGCTAAGGACGTTTTAGAATTAATTCACACAGATATTTGTGGACCATTCCCTACGGCATCATGGAATGGACAACAATATTTTATTACGTTCATAGATGACTATTCAAGGTACGACTACCTATTTTTAATTCATGAGAAGTCTCAATCCCTAGACGTTTTCAAAACTTTCAAAGCTGAGGTTGAACTTCAACTTGGAAAGAAAATTAAGGTTATCAAATCTGACCGTGGAGGTGAATATTACGGTAGATATGATGGATCAGGTGAACAACGTCCAGGGCCTTTTGCGCTTTTCCTATGGGAATGTGGCATCGTTCCTCAGTATACTATGCCTGGGAAACCAAGCATGAATGGTGTTGCAGAGCGTAGAAATAGGACTCTTAAGGATATGGTAAGAAGTATGATTAGTCATTCTTCTTTGCCAGAGTCATTATGGGGAGAAGCGCTTAAGACTGCAGTATACATCTTAAACAAGGTGCAAGTAAAGCAGTTAACAAAACTCCTTATGAGCTATGGACAGGTAAAAAAGCCAAGTTTAAAACATTTACACATTTGGGGTTGTCCAGCTGAGGCGCGTCCTTATAGACCGCATGAAAGCAAGTTGGAATCAAGGATTGTTAGCTGTTATTTTGTTGGTTATCCTGAACGTTCTCAGGGCTATAAATTTTACAATCCTACTACTAAAACAATTTTTGAGACATGGAATGCGAGATTCCTTGAGGATGTTGAGTTTGGGAAGGAAAAGAACACAAGGAATGTTGTCTTTGAGGAAGAACTGGTTTTTAACCAAGACCAAGTTCTTGTGCCTATTACTATTCCAGTATCTACTCCTATAATAGAGGACAATAATGAAGTTATTCCTAACATTGTCCCAGCACAAGACGACAACGAGGTTCTCCCTCAAGAAATGCCATTGAGGAGATCTACTAGAGAAAGAAGAAGTGCAATTCCAGATGATTATGTCGTGTTTCTTCAAGAACATGAGGATGACATTGGCTCACTACAACAGAAATTACAAAAGAAAACGCTAGTATTATCTACGGTTAGGCAGAACTGCAGACATTAATGCATAAAAAGGGACTATTGTATGCAGTTAGGTGATTAAACGTAGATAATACTATTGTTTGCGGTTAGATGTGTCAACCGCAGACTATAGTGCTACATTTCCTTTCACGCGCGCTGCTTTTCGCTGATCCCATAGCCTTTGTATAAGTTTAATAATTTATTTTAAAGAGCACGGCCTCAAGGCCCAACCCAAAAATTCATACTAACCCTAAACTAAGCACACTTTGTGTATCTCTCTCTCTTTACTCAGAGCACGTTTGGTTCATCACAGAGTCCTCCGTTCCTGTCGGCACGAAGAAAGGGCACGATCGTCTTCCTCCGGTGTCGGATCTGAGGTGTAGCAACCCATGACTAACTTCTTGAGGTAAGAAACCCTCCATCCTTTTTCTCTTTTCCATTTCTCTGGCTGGTTGTTTTGTCTGCGTTTCCGTTGTGGGTGGGACAAGGTTAGTTTCTGTTGGGGGTGTGGGTTTGGTTTTGTTGGGGTTGGTTTTCGTTAGTCGGAGTGGCGTCGGGGGGGGGGGTATGTTACAGGGAAAAGGGGTTACTGAGGGAAATCATTGGGGAGAAGGGTCGAGGTTTATTGGGTTATGCTTGGGCTGGGGTGAGGTTTCGAGAATGAGGGTTGTTACTGGTAGTGGTTGGTTAGTGTGGTGGGTTAGGGACGTCGGGTTTGGGGTTGGGGAAGGGTCAGTTTAGGCATTCTGATGGGCTCGGGCTCGGGTTAGTGGTGGGGTGTGGTTGGATGTAATGGTTACATCTTTTACCCTTTTAATGTTTCTAGTTTTGTTTAGAAAACTGAACGAAAGGCATAGAAAGAAGTACCATCCTGTTGCTGGAACTGTATTTAATCAAATGCTTAATTTCAATAGGTTGCACCATTACATGACTGATCTTGCAGGCAAGTACAAGACATACAGGTTGCTCAACCTTTTCAGAAACGAGGTTTACACTGCAGAACCAAGTAATGTTGAGTATATAATCAGAACCAATTTTGACAATTATGAAAAGGTACATACTTTTTTAATGGGTTAAGTTGTTGGTTGTTGAAGATGACTATCACTTTTGGGGTAGATGAACCAATAAATTTATTGATGAGTGTTTTCTAATGATATGGATGGAAACATTTTAGTTTTTTTTTAAATTTTTTTATCAGAGTGGTGTGTTGCCACTTGCCTCCTTAATTAGTTTTATGCTTATAAATTGTAATTAGGATTTCTTAATGTTTCTGTTAAATCTATTATGCTTTAGGTTATGGTTTAATTTACATGATGCTATGTATGAGAATTTAGGGATGTCAAATAAAACTAGTTAAGGGTTTTTTCTGGTTTTCAAAATTATAGAGATGGGTCTGTTACTCTGTTACATAATTTTTGGAGAATAAAAAGGGAAGGTATGTTAGCGGACAGTATATGTGGTTTCAAACTAATACTAAAATCACACGATGTAAACATATTTAATT
Source organism: Clitoria ternatea (assembly GCA_037962975.1). Lineage (NCBI taxonomy): Eukaryota > Viridiplantae > Streptophyta > Magnoliopsida > Fabales > Fabaceae > Clitoria > Clitoria ternatea. Next base: position 268,169,985 of record CM075671.1, read on the forward strand.
TTCTATAATAAACTTCAGGGTTCTGTTTGTGGATACCCTTTCTCTAAAATTATAACAATAGTTATATCCTACTCAAATAGTATTACAACACATGTAAAAGGAGCAAAAATCCAATTGAGTAGTGTCTTCTTGGGATGCAAATCTTTTGAATTGATGGTTATGAAGGGTATAAAGATACAAGGATTGTTGCAGTTTTGTCTATGATGAGTGTACAAGAGCACGTTGGGAATGAGAAATCTTATGTTTGGCATGCTAGGGATTTTGTTGATGGCAAACTCAAGGATGAGTTTTTCTGTATTTTCTTTCATTCTATTGAGAGTAAGTTACGTATTTTTAAGTTGATTTCGATTTGATGATGCTACTATGCTTGGTGAATTGGTGCTTTTGTAGTTCATTTTATTTAGATGAATTTAGTGATTCAGTGTTCTCTGTTTCACGAATCGCATCTAGATGTTGCTTTCTTGTTTGTTGCCCTTGATTTAACATTGTTCTTCTTATGTCATGCCATCTAATTCTCCTTGGCCTCTTGGTTTTCACATAGTCAGTGTGTATATATCATCATGACCATTTCAATTGATTATTCTGCATAATCAATCATCTTTTACTTAGCATGTTTTATTACCATTTTTGGATCATACGACTAACATCCTATTTTTGTGCCTTGGTTTTGATCAGAAAGTGCCTCCTTTTTCAATTGTATTTATTAAGTTAAATCGAAGCGTAAGTAAACGGGTTTTCATCATTCAATGGAGTATTTGGAAAGTTTCTAAATAATTGGACTTAAATTATACAATTGACAAAGTGTTTTGAGCTCTCTGAAATTGTTGGTCATGTTGTTGAATTCAAGTAAATTTGTTTATCTTTTGGTCATACTTCATTTTGCACTACACTTTGTAGTATTATATTTTATATTTTATTATTATTTGTAGTGCGAATCAATATGAAAGCTGATTTATTCAACGAAAGCGTAAAACATTGTGTCATGTCATTCATAGGTGTATTGAATATGTCCCTAAAGATGCTATCCACTTTATTGTCTCAACATTTTTTGATCAAGTTGTGACACTTTCAACCTAAATTATACAAAGTTGTGACACAAGTAAGATTTCTTAATTACTTATGTTACTCTTTTTATGTATCTTTAAGATCATTTGTCATATAAGAATGTCTTCTACATAGAAGAGAGTACTGGAGCACTACAAGGACCCTACAACTCAGTAGAAACTTATGGATGAGATTTTAGAAGCAGTTAACATGTTAGCTTAGGATCAGTATGTCAACTATGTTGTTCAGGTTTATATTTTTTTGGCAAGACAATTTGGGCTTGGTTATTATTGCCTTGGTCCCAGAATCTCATGTTACATTGTGTTCTGAAACTATTTCCTTTATATTGATATTTTGTTACTGTCGATGTGTTAGTTAATGAGAGGCCCATATTTGTAAGACGAAGACATGCAAATTAAATAGGTTGTGAGGGTATATATGGTTTTTGTTTAGCTTATGATAATCAATATAAAATCCAAGAATGAAATGAGAATAGTAATAAAGGCTACCTTTTCTTTTTTGAATGCTTGCTGTTAGGCCACTACAAAGGACTTGTCTTGTACGCCTGCTGTTGCATTATTTCACTTTTTCCCCATTTAAGCCATGCTTTATTTTATACCTATTTAGACTTTAATTATCAGTGTAGCTTTGGTTATAATATGTGTACTTGTTAAGATTTTTATTGCTATGCCATAAATACAGTTGACTTTAAATTGCTTGTTAAATAAAATGAATATAGTATATATTTTAACTTAATTATACTCATAAAATAAAATCAATGAACTTATATCAGATTTTTGCTTTAGCATTAAGAATTTGATTCTTTTATAATGAAAACTATACTTTAATGCATAAATATAACCTTTAATTGGGAAATCAAATAAATATGTAATGGATGAGATATATATCTATTCCGTATAGTGGATTGCATTAAGAGATATTCTTTTGAACATCCTAGTTTGATTTTCCATGGAATAAACTAAATTAATGTTTAAAGGTAAGTTTTCAAACTATGTAGTGTAACTAAAATATGCTAGAAATTGCTTAGTGTAATAATATATACCAATTTCAACTTGTTGGTTTCTTTGAAATTATGTTAGTTCATACTACACGTGCATAAGTTTTTCTAGTGAGAGAGTGAATTTGTTCACAAATATTTACATATAATTAATTGTTAGATGAACAACATCATGACTTGCAATTTGATTTTGTGACCTTAAACTATTTTAAAGTTTCTATGGTGCTTGACTCTTGTATATGATTTTCTTTTGATACTCTTGAGGTAGAATTAATTCATTGGTCCTAGATTAATTTTATACTATTTAGTTTAAAAATTAGTTTATCATATTTAATACAGGTTTAGAAAATTAAAAAAATTAAAAATTAAAAAAAAACCAACTATTGTCTGCGGTTATAACTTTAAGCGTAGACATTGTGAGACTATTGTCTGCGATTCCGCATCACAATCGTAGATAATGTTTGCTTATTGTTTGCTTATTGTCTACGGTTCCTCATCCTAACCGCTGACATTATTTGACTATTGTCAGCGGTTTCGTGTTACAACCACTGACAATACATAACTAATGTCAGCGGTTTAGGCGCTGACGTTGATTTTTGTGCTATTAATAGCGCCATTATTTTCTACGCTTGGACCGCTGACAATAGCTATTACGGAACCGCTGCCAAAGGCCTTTTTTATAGTAGTGGCTTAACAAAAAATGATCCACTCAATTTCTGTCAAGCTATGCAAAGTTCTAACTCTCAAAAGTGGATTGATGCTATGAAGGATGAGATGAAGTCTATGCAAGACAATAATGTTTGGGATCTTATTGAATTACCTAAAGGTGTGAAACCCATTGGTTGCAAATGGATATTTAAAACCAAGAGGGATTCAAAGGGTAATGTTGAGAGATATAAGGCCCGTTTAGTTGCTAAAGGCTTCACTCAAAAAAAAGGCATCGACTATAAAGAAACCTTCTCTCCAGTGTCTTCGAAGGATTCTTTTAGGACAATCATGGCACTTGTAGCTCATTATGACCTAGAGCTCCATCAGATGGATGTTAAAACCACGTTCCTAGATGGTGACGTAGAAGAAACAATTTACATGTTGCAACCAGAAAATTTTGTAATTGGTGACTCAAAGTCTATGGTATGCAAATTAAAGAAATCCATCTATGGTCTCAAATAAGCTTCCCGTCAATGGTATCACAAATTTCATCAAACTATTACCTCATGGTTTTGAGGCAAATGTAGTTGATGATTGTGTTTATCATAAATTTAGTGGGAGTAAATATATATTCTCGGTGTTATATGTCGATGATATACTACTTGCTAGCAGCGATATAGGCTTATTGCACGAAACCAAGAAATTTCTAACAAAGAATTTTAAAATGAAAGATCTTGGTGAAGCCTCTTTTGTATTAGGTATTGAAATACTAAGAGATCGTTCTCTTGGTATCTTAAGGTTATCACAAGAGAGCTATATTGATAAAGTTTTAGATAGATTCGACATGAAAGATTATAAACTAGGAGATACCCCGATAGCTAAGGGAGACAAATTTAGCCTCAAACAGTGTCCTAATAATGATCTTAAAATGAATGAGATGTAACAGATTCCCTATGCTTCAACTGTGGGAAGTCTTATGTACGCTCAAGTTTATACTCATCCCGATATTGCATTTGTAGTGGGAGTTTTGGGCAGATACTTAAGTAATCCTGGGATGCAGCATTGGAAGGCAGTAAAGCATGTAATGCGCTACTTGAAGAGAACGAAATGATATATGCTCACTTTTTAGAAGTCAGACAATTTGGAGATCATTGGGTACTCTGACTCTGATTTCACTAGATGTCAAGACAGCAAATACTCCACATTAGGATATATTTTCATGTTGACTGGAGGAGCTATCTCTTGGAAGTCTGTTAAACAGACTATTATAACTTCTTCAACCATGGCTACAGAATTTATTGCTTGTTTTGAGGCATCCAACCATGGTATATGGCTGTGAAATTTTGTCACTAATTTACGTGTGGTTGATGGTATTGAAAGACCATTGAAGATCTATTGTGATAATAATTCATCAGTTATTTATTCCAACAACAACAACAATACAACCAAGTCAAATTTCATTGATATTAAGTTTTTGGTTGTAAAGGAAAGAGTTTAGAATAAATAAATTTCTATAGAACACATGGGGACTAAATTTATGCTAGTTGATCCACTTACTAAGGGCTTGGTGCCTAAAGTTTTTCATGAGCACATTGCTCATATGGGTGTAATTCCTTATAGAATCTTAATTTAAGTGGGAGTCTCATTTATTCTATATGTTTCAGTTAATTTTTATTATTTTGATTTAGCTTATTTTATACAAAACTTATGTTGTAATGATCTCTATAAAGAATAAAGTTTGGACCAGTTAGAAATAGGCATGCCTAAGATCACATTGCATGCAATTTCCATGCCACTTATCCATATTTGATCTATGTCATTGAGTATATACAATTGTGGTGATCACTGTGGTTTAATCAAATCCAACTACAATGAAATCTGTAGTATTTCCCTGTTGTATTATAAGATGGACCAGATTGTTTAAGGATAGTCTAAAAGTAAATAGCATACAGTTGCGCGCCTAAAGAATTTTGTAAATATAAATACTTAACTGAATATAAAGCCCAAGTGGGAGACTGTTAGAAATTTTAATTTCTAATAATTAACATGGGTTGATATATTATTTATAGAATTTATATTGGCTATTTAATTGGGCTCAATTAAGGTGATCTGATATTGATAAGCCTGTTAGACTATCAACAATAATAATGTGGGTTTATATAAGTGGAAAATAGGATTTGACCCGTTAGGGTTTAATGAGAACCCCAATAGGTATATAATCAACCAGTGGTCATGGTCCCCAAGATGTCAAATCATAAACCTAATTTTCTCTGCCCCATCAAAGAGAAATATCAAGTCCTATTGTGGAATCCGGTGATTTGGCTGAGGAAGACCATAGAACCAACAAATCATTCCGTTGCTACCTTCAATCAAGACTAATGGATCCAGGTAATTCTATAGTACTTCTCTTATTCGATAATCTAACGTAATGGTTCTTTTCAATTTGGAATTGCATAAAGTTAAATTGGGAATTTTCCAACACTTTGCAAAATAGGTTCCAACACCCTAAAATTCATGAAATTGAAGGAATCAAGAAGTGAGGTAGAAGAGATAGGCCAAAACCGAAGTAGGATCCAAAATTTGCCTTATCAATCAACAAAAATTAGAGTTCTCCCTAGCCTTCCATGGCTGCCGAGGAGAACGAATGATAAGGGGGAGTTTGAATCCTTGTCTTAGCTTGAGTTAGAAGAGAACAAGATGTGCATATGCACGGTGAAGAAGGAGAAGAATTTCAGCCTTTGGTCTCTTTTCCTTTCTCTAGCATGCGAGAGTGAAATAGAAAGGGAGAGTGAAATTGACAATTGATTAATTAAGTGCATTGTAATCTTTTCTTGCGTCCAGTTAATTTTTGAAACTAATCGAGTAACTAACCCAGTTACCCGAAACGTACTCAAGTTAATTTCAAAAATTAACATAACCACCAAAAATTAATTTAATACTCTCAATTTAATTATTTAGTCATCAAAATTAATCAATAATTAGATCCAGAATGTTACAAAGATTACCATCAACAAAGAAAATCTTTCCTATTAAAATTGTATAAAATTACAACTTGAATTAATTAGAAAACTGATCATGTGTGTGATTTATTACTCTTTGTTTGGTTGGAGTGAGGAAAGGAAGAGAATTAAATGATTTCGAAAAATGAGTTTTTTCTTATTTGTTTAAAAGAAAAATGAGGAAGATGATTAAAAAAAAAGTGACACCCGTAAATTATTTCTCCATTGGATGGAAGGAAATATAAGTTAGGTGGGATTTTTATTTAATAAATATTATTAACAATTATAAAAAAATTAACGATAATTTTTATATACATAAATTAAAATTTATTATAATAAAAAATTAGATTTTTATGTATAAAATGTAATTTATTTTTCATATAATTAGTTTGTTTTTGTCATTCCATATGAGAAAAAATCATTTTGTCCACTTATCTCTCTTTTTCTATTTCGCTTCAATTGAATCAACATATTGTCGCGACCGGGATCGTGACGGGATGGCCGACCCTTAAAAATAAAACGGGTTTTTCGAAATCCTTTCGAAGAGAAAAAAAACAGGGAGTCGCCACCAATATTTTTTTAGGATAAAAATATCGGGAAAAACCTCTTTTAAAACACTGGTTATGAAAAATGAAATTCTAAGTTCGGGAGTCGAATTACAGGTGAGGAAGGTATTAGCACCTCACAACTGTCCGTTATAAAACGGTTACCTTAAATTGATAGCGCTTATTTCAAAATAATCTAGAAATTATTTTAACTTCTTTTATGAAAAGAAACATATGAAATGACAAAGCAAACACAAACAGAAAAAACATACTGAATAATAACAGTAAGAAATCTGACCAAACAGCGACAGTAAGAAAGAAGAAAACAGCAACGATTGAAGACTAAACAGTGACAGTAAGAAAACGAATAATGAAAATAAAAGATTAAGATAATAATAGTAAGAAATGACAAAGCTATGATAGTAAGAAACTCGACAAAACAATAATTATAGGAAAAAAATAAAACAAAGTGAAATTAAAGGTTAACAGGACGTCTCATCCAAATTAACCTTAATTCCTACATAATTTTAAAGATTAAAATAAAATTAATAAAATAAAATAAAAAAATAAGGTTGATTAAAAAAATTATTTTTTATAAAATATAAAAAAAAATGAGATTAACAAGACGTCACGTCTAAATTAACCTCATTTTAAAGAAAATACTATTTTAAAATAAAAATATTAAAACATGAGATTAACAAGACGTCGCGTCTAAATTAACCTCATTTCAAAGAAAATATTATTTTAAATAAAAATATGAGATTAACAAGACGTCGCGTCTAAATTAACCTCCTTGCGACAATAAAATTTAAAATATTGACTATATAAAATTAATTGAAATAATAGCAGAGACAGAGAAATTGGTAACGAAAAAGTGGGCCCGACAGGAATTGATTCCCGCTCCTACGTATTCTCAAGTGTATTGAGAAATCAGGGTCACGTAGTTCTTTGAAAATTAATTTTGAAAGAAAAATATTTAAATTATTTTTGATTGATTTTGTTTTTTAATAATGAAAGGAAATTCATGAGGAAGGAGAAATACAAGGCGAAGAAGATCGCACGTGCATAAACCTTTGAGATCCTATAAAGTCGATGTAGGCAAAAGTAATTTTGCACGACATCGCCCATAAAATTTTGATTTAGTAAAAGAAACACATATTTAATATTTTTTTATTTCAACATAAATAAAAATTATTAAATAAACCAAAACACTTTTTATTTAAGTCTTTTTTTTGAAAATAATAGCAAAAGTAAATGAAATGGGCCTTAAGGGCCCAGAACCAAAAAAACAAATAAAAAATAAAAAGAGTAGGGAGCCTTGGTGATGGGCCTCACTATTTGAGGCCCAAACTAAATAACCTAAAAACCTAAAGGAAAGATAAGAAAGAGATAGAGGGGGGGCTACTGCAGAGAGAGTGAGTGAGTGAGTGTTTGAGAGAGAGTGAGTGACAAAGAGAGACCGAGAGGGAGAGTGAAGTTCGAGAGTGGGAGAGAGCGAGGTGGAGGGAGAGATCGGGAGGGAGAGAGCGCCGGTGGAGGGCGGAGGGGCCAGCGGTCGTCGGACGGTGGATGCCGACGTCGGAGAAGCTCGTGAGGGGGAGAGACCGAGAGAGAGGGAGGTTAGAGAGAGAGAGAGAGAATGAACCAGAGAGGGAGACAGAGAGACATCGAGAGTGAAGGAAAGAGGGGGAGAGATCGAGAGGGACAGTGGGATCGCGAGGGAAAGAGTGAGGAGAGGCGGAGGGAGAGAGGGAAGAGAGGCAGGGGGAGAGGGAGATAGAGACCGGTGAAGGAGAGAGTGAGGGGGAGAGTGAAAGATACCCCTGTTTTTTATCTGTATTCTTCTCTTCTTTCTCTTGATCTGTGCTGTTTCTATTTATTGTGCTTTTTTTGTTTTTTTAGTTGTTAAGGTTGCTGTTGGGTGGTCAGTTTGATGAAGGAAGGTGAAGGGGTTCTGTTAGTTGGTGTTGTTGTTTAGAGGAAGATGAAGGTTGAAGCTGAGTATGCTCTGATGGTTTTTTTTTTTTTCGTTGCCTGAGTTGGTGATGGATTAAGAAAGGGAAGAAGATGAACTCTGGTGGGGGTTAGTGGGGAACCAGACCCAGATTCTGGTCTGATTTCCTGGAAGGGTGGGGTAGAAAAGGAGAAAAAATATTATTTAATTTATTATTGAAAATGATGTTCACAGTTGCCCCTCTTTACTTTCTTTTTGCGATAATATGAATGATTCATTCATATCGTGGAAAGAAAGTAAAGACGTGAACATCCGTTCTTTAGAGATGACCTTGACATCAATAACTTCAGAGAAATGACAGTTTTGATAAAATGACAACTTAAACAATGCCAGCTTTGGCAGTCGAAGAGCTTAAAAGTTTCAACCTTGGTGATAAGAGCTTGAAAGGGTGCCAACTTTGGCAAACAGAAAATCCTGAGAACACCTATCCTTGGCAATGAATCTTAAAAGTGCCCATCCTGGGCGATGAAAGAAATATAAAATTTACCCATCCTAGGCGATAAAAGGAATTGAAAGGATCAGGGGTGTTACCCCTTGGTTGATTAGAAACAAAAGGATTGGGGGCTGATCCTCGGTTAACTAGAAATAAAAGGTGCCTTGTTTGACGGCTGGAAAGTAAAGGGTGCCTGAATAGGCGAATGGAAAGTAAAGGGTCTGAATAGGCGAATGCAAAGTAAAGGGTGCCTGAATAGGCGACTGGAAAGTAAAGGGCCTGAATAGGCGAATGCAAAGTAAAGGGTGCCTGAATAGGCGACTGGAAAGTAAAGGGTGCCTGAATAGGCGATTGGAAAGTAAAGGGTCTGAATAGGCGACTGGAAAGTAAAGGGCCTGAATAGGCGATTGGAAAGTAAAGGGCCTGAATAGGCGAATGGAAAGTAAAGGGCCTGAATAGGCGAATGCCTGAATAGGCAACTGGAAAGTAAAGGGCCTGAATAGGCGACTGGAAAGTAAATGGCCTGAATAGGCGAATGGAAAGTAAATGGCCTGAATAGGCGAATGGAAAGTAAAGGGCCTGAATAGGCGAATGCCTGAATAGGCGAATGCCTGAATAGGCGAATGCCTGAATAGGCGACTGGAAAGTAAAGGGCCTGAATAGGCGACTGGAAAGTAAATGGCCTGAATAGGCGACTGGAAAGTAAATGGCCTGAATAGGCGAATGGAAAGTAAAGGGCCTGAATAGGCGAATGCCTGAATAGGCGAATGCCTGAATAGGCGAATGCCTGAATAGGCGACTGGAAAGTAAAGGGCCTGAATAGGCGACTGGAAAGTAAATGGCCTGAATAGGCGAATGGAAAGTAAAGGGTGCCTGAATAGGCGACTGGAAAGTAAAGGGTGCCTGAATAGGCGATTGGAAAGTAAAGGGTGCCTGAATAGGCGACTGAAAAGTAAATGGTGCCTGAATAGGCGACTGGAAAGGAAAGTGTGCCTGAATAGGCGAACACAAAGTAAAGGGTGGGGATGTTGCCTCTCAGTTGACTGGAAGGTAAAGACCTGGGAGAGGTGTACCAGTTTAACATGATTTGAAAGAATCACGGGGATCTGCCCCTTGACTGAGAGAGTGGATCTGGGGCGATGATTGAAAGAACCCTGGGGTACCGCTTCTTGGTTGAGAGAGTAGGTCTGGGGTGATGCCCCAATTAGGAAGATTGAAGGGATTTCAGGGAACCGCTCCTTGACTGGCAGGAAGAATCTGGAGTCCACTGGAGATGTATGGTGGGCTTACTGGAGGAAAGAAATCTGGGGATGATCCAGTTCAAGCTGTCTTGGATGATTCGGGGAACTGCTCCTTGATTGGGAGAGAAAAGAAACGAGGAAAATCTGGCTGAAAAAGCTAAGAATATTGCCCCTCAAATGGAGGAAGGATTTGGGGCGATACCCCAATTTTGGAAAGATTGGAAGATTTAGGGGTACTACCCCAAGGCTGGGAGAAAGATATGGGGTTGTGCCCCAGTTAGGGAGGTTGAAGAAGCTTGGGGGTACGTTCTCTTTTGACGGAGAGAGACCCGAGGTGATGTCCCAGCTCGAACTTCCCAGGAGCACGGGGTACTGCCCTTGGGTTGACAAAATGACCCGGGGGAGATGCCCCAGTTTGACATGATCTAAAGAGCTTTGGGGGAAACTGCCCCTTGACTGCAAGAGGAATCTGGGGAGATGCCCCAGTTTGATTTATCTGGGAAGTGTAGTTCCACTGGGGAAGGATTTGGTGATTCGGAGTAATGCCCCTTGATTGGAAGAGAAATCTAGAGTCCACCAGGGGAAAAGAACTTGAGAGGTTTTGGCGACCGATTCCACTGGGGAAGAGAAATTGACAGATACCGACTTTAACAGTTGAGGATGAGACTTTGAAGGATTGCCAACCTTGGCAATTATGGATGAGATTTTGAGGATTGCCATCTTTGGCGATTAAGGAGGAGATTTCAAGGAATTGCCAATTTTAGCAATTATGGAGGAAACTTTGAAAGTGCCAGCTTTGGCGATGGAGGAAGAAACCTTGAAAAGTGCCAGCTTTGGCGACTGGGGAAGAGAACTTGAGAAGTGTCAGCTTTGGCGGTTGGTTCCACTGGGGAAGAGAAAATTGACAGATACCGACTTTAACAGTTAAGGATGAGACTTTGAAGGTGCCTGCTTAAGTGATGGAAGAATAAACCTTGAAAGGTGCTAGCTTTGGCGATTACGGTTCCACTAGGGAAAAGAAATTAAGAAGATGCTGACTTTGGCGATTAAGGAGGAGACTTCGAGGATTGCCAACTTTGGCAATTATGGAGGAGATTTTGAGAATTGCCATCTTTGGTGATTAAGGAGGAGATTTCAAGGAATTGCCAATTTTAGCAATTATGGAGGAAACTTTGAAGGTGCCAGCTTTAGCGATGGAGGAAGAAACCTTGAAAGGTGTCTGCTTGGGCGATGGAGGAAGAAACCTTGAAAGGTGCCAGCTTTGGCGATTACGGTTCCATTGGGGAATGTATGGCAGGCCCGTCGGAGGAGAAAAATCTGATGGATGTCCCAGTTTGGGACATTTTAATGGGGGGTAACCCTACTGGGGAAAGTGTTTTCCTATTGGGGAAGGAAGGCGTGGATAACCTTTGATCACTGTGGTTCAGTCGAAAAGGTAATTCCGTTGGGTATTAGGAGGTTTTTTTTTTTTGAGTCCATTTAGTGGTTTTTCCTCGGGAGGAGTTCTCAGTCTGTGTTCCTTTTGGGGATGAATAGTGGGTCCATCGGAGAAGAAAAATCTGGGGGATGCCCTAGTTTGGAACATCGAAAGGATTTTTTGGAGAACTGCCCCTTGACTGAAAGAGGGGAGACCTGGGGTGATGCCCCTGTTTGGAAAATTTACCTGAAGGAATTAGGGGTGCTCCTCCTTGACAGAAAGAGAATAGAGTCGTGGAGAGATGCCCTTTGACTGAAAAGATTTGAGGTGATACCCCAATTTTAGAGAAGGATCCGGGGTGATGGCCCAGTTTTGGAAAAATTGGAAGTTCTCAGGGGTACTACCCCTAGGCCGGGAGAGAAATCTGGGGAGATGCCCCAGTTTGAAAGATTGATCTGGGAGTTAACAGGAGGTCCCGTCCAAATTAACCAGGTTCTAGAGTTTGGCGTCTTTGCCGAGGAACAGGACACACTAAACTGTTAGAATGTACAAAGTTGATTTCTTGGAGATGTGACCCCTAAGATGCCTCATGAACGAGACAAAAACCTTGGGAAGATACCGGCTTCGACTACAAGGTATTGATGGACTTCATGGAAACCTGAAAGGAAAATGGAAACTTAGAAAGGCGTCGTGTTTGGCCATAGAAGGGTGTTTTGTCCAATGATTTGGGTGGGTTATGAGAAGAAACTCGAGGATAACCGACTCCAATGAGTGAGGGTGAGAGTGAGCTTTGGAGACTGATGGACATCCACCTGGAAAATGCCAGTTTTAGCGGTTGAAGCTTGACACATCTGCTTGTCGCAACATCCTGCAAGAAAGGTTAGTGGTGCAAAACAAATTGAAACTTAAAGACTTCCTGTAAAACCACAACCCTTAGAGATTCGAGGTGACTCATGACTGAAACAGAGCAGATTAAACAACTCTAGCTTTGGAAACGTGTCAGGCCCAGTCTTCATAATGATTGTATGAGGCGAGATCAAGTGACAGGAACATCTTGTCCTCACGACTTTAAATTTTCATTACCTTTTCATTTTTATATATTAAGGGAAAACATATGTCTTATCAAATCATGGAAAATCACAATAAATACGTGTCAAAAATAGGTGAGATTGTATTTACAAGTTGGGCAGGTGTAGAGGGAGGAAAGTATAGAAAGAAAAAGAAACAAGCATGGTTAAATATGAAAGATTGATAACTGGGTGAAGCAAAGAGGGTTTTACAGATCTTCTAGTGAATTTCTGAGAACAATGCATATCTCAATCCCACTTCACGACCTCAAGTTCACCAATTGACCTCGCCTCTAAGAGGGTAGTTTGACCATGGTCCACGTGCCCCAGCTTGGAGTTATACATTTTGTGTTGGAGGTTTCAGTCATATTGTCAGAATTTAGACGCTAATTTCTTGCCTGAGTCACCTTTTATTATTTTTTTTTGACTCACCGAGTTCTCTAACTTTTGCCTAGGCCGCCCTTTCAAGTTTTCAGCCTAGCGAGCTTTTCTCACTAACGACATCTTCTTTTTGTCTTTGCCTCTAAGAAGGTAGTTTAACCATGATTCATGTGCCCCAGTTTGGACTAACACGTTTTGCATTGGGAAACTTTAGTTACTTGGCCGAAATCTTGACCCTAATTTTTGCCTGAGCCGCCTTTTCAGGTTTTCGACTCACCGGGTTGCTCTAACTTTTGCCTAGGCCGCCCTTTCAGGTTTTCAGCCTAGCGAGCTTTCCATTTTCTTTATAATGTCTTTTTTTCTTTTCTTGTTTATTTTTGACTGCATGCTTTACAGTAAAAGGTTGAAGTTGATTACACTCCAGTTGAGTCTGCCCATCCTTTCCAGATTTAGTTTGATCCTTTGGGGAACTGATGTCATTACAAATAGCAGACCCTACTCATGTTCCATGTACCCAAGGAAATAGGGGTGAGCCTTTTGGCATCAATGAGAGGGAATTACTCTGAGTCCTCATTTTGGCCTTTATTTCCTTTTTTCTCTTTTTTTTTCTTTTTTGGATTTTTTTTGTTTTTTCATTTTTTTCTTTTGTTTGCCTTTTTTTTGTTTTGTTCTTTTTTTTTATTCCCTTAATGATGTAATGACTCAATCTAACAGACTATTTCCTTGATTACATAGGCATGAGGAGTAGCCCTCTTTAAGGCTAAGGTATTGATGACGACAAGGATGAAATATTATTTTCATCAAATTCCTGGCCTAATGACATCCGTGTCCCTCATACAGAAAGATGACAACTTGCTTGATGATCCAGGCGTAATCAACTTGCCCTATTTGGCATGTGCATAGGACGTCAAACCTGATTTTGTTGTTTTTTTTTTGAATCAGCTTCTAACGCAATGACTCAGCATGGTAGACCATTTCCTTGGTTATATTGGCATGAGAAGTAATTATGCCCGAGGGATGAAACATTATCATTTGTTGCATTCTTGTCTTGATGACATCTGTGCCCCCATATAGTCTGATGACAGCTTCTTTGATAATCTGGACATAATCAGCTTGCCCTATTTGGCACGTGCATCGGACACCAAGCCTGATTCATTTTTTTTATTTTTTTTATTTGATTATTTTTTCTTCTTCTTGTTTTTCTTCGACAAAGCTTCCCTCGATTGTGTCTGTATCTATAGGCATCAGCAATTTACCCCTATCCATGTTGGTGACTGTTGAAGCTTCCTTAAACGACTGGCCTGCCCCTGTCCATTTTCAGTACTTGGCCGTGTTGTCATTCACATAGACTCCTATCATGTCATGAAACAAGGTTACTAATGCCCTCTGATAGATTGCCTCTGTGTTTTTCAAACTAAAGGACATTAATAACTTAATTGATTCTTTCGATTGTTCTTGACTCAGGGGATACCCATCTTGACCCGTTTATCTGCTTCATTTGATGATTTCGCCTAACTCTTGATGGCTGAATCTCTTTAGACCCTTCTTATTCAAACATCTTGGCCCACTCGGACAAGGGACTATAGTATTTTTACCCTCTTTGTCAGCGTGATCGACCAGGTAATTGAAGTCGTAAAACTGGACTGTGACCTCACTGTTCTCAGGAGAATCATTTTCGGACCTGCATTTATTTGGTTTGTGATGGTGAATGAAAAAAAAAGCAAATAAAGGAAAAAGGATTCAAGGCAGCGATAAGGAAAGCAAGAAAAGGCATTTTAAAATTCGACAAGTATTTGTTGAGAGAAACTTAAAATGATAAAAACATGTTTTTGCCCTTATTACATAAACATCCCAAAGCCTTAGGCATAGCTATTGGGTTGAAAAGTCATTAAAACATCTCTTTGATTGAAAATTTAAAGTCGTGTGGAGTTTGACAGTCTCCTAGTCACAAAGCTCTCTGCCTAGCGAGCAATCAAAAAGTTTGCATTATGCATCATCACGAGGGCCATGTTCAATGGTGACGACTTCCCTTCCATACTCCTAACCCTCTTTTATTGCAGTAACCCCAGAACTCCCATGGTTAGGCAAGGGGTTTATGGTAAAATTGGGTCTTCCTTCTTGGAAACTTATCCACTTGGCTTTGATTAGATCCCTCACTTTGCATTTTAAGGCCTGACAATCCTCAGTAGAATGCCCTGGGGCTCCAGCATGGTAATCACATTGGGCATTAGGATTATACCATTTAGGGTAAGGGGGAACCACCGGTTTCAATGGACAGGGTACCGTAAGGAAGTTGCGGATAAGGTAAGGTAAGAGTTCTGTGTAGGTTATGGGAATGGGGTCAAATTGAATTGGTGTTTGATTATTGACGTGTTTTCTTATGCTTCTAATGGGATTAGGAGGCTGAGTCTGTCGTTGTGGAGGATAGTATGGCATGGGCTGTGGACTAGGGGGTTTGAAAACAGGCAAATGAAAGTGGGTAGGTGTTCGAGCGATAGATGGATGGAAGTGGGGTCATAGTGAGGTAGGAGAAGGGTTTTGGTTAGTGGCAGCCATATATGGGTAAGGTGTACGAAGATTGGCAGGCTGAAAGGTAGTAGGGCCTATTGGTCTTTCTTGGGCCATCTGGATAGCTTGAGCTTGGGTGGATTGTGGTTCAGGGATTTGTGGGTTTGGCTGAGGATTAGCAAAAGGGATCATCAGATGGGCAGGGTTTGAAACATGGGGTTCCATCGTTTGAAAATCATGGCCATCTTATTGGTTATGGAATATGGGAGAGTATCCTGGGGGTATCCCATAAGGTGGGAAAGGTACAGGATTACCATTTAGGCCAACAAATGTGTGTTGTGATGTAAAACCATAGGGCATTCCACGAGGTAGTCGGGGGTCAATCACTTCCTTTGCTTTCCCAGTGTTAACAGTGAGGGGGGTGGTCATGGGGTGAGTAACTTGAGCCTGTGTCAGACCAAGGCCCGAGGAATGCAGTGGGGTTAACAGTTGTTGTTGGGCATCCTCGATAACTGCAGAAGAGTCCCCTCCTGTGATTCTCTTCTCTAAAAGTTTGGCCATCTTCGCAATTTGCTCCTTTAACTGATTGACCTCATTCCTGAGGTTTTCATTTTCTTGTTCTATTTCAGCCATGAGTCTCTCCTGAAGTCGGGTTCTGTAAGGGTGTTTGCCCATGACATCTTTTGAAAAAGACAAAAATGTCAGGTAAAAACAAAATACAATGACGCGTGAAGCAATCACAGGTCATAACGAGCATCCTTTGACTATTCTTTAGAACGACTTGTTCAAAAGTACTAAGTAGGATAAACATGGAAATTAATATGGGATAGTTGTGAAGACAGAAGAATCCTCCATTCTGAGATACGACAAGGGCCTTAAGTTTAGCCATTTCTAGCTCGGGCAACCATGACCCTTCTCTTAAAAGTTTGATCCCATGTTAATTTCCATACCTTGCTCAAGGATATTCGTTAAGCCCTAAATAGCTTCCGGTGAGAACAGAAAGAAAAGAGAGAATGAGCCATCAAGAATTGACGTGTTTTATAAATCGCTACTCCCTTGGTAACATCTTGGAAAACATCTTTACATTCGGGGAAGTAATGATTGACAAAACTTGTGACAAATCGAGAGCCACATGAGTTACGAACCTTCCAATCGTCTTCAACACTTTTTTTTATTTTTTTTTATTTTGTTTTGATTTTGTTTTGACGACTCATAAAATTCATAACTCAGGACCCAAAGATTAAAGTAAATATGCATAAAAGGAAAGGATTGTTTGCCTATTAAAGGATCACCAATTTAAAAGTGTCATTTTTGGAAAGCAGTAATCCATTTAACGGGCAAGTGGTCCACCAATTTGGATTAAAAGGGAAAGTGAGAATAAGAGAAGGTAGAGGGAAAGCCTGCCCCTTTGTGCCCTAAGTCAGGTATTTCTGAAAGTCTTTTCCTGGGATCTATAGTTTGTCTAATAGTGACTCCTCACATTGGGTAGCTTGCACTAGACTTCTAAAAGGTCACTAGAGCCAAGATCCTACTCATGATGTAACCACAACAGTAGGGAATCTACTAGGTGCGTACATCATGAAAGGTCGAACTCTAGTTGAGGTTCTTACGATCGCCGGATGGGAAGTACATCCCAAACGACACCGCTACCAACCTCCCCTAACTTAAGCTTCATTTGGGGCCCGGGTATAGGGCGCCACTCATAAGTGTGTGAGAATTATGAGTGTAGTGTGTGAAAGGGCATTCAATACCTGTACCTTATCCCATCCTGCACAGAGAACAAATACAGAACAATAACACAAAGTCGTCTACCCTAGGGTTCAACAATCATACAGAATTTAACAGAAAATAAATGACAAAATACATATAAAACAGAAACCACATACAAACATTGATAAAAAAAATAATAAATAAAAAAATATAAAGGAAGAAGTTAAATAATTAATAGACTATTTAAAAATATGCGCTATCAACTTGATTGGCTTGACTCTCTAAAAATGTCCCCAGTGGAGTCGCCATCTGTCGCGACCGGGATCGTGACGGGATGGCCGACCCTTAAAAATAAAACGGGTTTTTCGAAATCCTTTCGAAGAGAAAAAAAACAGGGAGTCGCCACCAATATTTTTTTAGGATAAAAATATCGGGAAAAACCTCTTTTAAAACACTGGTTATGAAAAATGAAATTCTAAGTTCGGGAGTCGAATTACAGGTGAGGAAGGTATTAGCACCTCACAACTGTCCGTTATAAAACGGTTACCTTAAATTGATAGCGCTTATTTCAAAATAATCTAGAAATTATTTTAACTTCTTTTATGAAAAGAAACATATGAAATGACAAAGCAAACACAAACAGAAAAAACATACTGAATAATAACAGTAAGAAATCTGACCAAACAGCGACAGTAAGAAAGAAGAAAACAGCAACGATTGAAGACTAAACAGTGACAGTAAGAAAACGAATAATGAAAATAAAAGATTAAGATAATAATAGTAAGAAATGACAAAGCTATGATAGTAAGAAACTCGACAAAACAATAATTATAGGAAAAAAATAAAACAAAGTGAAATTAAAGGTTAACAGGACGTCTCATCCAAATTAACCTTAATTCCTACATAATTTTAAAGATTAAAATAAAATTAATAAAATAAAATAAAAAAATAAGGTTGATTAAAAAAATTATTTTTTATAAAATATAAAAAAAAATGAGATTAACAAGACGTCACGTCTAAATTAACCTCATTTTAAAGAAAATACTATTTTAAAATAAAAATATTAAAACATGAGATTAACAAGACGTCGCGTCTAAATTAACCTCATTTCAAAGAAAATATTATTTTAAATAAAAATATGAGATTAACAAGACGTCGCGTCTAAATTAACCTCCTTGCGACAATAAAATTTAAAATATTGACTATATAAAATTAATTGAAATAATAGCAGAGACAGAGAAATTGGTAACGAAAAAGTGGGCCCGACAGGAATTGATTCCCGCTCCTACGTATTCTCAAGTGTATTGAGAAATCAGGGTCACGTAGTTCTTTGAAAATTAATTTTGAAAGAAAAATATTTAAATTATTTTTGATTGATTTTGTTTTTTAATAATGAAAGGAAATTCATGAGGAAGGAGAAATACAAGGCGAAGAAGATCGCACGTGCATAAACCTTTGAGATCCTATAAAGTCGATGTAGGCAAAAGTAATTTTGCACGACATCGCCCATAAAATTTTGATTTAGTAAAAGAAACACATATTTAATATTTTTTTATTTCAACATAAATAAAAATTATTAAATAAACCAAAACACTTTTTATTTAAGTCTTTTTTTTGAAAATAATAGCAAAAGTAAATGAAATGGGCCTTAAGGGCCCAGAACCAAAAAAACAAATAAAAAATAAAAAGAGTAGGGAGCCTTGGTGATGGGCCTCACTATTTGAGGCCCAAACTAAATAACCTAAAAACCTAAAGGAAAGATAAGAAAGAGATAGAGGGGGGGCTACTGCAGAGAGAGTGAGTGAGTGAGTGTTTGAGAGAGAGTGAGTGACAAAGAGAGACCGAGAGGGAGAGTGAAGTTCGAGAGTGGGAGAGAGCGAGGTGGAGGGAGAGATCGGGAGGGAGAGAGCGCCGGTGGAGGGCGGAGGGGCCAGCGGTCGTCGGACGGTGGATGCCGACGTCGGAGAAGCTCGTGAGGGGGAGAGACCGAGAGAGAGGGAGGTTAGAGAGAGAGAGAGAGAATGAACCAGAGAGGGAGACAGAGAGACATCGAGAGTGAAGGAAAGAGGGGGAGAGATCGAGAGGGACAGTGGGATCGCGAGGGAAAGAGTGAGGAGAGGCGGAGGGAGAGAGGGAAGAGAGGCAGGGGGAGAGGGAGATAGAGACCGGTGAAGGAGAGAGTGAGGGGGAGAGTGAAAGATACCCCTGTTTTTTATCTGTATTCTTCTCTTCTTTCTCTTGATCTGTGCTGTTTCTATTTATTGTGCTTTTTTTGTTTTTTTAGTTGTTAAGGTTGCTGTTGGGTGGTCAGTTTGATGAAGGAAGGTGAAGGGGTTCTGTTAGTTGGTGTTGTTGTTTAGAGGAAGATGAAGGTTGAAGCTGAGTATGCTCTGATGGTTTTTTTTTTTTCGTTGCCTGAGTTGGTGATGGATTAAGAAAGGGAAGAAGATGAACTCTGGTGGGGGTTAGTGGGGAACCAGACCCAGATTCTGGTCTGATTTCCTGGAAGGGTGGGGTAGAAAAGGAGAAAAAATATTATTTAATTTATTATTGAAAATGATGTTCACACATATGGCCTGGTTTGACCAACCCCAAAAATAAATCTTACGGTCAAACGAAATTTTGACTGTCTCAAACGACGTGAAGGATCAATATCAACCCTTAAATTTCTTTATTTCCCCAACTTCGTTTCCCCAACTAAAAATCAAACGAATACTTGTCTGTCTTCTACCTCATTTCTTCTCTCTTTATCATCCGTGTAAGTGGAAACATGCTTTGGACAGTAAATTGCCAGTTGTGTATTAGAGAGACAAGGACACTTTGAAATCCCTTTGTTGCAGGCCTTAAGACATCAAAATCTTAGAAAAATATTAAAATAAAAATACATGGATCGATATCAGAGTTAGATAATGCAATCTATACCAATACTTAATTATAAAGTCAAACCAACAATAACACGTATATTGTGTATAATGTAACATTGTTCAAACTTTTTGTTTTGTTTTTTTTTGACAAATTCAATAGCTTCAATTCAGACTTAGCACTTAGTTTGGGTTTTAGACTAACAATGAAGTAAGATTTGAGCAATCCGATTCGCATATGACACAAAAAGTCTAGATTGGATCGATATCCTAACAGAAAGTTTGAAAACATTAATGTAATGAATAAATTATAATCATATTTGCATGAGACATGGTAACAATCATGTTGTTGATATGGGATGACTTTGAATGAATGATTGTTTGATAAAACATAGTGTAAGACAATGCTCTCACTCTCACATTGGAAGTAAATAGAATGCAGGATACGCAAGCTTCCCAATTTGACTCTCACTGTTAATGTCTTTGTTACGCTAACTGCATGTGTATATTCAACTCAAACCTTTTGATGCATGTGAATACGTTCTTATTGCTTTGACAATTGATATATATGAAGCTCTTTAAATTGAAAATAATTTCTTTTTTAAGAAAGTTATACATGAATTTCTATTAATTTGGTTTCAATATATTTTGAAGTTTTTATGCCAATATTAATATTTTTATTGATTTTATCTTTCATATTTTATAAAATTTTCATTATTAGGCTTTTGGTATAAGGATTTTCTTTAGTACTTAACTTCAGAAACTAAGGGTTTTTTTTATTTAGTTTTTAAAGACGGTTTTGAGATACAATTTCAAAGAATTATTTTTTAGAACAAGATAAAAAATTATTTGATAAATTTATCTTTAAAACTAAAAAAAAAAAGAAAAACTGATTTGATTACTATTTTATGTTAATGTTTTTCTTAAATCAAAAATGGAAAATTTAGAAATCTCAACACAAATCAAAGAAGTCAAAAGAAATCAAAACACACATAAACAAAGGCTTTCAACTATGGTCGAGACAAAGATGGTGGTGATGGCGGTTGAGAATGACGATGATACAAATAATTAAGGACTTGAAGTTGTAGAGGAAAACAGAAAATAAAATAAAAATGATGCGTCGGCAAGGAAAGAAGAGGTGCATGGTGACAATGAAGATGAAAAATGTGATAGACAACAACTTGCAAGCAAGATGGAAGAAAATGAAATAAGAGTGGTGATGTTTTGGAGGAAGATGAGTGACAATGGATTGAAGAACAAGAGACTTTAGTTTTAAAAAATCAAAATACAAAATAATTTTTAAAAACAATCTTCACAAAATAATTCACAAACAAGTTTTTTAATTTTTAAAAACCAAAAATTATTTTAAAAAGTGTTATCAAACAAGCCTTAAGTTTCTCATATTTAGTATGTCATTTTTCAGAAACATTCTCACGAAACAATCTCCATAAAGTTTTTTAAGAAAGTTTTTTGAGTTATATCATACAAAGTTTGCCGATAAAATTTTTCCAAATGAGAAATGAAAGACCTAGGTCGTGTTTAATAGTTTTCTTAAGAAAAATGGAAAATTATTCTTAAAAAAAGTTAAAAAAAATATAAAAGATGTTTATTTATAAAATATTTTAAAAAACTTTTAAAAAACTAAAAATCGAGGTTTTTTTTAAGAAAAACATAGAAGTCTTTAGTTTTCCAAAAAAACTAAAAAGTAAAAAAAATTAAGAATTTTTCTAACTATTCTAAAAAATGAAAATTTTGAAAAATAAGCAAAAAACTTTTCCAAAAAAATAGAATAATTTTATGTAATTAAATACAGTTTAATAGAGAGAAATTTTAGTTATATTTAAAAATATTTTCTATAAAAATTTTAAACACATGAAACACATTAATTTTACCTTTCAATTCCAAAGAAAACGAACATTCAACCGATAAAATACCAACTATACCAAAAAGAAAAGAAAAATAAAAAATGGTATGAACATGTTCATGTGCTTGTCTTCTACTGATGGCAGCGTTCCACGTTACTGCGCATGGAATACGAGTCACTGCATAATATCTCATCATTTATATTTGTTATTTTCATACCTGTTCAAAATTAATAAAAACGTATCTTCAAATAAACAACTTTTTCCTTTCTTATTTAGTGCCTTAAACTTAAACATTTATTTCTAATAAATATAGTTAATACGAGCTCATTTATTGATAATAATATTAGATTAAAAATAAATCAACTAATAATAATGTTAATTTTTAAAATAATTAAAGTGCTTAATTTTAATTGGTTTTCTTCATTAACTTTTATGGTTTAGTTAAAAGAAATCTTTGATAGAAAAAGGATGAAATTATATAAACTTAAGGCTTCATTGTATTTTTTGGTCTATCAACTTTATTATACTATGTTTAATTTTAGTTTCTTAACTTTTAATTAATTACACAATTTTAGTTACTAAACTATTCAACTTGTTTATATTTGGTCCCTCAACTTCTAATTGTATAATCATGGTCCTAAATTATTCATCATTTAATTTGTTGACACATTTAGTCTTTTACCTATTTTTCATCTAATTAATTATTTTTTTATAAATATTCATACTTATATCATAGAAAAAATAATGATTCATAGAGATAATAAATATTGTCTTACAATATATGTTATTATTTGGATAAAAAATTGATGGACGGACAAAATATGTCAACATTCAACCAATTGAATAGTTAAGAGATCAAAATTATATAATTATAAATTAATTAGTTTAAAAATTAAAATCATATAATTAAAAGTTAGGGGTCAAAATTAAATATTTAATAAAATTAAGAACAAAAATATAATTAAGCCTAAACTTAAATATAGATTGATTAAATACACTAGGATTAACAAAAGATATTTGATTTTCCAAATATTGTTTAAAAGTGAAGTATTTCAGTATCTGTAGCTGAGAAAATCACGGAAAACTATTTAAATTTATTGAAGTATTTCAGTATCTTTTTTTAATTCAGGCTGGAGTCTTTTATTTTTTTTATTTGTTAACATTTTTTTAATTGAAGGGGACTAAGTCTTCAGCATTCTAAAAAAGAATACATATGATTAACAAAAAAAATTAAATAAATTTTTATTAATTTGTTAATATTTTTTTGTTATGTCAAGGTAAGAATCTTTCAACTAATCATTAAAGATTAATCTGTCAAGATATATAAATCACCGAAATAGATTTTATAATCTCTTTGGATAAATTCTTTCCATTCGCATAATACCACTCAAACCTCTAAATCTAACATGATTAAACGAAATAATTGTATAGCTTCTATGTTGATCTAATTTATAATAAATGAAATTTATAATAAAATTGACAACATGACTAAAGGAATTAATTGTATGGCTATTAGTTGATCTAATTTAAAATTAATGGAATTTATAATAAATTGTATTATATTTTTTGCAATAAAAATTATATTATAATTTAGAAATATAATATTATTCAAACATATTCTCATTCTAACCAATAGAAGGTTAGTTAAAGTACTTCTATTTAAATTTTCTTAAACAATGTCTTAAGTTAAAATCTTTTAGATAAATGTTTTCTTACTGAAATAGTTAATGTTATTTTAATGTTGAATGTTTTTTTCTCAAAAAGATTCCTTTTATAATGCTTCCACACTATTTTCATGAGAGAGCATAGATAATTTTGTTGTTTGGGCTTCTGACCCTCCTTTCTCATTAAAAAAAATGTTGAACATTATTTTCTCCAACAAAATTCTTTTTGAAAAATGACACTCATAGTTCCAAAAAAAAATATCTATACTCTATATTTAAACAAAAGATGCGATACAAACTTGAGTTTGTTGCTTCTTCTTTGTACGTGGACAAAATATTCTTTTTATAACGTTTTCCAATTCCTATATACTAGCTTTTACAATGGAAGTTACATTAAGGTCCGTTTGGTATGTAACTGGAAAAATGAGGTTTAGAAAAAAAAAATCTAAAGGTTAATATTGATATTTCACGTCAATTTGTCAATATATTTTATCCTACTTATAAACTCCATTTACAAGTCCTCAGCGGTTAAACAAATACACACTTAATTGGACCACTCCTACAAATTTTAAATAAATACACTGATCAATAAAATAAGACTAATTTAAATTAAACTTTTTATCACAATCACAAACATTTAACATAATATACCCAGGTTGTCTTGCATTCGTTTTTTCTTTGAAGTGGGGTGATTGAAAATTTGACTAAATGAATCAAGTGTGAATCAATTAATCATGCATGAAATCCAGGTACAAGGACACATATTGCATTCAATATTCACAAGCCATTTGTGTGTCTATAAATAGAAGCCCCTCAATCCCTCATCAGGCTCATAACTCAAAAATAATATCAGAGAGATATGAAAATGAGCCCATTCCGTGTCTCAGTAGCTGTGTGCTGTGCACTGGTTGTGGTTGCAGCACTTCCCTTCTCAGATGCACAGCTAGACCCCTCCTTTTACAATAAAACATGTCCTACAGTTCACTCAATTGTACGTGATGTTATTAGAAATGTTTCCAAATCAGATCCTCGTATGCTTGCCAGTCTTGTCAGGCTCCACTTCCATGACTGTTTTGTTCAAGTATGTTTTTCATCACTTTACTTCATTTCCTATCATTGTTTACAACCTGAAAACTGAGAAATTAACACTTACTCTAAGATCATTTTTTGTTACTTCATTTACTCCAAAATATGGTTCATTTTGAATCAAGTCAATAAAGACTAAAAATATATTACTAATAAAATACGATACAGATGACAAATAATTAGATCTTTAAACATATTGATACCTAATAAAATATGTGCAAAAAATTTTGTACCCTTTTGTCATATATGTTGATAGTTATGGATAGATAGGTGAAAGGAAGATAACCAAATAAGATCTACTTTAAGTTTATAACACAACTAATAATGACGTTTATGTTTGGAATTCATGTTTATTTTGATTTGATTTTCCAGATTTGGTTCCTAAGATACACTAAGTTGATTATATGTTATCCATGCTTGTGTCATGATAGGGGTGTGATGGATCAATTTTGTTGAACGACACTGCTACAATTGTGAGCGAGCAAACTGCAGCACCAAACAACAACTCAATAAGAGGTTTGGATGTTGTGAACCAGATCAAGACTGCAGTGGAAAATTCTTGCCCTGGTGTTGTTTCTTGTGCTGATATTCTTGCCCTTGCAGCTGAGATATCTTCTGTTCTGGTATATCTCATTCTTAAATTTAAATGAATTTCTACTAAATTGTTGAATTCCATAATTACTTTTCACTTTATAGTTATGAAAAATATGATACTTGGGATGAATAGAAATATCATAAGCTGAGGCTCTTTCCCATCTACAGTGTGTTATGTAAATTTAGATATTGTCAAAATCAAAGCTATAATCCCACATCAGGCCAAATAGTTATACATTATACAATGACTTTGTAAAGACAACAACATTTGCATTCGAATGTGAAAGATGGAAAATGCTTCCCTGTCACTTTTACCAGACAATGACAAGACAGTAAACACAATATGATAAGTTAGAGAGAAAATAATATTTATGCTTCTTAAGAGAGAAAAATGACACCTCTTATTTCTACTAGTTGTTAGAACGTCTCGCATAACAAAGTGGAGCTTTTGTTTCTTAAGAAAACATCACTTTCCTTTGACATTACTTCTGATACTTCATTCTAATTCTTAATGATTAGGCCAATTTTCTTGTCTCTTAATAGACAATCTAAGAAGAAAAGAGAAAGTAGAATGAGATGATGAATTAGTTGAAATAAATCATTAGCAAGGAAGGTCTATTCGCGGCCAGCATGGAAAATTGAATACCACATTTTTCACATTGGGTGTTAATCAAATCAAAGTCTAAGTTGGCATGTAATAGTTTTTCTTTAATTTATTTTTTCTTTCTAAAATTTACAATGATTCACAGGCTCATGGTCCTGATTGGAAAGTTCCCTTAGGGAGAAAGGATAGTTTAACAGCAAACAAAACTCTTGCTAATCAAAATCTTCCAGCTCCATTCTTCAACCTTACACTACTCAAAGCTGCATTTGTTGCTCAAGGCCTCAACACTACTGATCTAGTAGCACTCTCAGGTAAACATATTTTTTTTAATATATCAAAGTTAGTAATTAATTTGTTTATTTTCTCATTAAGATGGAATCGAATCTATGACCATCTTTCTCATTCACGAATCTTTTGCTACTCGATATTATGAATATTAAATTTACCGTATAAAAAATTAAATAATTTTATCCCTCTAAAAAATGGTAGCACTAGCACATATTGACCCTTCATTTTTCAGGTGCACATACATTTGGCAGAGCTCATTGTAGTACATTTGTGAGCAGATTATACAATTTCAGTGGCACAGGCAACCCTGATCCAACCCTTAACACAACTTACTTACAAACACTGCGTGCAATATGCCCCAATGGTGGACCTGGCACTAACCTCACCAATTTTGATCCAACCACACCTGACACATTTGACAAGAACTACTACTCCAATCTTCAGATTCAAAAGGGCTTGCTTCAGAGTGACCAAGAACTCTTTTCCACTACTGGTGCTGATACCATTGGTATTGTCAACAGTTTCAGCAGTAACCAAACACTTTTCTTTGAGAACTTTAAGGCTTCAATGATAAAGATGAGCAAAATTGGAGTGCTAACTGGATCACAAGGAGAAATCAGAAAACAATGTAACTTCGTTAATGGGGATTCTTCTGGATTGGCTTCTCTGGCCACCAAAGAATCATCAGATGATGGCATGGTTAGCTCAATCTAAATAAATCAACAAAAAAGTCAGTGTATGCTTGAAAATATAGAGATTTGAAGGTACCTAATAAAAGTGTTGTATAGGCACACACACATCTTGTGCCTGTGATGGATCGTGATATATGTTTGTAATTTTGTGCACTACTGTCACATGTCATTGTATTTTGTAAAATCTGATTTCTTATGTTATGAGAATTTAGTCATATATCATATGTTTATAAATTATCATTATGGGGGAAAAGGATACCCTGTCACTAGGTATTATGATCTCTCTTGCTTTTTGGTTTTAACTTTCAATTCTGTATCTGCACTAACCAATACGAGTTAAATTATTATTTCAACAACATATGAATGTATAGTTTCAATAAGAACATAACTTAATTCAAGTTATTTATACTCTTATCATAACTTCTCCATTGAAGTGATGATACATAAACTTTCTAATAATATATGTTATAGACTTTTAAGGAAATTCTCAGGTTAGTTTTTGAAATTGTATATGACTTGATAAATATTATGCAATATACTCCTATTAAAATGTAAATGATAGTAAAATATATAGTATAAAAGGGTTGAAATGAATTACACTTTACAATGTGAGGAATTAATTTGAGATTTTAAAATCTTAGAAAGGGCGATTCATACAATCTCAGCTAGTTTTGAAAAAAGGATATAATCTCGAGATTATTAATATCCAGAGAACTTAATCAAATGATGCAATAAACTTGGTCTAAGTTGTTATGTAGCATAATGTGTTTATATGCACCTTTTGTATAATTGCAAAACAGAAATTTGTATATAAATGAGTGGTTCATTCAAGTGTTATATGTTTTATTTATCTTAAGTAAGATTTTAAATTCGAGCATTGTGAATGGAAAAAAATTTCACTATGGAGAATTGACTCCTACCATAATGTAAATGTTACCAATTCGAAAAGGATTGCCTCATGTTAAAGATATTCCTTAATTATATTTCACTTTTGCAATATTTTTTATTACAGATTATTTGTCAGAATTTTTATATAAGCCTTATATATTTTTTTGGCAACAAGGGCAAAATAAACAAAAAACTAAATAACTATACATCCCTACACAGGAGAGGGGTTAGAAACGAGAATGGGAATTTCCACAACTTCAGGGGTCCTCCATCTTCTCTAGCCTTGTTTGCAATTTTCCTTTAAAATTTCTAACTTAATTAACATACTTATACCACTCATAATATTTTTAGTGGTAGTAATTTAGTCAAGATCAATTATTTTATCATATAAACTAAAAATAATATTCTTTTTAGATGTATTAAACGCATCTAATATGATATGGTTATATTTTATAAAAAAAGATAGCTCAATCTAAATAAATTAGCTGCAATCACTAAAATTGGCGATGTTGGAGCAAGCTACTGGCTGGTGAGGCCTGCTATATGAATCTTCATAGGATTTTACGGTTGGGGTCAGAATGGTATGTTTAGTTATTAGTTTGAATTTTTTTAATTGAGATTAGTTAACAATTATTTTTTAATTTGTTAATTAAATAGAATTTAATCCATATAAAATGATATAAAGAATCAATATTAATTATTAAATGATTTTCATAATTTTATTTATATAATTGGTTACTAATTAAACAGATATTTAAAGTCAATCTATTTGATTTTTTTGTTAGGATTTAACAACTAAAATTATAAAAGAAATATAATTCATTAATAAAACAGAGTTTAAAAATATGTTAATATTAATTATTAGATTACACAAAAATTAACTTTCATACCGGATATAAAAAACAGGATCGGTAAACTACATTTAACGCATGTGGCCGCAGGTAGCTACAACGCCATGTGTGTGTCAGGTTTTCCTTGTATTGCTATTATGAATCATGTAGTGCTTTCATAATCAACCTAGGGGTTTTTTGGTAAACTAAAATATATCTTAAAGTTTTAATTGTTTTTAATAATATGAAAAATTAATATTAATTTTTAATTTTTTTATTTTCATAAATTTATTTCCCCAACTATAAACCAAATAAGCAATCAATCTCTTTTTGTGCTCGTTGTGTCTTCTGTATATATTACAAACTAAAGAGCTCATGGCAGAATATTACAGTTTTTTTATGAACAGAAAAGGAAAAAAACATGATAGGATAAACATAGAATAAAAATTAGATATAATAAAGGTTAGATAAATTTTTATTTTATATTTGATGAACATAAAAGATAAAAGTTGGATATGCTTATCATTGATAATATTAGTATTATAATAAAATAATATCATTATAAGAATATAATTATAACAATGCTAAAATAATATAATATTAAGATGATAATAATAATAAAATTTTAAAAATAGAATAATAAATAAGAACAATAAATAATAATAATAATAAATTATAAAAACAATACAATAATAATAATATAGAGACATATTCCTTATTATATCATATCAATTCCTAATCCAGTTATAGGATTTGATAATTTATCTTATTGTATCCTTTTTATCATATTTTTATCTCACCATCAAATGGACCCTTAATGTTTTAAAAATGAAATTGGTTTAGCCATTGAATTGTCCCTTATTCAAGATTCAGTAATTGAATGGTGGTACCTATGATTGAACTGATATTGAAAAAATAGTATTTTTAATATGAAACTATCATATGTGAAAAATATTAATAAAATAAATTTTTAAAATATAAAATTATATTGTATAAAATAAATTTTTAATACATATATTTATGTAAAATAATATTAATAAAAGTGCATAGTATACTTGTTTTGCAACACTAAAATGCTAAAAATAATACACATTTATAGGTTTTTAACAACCAAAACTATACGCAAAAGTTCATAATGTTACCCTAATAAACAAAAACTCAACATGTTTTCTTTTACTAAATTACTCGAAAGCGATGAGTCATCTTTGACCATATTTAAAGATTCAACATTGGTTCGACTAAAGACTAATTCGTTAGTTTAAATAGATTAGATTAATGGTTAGTCATCGATTTTTCAATTGAATTAGTTAGTTTCATCTGATTTTTTAAATTATGGATAATATATTTAAAGATATCTAATCATTTATGTATATTATTATTTGTACTTACACTTGTTTGGATTAAGAATGAATGGTAAAAAAATAACAAGAAAGGAAATATAAGGTATTCTTTGCCCACAAAGAAATGAAAAATAGTTGAATTTTTTCATTTGGTTAGATAAAGAAAAGTGGATAAAAATAAATTGATTGTTTAAAAATAAATTTAATTTCACAAATAAAAATCTTATTTTTTATTGTAAAAAAATTATATATAATATTTTCAAATATTTTCTATATTTAATAATATATATTAAATTCAAAAGTATTAAAAAAATCTGATATGATTGAAGTTATGTGAATGAAAACAATTTAATGGTCATAACTGATGTAACACCCTCTTATATACATGGGATATGTAAATTCTTATTATTTTTAAAAACTTTAGAAAGATATATATATATATATATATATATATATATATATATATCATTTCTTATCTCGTGTATACAAGGACGTATATATATAACGTTCTGAATTTTTAAAAATAAAATTTCAACAATCAAATAAAGTTTTCGTAAATAATTTAAATATCAAAACAGAATTTGAATTAATTAACAACCATGTCATGTTTACAATGGCCGACCGGCCCTTTAAAAATATATAAATAAATGTACTGCTCGGTATGCACAGGAGCCGGCCAAGGCTTCTACAAAACAACTATGTGCACTATGTACTAAACAAGTAAATACATAATGCTCCAATTGGCTGAGTGACTTCATATGTCATCGTTGTGCCCTTTATCCACTGTAAAAATGATAAGAAGTAGAGGGTGAGCATAAACATATCAAATGATAGTTATTGAATCGGATTAAAAGTCCAATTCATAACTATATAAACCATAACCGAGTCATACATATCATAAAGCAGCATGTAATCTCAATAACGTATATATATCAGTGCATAGACATGCTCAATTAAATGGATCATTTATTAAGTCTTTTAAGTTGTGTTGCAACACTAGCTCCCCGAGCCATAACTTAGCTCTCAGCTGAACCGGCCGTTTTATAGGTACCAAACCGTTTACACCCTTATATGACACCATCACTCTCAGTGACAACAGTGAGTGCCACGGGCTAAAACCCCGAGCCCCGCTCAAGAGGTTGCCTTGAGTCCCACCCAAGGTCTTTTGTCTTTTGCCTTGAGTCCAACTCAAGGTCTTTTATGGAATCATTGAAACCATATCATAGTTCATATTCATTCATCATGCAAGCATATCACGCTCATATATATATATATATATATATATATATATATATATATATATATATATATGTATCATGAAAAATTCATGAATACAACTTATATATAACATCATCAATCCCAATATCATGAACGACAACATCATATCTAATATCATAAATATGAATGGAAAGTATATTATTCAATCGGGTTCCAATAACGATTCACACATATCATATATATATATATATATATCATATCTATAACACCCCAAATCCATTCATAAACCATACATTTGAGATGGAATGCTCCCCCTACTGGAAATAAAGTGTTTCAACTGCTTTTCGAATGATGTCCTAGTCACTGCTCACGAATTTCGACTGGGATCGTGGTTCTGAATTAATTCAGAGCTTCTTACTTATGAAATTTAAGCTTTCTCGTAATGGAGAAGAGATGGAGTTTGATTCTTCTTTGCTTGTTAATTTTCCAATAAGGATTGAAAGAAAGGATAGGAGTAATGTTTTGCACTTCGAAAGTTTTTCCACTGATTCAACAGTAGTTAATATATATATTGTTCATGCAAGAGAGACGTGAACAATAGGAAGAAGTCTGACACACGTTTCTTTAGAATGATAAGGAAGGAATAAGCATTTAATGAAAAGCGACAGCACATCAGAGAGGGTCCCATACTTAGAAAAATATCAGAAAAAGACTCTGCTGGAAGGTAGAAGAACAGAGTGACGTGGAAAGCTTCAATAATTAAAATAAACATTAATTCCGACTCGGTTTCAGCTTATTTCGACTTAATTTCAGTATTCTGGGCATATTTTCCGAAAAGATTCATCAGAGCCCCTTTCCGCTCAGAATTCCTTCATTCGGAGGGAACTCATTCGGATAGGTTTCATTTGATGAAAAACTCAGTTTCTCTTCCTCGAAAATGGCCCACTCAGAAATGTCTTATTCGAAAATACATCAATCAGACATATCTCACTCGGTTATACCTCTTTCCGAGTCGAAGTCTTTCTCTTGCCTCACTCGGAAGTCTCTCAACTGAAAGATCACTCAGAGTTTGAAATCTAATTCCTTCCTCGTAAGTCATTCCACTTGAAA
Source organism: Clitoria ternatea (assembly GCA_037962975.1). Lineage (NCBI taxonomy): Eukaryota > Viridiplantae > Streptophyta > Magnoliopsida > Fabales > Fabaceae > Clitoria > Clitoria ternatea. The sequence continues at coordinate 268,202,050 of CM075671.1, forward strand.
GGATTACTCGGGAATCCGAGCACAAGCTCTCGGAAACTCTAAAGATCGTCCCGAGTACAAATTACATGAATTTCCCTACTAGGATATTTACCCTCCTCGGGAATTATTCACTCAGAACACACTCATTCAGAGTTTAAGTTTCTTTGTCCAGAAACACTTTCCTGGAAAGACTCACTTGTAGCCTTTCCACTCGGAATCGTCTTACTCGGTATCATTTCACTCGGAAGTATCAAACCCAGAGACACTTCACTCGAATTTTACCTCACTCGAAAGTATCTCATTCGAACACAATTTTCTTAACTTAGAAATATTTCTCTCAATAATGTTTCACTCGGAAACATCTTAACTTTACTTGGAAGTAGTGTTCTCGGTCTTATTTCACTCGGAATCATACCATTTCATTCGGAAAATTCTTGTCTCAAACAGTATTCACTCGGAATTTCATTCGGAAATCTTCTTTTATTCCTTAACAAATTATTTTTCTAAGAATCATAAAAATTGGGATGTTACAATATACATATGATTTTCTTTGAAATTTTGAAAGTAAAAAAATGTTGTCTTTCAATATTTGTCCATAATGACAAAATAAATTTATAGAAATCATAAGTGATAAAAAATTACAGTATCAAAGTTTAACATTCACCTTGTTATAATTATCCAACTTGATATTGTAATAAGGTGAACTAAAATTAAATTATACCCCTATTGCGACTGTGATCAATCATTTTCTAGCCCCCGAACCATAGGTTTTTGGAATCCTACTCTTGTCATATCTTTTCACTCATCCGATTGAGGATAAGACCACTTTATCCTCTTGTAATTACATCCTTTCATCTTAGACTGCTAGCTATGTATCACATAGCATTTATTTTGGACACAAATTCAAACAAGAAAGAGTGAGAAACAAAATATAATATCTTACAGATAAGACATAAGCATAAGGGTTTTCACAAACTAATATAATAATATCAGTCATAATCTCATACACAATCAATTATGAATATAGGGTTTCCACATACATAACAATTATATTTTCATTCACAACCACCCACATAAAATGTCACAATCACATGAATGTTATGTAATGCTTTTAATGCTACTATCTCATTCTGTTTATACATGTGGGCCCTTAAAGTTTTAATTTGCACTGGGCCAACTAGGAGTTTACACTATTCCATAATTCTGGATAATAATAACATAAATGCCTTCATGGCATATGAACAACTTAACTGGTATGGAAACACTTAGAGATTAGTCAGACTGAGAAGGTTTTTATTGTGAAAGTACCCGACATTAGGGAGCAACCCCAGGTCACCTAAAGCACCCTTTCACACCCTCTCATCCCAAGGCTCGTAATTAAGCCTCCTCTAATGTATCCTCAGTTTCTATAATTTGTCCCCAGGCAATATCACATCTCATTTCTCTTTAATGATTCATGATGCATGAACTACTCGCGTATTGAGTTGGTTAAGACTTTTAGAAACTCAAGTATAAATTATATCTTTGGGGCCTACAAATAACAAAATAGTCACCCCGATAAACTGCACATTTCCAAACTCTTAAATAAGTTCTGCCACACGCAGAAGAATTTCAGTACAGTTTTCTTTATCATTCACAAATCAATATTATTGTGATTTGAGTTTCAAAGTCTTAATATATATTTCAAACCTTCTTTAGAGCATTTATAGGAAATTAATTTACTTTAGACACAAGTTTGAATTATCGATCTTTTACCATCCTTAATTATAATACTTGAAAATATATAATAAAACACTTTTGAAATTAAAACTCTTATTTTCAAAAGTTTAAAATGAAATATTATTAAAGTATCTTATTTCTATTTGAAAATCAAATATTTTCATATATATACATATATGAATATATTATTTTCATAAAACAATTTCTTTTTCTTTTTTTAATAACTAAAGATTATTCTAAAATTTAATTAAATAATTTATTTTGAAAGATAAAAGTAAGTTATAGAAATTATATACTTTTATTAAAAATTAAGAAAAATTTCTTAACAATAATCTGAATAAACATTGAGAAATTATTATAAATAATTTCTTTTAAAGTAATACTTTAAAGAATAAGGAATAAGTATATTCTTACTGGGTTTTAGCTTCCCGTCATGTTTGCTATATGCTCAAACTCCAAATCACAAGATCATCAATCACTCATCAATTACAATCAAGTATTGTAATATCATCAATCACAATCAAATATCATCAATCACCAATATTATCAATCATAATCAAATCAAATAAATATCATTCATAAATATCATAATTTAAAGTTTAATAGTTATTTAATTTAATAAACTTAATTTCAAGTCCTTATAGTTCATTCCTCGCACGGGTCTAGGCATGGCAAAAAAATCCATCCCTGTGGGTAACCGCACCGCACCGCCCCCGTTTGAGTGGGTTTTCCCCGTTTTATTGGTTTCGGGGACAGGGATGGTTTTTACCCGGTAGGAAAAAGTCGGGGACGGGGACGGGGATGGTAAAACTAGTATCCGCCCCGCCCCCGTCCCCGTACCCGCCCCGACATACTTAAATTACTTAATACTTTTACTATATATATATTACAAAAGATGATTTATTAGAGAATGTTTAATAATTGTATCCAAGATGATTTATTACTATTTTTATTATTGTATGTAAAAGATTTCATACTTGTATAGATACAACAAAAAATTTTAAAATACTTGATAAGGAAATTTTTTTTATAAAAGCGGGGAAGGGGACGGGTGTAATAGCCCAATTTTTTAAGCAGTAAATTAGATAGTGAAAAAATTAAAATTTCTCAGAGAAATAAGAAATGAAACCTAGAAAATAGGAAATTTAATTATGAATACAAGGATATTTTCAGTTTGACTTAATACGGAAATAAACGAGAATGGAATGTAGAATAGAATAATAAAATAAAATAAAAATCTGCTACAGTAAAATGCTACAGTAAAAATGCTACAGTAAAATGCTACAGTAACATCACATGAAAAATGTTGAAGAATGTAGAGAATTCGTGAGAATTCTCCAACTTTCCACCGCCTCATGTCAATTTCGAGATGCTACAGTGATTTGCTACAGTGATTTGCTACAGTAATTTGCTACAGTATTTGCTACAGTAACCGACATTGAAAGCCTATAAATAGAGCCTCAACCTCCCACATTTCCTCAGACCAAAAACCTCACTGATCCTATAACCTTTCATCTCCCTCTTCAAGCTCTCAAAACCTTCTTTCTTTAATTTTCGCATAAGGAGAAATTACGCAAACTTGAAGATTTGAAGAAATACAAAGGAGTTTAGCATAAGAAAAGTTTAACGATCTTCACTTGAGGTAAGAAAGAGGGGATAAGATATTAAATACATAGAAATTAAGTTAGAATTGCTTGCTTAATTGTTTAGAAACTCATATAGTTATACTTTAATTTAATTTGAACTAAGTTGTGAAATGGATGCAAATGGTTTGGATTATGATATTAAACAATTACCATAACATGGAAGATGTGTTTCCATATTCTTTGAATTATAGATAAAGCATGCTTAATTGATTGTCATAATAATTTTATTGTTAAAACTAGTTATAAAGGAATTTGGTAATGAAATGCATTCATGCATCATATGCATTGGCCGTTCAAAGAATCCGCAGAGGGGTTCTTTGAGGGGGTTCCCGGTGGGGGAACGCGCTCTGTTGAGCACAGACCTCTGCGGTGGTTTTATACCACGGCCGTCTTAAGGGCTAAGCAGTGTGTCCTTAAGGGGGGTCCCGCAACACTTGTTATTGATATTATGATATTGTTATCCGATGTGGTGTTGCATTATGGGGCGCGGTATCGGTTGGATATCCGTAAAAATGTTATTGTTGGAAATCACTGCAGATGTTCCCACCAGAATGGATCCATCATGCATTTTCATTCATATAAAAGAACGTAATATAATACAAAACACTTGTTTGGCATCTGCATCGCATAGCATCCTACTTGTGGTTGTGGTTGTTCTAATTTGATTTCTATTTATTTAGTATTTTATCTCACTCTTTCTGTTACTTGTGGCAACCCTTTTAGTGGTTAACCAGGGAGATATATGACAAAGTGGATAATGCTTGATGTGGATGAATTATGAAGACTTTTGATGCTGATGCTTGCTTGCATGTCTACTGTGGCTGTATTACGTGTATACTATGTTGTTGGTACTGTACGTCTTTATATTTTATAAGATCTAGGTGCCTGTTGTAAAATATAATACGTATAGAACTCTGATATTATGTATAATAATAAGTAGTTAATTATGTAAAAGTTGCGTACTCTGATATTGTATTAGTAACCTCTGGAATCAGGTTGTGAATCTCTTGATAATTACCAGGTGAAAAATAAGTTATCTAAGAGATTTTATATGGTAAGGGTAATTATCTTGAGATTTGCAAGTTGGCTCCAGGGTGTTACAACGGGGACGGGTTTCCCCGATCCTGACTGGGGACGGGGACGGTAGTCATTTTATCCCGCCCGACGGGTATCGGGGACGGGCATGGTTAGGGTCTTGGATAACGGGGATGGGGATGGTAGGAGTCAAACCCGTCCCCGAACCGCCCCGTTGCCATGCCTACACGGGTCTATATAAGTCTATATAGGTCATAATACTCCAAGTCCTTGCATAGATTTAGTCCAATTCGTATAGGTTATAAAAGTTTAGGTCCTTGCATAGGTATTTTAGAATAAGTTACACAAGATACTTAATTTAAAAATTATTGTTTTAAATAATAATATTGTTAAATTTAAAAGGAGTAGAGGACTCCTCCCATTATTCTTATGTCTTTTCATATTATATTTTTATTCCACTCCCCCTTACCTGGAATTGCTACCAAAAGTGAATTCGTTTTGTGCCTCCGAGTTCTAAAAAATATTAATACTAATTTATTTCAGTATAGGCATAAGATGAAAATTAAGATTACTATCAAAATGATAAATAGTAATTATGCATAGTAACAGTAAATAGTAAATCATCAATAGTAATAGTAACTAGTAATTTTTGAATAGTGACTGTAAATAGTAAATTGTGAATAGAAATGGTAAATAGTAAATTTTAAATAGTAGTGATAAATTGTAAATCGTGAATAGTAAATTTTGAATGGTAGTGGTAAATGGTAAATCGTGAATTGTAAATTTTGAATAGTAGTGGTAAATGGTAAATCATGAGTAGTAATGGTAAATAGTAAATTTTGAATAGTAATGGTAAATAGTAAATTTTGAATAGTAACAGTAACTAATAAATTTTGAATAATAATGGTAAATAATAAATTTTGAATAATAACAGTAAATGGTAAATTATGAATAGTAACAATAAATAGTGAATAATAACAGTAAATCATAAAAATAACGCATAGTGGTAATTTATTTTTACCATAGTAACTTATTCATAATAGTAATAGTATATTAATAGTTTAAGAGTGCTAAAAAAATAAACTAAATAATCATAAAAAGAATATAAAATAAAAATATTATTACCTTACACCTCTGGCAGAATCTCTTTTTACCAAAACAATTTACTTCCCACTAATTTTTTAAGCATTATCTCTCTAGATTCTCTTTCTAAGTTTGGTGTGTAAATGTTGTAAATGAACCATCTATTTATATGAAGAGAATTTTTACTATTTAAGATTACTTAATTATTTATTTTACTATTTATGATGTAAGTATTTACCTAACCGATGACTATTCATGATGTAAATTATTATCTAACTGATGATGTAAGCAATAGGTAAGCGATGATGTCGATAATGACATTTTGGTTATTAGATAAAAGGTTAAGGGTATTTTGTCATTCTCAAAAAAAGAAAAAAATATAAAAAATTCTAAAAAATTATAAATTGTATAACAATCAAAAAGTTCTAAAGAACTATAATCAAATTCCTTTAAAATTTTATTTTAAACAAGAAATAATAAAATTAGGGATGTTACAGTTGAGACTTTTTATCATTTATAAAAAAGTGTATTTAGTAAAGATTGAAACTATTCTCATAATTTTAATCCATATTACCAATTAGTTACAGCTTATAAGCCCATTCCATCCAAAATGACCCCTATTTTACTTGAGTTTAATTTATACGTATATCTCACAAAATTAAAATTCTTTCTATGTCACACCTAAACGTTCTAATACCAATAAAAATTGTGACTAAAATGTTTTAATATCAATAAAAATGTGACACCTTAATATAAAAATCATTTAGCATAGTAGCTTTCAGTCAAAGTCTGCACATATATTTACATTAACTAAGCACCAAGGCTTGTCATAACCATTCAATCATCTATCTTCAATTTCAGTAAGAACTAGGCTTCTAAAGATCATCATCAACCATCTCCAAATATACATTATTAATACTCCATCACTAAACATAACTCAAGAGTTCATAATGTATATATAAATGAATGCCATGAACTTTGGAAATTACTTTTTTCAATGCATAAAAATATGCTATACGGATTCGTCTTAAACAATAGGCAAATCATAGTGTCAAGGATAACTCATTCAGTGAATCGTAGCACTATAAGTGGTGGTACTTGAGAACTGCTCAGTGAATTGTAACACTACAAGCGACAATCTCATCAGCAAATCGTAGTATCAGACAAATCTTAGCGCCAATAAATACATATGATATCATGAGATGCAATAATTGTTAAAGAATCCCATTAGGATCAGGCAGCGGAAACACAAAGGATTCCCAAAAGAATTGCAAACACAAATGTCTCAAGGCATTATGCTAAATTAAAATTTTTTAATTAGGGTTTACCTCTTGTATACACAGAACGAGTTCCTCGATCGAAGCAATTTTAGCTTCGCCCTTAGGAGTCCACACGAGCACTCCCACCAGAAAAACAGAGCTCTGAATGCTAGTACAGAAATTTGTTTATGGTCTAATTTTTTAGCAACAGTCTATGAGCATCTCATGCTCTATATATAGGCTTAGGTCTTAACCTGAGCTCTCATTAAACATTTGGCTCCTGACTCATTCTAAATGAGTTAGGCCCAAATAGTTTTATTTTCAGTCCAACTAAAATAAAACTATCCTCTGGTGGGCTTACTCTATGTGTGTGACCCTATAGGTAAAATATTCAGTTATATTAATAATAAACTATTTTATTATTAATATAAAATAAGAGCGGTATCTAGTAATACATCATTATGTCCGAATATTATTTATCGTCGACATGACCTATAAGTGATAATTATTTTATATATTTATTCCTTTTGTCACGATATCTAATTGGGCCCAAGGCATGGTCGTCGTCATCCTTGTATGGCCCAATTCATTTTACTTGATATCAGAGTAGACTTTACAGAATAAATATCTAATATTTATTCGTCCTAGCATGGCCATGCATTTCATTAGTCTCACTCCATCAAGTGGCCCATAGATATCACTCCTATCATATAGGAGAGACAAATTCCATCTACATCACTCACATCCCTCTGCATAATTTATCTATTGCCTAATCACAATCTTTATGGTCATCTTATTACAGATAACGTTTGATTGTATCAAAACAATAAACTCTTTATATAGGAATCATAGTGACTTCAGGTCGAAGGACTATATACCCTTATCACATTGAGAACCGTTTATGACACTCATGTAACGATCCATGCAACGTTCTCATGGTGGGTCTGTCCAGTACAACATTACTCTTAATGTGTACCCGTGTAAAGACTTGATATCATATATCCATGATTTGTGAGATTAAATCATCAGTACATTCACACACTAATCTTAATGTATTTATATGTCCCCATGTAAATACTTGATTAGGGACGTTTTAGGAATAATTCTCATATGACCTATTATTCCAGGATAAATAGCATTAGTCTAAAACTGAAAATACTAACTTTATTGATAAGTTAAAATTGATACATTAATAGCTCGTAGTGCATACACCAACAATAATGCATATGATACGAATTGTAACGCATATAATCACTTTCAATCTAACATTACAGCCTAGCTCTACTAAACCATTTCATGTTCTCAATTCAATAATCATCATTTATCACTTGATATTTCTCAAATCAGCATAAGAGCTATCAACATAATTCTACATTGTATAGATAAATTAGGCATCATAGGCCATCATAATCAAAGTCAATATGATCATTTAGATCATTCCACAAACAAACATAAATCAATTGCCATTAATAAAGGCTCACCCAATGGAGCAATGAAACACAATTCATCATTCACCACTATCATTTGCAATTAAGATTATTAATGTCAAATCACATCTCATTACAAAGGTACAATTCAAGCAATGCAATTTAAAAGCAATTCCCGATAAAAATCACAAATAATATCATCTATTTCAAATGTAAACTTGACCCTAAAATCTAATTTCCTATTCGCTACTCAAGTAGTAAACCCCATCGTATATTAAACCTACCTCATGACAATTTGGCTTTCCTAAACAAGTTCACGATCAACCGATTTCACTTCCAAGAGTTCTATAAGATTTAGTTTCATTCCGATTAGCAACCGCCAAGCTATTGAATAACATTTTGAAGCTTAAATAAGTATTTGATAGAGTTTTGATAATCCTCGACTTACCAAAACGTAACAATACTCGCAAATAACTCTCCGATCACCTCTGATATAATTTTCACTATTCTGATAATTCCTAAAATCCAACAATAATTATTTCAGTAACTCTAAGCTATGTAACCATGCACTTTGAAGCTATAACACACGAACTTTACATGATTCCCAAAATTTTTTAACTTACTAAAATGTGTCACCACTTCAAAACGTTCTCGGGCACCGAAACCTTGTTGTTTACTTCCAGACTTAAGCTCTAGATGCTTCCTAACACAAACTCACGCATGGAACATAATTTAAAGATAATAGGTCCATGGTCTTCCTTAGCCAAAAGGGAAAGAGACATAGGAGAAAGGTTGGGGTCTTACCTTGAAACTTTTAGAATGTGAAATTGGTGGCTTCAAACTTCATCACCACCCACGGCAACCAATGACAACAACTAAGAAAAGAGTAGAGGAATTTGAAGTTTATACATGCCCAAGATAAAAGGCTCATAGATGAAAAAAGAGAAAGAATTGGAAATGAAATCATGCATTTACCTTGAATGGAGGAGTAAAATTGATGGAGATAAGAAGAAGAGCACAAGAGGGAGAGAGAGCTACATGAGAGATGTAGAGAGCTGCTGAAAGAGAGTGAGTTTGAGAAAGAAGCGGAAATGGTAAAGAAAGGAAATTAGGAGAAAAGGAATTTAGAAAAAAAGGAATCACTAATGGAAAAAGTGGATATAATCACGGTTAAAAATGACCTTTAATCACGGTTAATGAACCATGGTTGTTGCAGCGTGGTAGTAGATGAGGGTGTTTAACCACGGTTAACAACCGTGGTTATAAATTAATGTAATGAAGGTTGTTCGTAACCGTGATTAAATAAGAATATATGTAATCACGGTTGTCGAGCATAACAGTGAATATAACAGACTATTTATATTCACGGTTGTCTAGCATAACCGTGAATATAAGTAGTCATATAACTTCACTTACAGACTATGTATATTCATGGTTGTCTAGCATAACCGTGAATATAAGTAGTCATAAAACTTCACTTACAGACTATGTATAATCACGGTTATGGTAGTAACCATGGATAAATAGGGTTTATTGATCCGGTCTGGATACCGGCTCCAAGGTTATCCGATCTGGACACCGGTCCTAAGAGCAAGAGGCAATCTCAGTCGTCCTAGAAGCCAATCGGTATCCCAGGATAATGATCCAATCGGTAAACATGTTGATCCGGTCTCACCTAAAGTAAAGTCATTATAGCCCTCCTAGAGTTCAACCGGTGTCAAGAATACCGATCCGGTCTGCAACTACACTGGCTAAGTCCCTCCTATACCGGTCATCCGAGGTGACATCTGAGACATCAGGTGGTTTATCCGCTCTCCTACACCGGGTTGCTGACCCGTTCTCTGACCGACTGCCCCAATATCGTAGCAAGAAAGGTATTCTGCACAGTGGAATATGTCCCTTTCATCCACCGACAGGAGTGGGTACAATCACCAGCGTAATTTATGGAAAAGGAGATTATCCTCCATCCATGTGACAGAAAAGTACACTGATAATTCACCTACTCTCTTGGCATACTCTGAATGTTGGCCCACTCGGATTGTCTCTTCATATACGTTATCAGAACCAGTGGGCCCACTAACACCCAACGATTCATCTTCCACGCTCAACTATAAATAACATGTTGCAATACATGTGCATGTGATGTTGTCCTTACTCTCATTCTCACTATTATACTGCTTAAGTATTACAGAGTTCATCTTACACTCTTCTAACTTGAGCGTCGAAGAATCTTCGCAGGTGGCACCACCTGTCGCCCACACCAACGCGAGAGGCCGGTGTGAAGGATCTCCAGGACAACAAGACCGACCTCCACACATTGAGAGGCTGGATTACAGAGACCAGATACACATAGCCGGTCTTCAACCTCATTCAATCTTTAACTATTGAGGCTGTCCCGACACCGGATCCTAGACCCCGGTTCAGGACGGATCATTGGCACGCCCAGTGGGACTCGGTAGAGTTATCCCCACTTTCTACAGAAGTTAGTAGTCGACCATAGAAGGAGATGGACGCGACTTTGTCGATGGTCATATGGAAGATGTGACCCATCAACAAGCCGAGGGGAGATTCCTTTTTGAGTCACCAGCAACCCACTCAAGGAGAATGGTACCAGTGGCAACCCTTGATCCTCGAGAAGAGGTTATCAGGCAACTCAGGGAGGAGTTGATGAAGTTGCGAAGGGAGAAAGGAGGAACTGGGGAGAAAGGAGGAACTGGGGACAGAATGGTGTCTCAGGTAAAGGATACTCGCCATGCATCTACGAGAGAGAAGTCCACAACTCTCCAGTATTCTAAGATCCCTACTTTTGTGAGGGGAGAACAAACTCAAGATTCTGGGGACAGAATCAGTGCAAGGAGAAAGGAGCAGGTGGTGATGACATCTGGGGCGTACCGACTCAATGTCCCTTTCTCAAGGAGGCTCATGAGTATACTCATCCCCAAGCACCTGCAAACAACCTAACCACTTTCCATCAGAAAATATAATGGAGAAACTGATCCCATTAAGCACCTTGATGCTTACACGTATGAGGCCATGTACTTGGGAGCCGATGAAGATGTGATGTGCAGGATGTTCCCACGAACCTTAACAGAGGAAGCTCTCGGTTGGTTCAAAAGTTTACCCTCGAAGTCAATAGATTCTTGGGAAGAAATGGTGACTTCATTTGAGAGCCATTTCATCATCTCTAGGGACGCTCCAAGGACTTCACATACCTTGGCTCAGATAAGGCAGGGGGAGAATGAAACTCTAAAGGAGTTTTTGAAGAGATTTTACAAGGAGGCTGCTTTGGTGCCTAACCTTACGGAGGCTATTCAGCTCCACATCATCGTTGAAGCCTTACAGCCTGGATCCGCCTTTGCTTTGTCTTTGGCAAAGAGTCCTCCGACGACGTTGGAGGAGTTTCGAAGAAAAGCCTCGAAATACGTGGGCATAGGAATGCACTTGGAAGTAACAGCGGCGAAAAGGAAGTCCCCAACGCCACATCAACAATGGAGAGATAAAAACTGGCCTAGATCGGAACGCATAGAGAGACCGGCCCAAGGCAGCGTCTTCGATAATCCTGTTCCTCTGAGTCAGGAAGAACGGATATATGCATTCGACAATTATGCTCCGTTAAATTCTAAGCGATCTCAGATTCTCAGAGAGATCAGATGGCCAACTTTTACTGCATACGGGGTCAGGACACCGCCCCAGCTTCGTAAACATGGCGACCCTCGGAAGTACTATGAATTCCATGAGCAAGAGGGCCACTCAACAGATGAATGTCAGACTCTGAAGAATACTATCGAGACCTTGATCCGAGAGGGTAAACTCAAACAGTATCTTTTCAGAGAGGGGACTTTTGATGACCCAGACCGGATTGAGAAAGAAGGGAGGATATCATGAGTACAATGATAAAGATAGCTCCACCCTGATCAGAAGGGTCACTGCTTCAGGAAAGCCAAAGGGAGTCCGGATTGGCGAGCATGAACAGCAAAGTGTTATGCCCCAATAACATCAGGGCCCCCGAGAGGTCATTGATTAAAGATCAGGCCATCAAAGTTGAGAACGCCTTCGGCTGTTGTAGCCAGTCGGTAAAACGGTCTGGACTCTTTCTTTTCTTGGATTTTTTCGATCAGGTTTTGTCAAAAAAGGGTTTAACTAGGCAAAACCCTGATTCGGCCCTATTTCTTTCTAAATTTTGTAATTCATGATTAATGAAATATTCTCTCTGTTCACCTATGACTTATGATTTTATTCAATACACAACTATGTTGTGACAAGATACTTTCAGGACGGATGATCCTAACAATATATCCGTCGTTAGTGATGAACCTCTTTGAAGGTGCAACTGGGTGAACCCCATTTGAAGGCTCAGATTGTAGGATTAAACCGAACTCCGAGTACGGTTAGTAAGATTAAACCGAACACTGGGGAAGACCTGGGTTGTAGGATTGAACCGAACATCAGGAAATGGGTTGTAGGATTGTACCGAACCCCATTTGAAGGCCGGTGAATAGGTAAAATCCAACACCGACTGATGAAGGTCGGTGAATGGGTAAAATCCAACACCGAGTGTGAAGAACGGTGAATGGGTAAAATCCAACACCGATTGAAGGCCTAGATTGTAGGATTAAACCGAACTCTGGGTACGGTTAGTAAGTTTGGCTGAACACCGGAGAAGGCTCAGATTGTAGGATTAAATCGAACTCCGAGTACGACTAGTAGGTTTGGCCGAACGTCGGTGAAGACCTGGGTTGTAGGATTGAACCGAACCTCAGGAAATGGGTTGTAGGATTGCACCAAACCCCATTCGAAGGCCTAGATTGTAGGATTAAACCGAACTCTGGGTACGGTTAGTAAGTTTGGATGAACACCGGTGAAGGCTCAGATTGTAGGATTAAACCGAACTCCGAGTACGACTAGTAGGTTTGGCCGAACGTCGGGGAAGGCCGGTGAATGGGTAAAATCCAACACCGAGTATGAAGAATGATGAATGGGTAAAATCCAACACCGACTGAAGAAAAATGGTGAATGGGTAAAATCCAACACCGACTGAAGAAAACGGTGAATGGGTAAAGTCCAACATCGACTGAAGGCTCAGATTGTAGGATTAAATCGAACTCCGAGTACGACTAGTAGGTTTGGCCGAACGTCGGGGAAGGCCGGTGAATGGGTAAAATCCAACACCGAGTATGAAGAATGGTGAATGGGTAAAATCCAACACCGACTAAAGAAAAACGGTGAATGGGTAAAGTCCAACACCAATTGAAGGCTCGGATTGTAGGATCAAACCGAACTCCGAGTATGACTTGTAGGCTTGGCCGAATGTTTTTGAAGAATCAATCGTTATTTTCATTATTGAATTCACTCAGAAGTATTCTCGGGAATTCCTCACTCGGAAATATTCTCCCTTGGGATTCCTTACTCGGAAACACTTCAAATTCGATGCGAGACTCTTAAATACTTTAGTCGGCAATATCTCATTGAAGTCCGACTCTTGGATTCTGTAAGCTGAGAAAACCTTACTTTGAAGTTTCAATCAGGAATTGTTTACTCAGGAAAGCCTCTACCCGAAACGCACTCATCTGAAGTCGAAGCATTTCTCTATCCCTGAGTGTTTCACTCGGAAAATGCTTCACTCGGTACCATATCATGTGGAGGTCAGAAATCCTTCACTCGGTGCCGTATTACGTAGAGGTTGGAAATGTTTCACTCAGTGCAATCCCACATGGAAGTGTCACACTCGGGGACACCCCACTCAGGAAAGTTGCACTCAGAAATTTTGAACACAAATGAAGACTCGGATTGTAGGACTAAAAACTGAACTCCGAGTGTAGTTGGTACAATTAGACCAAGCACCGTTGAAGGATCACTTGGAACCTTACACCCAGGAAGGATCAATCGGAGCCTTCTACCCAGAAAGAATTAATCTGAGAGATTCCACTCGGAGCTATCGTTCAGGAGAGCTTCCACTCGGAGATATCAATCAGAAATCTTCCACTTGGGAGTATCACTCGAAATTTTACTGAGCAACACGAGGTGGTTACAGGTAATGGAACTTCCCTTGTAACAAGGCCAGAATATGCCTTACTCGGAATCGATCACTCAGAAGTCAAATAGTCTACTCGGAATCACTCAGAGCCGTTCACTCCATAACGCTTGGGGACAATATTCGACGGTTAACGAGTGTTTCGAAGGTGAAAAACATAACTTGTATTCTTGCAGGATACGCCGGCATACAAGTAGTCAATTGTATCCAACTACCGCCCTACGTCAAATAAAACACAAGATAAGTTAGAATCGTATAGGTCCAAAAATGATGTAATCGAATTTGTACTTATTTTTTAGGGATTAACTTACCCTTCTACTATACTTTTCAGGTCTTGTGGAACTGTCTCGTGCATAGTATCAAAGTACAGAGCAAGATAAGCCCGGGGACAGATCACCATAAGCGTCCAGTGAGCGCTGCAGTTACTAGTGATAAGTGAGACTTCAAAATGCAAAAATTAATGGACAATAATTATGAAATAGAATATTACCCTTTATGATACGGACCCATATCTACACCCTTCCTAGACTCAAACATCCAATTCTGGATGTATGCCTGGGTGTCCTCCTTATTGTTTCCTTGCCTCTGTATGAAAGAGGGCTCTAAGAAAGCATAAGTTCCATCGAAACCCAACTCCACATAGATTTTTGTCAGAAACCTAAACAAGTTAAGACATGGTTAACGATAAATAACTGGTATAATGAAAAAATTGGACATAAAATTATATACTTACAGCTCCCACAGCTGAATGATGGAGATGTTCAGCTGTGTGGTCCCTATCATAATCTCACACAAGTCACTCCGTGTAATATAAACCGGTAGTGAACTTGGACGGCCAAACACCAGTGGCCGCCATGGGACCTGAAGAGCATTCTCTCCTAGCTCAGCCCCGCTTTGCCATAGCATCTGGATCAGATTGGGGTTTGGCTCCTTCAATGTTGGTTCCTGTTGAATAATTGACAACCATCATAGTTTGTACCATAATTGACAATATAACAAAATCAGTTAGTGTTTCAGGTTTTTACCTGTATAGGAGCAACCGACAGAAGTCTATTGGGCCATATCAGAAAGTGGCCCACCGCCTGACCGACGGTCTTCACCTCTGGAGTTGCCACTGGCACAACATCCTCCTCCTCGAGGACGAGCACAACAGAGACCCTGGACATTCCATCAGGTAATGACTGATGGTGAACCAAAGGGCCTAAGTTGTAGACCATGCCAGTGGCAACTGGCTCCTCCGACCCATCAATGAATAGGTCACATTGACGGGCATCTGCAGTTTATGACCTTCAAATTAAACAATCACAAAACTGCTGATAACCTTATGAAATTTACGCAGTTTGGATACAACGGCTGCTCAAAATCCTCACACAGAGTCGTATATACATGAGCTTTCTTAAAACCTTCTACCCCCATATCACGGATCATATCCTCGAGTCGGTCATCCATGTCGACATCGGTGTCATGCATCGAGCTTCAATTTTCAGTTTGAGAGCTGTTACTTGGCACCACCACATCTTCACCATGCCATATCCAACGAGTATAACTACGCAGAAAACCGTCACACAGTAGATGTTCTCGTACCTCTTCCAAGTCTACCCGACGCAGGTTCAAACATTTAACACAAGGGCAAAAATACTTTCCATTCACCTCCACTGCATTCCTCGCTACGAATTCTATAAATGATTCAACTCCCCCTCGTACTCTACACTTAGGCGTGATGCAGTTATCCAACTCCGATCCATACCAACTGTTTACAAGGTGCTATGATCAATCTCACTTTTTCTACAAAGGTGGTGGTCCTATACCCATTCAGGATGACAATTGTTTTTATACGTCATTCATATATACAGGTTAGGAGTTATTTTAAAATTTGATGAAATTTTAGCAGCATTTCATATTGGTCTCTAAGTACACAAAATGAGAGTGGTCAAATCAAATTCATCCACAACCAAATATGCACCCAGAGAATAACACAAAATACAAGTTACTGAAAGTTTATCCAATTTTAAAATAACTCCTAACTTGTACATACTAATAATGACGTATAAAAAATAATTGTTCATCTCAAACTGTCCAAACAGACAATTCAAGATTCAACACAAATGATGAAATTAATTAATTTAATGACCATTTGTGTCGAATCTCAAACGGGGAACTACGGTTCACTCATGCACAACAACTTTCATACTAATTAACAACCACACACATACAACAACAATAAAAATAACATATAAGAGCAACCAACAACAACAGAAATAAAATGGATAATAATTTAGTTAACTTTTTTCCTAAATTAGTATGATGTTTTTAATTTGTGTTATTTTTAAGTAGAAGTATAATGTTGGAGTATGGATTATGGATTATGATGTTGGTTTATAAGACTTTTAAACTTTAGACTTTTATTTAGTAATTAGTATGATGTTTTTAATTTGTGTTATTTTCAAGTAGAACTATGGTGTTTGATGATGGATTATGGATTATAAGACTTTTGAAGTTTGAACTTTTATTTTATGGATTATGGCTTATGGATATAGTGTTGGATGTTGGATTATGAATTATGGTGTTGGATTATGGATTATGGACTATGGATTATAGACTATGTAGTGAAGAAGACTAAATTAATTCTTTCCCTTGTAGAGATTGTAAAACATTATACAAAGAGATTCTAAAAAGATTATTTAAAACAAAAAAACAGTCAGTTTTCAATATTTTCTCTTGTGTTCTCTCCATTTATATATAGTTATTACGCCACCTAATTTAATTAGATACTAATCTGTAACCGTCAGTATTATAGCGTTTTCAACTACTTAAATTGGATTTATATTAATTAGCTAATCATTTAAGACATGCACATGATAATAAGCTTGCCTTGTTGCCTAGGGCACAAGGTACAGTACTTTGACTTGGTCATTTCTTACAATAACTTTGACTTGGTCCTTTCTTGTGGAACTTTGCATTAGAATTTTTTTTTGTAGCAATAGAAAGTGTCTCAATCGAAAATGACATAATAGAGAACTTGAGTTCATTTTTATAAAGATGAACTTACTCCTTTCTCCAATGGATATGATAAATTTAGTTATTTATATTTTATTGTATTTAACAAATATGTATATTGAATATATTCAAAACTGCATTTGAGTGTAAAATTTAAGAATAAAATTCAAGAGATGATAATATATAAAAAAGAGAAAGTGTCCGGCATTGTTTAATTATATATTATTGCAGAATAATACACATAGATGGTGCAAACATATGTGATGACCACCAATTTACACACATTGGTTTTGTTATTCACTCATGACTGGTTTAAGGAACACAACAGACAACAGAGACAGAAATTTAAACAAACAAACACACACACACATGTATATATAACATGCTATATAAACCATATGGTCCAATGTTCTTGCAACTATACTTTCAAATATCATATCATCTCAAATACTTTGTTCTCTCTATATTTACGTGACAAGGCAGCAGACAGGCAAAAACTTGAACACATTAAAACGTTACCTTTCTGTATCCATTTACGCACCCAAAAATTTAAAAATGAATTATTATCCTTAATCCCCTTAATACTTTATTTTTAACATACCAAACAAGGATCAATAAAAATAGTGACGAGTAAAAACATGGAACTTACAGAACAATGCAGCACCACTGGGACAAGTAAAGAGCACACTGGGACAAGAATCGAGCAAGAAGAAGGCAACAACAGCAACGAGCACACTGAGACAGATGGGGAAGATGAGAAACAGCTTGAGTGAAGAAGGAGAAAGTGGAAAAGCAAAAAACAGGGACGACTTACCAGACAGGGACGATGACAGATGCGAGAGCAACAGGGCAAAGAAATGAGGAGGAGAGCTAGAAGAAGACCAGCGCGAACGAAAGGAGAAGAACCAAAAAAGCTATCAAGCGCGAGAGGAGAAGCAGAAAGTGAAAAAGAGTATCAGGTGCGGCTTTTGAACTTTTAGAAAAGATGTATAATCATGGTTCCCCTTGAAACCGTGAATATATTACACATATGTTCACGGTTGAACAAACACCCATGGATAAATGTTACCTCTATCACCACGGTTAAGACCACAACCGTAGATAAATATTAAATCTATAATCACAGTTATAGAAACAACCGTGGACATACAGTACCCACTGATTAAACCCTAAAACCTGAACTATATATCCACGGTTGGAAATACAACCGTGATTATAAACATCAATATATATCCACAGTTAACATCATAACCGTGATCATACCTATCAATATATAGTCACGGGTGTGTAGACAACCGTGGATATATATTTCAGGTACTATATATCAACGGTTGACTCCTCAACTGTGATTATATATTGATGGGTACGATCACGGTTATGATGTTAACCGTGGATATATAGTTTTCGCTGATTATATCGTTGACCTTATAATTTCAAAAATGTCACCGCGCATGTTTTTATCACTGATCCACTTTAACCCGTGATTGTATTCCATTGTCATATCTAATTTTTGCACTAGTGAATAAGGAGTTAGAAAATGAAATAGGAATTTAGAATTTAGTGTAGGAATTTTGAATTTAGTTTATTTGGAATAACTAACTTTTGTGTTTGCAACTTTAATCTTATCCTAAATTTCAGATTATGATGTTACAAATTTTCCCCAAAATAATATTTTTATTCTAAGTCATGTGTATTAATTTTGTAAGTTATGTAAATATGTACTCTTGTATTTCATCCCCCATTTAATCAAAATTTATCTAACTTTTTTAATATAGATATAACCCAAGATATTCATCATCGATAACTATAACTACTCCTTACTTTGGTTTGTAGGCATCTCAATGAGTGAAACAACTAACTCATATTTCATATCCAAGATGAACATCAAACTATCTATGCTTAATTAAGAAATGGTAAGTCTCTTTCACTCAACCATACCCTATATGATATCCATATTAATATAAAATTTACATCAGTGTGTAATATAAAAATGAATCATTTTTCATAATAAGAATTATCAATCTAATATAAATATTAGGTGAATATGTTTTTTATGTAATATTAATTTTTATACACAGATAAGTTTTGAGGTAAGGTTTTCTTTGAAAAAAGCAAAATATTTATTAAAAATTTTGGACCAAAGCTTAATTTTTTCAAAAGCAAAACATACACAAATTAATGGACGGTTTAACCTGTAGGTATGCGATGCTTACAGGAACCAGAAAAAATAGATCCATTTAAAAACGTGGCCACTATAGGGTGGCCTGTTATGAAGATTTCAAATGAAGTTAAAATAACTTCCGTTTGGTCTTAACTTACAATAAAAAGTTTGTTTAGATTAGAAGTTGATAAAAGAAAATACCATATTTTATTTCATTTCAACCACTGATTCATCACTCTATCTGTCTCCACCTTTTCACATTTTAGTTTGTATTTCCACAACTGATGTAAACGAGTGACCTGTTAATTGCATCACTTGGCTTTTTATTATTTCTCTATTTGAGGGATCTACCATCTTACTCCTTTTTTTACTTTTAAATTTGACCATTTTTGTCAGTCAAATTTTATTTACAGAGATTTTTTTTATTTTTTATTTTTAAATAAATATTAATGATAACTCTGCTTTTGTCTTAAAGAATTTTTAAAATACTTTTTATGGTCGATCAATTAGGACAATGACCTAATTAAAATATTGAATGAAAGTTAATTGGAATAGAGTTGTGATAAAAAAAAAACCAAAATAAAGTCTATGGTTCTTCAAAATTGTCGGTCATTTACATGAAATCAATGAGAAATTTGTATAATAATCTCTTGGTGTAAGAAAATCTGTAATAAATGATAATCACAACATAGTGTGTGGTTGTTCTCGAAAATTAGATATTGTTTTACCAAAAGAAATTTAGAAGTCAATTAATTAGATTTATGAAAATGTACCACATGAATGACATGATGTTCTATCTTCTTGCAAAAAGTCTGCAACACTTTGCTGACAAATGAATACCAATAAAAGTAGGTTTGATTAATTCGTCCCGCTCCAATATCTCTTTCCAATTCCATGCGTTAAATTTTCCTTTAAAAAAAGCTTTGAAATTTAGTTTTTTTTTATCTGCTAATAAGAAATTATAAAGAATACTCAAACCCATAAAGAGTAAATATCTGCAGCTGACCAGACGATATATAAAAAAATATTAATAGAGTGTTTGGTTTGGAATTGAGAAAACGAAGTTGAGTTGAAGTAAAAAATTTTAAAATTAATATTAATAATAACTTCATTAAACCGTAAGATCAAAAAGTTTTCCACTAAATAAAAAAAACTCTGTTGGAGTTGAGTTGTCAAACGTGCTGTAATTTTTAGTCTTGGCATAGAATAAAAAAGAAATGTTTCTTTAAATGGTGACGTGAATCGTTGGTTTGTATTCTGTGTATGCATGGGTTTAGGTATTTCTTAACCTTTAATGATTTTTTTTGTTGTTAAAAAAAATACTTATAATTAACATCATTGTTACTCAAAATCTTCACCATTTATATAAATATTTGGGTTACCATTTCTTTTTCTGATACACTAGTTTTTGAGGATTAAACACGATTTTGAAGCATATTTACTCGACACAAATATTTTTAATTCCTGAAAATTTTGATAGTAAAAACAAATGTTTAATATCAAAATGGTCTCTTAAAGTATTTATTTTTCTGTTGTAAGAATCGCAACAATTAATCCTTTGATGATACTTTATTCTGTATTTTGTAACTTTAACTTTGTCACACTAAATTAAATAACCTCTTTTTTTCTGGGTTAAAGCAAAAAGAAAACATTATAACGAAAATGTGGGAAATGATTAGCTAAAAACCGTGTTTTGATTTGATACTTCTAGAAGACAAACCATTTTGCCTACACTTGCCAATTTGTCGCCTTAAATGAAAAAAAAAACAAACAAAAGTTAATTAACAATGAGTCGGAATAATAGATAAGAGTTCTTATATTATTATATATAAATTTTAATTTTAACACTCAAATATATATCTCATAAAAATATATAAATAATTTCATAAAAATAGTAAATATTATTATTTGTTTTGAAAGAAAAATGTCTTGTATTTTTTTTATTGTTTCAACTTCTATGAAATTATTTTTAAATAAATATTAAAGCTAACTGATTTTTTTTACTTTTTATTTACATAGGAAGTGCATGATTGATATTGATATTAATCTTTTACACCATTCGAGACAATTAAAATTTCGTTTAACCGTAGAATTTATTTTTGGTTCTTCAAAGTATCCAAACAAACAAGTTAGGAAATTAGAAATGGACCACAATGAATTTTGTTCTACTTATATATCGTGTAGTAAAGTAACTTTATTGAAAAAGAAAAAGGTAGTGAAGAGTGGAAGATTGAAAAAGAAATGCATGCACAGCCATATTATTGTTTCACACTAAATTAATACAGTAAAAGAGAGGTACGTGCATTCATCATGCCCTGTACAGTTATTCAAATGAGGTGACTGATGTGTCTATTCCAGACTATTTTTTTTTTACATTTCTAATTATATATAGCCACGCTCTAAACTTTTTTAAAATAGATACCCTCTTATAAAAAAATTAAAATTTTCCCTCTTAATAAATAATAAAATGATAAAAAGAATACCCTGTCATTTCTAAGAAGACTTAATTAGTAATTATTTGGTAAATATAAGAATTAATAAACAAAATTTAAAAAATGATCTCACATATGTAATTTTGTAATTAATTAAGATAAATATTGTCAGTCTAAATAATAGTTTTTTCCTCTCCATCATCTCCACCAACCACCCTCCTCATCCTAATTTCAAAAAATCAGCACGTGTGAGACCAAAGGGTGAAAACAGTGTGAACAAGTTAGTTGTATTTATTTCGGTTAGATTAGTTAGTTTACTTAACTAGAGTTAATTTTTTTTGTTAGCTTAAAATTAACTTAGTTAATATTTCTAACTTCTTGTTAACCTGTATATAACTTTTGTTTTTCTGTTGTAATTTAGCAATTAATAATGAATCATGTTCTTCTTTTTGGAGCTCATGTTTCCCTCTTTGGCCAATGCTTCTTTGATTTCATTCATGGATTCTGAGAGTTTTAACATGGTATCAAAGCTAGAGTATTCTTTTCAGTTGTTATGAGCCAAGAGTCACCCTTTCGTTATGGGTCAAAAGTTACTCTTTGTCTGGTTTGACAAGTTTTGTTGGAGGGGACGTATTAGAAGTTTCATATCGTCCGTCTCATAATATTTCACATGGTTTAAATACTTATTAGGTCACTCCAATTATAAATTAGTTTTGGGATGGAAACTTATAATGAACCTCACTCCAATTATGATGCACCAATTAATTTGCTAAGAGTTGTTTTAAAATGACAACAATCAAACTTTTATTGTCTATTGTATCTAACTTAAAACAAGGGCAACGTGTTAATTGTATTTATTTCGGTTAGATTAGTCAGTTTACTTAACTAGAGTTAATTTTTTTTGTTAGCTTAAAATTAACTTAATTAATATTTCTAACTTCTTGTTAACTTGTATATAGCTTATATATGTTTTTCTGTTGCAATTGGAAATTAATAAATGTGATGTCCTTCGTCATTTTACATTTATTTATATTTGTTTAGTTTAATATTCATAATAAATTTTTCACATTTAACAATAATTAATTAAGCCCTAAATCAAAATAGTATTCATTTTTCACTAACATGTTCAAAGAACATTATCTCTTTTACTCAAATAGCGTAATCGGATATCCCTTTGCTTAATCAAGGCTTGAAAGGACTGAAAATAGTTAATTACAATCTCCTAATCGATTACCAAGCAAAGAGTAATCGATTACCAGCTTCCTGGAATGGTTCATTGGATCAAGGGCAGTACTTAATCGATTATATCAGTGACCTAATCGATTACCATGGTTCTGTTGGGTTCACAATCGATTACAGAACCTTGGCTAATCGATTACAAGGTTTCTGTTGGACACGTAATCGATTACTATACTACCCATAATCGATTAGTAAGCTGTTGGAACTCATAATGTATCAGGTGCGTCCTCTAATCGATTGCACCTCAGGGTATAATCGATTACAAGGATCCTGGGTGACCCGTAATCGATTACCCACTGATGTCTAATCAATTATACTACAGACAGAGGCCTTGTAATCGATTACACCTTAGAGGCTAATCGATTACACCCTGTCATTATGCAGAAATTATGCAGATTTTGCACCCAAAATGAACTTCTTGACTACCAAAGATCATGTAAACGATGTCGGAATGCCACCAAATTTTAACACAAGCCAAAACACATTAATTGTGACGTGTGACAGCTGACCGCACTCAAAAATTCCTAAAAATGAGTGATTTATGCGCCTAAATGCGTTTATCCTATTTTAAGGCATTTTAGGGTAGTCAATGAGTCCATTTTTGGCAAAATGGATCCATTCCATTCTTCATAAACCACAATTAACATATTTAAGCTATTGCATTCCTTCCATTACATCAAAACCACATAAATCATCATTTGACTATGCTAGTTCCTAGCTCATGCATAAAGTAACTATCCAAAATCTTAAAACACACATCCTAAGGAGCTATAATTCACAACTCCCAACATCCATTCTTCACCAAATAAGCAAGACCTGCCCATAAACATATATGTCTAATTCATGAAGCTTATCATGAATTCCCTTTCTCATCACCAACATGCAATCTCCATCTATTACTTATTACAAACCTTCATAACCACATTGATCACATCTAAGTTAGTCTAGCACACATGGAAAACATATATTAACATAACGCATATAAAGCACAACACACACATCCTTCAATTCATAATTCTCTACACTCCTTGGCATCAATTCTCCGCTTGGCGCACCTCCGGGGCTTCAACCTCTTCCCTGTCACTGGTTACTAAAATTAAAGAAACAACAGCAAGGGTGAGTGTTTGGTATCATAATTAATATAGAATGGCAATTCAATAACAAAATATATATTCACTATATTTTAGTTTGTACCATTTATCTTACCTCTTGTCCTCAATCTCCATTTACCAATCAAAATTTGATTCCAATCCCTTTATCCCCAATTTGCCAATCACAATCAACAATTATCATGAAACACATTCATATCATCATACAATGCTAACAATGCATCAAATAACACAACTGACTCTTATATTAAATCGACGCCTAGTATCCGGATACTAAAAGGATCGGCCTTCAGCTGGGGGTCCTACTTGACATCCCGTGAACTCTGCTTGGTCCACTGAGTCCTACTTGACTCTCCACCTCAACCACTGGGTCCTACTTGACCACTGGGTAGCTCAACTGGGCATAAACACCGCGGGAGCCAGAAACGAGGGGCTGCACATACCGTCGGCCGTCCTACACCACATAATCACACATGTATATTCATACTTCATATATATCATAATGCAAGTGGCCATCACAAAACACATACTCATCAATTGGGCGACCTACTTGTCAAGCCCGCCATCACAAGGCCACTATACTCATCAAGTCATCATAAGGCAAAGCACTTTCATCTAAAAATCATCATAAACTAATTATGCTTTAAATTTACACATACATACATATACAAATACCATTCAATATCTATTCTCATTATCCCAATATTTAATCGAATAATTCAATTTCTTTTATATACCTATTCTAATTAATTACGACCTGAACACCCCCTTACCTAACTTCTGAGCTCCGACGATTCGTTCTTGATGTAATTAGCGCCCTTTCTACGCTATATCCAGCGTCCTACTTCCAAAATCAATATTCGTTTCACCGTTCGATCCTCCGACGTCCGTTCCGCTACCTACGGAAGTTGAAACGCAAAACCCATTAATGTTAAACCACCCTCATTGCTCTAAGGACCATTTTCGAGCTCCCATACACTAGAGAAGTAGGAAATCGAAGCTCCCACCTCCATGCATGGCCATTGTCTAGAGAGAGAAAATGAAAAGGGGAAGATAACTCAATTTTAATGGGTCCATTAAACTCACCTTGAAGCCACGATCTCAAAAACGTAGTTATCTCGAAGTTTCGACGCGAAATCGACCTCCCTTCAAGGCATGCAAGTCACGGCCAACTTAAGGAGAAGAAGAAGAAGAATGCACGCGTGAAGTGAGGAAGAAGAAGAGGAAATTAAGATTTTAATACTCAAGGGCAGTTTGGTCATTTCCTATTTCAATTACTTTTTCCTTTAAAAGTTTTAATTAAACTTTTACTTTCACCTTTCACCTTTTTACCCCATTGTAATTTCAAATCTTACCTTCTCCTAATTATACATCATTTAATGTTTTATAATTAAGTAATCAAATAAATTTATTTATTCCCACAATATTTAATTGTTTCTAATTGCATTTTTAATACTAATAGTTCCCAAAATTTCAATAAATCCGGTTGGGCAATTATTAATATTTTTCGCCAATTAAAACTTTTCTAAAATATTAGGGATGTTACAATAAATGTATCATTTCTTCTTCTTCTAAGATCATGTTTCCTTCTTTGTGTTTATGTGATTCTTTGGCCTATGCTTCTTTGATTTCATTCATGGGTTCTCAAAGTTTTGACACAACATTTTGTGTTTTGAGTTTCTACCTTCAATTGACAACGAATGAGTTGGAGAACGAAAAGTGAAGTGAATTTTTTATTTTAAAAATTCACAGGTGACACACTATATTATAGTGTTGAGATGACTAAACATTAATTTCTATCATAGCTTTTCAAAAACTAACAAAGTTGTATGGTAAATGTAAAATAAAAAAACATTATAGCCTTTTCAACTTTTGTAAAAAATATTAAAGATGGTTTATGATTTTTTAAAGTTATAACCTCACTTATTAATTCTCTAGTTATAATTTTATTTTTATATATATCATTTACAATGACAATTGACAAACCATAAATTATAAACTATGACATAAGTTAGCTATAAGTTATTAGCTTATACCGACCATAATATTTATTTTACAAGTTCAATGCTTCATATATAACATTCTAATTCTTATTATGTAAATATATTTTAATTTTAATGAAAATTGCGTAACAATAGTTACTTTAGTGCCAGTGACACATCTTCTAACACTAGTGGAAAAAATGGATATAACAACGGGGATATATTCACGGGTAGAAGAGGATCAGTGATAAAAACATGCGCGGTGGCATTTTTGAAATTATAAGGTGAACGTTATAATCAGAGAAAACTATATATCCACGGTTAACATCATAACCGTGAATGTATCCATCAATATATATTCACGGTTGATAAGTCAACCGTGGATATATATTAATATCGACGGTTGTGTGCACAACCGTGAATATATATTGATGGATACATTCACGGTTATGATGTTAACCGTGGATATATATAGATGTCAATATTCACGGATGTATTTCCAACCGTGGATATATAGTTCAGGTTTTAGGGTTTAATCACTGGGTACTGTATGTCCACGGTTGTTTCTATAACTGTGAATATAAATTTAATATTTATCCACGGTTGGGATAGTAACCGTGGATATATAGTTAACATTTATCCACGGTTGTTTGTTAAACCGTGAATATATGTGTAATATATTCACGGTTTCAAGGGGAACCGTGAATATACATCCTTTCTGAAACTTCAAAAGCCGCGCCTTTCATTCTTTTTTCACTTTCTCTTCTTCTTCGCGCTGGTTATCGTCTTCTTCCTTGAGTTTGTTCTTTGCTGTTCGTGTTCACTCGCTTCTTCCTTCTTTCGTTCGTGTTCACTCGCTTCTTCCTTCTTTCGTTCGTGTCATCTTCGCACCATTTTCAAGTAAGTGCTCCATTACCCTACTTCTTCGCTCACTGCTGGTGTACTTCGTTATTATGCTCTGCCTTGTTTGTGGAACCTATTTCACTGTCTCTGTCTCTATGTTGTACTAGTGATTAAGTTTGGTTAAGCTTGTTTTATTGTGCCAACATTTCATTGTCTCTGTCTCTATGTTGTGAAACTGTTGAGTTAAGTTGTAAACTCCTACCAGTTTATAATGCCTAGAATCGAGTGGACATTTGGGTGTATGTTTTTTTAATAAACTAGAATAAACTTGGTAAACTGTTGCACAGTGCCCTGTATAGTTAAACTTGGTAAACTGTAATCGGCAATTGACACTTGCTAGTAATCCCCTGTATAGTCAAATTTTCTGTTTAGTTTTTACTTTTTAATCTTTGGTTGATTCTATGGTTTAGAAGGGATAACATTTGAAAGATTATTTTATAGGACCAAGAAACTGAAATGGATGGCTACAATCTCTTTGCTGTTTTGTTTTGGTATCAGTAATAAAATTCAGGCTCTCCTCCAAAATAAAAATTCATGTTCTTTAAAATCTAGAATTAATTCTTACTTAGAATCTGAACTTAGTTAGACTCAATGCATCTATGTTAAAATAGCTAAAGTTGTTAAAATCTTCCCATTCTAATAACTCTACCATTTTTAACTGATTTTTTGTTTGACCATTTTTTAAACCAAACTAACAATGTTTTAACAACTTTTTTAATGATCTAAGCTTCGACCAAAAAAAAATATGATCTAAGTTAGATATATCATAAAAGATTTCATTGTAAGTTAGATATATCATATTCTCCATTAGAATAACCAAAGTCATTACCATCAAGTTTTTAATGTTACCTCAGACATGATCTATACAATGTAATGTTACATTCTGAATACACAGGGCCTAATAAGGTTCAAGTTAGATATTTTTAAATGGAAAATTTTCACTTCATCATTGTTATTGCTGTTATTGTTGGTTGCTCGTATATAATGTTATTGCTGTTATTGTTGGTTGCTCGTATATAATGTTATTTCTGTCTATTGCATGCATGTGGTTTTCAATCTTGCAAACTCGTAGGCTCATACTAGTTAACTAGTTAACTAGTATGAAAGTTGTTGTGCATATGAGTGAACCGTAGTTCCCCGTTTGAGATTCGACACAAATGGTCATTAAATCAATTAATGTCATCGTTTGTGTTGAATCTTGAATTGTCCGTTTGGACAGTTTGGGATGAACAATTATTTTTTATACGTCATTGTTAGTATGTACAAGTTAGGAGTTATTTTAAAATTTGATAAAATTTCGGTAACTTGTATTTTGTGTTGTTCTCTGGGTGCATATTTGGTTGTGGTTGAATTTGATTTGACCACTCTCATTTTGTGTACTTAGAGACCAATGCGAAATGCTGCCGAAATTTCATCAAATTTTAAAATAAGTCCTAACCTGTATATATGAATGACGTATAAAAATAATTGTCATGCTGAATGGGTATAGGACCACCACCTTTGTATAAAAAGTGAGGTTGATCATAGCACCTTGTAAACAGTTGGTATGGATCGGAGTTGGATTTCTGCATCACGCCTAAGTCTGGAGTACGAGGGGGGAGTTGAATCATTTATAGAATTCGTAGCGAGGAATGCAGTGGGGGTGAATGGAAAGTATTTTTGCCCTTGTGTTAAATGCTTCAACCTGCGTCGGGTAGACTTGGAAGAGGTGCGAGAACATCTACTGTGTGACGGTTTTCTACGTAGTTATACGCGTTGGATATGGCATGGTGAAGATGTGGTGGTGCCAAGTAACAGCTCTCAGACTAAAAATCGAAGCCCGATGCATGACAACAATGTCGACATGGATGACCGACTCGAGGATATGATCCGTGATGTAGGGGTAGAAGGTTTTAAGAAAGCTCATGTATATACAACTCTGTGTCAGGACTCTGAGCAGCCGTTGTATCCAAACTGCGTCAATTTCACGAGGTTATCAGCTGTTTTGCGGTTGTTTAATTTGAAGGCCATAAACGGGTGGACGGATAAAAGTTTCACTGACTTACTGAAGTTGTTGAAAGAAATGCTCCCAGCTGGAAACACCTTGCCGAAAAGTAACTATGAGGCCAAAAAGGTGTTGTGTCCTATGGGTTTGGAGTATGAGAAAATACATGCATGCCCAAATGATTGTGTATTATTCCGGGGTGAATTAGAAATGCTGCATCGATGTCCTAGATGTGGGGTGTCACGGTATAAGAAGAAAGAGGCGGATTCTGATGAGGTATGCACTAAAGGGTCTCCTGCAAAGGTGTTGTGGTATCTACCTATAGTTCCAAGACTAAAGCGTCTGTTTGCCAATGCAGATGATGCAAAACTTATGAGATGGCATGCTGATGAGAGGGTTGTTGATGGACTACTTAGGCATCCGGCCGATGGGTCGCAATGGAAGAAAATGGATAGGATTTTTCCAGAGTTTGCCAATGAACCAAGAAATGTTAGGCTTGCACTAGCCACAGACGGCATGAACCCGTTTGGTAACCTGAGCACAACCCATAGTTCGTGGCCTGTTTTGTTGTTTGTTTACAACTTGCCGCCATGGTTGTGCATGAAGCGAAAATATGTGATGTTATCAATGATGATTTCTGGTCCACGACAACCAGGGAACGACATTGATGTATATTTAACTCCATTGGTTGAAGACCTCAAAAGGTTGTTATGATATTTTGCATTTTGAAGTCTCAGTTATCACTCGTAACTGCAGGGCTCACTGGACGCTTCTGGTGATCTGTCCGAAGGACTATCTTGCTTTGTACTTTGATAGTTTGCACAAAACAGCTCCACAAGACCTGAGAGATATAGTAGACCGGTAAGTTCATCCCTAAACAATAACCACAAATTCAATTACATCATTTTTAGAACTATACAATTCTAACTTATCTTGTGTTTTGTTTGACGCAGGGCGGTGGTTGGATACAATGTACTGATTGGAAACAAGCACAAAGGAAGAACAGTTGTATGGGTGTACCCAAAAGTAAGTCAATCGTATTCATTCAAATCTTCAGTACATGGTTTTTAAGTTCCGAATTCACTTATTCCATACTATATGTCCATTGTAGTCTTACAGGCAGAAGGGTACCTTTGAGTGTGGCTATTTCGTCATGCACACTATGCTGACCATTGTCCAACATCATTTAGTAGATGGATGGACAGAGGTAATTCTCATCACCGTGTCAATTTCTCCAATTTCATCAATTTCATGTAATAAATAAAGCTTTTGTTCTAATTGTTTTGTGCATTGTTTGCAGCACTTTAATGACCGGTCATATTTCCCAAAGGAACTTGTGGATGATGTTAGAAGGCAATGGGCCTCACACTTCCATGAACTTAGGCAAAGCTAGATATAGGATATTTATTCTTTTATATATGTATGTAGTAGGATTTAGGGTTTACTTTTATTAGATTACATTCAACTTAATTGTATATACTTTTATTTTTTAGGTTGTTATGAATTGATATAGAAAATAAATTGTTATATATATATATACATACGATTCTTTCGGCATATTGTTTCTGTGGCATACTGTATACTGTACTGGCTTGTCTGAATGCAGGGTTGGGCAACGATAAAACAGAGTGCATATTAAAAAAAAAAACCTCAGCATTTATTCACGGTTATGGCAACAACCGTGAATAAAGACAAGATTTTTCCACGGTTAAGGTAGTAACCGTGGATATAGATACATTTTTATCCACGGTTGTCCATCACAACCGTGAATATAAGTAGATTTTAACTGAAACTAAACCATACTTATATTCACGGTTGTGATGGGCAACCGTGGATATAGATACATTTTATCCACGGTTGTCCATCACAACCGTGAATATAAGTATGGTTTAGTTTCAGTTAAAATCTACTTATATTCACGGTTTTGATGGACAACCGTGGATAAAATGTATCTATATCCACGGTTATTCTCGATAACCGTGAATATAAATAGTAAGTTATGTTCACAGTTGTTCTTAACCGTGGTTAGATGTGATTTATTACCACGGTTGTTAACCGTGGTTAAAGACCATCATCTACTACCACGGCTTCAACAACCACGGTTCTTTAACCGTGAATAAAGGTCTTTTTTAACCGTGATTATATCCTTTTTTTCCACTAGTGTAAATTTTAACAATTCCAATAAAAACAATGTGTTGTACAGTGTACCGACAAAAGAAGGCTTGTTATGCACGGCTTCTCTTTACACTTTATACGTGGTTGAATGTCTCTATAAATTTGCATCATTATAAAATAAATTTATATTTTCACCAAAAACAAAAAAGAAACATATTTGTATTGCATGCTCAAAAGTTTAGCGGTAACTAATATGAAAAGTTGTTCAATAAATTTGTACCAAAATTCAACATCACTCATCCTTAAATTATTTTGATTTCAGTTCCACTTTGCTTTTTTTTATAGGGAAAAAACACAAAGGGGTCTAAGCCCATTTTACTTTTTATTTTTTAACCTGACATTTTATCGATAGAAAATAATCACAATGATCTTTGAATTGTATCGTATTTATTCTGTAGATTCCCTTCCAAGTCTTTGGCACTTACCTAATTTGTTTTACCTTCATATATATAAAAGCTAATCCACTTGTGCATGTGAAGTTATGCCCTGTAACGAGGTGACAAACCAAGTAAATATATTATTCAATTTTCAATAACAATTAAAAACAAACTAACTAATGATAATGATAATGAGTTTGTTTGTTTAAGTTTATTTTAAGATATAAGTATTTTTTTAATTTAAAAAGTACTTGTTTTAAATGTTGATGTGTTTGTTTAAAGCTTTAAAAATAAGCAGAAACTAAAAATAAGCTGATTTCTATTTATTTTAAGAAGCAACTCTGATTTGCTTATTAAAAAAATGATTATCAAAAAAGCGCTTTTTTAAAAAGCATTTAAAAATAAGTTTAAATAAATGGGCCCAATATTTACGAATTACAATGAGTTGAGATGCTCATAGGCTGCATGGGTTAGATTTTAATATTTATCCAATTAAGTTAGGTTGAGTCTTTTTATGATTGAATTAAAATTGATTTAATCTAATTAAAAATATATTATAATCATATTAAATATCATATATCAGACTTGTAATTTTAATTATTTGATTAATATTCGACTTAATTTTATATTTATTATTATTATTATTATATATTTTAGTTTCATATTATCTAACATAATGCTAATATTTATGTCATGAAAATAAATAAAAGAGAATCTAACCTAAAAAATCAAGTTGAAAACATCAATTTGTCTACTTAGATTTAGATTTGTGTTAAAAACTTAATGCTAATAATTGATTTTGGCTTAATCCATGTTTTGTTTGTGGTTACATTGGATGGTCGTAATTTTAATTTTTTTAAAATTTTATAATTATGATAGCAAATGTTTGCTAAGAGTTTTGTGAATTGAGGTTTTCTATATTTGTGATGTTCTATATTTATATTTTCATAAAATTTATAATAAATTATAATTAATCGTATATCTAATCATCTAATATGATACAAATAAACTTAGATCTCAAATTTTAAAAAATAATTTCACAAATCCAATTTAATCTAATCCATTTATTAAAATTTTTATACCAAAATCTAACAAAAATCCAATAATCTTTCGGCCCTACATGTTCCTTTATTCTTAAATGAAAGAACAACTAATCCACGTGGTGTTATCTTACTCTTATTTTATACAGAATACCGTCCTTAATTAGAAATACTCCGTTTAATTAATACACGCGAAGACTTTTCTAATGACAGCAACATGAATTAAAAAAACCGAAGTACCAACTTGTTACAAGAACCTCTAGGAACTGCCAAATACAAGGACATTTATAATTATTTTTCATTTACTTCATAAATATTTGAAAAGTATTTAAACTAATATTTATTTTTCATAAATCATAAATCACAAGATTTTTTTTATGTATACAGAAAAAACTCGTGCCATGCAACCACAAGTTTATTAGTGTCCCCCTAGTTGGGTTTGTATAAAATGCTATAAATATTGAAGCATGTGAGTGTGTTTTGGCAACAAATTGGGAACATCAGAAAGAAAAATGAATGGGGTTGGTCTGAGTTTATGGGGTGTGCTATGTGTGGTTGGAACACTACCCTTGTTCTCATATGCACAATTAGATCCATTATTTTACAATAGCACATGCTCTAATCTCACTAGTGCAAAATATACATACTAGGACAGGATTTGAGCACGGTCCTTGCGAAACCGTGGTTAAAAGCTAGGCGGTGGCATTTTTGAAATTTTAACGAAGTGTTTTGAACACGGTTCTATGGTAACCGTGTTCGTAGGGAGCTACCAACACGGTCATCCTTGCAACCGTGCTTATAGGCCACTGACATTAATTTTTAAAAAATTTTCATATTACATACAAACACGGTTAGTATGCGACCGTGCTAAAAGGCATTTCAAATTAATTTTAAAATTTTTTTGTGTTATATACGAAGACGGTTAGTCTCTAACCGTGCTTATAGGCCACTGAAATTAAAATTTTAAAATTTTGCGTATTACATACTAACACGGTTGGGCATCAACCGTGCTTAAAGGTATTTGAAAATTAATTTTTAAAATTTTTTTACGTTATATACGAAGACGGTTGTGCTTGAACCGTGCTTATAGGGGTACTTACTAACACGGGTTTGCTGGGTCCGTGCTTATAGGCTTGCATACTAACACGGTTTGCTAGATCCGTGCTTATAGGTTCCACCTTTTACTCTTTTCGAAGTGCGTTTTTTCATTTCACCTTCCCTCTCTCTGCAGTTTCGTGTTTCCCTCCTTCTTTTCACAAGCTTCCATCTTCTCATTTCTTTTCACGAGGCGTCCTTCCATCTTCTCTTCTTCTCATTTCTTTTCACGTTCACGCTTTCTTCCCCTTCATTCATCCTTCGTCTTCCTCCATTGGAGCTAAGAGAGTTCTCAAAGCTATCAAGCTACGAAGGTACTAAGAAATCTCTTCGTCTTCCTCCACGAGGTGTTCATTGGCTACCACGAAGCTTCTTCTCTCTTCCACGAAGGCCACTTCTATATACGTTTCTTCAGGTTCTTTTCGAAACCCATTCTCCTCCTATGGTTATCTTGGTTGGAAATTTCTTTAGTTGATGCAATGTCAGTGTGGTATTTAGAAAATGAGCATGTTAAGATTACAAATACTTGATTAGGGAAATTAATGTTGTTAGCTATAGATTAGTGTTGTTAGTTATAGATTAGGAATGCTTACGATTAATTGTTAAATTTATTTTGTATTTCTGTCTTTATTAATTTGGGTATCTAAATTTAATTAAAGTAAAAAAGATAATATTTTTAACTAAATAAATACATAAACATTAATTAGTATTATTCCTTAGATTAGTTAAAAAAATTAAATACATAAAAATTGATAAGTTGAATTAAATAAAAAGTTAGTTGTAAGAGTAAAATAATAAAAAACAAGAACATTGTAACAAAATGAAATAACCCCATAATTAATGTTGATTAGGAAATTTAAGATTTATTAGATAATGAATTAATCCCATAATTAATTTAGTTGTATAATTTTAAATACTTTTATTATAATAATAATAAGTAGTTTTGTTTATTATTCAAGACCCCAATATTACATTGGAAATCTAATTTGTACCCGACTAAATTAAAAAATTGGTAGTGGTAAACTAATTACTGTCTTTAGTTTTAAATTTTAATTTTGTTTTGTTAATTTTGTTTGGTAATTATGATTTGTTATTTGTTTATGATGTGATAAGTTTATTTAGTCCCCTTCATATGAGTTTGTGATTTATTAAATTGTATGAGCGAACCATAGTTTCCCGTTTGAGATTCGACACAAATGGTAATTAAATTAATTAATCTCATCATTTGTGTTGAATCTTGAATTGTCTGTTTAGACAGTTTGGGATGAACAATTTTTTTATGCATCATTGCTATGTACAAGTTAGGACTTATTTTAAAATTTGATAAAGTTTTGGTTAGTTAAGTTTTGTATTGTTCTCTGGGTGCATATTTGATTGTGGTTGAATTTGATTTCACCACTTTCATTTCGTGTACTTAGAGACCAATGCGAAATGCTGCCGAAATTTTATCAGATTTTAAAATGACTCTTAAGTTGTATGTGGTTATGAGGTATAGAAAAATGTTCATCCTGAATGGGTAGGACCACCACCTTTGTGAAGAAAGTAAGATTCATAGCACCGTTAAATTTTAGGCTTTTGTAAACAGTGAGTATGGATCGAAGTTGGATAGCTGCATCACGTATAAGTCCAGAATATGAGGGTGGAGTTGAAACATTCATAGAGTACGTGATACGAAATGCTGAAGAGGTGAATGGAATGTATTTTTGCCCTTGTGTTAAATGCTTAAACATGCGTAGACTAGAATTGACAGAGGTGCGAGAACATCTGTTGTGTGATGGATTTCTTCAGAGTTATACGCGATGGATATGGCATGGTGAACATGTTGAGGTGCCAAATACTAGTTTTCAAACAAAAGACCAAAGCTTTGCTCATGAGGTTGATGATGACATGGATGACCGACTTGAGGATATGATCCGTGATGTAGGGGTAGAAAGTTTTAAAAGAGCTCACGCATATGCGAGTCTATGTGAGGATTCTGAAAAGCCGCTGTATCCGAATTGCTCTAATTTCACGAGGTTGTCAGCAGTTTTACGATTATTTAATTTGAAAGCGATAAATGGGTGGACAGATAAAAGCTTCACTGACTTGCTTAAGTTGTTGAAAGAAATGCTCCCAGTTGGTAACACTTTGCCAAATCGTAACTATGAGGCTAAAAAGGTGTTGTGTCTTATGGGATTGGAGTATACGAAGATACATGCATGCCCAAATGATTGTGTATTATACCGTGGTGAGTACGAAATGCTGCATCGATGTCCTAGGTGTGGGGTGTCACGATATAAGAAGAAAGAGGTTAATTCTGATGATTTCTGCAAAAAGGGGTCTCCTGCGAAGGTGTTGTGGTATCTCCCTATAGTTCCACGACTAAAGCGTCTATTTGCCAATGCAGATGATGCGAAGCTTATGAGATGGCACGTTGATGAAAGGGTTGTTGACGGATTAGTTAGGCATCCGGCAGATGGATTACAGTGGAAGAAAATGGATACGATGTTTCCAGATTTTGCCTGTGACCCAAGAAATGTTAGGCTTGCACTAGCCACAGATGGCATGAACCCGTATGGGAACCAAAGCACAAACCACAGTTCTTGGCCTGTTTTGTTGTTTGTTTACAACTTGCCGCCGTGGTTGTGCATGAAGCGGAAGTACGTTATGTTATCAATGATGATTTCTGGTCCACGACAACCAGGGAACGACATTGATGTATACTTATCTCCGTTAGTTGAAGACCTGAAAATGTTATGGGTAGAGGGGGTTGATGTGTTTGACGGGCTAACAGGACAATCATTCAATTTGAGGGCCATGTTATTCTGTACGATCAATGATTTTCCAGCGTATGGTAACCTCTCGGGCTATAGCATCAAAGGACATAAAGCGTGTCCTGTATGTGAGGAGGGAACTAGTTCTGATCGACTACATCATGGAAGGAAAAATGTTTATCTTCGACATCGTAGGTTTCTCACACCTAATCATCCACTTCGTAGGTTGAAGAAGTCGTTCAATGGTGCACAAGAGTTTGAAATGCCTCCCCCACCATTGTCTGGTCGTCAAGTATATGAAAAGGTGAAAGAAGTTAATGTGGTTCTTGGTAAGTCTGAGAAGCAGTCTGTCTCAAAAAACACGTGGAAGAAGAGGTCAATATTTTTTGATCTGCCATATTGGAAAGAGCTTGATGTGAGGCACTGTATTGATGTGATGCATGTGGAGAAAAATGTGTGCGATAGTTTGGTTGGAACCCTGTTAAACATACCTGGAAAAATAAAGGATGGCCTAAATTCGCGTCTAGACTTGGAGTTGTTGGGTATACGTGAGGAGTTGCACCCACAAGTAAAGGGCAAACGAACATACTTGCCGCCAGCATGTCATACCTTGTCTAGAAAAGAGAAACAAAGTTTGTGTGAATCGTTGTGTGGTGTCAAAGTTCCATCTGGGTATGGTTCCAACATCAACATTTGTGTTTCCTTGAAGGATCTAAAGTTAGTTGGTTTGAAGTCACATGATTGTCATATGCTGATGCAACAATTTCTACCCATTGCCATTCGTGGCATTCTCCCTCAAAATGTCAGACATGTGCTAACAAGGGTGTGTTTATTTTTCAATGCCATATGTGCCAAAGTAATCGCCCATGATGAGTTGGAAGCGTTGGAACAGGAAGGGTTTCTTATACTATCCCAGTTGGAAATGTATTTCCCTCCTTCATTCTTTGACATAATGGTACACTTAATCATCCATTTAGTGAGGGAGGTCCGTTTGTGTGGGCCAGTGTTCTTGAGGTGGATGTATCCTGTTGAGCGATACATGAAAATTTTGAAAGGTTATATGAAGAACCAACGTCGTCCCGAAGCATCGATAGTAGAAAGGTACATTGCAGAGGAAGCAATTGAGTTCTGCACAGATTATATGTCACAGGCTGAAAGCATTGGTATTCCGAAGACTCGTCACGAAGGACGGTTGGATGGGAAAGGTACTATTGGGAAAAAAATTAAAAGCATGTCACGTGATGAAGTACTCCAAGCACACTTTTATATTTTGAACAACACAGACGCTGTGCTCCCGTATTTAGCTGCACATAAAGGTATAGTCAAAAGAAACAACCCTAGAATGGCTGAAAAGTGGGTGTTGAACGAACACAACAAAACGTTCATGCAGTGGTTCAAAATGACCCTTCTTAAAGATACATCTGCTTCTGAGACGTTGCATCGACTGGCCCTAGGACCTAACTTTGATGTAATCACTTATTGTGGATATGACATAAATAATTATTCTTTCTATACAAGGATTCAAGATGACAAGAGTACGGTGCAGAACTCTGGAGTTATGGTTGTGGCCGAATCAATGCATTTTTCCACTTCAAAGGACAAAAACCCTGTCATGGCTGAGATATGTTATTTTGGTGTCATTGAAGATATATGGGAAGTTAATTACGGTCGTTTCACAGTGCCTGTTTTTAAATGTAAATGGGTTGATAGCAAAAGTGGTGTCAAAATAGATGATTTTGGTTTTACGTTAGTGGACTTAAACAAGGTTGGTCATAAGGAGGAGCCTTTCATTATGGCAGCTCAAGTAAAACAAGTTTTCTACGTTGTTGACCCATCCGATAAACGGTGGTCAGTTGTTCTTCAAGGTAGACACAACATTGAGGATCCATGTCTTGATGTCCTAGACATACCTTGTCTAACAACACGTACACCAACAGATGTTGTGGAAGATCTCATAGATGATATAGTTGCGACTCGAAATGACCACCAGGAGGGTCTATGGGAAATATAGGGTATGGTTATATATCATTCATCATGTTTATGTATCATTCGTCATGTTTATAAACTGATTATTATTTTTTTGAACAGATACCTATGGCTGATCAGGATTCACATGTGAGATCTGACTCCCAGAGCACAGATTCCTCTTCTAGGAGGAGAGGTGTTACTCGGATGTCCAGTGTTGCACTTAGGCGCCGTCAGGGTCAGAGGACCCATGTTGACATTGATATTTGCACCGGGAGGACTTCAGGACCCAACGCCGCCAAGTTTCAGAGTTACTTAGGTGTCTTGGCACGGACGAAGGTGTCCATCATTATCCCTGATTGGGATAGTGTTGAGGAGGTCGTGAAGAATGCAATTTGGGCTGATGTTGTTGTAAGTATAATTATCTGTACATTTATTTACACGTATCGTATTTTTTTTATGCATAATAATCTCATCCTTGATTATTGTGCACTTGTAGGATGCTTGGGATATTCCTGCAGTTGATACACTACGCAGGAAGATCATGTCTGAGATCGCTGACCGATGGAGGACATTCAAGAGCAACCTGACCTCCACGTATATTTTAATTTTAAAATATCAATGTTTAAACTCATCATTTTTTAAGTTATCAATTAGTTAATTCAAATATTGTGTAATTATAGGTATGTCTACGGGAAGAAGCAGGGTGAGTTTCCTGGAGATAGATACACATCCATAGATCGGCAGACTTGGGATGCGTTTGTGGCATCCAGGCACATGGATGAGTTTATGGTATGTATGTTTTACTGATTATGTTTTCTAGTTATCGAAGAATGTATAACGTATAAATGGCTTTGAATTGTTTTTGATGCAGGCAAGACGCATGAAAGCACAGGAAATTAAGGGGAAAAATGACTGCCCTCACACGTTGTCACGTGGGGGTTACCGGTTATTGGAGGATCGGATAGTGCAGGAGAAAGCTATGCAGCGTCAAGGTAGCCACCCTGACGCTACTATTGTGGATCCCCCCTCTCCACCCACACGACATGAAAAATGGAAGCGTGCCAGGACGAAGAAGAGTGGTCAGTACACTTCATCACATGTTGAGGAGGTTGTCTCAAGGATTGTAAGTATAAAGCTTATCACTACTTTTTATGAAACGTTAAATGTCCATCAAACCCTAACACTGATCACTGATTTTTGGTGACGATGACGACGTAAATCTTGGAGATGGCCGTCAGTGTGACCTATTTGTGGATGGAGTGGAAGAGCCAGTTGCCATTGGTTCAGTGTATAACCAAGGCCCTTTGGTTCACCATCAGAAATTGCCCGATGGTGTGTCAAGGATTTCGGTTGTACAGGTCCTTGAGGCAGATGCAGTTATTCCCATTCCAACATCTGAGGTACATCTGGTCGGCCAGGCTGTAGGACACTTCCTTATGTGGCCAACCAGACTTGTGTCACATTCTGGTCCCCAGGTATGCTCTTTACCCAAGCATCAACTATATATTAAGTTATGGTTTCAATAATCATAAGTTGCTTCTAATTTTTTAACTATTTTAACAGGGTGTTGCCCCATCAAAGAAGCCAGAGCCCCCCTTGATCCGATAGAACGACTATGGGACATATCGGCTGGGCTTCGCAATTGCACTATCCCGGTCCCATGGGAGGAATCCGTTTTTGGTTTCCCTAGTGCTATCCCAGTGTACATTGCACGACCTGACTTGTGTGAGGTCCTAGTGGGGAACACGATGTTGAATATTTCAGTGATTCAGTGTTGGGAGCTGTAAGTATAATGTTTTTTATTCAATGATAGTGTCAATTAAATTTATATTTTTATAACACTAAACGTCTACAAATTTGATTAGGTTTTTACATAGACTTTGCATAGAGAGAGGTGTCGATAACACTTATGGTTTCCTGGAGCCCTCTCTAATACAACTTCGTGGGAACAGCAAGGAGGAGATTCAGGCATACATCCAGAATTGGATGCATGCCTCGAACAAGACTGTGTACCTTGCACCACTTCATAGAGAGTAAGAGTCTAATAAATATTTAGTTATTTTTGTCAATTTAATAATAGATTGTGTTGTTAATATTCAATGGTACATTGCAGCGTTCACTGGCAACTGTTGGTCATTTGCCCGAAGGACGGCATTGCTGCATGCTTCTGTTCGTTGTATGGGAGTCCTGGTGCGGACTACATGAAAATACTCGACGGGTAAGTTGATTTTTAAAAAATAAAACAACTTTACATATTTGATTAAGTCATTCTATTAACTAAACTGATGTTTTATTCTTTTACAGGGCTTTAATTGGGTACCATCTACTACGCGGCAAAGTGAGCAAGAAAAGACTAGAGTGGGTCTTCCCAAAAGTAAGCACTTCAATAATTAATAAGCATTACGTTTAAAGTTACCTCAATTAGTAACAAAAACAATAACTAATTATGAAATCAATGTATGGTACCTTGTAGTCTTATCGGCAGGATGGCAGCTTTGAGTGTGGGTATTTTGTGATGAAGACGATGCTCACCATTGTCCAATCTGGTATAGTAGACGGATGGACAACTGTAAGTTTTTGCTGCCTACTTTAATTTATTGAGTTTTGACATATTACTATTACGATTTGTTGCTCACTTATTAATGATTATGTCTTCTTTACAGCACTTTCGAGACTCTTCCTCAATGTTCCCTGAAGGATACATTGACGAAATCAGGAACCAATGGGCCTCCAGCCTTCTTCAACTCAAGGAAGGAGCCCAATAGACTTCTGTCATTAATTATATTATTACTGTGTAGTTATATACCTATTAGTGTAGCTTACTTATTGTGCATTTTATATACCATATTTGATGTTTAGACAGTTTGATTGAATTTCTTTAAACGTTCATTATTATTTATCATTGGACTGTCTGGGACTGTTTACAGGTTTCTGGGAAAGAATAAAAATCAAATAAAAATTTTTTAAAAAAAAATTAAGGTTTTAAGCACGGTTATGGTGTTAACCGTGCTTAAAAGTCACCTTTTTTAGCACGGTTATGGTTTAACCGTTCTTAAAAGTCAGGAGAAACAAGCACGGTTCAATAGGAACCGTGCTTAAAAGTTCCACTTACGAGCACGGTTCTGTAGTAACCGTGCTTAAAAGTCCACATACGAGCACGGTTCTGGAGTAACCGTGCTTAAAAGTGCCCACCTACGAGCACGGTTCTGGAGTAACCGTGCTTAAAAGTACCCACCTACGAGCACGGTTAATTTTAACCGTGCTTAAAAGCCACTTACGAGCACGGTTGAGAACCGGCACGGTGGGAACAAGGACGGTTCTGGAATGACACTGGGGTTGTGATGAATCCATGGTTGTGACAGGGGTGTGATGAATCCATGGTTGTGACAGGG
This sequence comes from Clitoria ternatea, assembly GCA_037962975.1. Classification (NCBI taxonomy): domain Eukaryota; kingdom Viridiplantae; phylum Streptophyta; class Magnoliopsida; order Fabales; family Fabaceae; genus Clitoria; species Clitoria ternatea. The sequence continues at coordinate 268,243,836 of CM075671.1, forward strand.
GTGTGATGCATCAATTTTGTTGAATGACACTGCTACAATAGTGAGTGAGCAAAGTGCAGGGCCAAATAACAACTCCATAAGAGGTTTGGATGTTGTGAATCAGATAAAGACAGCAGTGGAAAATGCATGTCCTGGCATAGTTTTTTGTGCTGATATTCTTGCCCTTGCTGCTGAGATATCCTCTGATCTGGTATAAACGCATATTTCAAATCCCTTCATTTAATTTTTTTTTATAATGTAGAATTAATTGATAGCTTTCATCCATTAAAAAAATTAATTCCATTACTCTACCGATTTTAAAAACTAATATCTAAGCTCTTTAGCCTTTATAATCAAAATATGGAAACCAAATTAATGCTGCAAAAAAGGTTTGTTTGTGTCTACATGTAAATGTAATTTGACAATTAGTTTCTTTATCTCATTAACATTTACCTTGTTCGATGTATTTAAATTGCAATCCTTAATCCTTGTTTCTCAAATAAACCTAATAGTTCTACTAGGACTTCTGACAATTTGTATATATTTTATTCAAGCTTAAATCAAGTCTGACTAGTATAAAACAATAAATGATATTATAATACATATTAATAAGTAATAAGTTTAAATAGTAGATATAAGATTTCTTTAAATAAGATTTTGAATTTAAATTTTTTGTATTGATAAAACTTTTATTAGGAGAGTTAATTCCATTATGATATTTTAAATATTTCTGATATAAACAAAATCATTTTTGGTGAAGATTTTTATGCTTAACAAAATTGATATTATGCTTCCTATGAATATTTCACATATCTACTACTAGTAGTAATACTCATAATAAATTTTAAAATTATTGATTACTAACAATATGCATTGCAATTGTTATTGAAAAAAGAAAAACAAAAAATAAATTTCAATTTAGTGGTATAAAGTTATTAGTGCCATCATTTTAAAATTATTGATTACTAAAATGCCATCATATAAATCTTTATTAATGAATATTTTTTAAAATACAGTTAATAAAGTGTAACATATAAATACTTTTAGAGCAAATTGACAGTATTCCGAAAAAAATACCATATTATTTTTACTACTTCACTTTACTTCCGCAGCACGTAAAGAATCAAATGGATGCCTTAAAGTTTAAAAAAATAGAAGAGTTGGCTTTATGTATACAATTTTCTAGTACATGTTTAGAGTTTGTCAATTTTGAATATTGATTTTCTAAAATTAGATTTTCAGAAGTTACATTGATTAGTGAAACTATATTGCAGGCTAATGGTCCTAAATGGCAAGTTCCTTTAGGAAGAAGGGATAGTTTAACTGCAAACCAATCGCTTGCTAACCAAAACCTTCCAGCCCCCACCTTCAACCTAACTCAACTCAAATCAGCTTTTCTTCTTCAAGGCCTCGACACCACTGATCTAGTTGCACTCTCAGGTATGAAATATTCACATTTCTACAAATCTACATATCCCTAATAAAAGAAGTGTATCAGTTAACATGATACAATTGAAATTTATTATATGTAGATAAGTTAGTAGGGGATTATTGTTCTAACAGAGTTATATGTTTCATTTTTAGGTGCTCATACAATTGGCAGAGCTAAGTGTAGCTCATTTATTGGGAGATTATACAATTTCAACAGCACTGGCAATCCTGATCCTACTCTCAACACAACCCTTTTGCAATCACTACAATCTATATGCCCCAATGATGGTGGACCAGGGACTAATCTTACCAATTTGGACCTAACCACTCCTGATACATTTGATTCCAAGTACTACTCCAATCTCCTCCTCCAAAATGGCTTGCTCCAGAGTGACCAAGAGTTGTTTTCCACAAGTGGTGCTGATACCATTGCTATTGTCAACAGCTTCAATAGTAACCAAACTCTTTTCTTTGAAAACTTTGTTGCCTCAATGATAAAAATGGGCAACATTTCTGTGCTAACAGGATCTCAAGGCGAAATTCGAACACAATGTAATTTTGTGAATGGGAATTCCTCTAGTTTGGCTACTTCAACTTCCAAAGAATCATCAAAAGAAGATGGCATGGTTAGCTCAATCTAATTAATTATAAAAAAAAAAGTGAGCAGGGTATGCGTATGTTGCACAATGCAGAGATTAAGGTAACTAATAAAAGAATTTTGTATGTGCATATGGTGGAGCATTATTATAACCTTTTGTACTTTGAATTCTATGAACAATTCTGAGTGATCAATTGATGTTTTTGATTTGTTTGTTGTTGACAAACTATACTGTAAAATGCTTGTTAATTTGGTATTCCGTTTCAGCCTCTGTTGCCTGATTAAAGAAGGGGCTTTTCAACTTCAATACAAACATACTATTAAAAGAAATACGTGAACAAACGAATAGTTAATTATTTTTACAATAGTAAACTAGGTGCGAAAAACTTGGGAAAATCATGGATTATACGTATAATAGTGATAGTAACAAATGTTGCAATGACAGTGACAATAATGAAGCCAATTAAGTAATTGGTGATGAAGGATGAGAATAGAAGGCGCATAAACATATAAACATTTCAAGAGAGTTTCAAGGAATGAATAATTTATTCTTACAAGTTCAAAGATTGAAAAGAAAATTTTAATTTTTAAAATTAACTCTTCATTTTATTCAAATACAATTTGTTTTAAATTTTTTATCTTCAAATTAAATAGTTAAATATATTTTTGATTCCCCAATTTTAACATTCGGCCCTCTAATTTTAATTGTACATATTTAATTTTATAATTTATTATTCGTTCAAATTAAGTTTCTTACCCTCACACTTTCATTTAATAATTTTTTAAAAAATATTTTCAAAATCTTAAATTTTTATTACATATTACCCTTTAAATATATTTAAAATTTATTTGTCTAAAAAAGTGAAATTTATAAAATTTAATTTTATCATAATAATAAATTTTAGTTGTATCTAAAGATAAGAGAAAAAATATATTTTATATGTTTTAAAAATTAAATAATTATTAATAATAAAATAAAATTATGTATTAAAACATCCTAACAATTAAATTATAGATAAAACTAGACATAAATTTTTCGCGAATAAATAAACCGTCCACGATGACCAAAACGCGAAGCACAAGTCATAAATCACGCGATGGAGGACTCAGAATCTCATCCCAAGAGCCCACAAACCATAAAAACTCAAACAGCAATTACTCGCTCAAGCGAGATAGCACTCGCTTGAGCGACAACACGACAGTAACCAAACAACACCACTCTCGCTTGAGCGAACCCATCTCGCTCAAGCGAGAAACAACTAGTAGCATCACACTACTAAAAAAACCCTGAACAGCTACCACAAATTAGCGACCACAAACTCCCGTCGCTAAATAGCGACCGCCTTAGCGACCACCCCACCAAAAAGGGACCCCAAAATTTGTTAGCGACTGGAATAGCGACCGGAATATTACGCGGTCGCTAATCCTTGTCAAAACCGTCGCTATAATGGTCGCTATATTTTAGCTCCACCATTTTTTGTTTCCCGCCTGGGTTTTCAGTTGGCGGCAAACAGTTGCGACGGTGAACTACCGTCGCTAATGTTCCCTCCAAATCCAGCGACGGTCTTAACGCGTCGCTATGGTTTGTACTTGTGACGGAAGTCTTAGACATCGCTATTCTAGAAATAATCCGTGACGGAGCTGTGCTACCGTCGCTAAGAAACTAGCGAGTTGTGACGGAAGCCCTTTGCCGTCGCTAATATTTTCACCTTCATATATTTTTGTTGTGGAAGTTAGTGACGGTTTGGAGGTGTCGTCGCTATTTTTGTAGAGGTTAGTGACGGCTATGCTCTACCGTCGCTATGTTTTTCGTCTACAGGTTAGTGACGGTGGGGTGACATCGTCGCTAATATTCAGGAGATTAGTAACGGATGTGTTCGGTCGTCGCTAATATTTAGTAGTTTAGTAACGGATGTGGTCACCCGTCACTATTAATTTCGCTTCCCTCCACTTTTTCCTTTTAATAATTGAATCTAGCGACGGTGGGTTGTATCCATCGCTAAGGTCAGGAGAATAGGGACGGAGGTGTTCTACCGTCGCTAACTGGGGAATTTTAGCGATGGTTGTAGCGACGGGTTTGATCCGTCGCTAAGGTTTTAATGTAACTCGACAGCAACCCCTTTCCCTCTCAGTCGCCCTAACTTTCCCTCTCAGTCACCTCTCCTCCCTGCCTCCCTTCGTCCGGCGTCCCCCTCCTCTCTCCCTCCGTACACCTCCCTTCCTCCCCCCGACTTACTCTCTCATCTCCGTCCTTGTCCCTCCGTTCCTCCGTCCCTCTCCCTCAATTCCTCCCCTCGAAGTTCCTCCCTCAGTTACTCTCTCATCAATTTCCCAACTCTCTCTGTTCGTCGTTCAGGCTTGGCGCAATCGTCGTCTCCGCTCATCGTCATCACCTCTGGTCCTCCTCCTCGTCTCTGCTCCTCGTTGTGTATGTTTGCTTTCTCATTTACACTTTGTTCTCGCTTCTTGTCGTTTTCTGAAGTATTGGTAACACCCATTTTCTGAAACAAAATTTGAGTTCGCTTCGAGATATCATTCTATGGCTGAATTGAGATTCGGACGGGAATGAGAGTTTTGAAAATTTTTTATGCAATAATCTTGAAGAAAATGTTTAATGTTAATTTAATTCATAAAATTGGCATAGCAGGTTTGGTCAATTTGGTCCCTGTTAAATAAATTTTAATTGTGTGTTTCAAAAGATAGAGAGGTAGAAAGTTTTGAACTGTACTGGTTTGTTGTTTTGAATGGAAAGAAAAATAGAGAAAAAAGAAGTTTAACTTTTGTTCCTAAAAGCTAAACAAAGTAGTTCAAGCTAGCAAGTAGTTCTTCTAGTTTTACTGTTTGAGTTTAAGCTTTGCTAAGAATGTAGATTTTTCATTCACGACATTCAAATATTGTTCAATATTTATCAATGAAAATTCTTTTATTGCTTCATATCTTGTTAGCTAAAACTGCAGTCCTTTATTGCTTCATGATTTTTTCAAACGAGCCTTTCCCTCTCCCTGTGTGAATATTGACTCTGTAGCAACTTTTTTCTATAGTTTGCCTCATACACCACCATTGTTGTTGTCGTCTTTTTTTTTTGGAGAGGCCACATCTTCCTTTTCTGCTTCCTTCTTTCTCAGATAACAAGTAGGTCCACCCCCTCTTTGTTATAGTTTTTTTTAATTTTACAGTCTTAGTACTGATTACATTCTGAAACATTCTGAAACATTCTGATGTGTTACTGAAACATTCATATGATAATTGATGTGTTAGTACTGACTACATTCTGATTGTGCCATTATAATTTTGATTTATATCATAATTGATGTGTTAGTACTGTAATTATAATTTTGATTCCCCCAAATCCTTTTTTGTTTGTTTGGACTTTAATTTTTCTTATTTTATTAAGCTTAAAAAAATCTCATTTTTTCCTTCTTATATGTTTGATAGGTGCCTAGGTGATCCTGAGTCTAGCAAACATATGTAAGTGCATTAATATACAACTGAATCCAAACTCAAAAAATACCTATAAATATAACCTATAACATATAAAGTTTTTACTTTTCAAATAAGTCAAAAGCTAGTCGTGATAATTACTCTCGTCTCAAAAAGCTAGTCCATATTTTTCTATAAACATCTTTGGCATCCACTGTGAAATAAGTTAATTTTGTTGTATCATTATCCAGTTAATTGTAATGTAGTTTTAGCGAAATTACAAATTAGGTTGCATATATATCATTTTACAAAGAACCATTTTTTTAAATTATTAGAAGGAAATACTAAGGCCCCCTTTTTTTCACATCTAAGAAGAGGAAAGCAAAGAAGGGAATTTTCAGGCTACCAAGAGTTTATTTCAATTTATTTATCATCCCAAATCATTTAACATTCTGTTTCATGTAATCAAATCTTCATGTGAGTGATGTGTCCTTTAAATTCTGTTTCAATTTACCCTCCCACTTAGAGTGCAATACTTGGATGGAAATTAAGATTCATGCATTTTGCCTATGATGTGTTCTTTCAATTGTTAATTTTTAGTGTAACTATTTTGGTTTTGTGATTTGAGTGAGATGTATATCTGCTTGTGGGATATAGTGGAAGTGAATAGGTTGAGGCTTGAGTTTTTAGAGTTACTGTTTTGGTTTTGTGATTTAAGTGAGATATAAAATCTGATTGTGGGCATTTGAGTTTCCCTTTTCACTTTTAACTTATCAAACAAAACTTATATAAGTGTTAGGCATTTGTAGGCATTTGAGTTACATGTCGATTCAAACCCTAAACCATAATTAGACCTGTTTTGAACTCAAACCCATTTCTTGTTAAATTCACTCACCATGGCCACTTGAAATTAAGTAGTAGTGCTTAATTAAGAACCAGAAAATTGATCAACAAGATGAAAGGGAAAATGAAAATTTTGCCTCTGTTTATATTAACATAAAATTATCCCATAAAAATGAACATTTAGATAGGTATTTCATTGGTTAATGTAAGGCTGCATAAGTTATAACACAATGATTGTTACCACTAAACAACATCTATCCACCTTCAACTATTGAATTGAATAATTATACGCTAGATCATACACCAACTCAAGTCTTAAAATTAAATTGAAAGAGCAAAGTTGTTTATTAAGAAAAACAAAATTTAATATTAGTTAGATATGTTTGACAATCAACAACAATAGTCTTATAGATTATAAGGTGCATTTTTATTGAAGCACGTGACAAAAATAGTATGACAGATCTTTAAAGAAAGGAATCTGCTGCAATTTACAATATAGAGAACTATAGTGATATACTCCTTACAAGGACCTTTCTTATTGGGCTTTTAACATATATTTAATCCCGATTTGGGCTATGCCACTAACATGGGGACATGACATTGAGGTGCCTGAGACAACGTTAAAGAGAACACTTCTTTTGTCATTGTTAAGCATGCTTGGGCTAGTTGTGGGAGGCCAAGCAGCGAAATGTGATTACACCAGGTGCTGCTACATCAGGCTTAATCACATCTGGTCCCACTGCACTTGGTCCTCTTGAAGAAAATGCTGCTACAATTGGTGCAGGGTCTGCATATGATGTCCCCAGTAATACTTTATAAGCAGCAATTCTTGAGGTATACCTCATTCCACTAGCTGAACCTTTGCCCAAGTCAAGAAAGCTGACATTACTCACCATGTTACCAGCTGCAGGTGAGGCTGTGTGTGTTCCATGTCCATTGGAATCTTTAGCGGAACGGTAATCCATTGTTTCATTGATTCTTCCAGCAAACTTCTCATAGCCTTTGAGAAAGACTCGAGCACCAATAAGCTTCTTGTTACAATTTGAGGCAGAGAACTTGGTACCTTGTCCACAAGCACCTTTCCAGCGAGAGGGTACTCTGGACAATCCAGAGTCTTGGAAACTGATATGTTCAGGCCATATTCCTGTATCAAGAACTCCTATGATCACATCTGAGGCCAAGTTTGGAGCAGTCCAAAGTCCTTTTCCATTCTGCAGGCCAAGTTTGGAGCACTCCAAATACAGTAGCTCTCATCTTACCCAATCAGTCTTCCCTCATACTCTCCTACTCTTCAGATTTGTCTCCCTCCCCTGAACCACGTCCCAGTCTGAGTTTATAAAAGAAAAGAATTGAGCACTCCTCCTAAAGTCTAGGTTCTAAATAACAGAAAAATAATCTTTGATATAGCCAGTCTTCAACCTCCGGAATCCATTAAAGGCCCCCTATCTGAATCCATTAGAGTGTTGTTACTTTTCTTACTTGAACTTGGCCTTTAACATTGAATGGGATAGACCTTATATAAAATTGAGTAATTAGTAATCAATTTTCCAATTGAGCGCTTTATCCAATGCCACCTTAGCTGCAATTTGCTTTGACTGTCTCTATTTGTTTAGTTTCCTTGCAATATACTTAATCTATAATTTGCTTTACGTGTCTCTCTTTGTTTAGTTTCCTTGCTACTCTTAACTATCCAACCAGTTATTGGTTTGTCATGCAGACTAGCACACGTTACGCGTGGTCTGTGATCGTTTGTCGACAGCTTCATATTCTTCGCTCACTTTTTTCCTCGAGGTAATCCCCTAACACTGACTTGCTCATTATGTGTATGCATGTGGATTGTTGTTTGTTAGTGGAGAGCAGGGCTTATTAGGCATTGGTTTTGTGTGCTGATAAGACACCATTTTATATGCATGTGTAATGTTGTTTGTTAGTGGAGAGCAGAGCTCATTAGGTATTGGTTTTATGTGCTGATAACATGATTTGAAGATGCATGTGTAATGTTTGTTTGTTAGTGGAGAGCAGAGCTCATTAGGCATTGGTTTTGTGTGCTGATAACATAATTCTTTATACATGTGTAATGTTGTTTGTTAGTGGAGAGCAGAGCTCATTAGGCACTATATTTATGTAGTGATAACATGATTTGGTCTTCATAACTCTGAATATCATATACAATGTGTATGGTATGTTTATTTATCTATACTGGGAAGTTTTCTGTATGTAACAGGTCATTCGTAAATTTGAGAAATGTCTAGTTTACAGGGGAGACTCTGCCAAAATTTTTACAGGCTCCCTTTCTTAAGGAACTTAAAAAATAACACTCATGATTTAATAATGTAGGGTTTAGTCGTGTGTGTACCCATTAGATTCCTGTTCAAGTTTCAAAACAACCGGTTGATGTACCGTGTTGTGTTGGATCTTGAATTGTCCCGGTTGGACAGTTTGGTATGAATTTGTAACCAGTAGGGCGTAACCCATCAATGTTGTATGTGGTCTATCTTGAGACGTTGAATGTTCATTTGAAATTTCGGTTATGGTGTTTCGTATTGTCCCCGGGGTGCATGTCTGCGTGCGATATTTCATACCGTACGTATCTCTGTGTACTCGGGGACCAATGCGAAATGCTGCCGAAATTTCAAATGAACATCAACAACACAAGATAGACGACATACAAGATCGATGGGTTACGGATGGTTGTATATTCATACCGAATGGGATAGGGCCCCACCAATTTGCAACATCAATGAGATCGAGTGATTCACAACCGATAGTCAAATAAAATTACAATAATTTAAAGTAACAGAAATCGTGCTTGTTAGATATTATAAATGGAGGTACCGGCAAATCGGCGATGGATGTACAACCGACTAGATCGCAATCGGCGAGTGACTGAGGAGTTTATGATGGGGCTATTGGAGTTCATTCCGTTCGCTACGGCAAACACGCCTGGATTTGAAGTGACTCAGAAGATCCGTTGTCCGTGCTCAAGGTGCAAATGCATGAGTTTTGAATACGCGGATGATGTCATGTGCCACCTAACTGAGAAAGGGTTCATGGAAACATACCACTGCTGGTACAACCATGGTGAGCAGTTACCGCATAGACCATCAGACGTAACCGTGCAACAGTCTTACTACGAGGTTGGAGGAAACAGGGATACGTACAACAACATAGAACAAATGGTGATGGATCATGTTGGACCCTCCACCGGGCGTATGCTGGAACATAATGACCAAGCAGGTAATGGGGACTCTGACAATGTAGAGGAGGATCCTAATCCGGAGGTGAAGAGATTTTATGATTTGTTGGCGGAGGCTCAGACTCCATTGTGGGACGGGTGCAACAGTCACACTGAGTTATCCGCCTCCCTAGCTGCTTTAAGCCTAAAGGCAGATTATAATCTTTCAAGAGGTTGTTTTGATAGGATGGTCAATCTGATGGGTTCCACCATGCCTAGTAATCACAGAATGCCAGCAAACCTGTACCGTGCTAAGAAACAAGTGGCAAACTTGGGGTTGGGTTGTGTGAAGATAGAGTGTTGTGTTGGTGGATGTATGCTGTTCAGAAATGAGTTTGCAGACAAGAGTGTCACAAAATGTCTGCATTGTAATGAGGAACGCTACAAGACCGTTAAAAGGAGAGGGAAGGTAACCCGGACGGCCAGGAAGAAAATGTGGTACTTCCCTATAACACCGCGTCTTCAACGCCTGTACGCCTCATTGTCCACGGCAAAGCACATGCCTTGGCATGCTCTAAACCGAACACAAGAGGGGTTTCTTTGCCATCCTTCCGACGGGAAAGCATGGAAGTGTTTGGATGAGCTATATCCAAACTTTTCTGGCGAGCCACGCAATGTAAGACTTGGCTTATGTACTGATGGGTTTAACCCGTTCGGTCAATACGGAAGAGCTTACTCTTGTTGGCCAGTCATCCTGACCCCATACAATCTGCCTCCTGATATGTGTATGAAGAGGGAGGTCATGTTTCTATCTATACTGGTTCCAGGACCCAAAAATCCAAAGGCGAACATAGACGTGTTTTTGCAACCGTTGGTTGAAGAGTTATCACAATTATGGGATGTCGGGGTAATGACATACGATGCGTCTTTGAAGAACAACTTTATGATGCGTGCTGTTTTGATGTGGACTATTAACGACTTCCCGGCGTATGGTATGCTTTCTGGATGGTCCACGTCTGGGAAGCTTGCTTGCCCTATATGCATGGAACATACCGGGGGGGAATCACTCCCTGTTAGTGGCAAGACAAGTTTCTTTGACTGTCATAGAAAGTTTCTACCGTTGGATCACCCGTTTAGGAGGAACAAAACCGCTTTTAAGAAGAACAAGGTTGTTAATGAACCTCCACCCCGTAGGTTATCTGGTGCACGGGTTTGGCAGAGGGTCGAAGAGTATCCTTACATCTGGGACAAGAGTGTTAAGGAGTTTGCGGGTTACGGTAAGGAACACCACTGGGTGAAGCAGAGTGTCTTGTGGGATTTGCCATATTGGAAAGACTTGTTGTTAAGACACAACATTGATGTCATGCACACTGAACGTAATGTTTTCATGAATATTTTTGACACTGTTATGGACATCAAAGGGAGGACAAAGGACAACGAGAAGAGTCGTCTAGACCTTCCGATTTGGTGTTCCAGGAAGGAGTTGGAGTTGAGGGATGCGGGACGTGGAAGAATGTTTAAACCCCATGCAAAATATGCTTTAACTTGACCTCAAATATGGAGTGCTGACGGAGATTGTTGAAGTTTCGTTCTCTGGACGACTAAGAAGAGATATTGTTCTATTCAAATGTGATTGGTTCGACAACACAATCGGTGTTGGAACAAAGGTTGACAACAACTACGGCTTAGTTGAGGTCAAGAAGAATGGTAGATATAAAGGGTTTGATCCCTTCATTTTTGCCCAACAAGCCGAGCAGGTTTATTACACCGACTTCCCGGGAGGACATCGGGACTGGTATGCAGTAATCAAGGCCAAGGCCCAAAGTCAGATCACTGACAATGTCTCCGAGGAGGTCGATGACGCTTATCAGCTTGCACCACACGAGCTCAACGATGCCGATTTGTTGTTCAACATTGATCCAGTCATAATGGATGAGACACTCGCCACTACGGGGGGTGAACACATTGACAAAGACCTTGTCTCTCGATCAAAACGGTCTAGGGCTGATTTGGATACTGATGAACTTGTTCAAACAGATAACTACAGTGAAACTGAAACTGAGGGGGAATTTGAAACTGAAACAGACACAGAGTATGTAGTCGTTAAATAAAATGTTACATAGGTTTATATATATCCTGAGACTAACCTTTCTTTTCATGATTTTATCCACAGATGACGGGACGTCGACTGCCCTTTAGTAGGGGTGGTGGGTCCAGGACCCCGACATCCCGGCAGGGGACTCCCACCCCAGGACAGCAGACGACTCCATCACCACTACAGTAGAGCACTCCATCACCACCACCACCACCACCACAGCAGACCACTCCACCACCACCACCACCACTGCAGACCACCCCATCACCCCGACTGACCACCCCAGAGCAGAGTCCTGGAGCTGGTGGCTTGGAGGACCATGGCCATCAGGCGACCCCACCTCCGGCATCCCCTCTGCCCATGTTGGTACCCGTGCCGGCCAGAGACGAGTAAGTGACTAAACCTCAAATACTTTTATGTTATTTGTATGATACTTTACATTAAACTTTAGTGGAAAGACTTGTTGGTTTATTGGATGTTACTTTAATTAGTACTTGTATAGATTGAATTGTACTGGGCACTCTTCTGTTTGTAACAGGGTAACTATTTAAACTTGGAAATGTTACATTTACAGGGGAGACTCTGCCGAAATTTTGGGGGTCTCCCTAGATTGTGTGTTGTTTTACTCCTAACATAATTGTTGTCATTACAGCTTTGTTGATAGTAGTCGCACTACCAAAGCGATTACTAAGGTTTTGAAGGCCCAGTGGGATGGTCCATATATATCTTGGACAGATGCTGGGAAGGTTGTGCAAGATAGGTGGTTTGACACCTTCTCGGTAAGTTCCTAGCTCATTTGTTATGACTTGATTTGTAATAGACCTGTTATTAATTTTGATTTCTCATTTCATTTTACAGCGTGATTACCAGTGGGCGGAGGGTATGATTGATGAGATTAGGAAGGTCTTTGCCACAAAGACCTCCAAAATCATCAAGAGTACCCTTTGGAAGGTGAGGGACAAGGGTGAGCGCCCTCGTTGGATCCCGGAGGACCATTAGGACGGGATGGTCCAGAAGTGGGGCGGGGTCCCGTTCCAGCAGGCGAGTGCTCGGAACAGGGCCAACAGAGCCGCCGATGCTGCAGCCTCGGTTTACACTGGGGGTAGCATCTCAACCCTCGAGCACAAGAAAAGATTTGTAAGTATATTTATGTTAGACATTTCTATTATGATTCGTTTGACATGTTTACAAATAATAATCTCAATGTTTTTTGTCCACCACAGGAGCTGAGGGAGCACCGGGAGCCTTCTTTGTTTGAGGTCATGCAAATGACCAAGAAGAACAAAGCCGGTGCATAGGTAAACCAGAAGACTACGGATCTAGCGGTATTTACTTTTAACTGACCCATGCTTATAATTTACAAATCAGCTTACTAATCCTATCGTTGTTTTTGAATTTACAGGAGGCGTATCAGGCCAGGAGGGCCGAGAAGGAGGCGGACCTGGTGGCTTCCACTCCTGAAGGGGAGGTTCCTCCCACCCTATCTTGTTCTGACAACAACGCCATCTATATGGAGGCTGTTGGCGGTGTGAACAAGAAAGGGAGGGTATTTGGATTGGGTGGCGTCGGCACGCAGCTGGCGAAAAAGGGGAAGACCCCTTCCTCTTCGTCTTCCTCTGGTCTTCCGACTGAGGTCGTTCAGGTAATTCAAAACCTGAACGATGAGCTACAGGAGGAGCGACGTCAGAGGCAGTTGTTGTTGGAGCGGGCCGAGGCGGACCGACAGAAAGCCGAAGCGGACCGACAGCGGGCCAAGGAGCAGCACGCCGAGACTCGTCGGCAACTTGCTCAGCAGCAGGAGCTACTGATGTTGATGGCGAGGCTACCTCCCCCCACTTCCCAGGCGCCCCCACCACCACCCCAGGATCCCCCACCACCATGATTGTATTTTTATTATTTATACACATTGTATATTTGATTTTTAGTTATATTATATTTCATTCAGTTTTTATTTTGTCATTCTTTATTTATTATGTCAATATTTATTGGTAATTACATTCAAATCAAAAAGCCTTATTGTACCTATCATTAATAATTCAACCTATTTGATAAATTAATTTAATCTATTATTTTGTTTTTAATAATAATTTAATATTTTAACAAAATTATTTAAATTTAATTATAAAATTTTATCAGCCAATACAAAATATAAAATATTTAACAAAACCTATATAAATATTAAAACTAATTTTTTTAAAAAAAAGTTTCCAATTAGCGACGGTAAAGGATGGTCGCTGTATTGTTAAAAACAGCGACGGATAAGAGTGGTCGCTGTAGTGTTTACAACAGCGACGGAATATCGTGGTCGCTGAATTGTTAAAAACAGCGACGGTCCTAAGTGGTCGCTGTATTGTTTACAACAGCGACGGAATATCGTGGTCGCTGAATTGTTACAAACAGCGACGGTGCTAAGTCGTCGCTGTATTGTCAGAAACAGCGACGGTATCTCGTGGTCGCTGTTCTTAACAACAGCGACGGACATAGGTGGTCGCTACATGAGTACCATAGCGACGACGAATGGTGGTCGCTGGTGGCTGCTAGTAGCGACGGGGTATTGAGGTCGCTGTATGGCACACTTAGCGACGGCTGGTGTTATTGGGGGCAGAGACGATTTTAGCGACGGCCTTACGCCGTCAATACGGTAGCGACGGCATGTGTGTGGTCGCTGATGTGTTTTCGACGAGGGTTTTAGTGACGTCCTCTGTCCCGTCAGAGATGCCGTCGCTAATGGTTTTAGCGACGGTCGTCGCATGGATTAGCGACCAATTCTTTCCGTCGCTAACAGGTGTTTTTTTAGTAGTGTCAGGTGCCTACTTGCTCAAGCGAGCACTTCCCGCTTGAGCGAAAACATCACAATGACATTTCAACACTTCATTCACTAAAAACCACTTCGCCCGAGCGAAGATCTCACATAGCCAAAACCAACATTACCCGCTCAAGTGAAATCTCACTCGCTCAAGCGAGAATTCAACAGAATCAAAACTTACCCTACGTGCTCAAGCGAATTCCAACTTGTTTAAGCAAGAATACGATAGAATGCATATTAACACTATAGAGGGGATTCGCTCAAGCGAGGTAGGCACCCGCTTGAGCGAAAATACCAGAAAATACACCCAAGTGAGATTCCGCATCCCCAAACACACTCAAGCGATGTCCAATCGCCATCAAACTTTGACACCACCTAATATATACCATTTATGACGTATAGCCACGGGCCGAACTTAAAAATATCCAAAAACGAGAGATTTATGTGTAGAAACACGTTTAGCCCGTTTTAAGACATTTTTGTGCAACTCAAGGGTCAATTCGTAATGGATTGAACCCATTCTAGTTTTTACATGTTCTAAATTATGCCAGATACTATTGAGACTATCCCATGTCATCCAAACCTCATAAAACTCTATATGACCCTATCAGTTGCTCAATTATGCATAAAAGTCATGTAAAACCATCATTTTTCATGCATCCATCATTCAATCAACCTTCTAATGCATAATTCATATTAATTATCACATATGGACATTTCCTGGGCATATCACACACACGCAATGCATCAATTGTATAATCACAATTTCTGGAAATCATCATGCATTGTATATGTAATGTGGGACCATCCATGGTCACCACAACGAAAACATCATCATCATTATACATAACATATATATATATATATATATATATATATATATTCCAAATAAATCTAGGCTTTAAGTTGAAGCCGTCAGCTACCTAGATCCACTACACAGTTATACACATATCTATCAAAATATATTTACAAGAGCCGGTCAAGGTTACCACCAAAATACTATACAATCTATATACATCATGTACAGGTCTTCCTCACAGCTATGGTGACATCTCACCAATCACCATCACGACCCAAGTACACTGAAAATATAGCCACAAAATAGGGGTGAGCAATCTACATGTTAAATGACAGTTATTGAACTGGATCCACCTATCCAATTCTCTAACATACACTATGATTTCACAATTAAACAATAATGTATACTGCCATTCAACATAATTCACTTACATCAAATATCCTCCACATGATTCACTTTACTATCATGTTATTCTCAATAAAATTCACCAATATATATATATATATATATATATATATATATATATATATATTCATTCATTTGGATCCAAATACACATCAATAAATTAGTGTTGCAACACAGGCTCTCAGTCATATATTCAGCTCTCAATTGATTCGGCCGTTTTACTGGTACCAAATCGTTTGCCCTCTCAGGTAACACAATCACTCTCAACGACAACAAGAGTGTTACGGGAAGCCCTGAGTCCCACTCAATAGGCTTGTCTTGAGTCCCACTCAAGGTCTTTTGTGGAAACCTCGAAACCACATAACATAGAAATCTCATTTCATGTTAAAATCATCACACAAACATCTCATGCTACATAAAGTGAAATGAAATCATTCATCCAAGTATATCTCATGCAACATTCTAATATCATCGCCAAGCATCTCATGCTATGTTTCAATATCAACAATTCTAGCATCTTAATGCATCTCATGCATAGGTACCATTCAATCAAGCTATTACATCTTGTAACATACATCATAACAATACCAATCATAACTTACATCTCATGCATTTCATCATATCCTATGGACGACAACCAACACAATCCTTGATAATTCTCAATCATCATGCAACGGGGCATTTTACTAGCATTTCATATTCAAGATCACAATTACTAAATTCCACAATTATACAAAGCATACACATCAGAATACCCAAAACCCGTCCATCATAGACTTAAAATGTAATAGCCCCTACCTGGAAATAAATAATCCAAGAGCTCTTTGAGCTATCCAAACACTATCTGAGGCTACTTGATCACACTTTTAGCAATTAATCAACCTCCTAAATTCATAATAATATATTTTAATACCACGATCGCTACCAGAATTCATAACTTGAGCTAGAATGCTTATTCTCAATTATTTCGATAAGTATTAACTTACCGATAAGCTCTGACGCCCAGTTTCCAACAAAACTCCAAGCTATCCGACAATTGAACGCCTCCGAACCCCTGAAATATTTTCTAAATTGAAATTAATTCGATTAAATACCCAAATTTCACTAAATAGAACTAAAACTAAGCGATGGGTATTATGGACTTACCACGAATGACGAAACCCCAAGTCTTCACACATCTCAAGTTACCCACAATCAAGAAACTAGCCTTAACCACCTTAAAATTCATGAAAATTGAGGAATTAAAGATTTAGGTTGAGATAATCAACAAAACGAATTTGGGTTTCAAAGGTCATGAAGTTTACCTTAAAAAAAATTAAAGGAATCAAGCTTCCCCCTCCATGACCATGGCTGCTGAGAGAGGAAGAGGAAGAAAAGATGGTGCCCAAGCCGTTAATTAGAGGAATTGGAAGAAGAAGGAATGAAGAAGCAAGACCCCAATGCTGCACACACATGATTTTTCACAGGAGAAGAAGAAAATGGATTTCCCTGTTGCATGCGTAGAATTAGAGAAAGAGAATTGAATTTGAGATTTTTCCTTTTCCAGTACAGTGGCATGCGTAAAAATGAAAAGGGATTTGGGTGATTTTCTGTTTTGCAATTGTAATTTAAGGGCCCAATGGTAATTCCATTTCCACGCTTAATTAATTTATTAACTAACACAAAAATTATTGTTAAACAAGGTAGGATGTTACATGTATACATTGTGTACTATAATTATAATTCATAATATATGATTTGACAAGTTTTCAAAATAGTATTGATGACTTTTTCTTTTCTTGGAATTTTTTTAAAAAAATTATATTCATTATTTAATCTTTTGTTCATTATATGTTAATTTGTTTTTTTATCTAATAATATTCATTGTATCCTATAAAGTTAACACAGTCATTTATGTTTATGAAAAAAGAGTAACTTTTTTCTAACTTGTTCATATTCAATTCATTTGTCTTTATATTTTTTAAAAAATTATGAGAAACTGATTTATTTGATTAATTTTTTCAAAAAAAAAATTGATGAGAAAAGATGTCTTAGGTAAAAAATCATATCCATGTTCTTACCCTAATATATATTCTTTCATTTAACACAGATAAATTAAAATTAAAAGTTATATTGTTAAACACGACTTTTGGGAGTGATCTTAAGCTAATAAGAGTAATAAACTAATAATCTTTTATTGGGAATTATTATATTTTTTATAAATGGAATTTTCGTATTTATTATATTTGTTTTTAATAAAGTTATTGCATTCATCACAATAAAATATTATGATTTTTATAGACTCCAACTCCGTCTTAGAGGTTGATATTAATAAAATCCTTTAAATATATATACATATATAATTAAATATTTTTATTGATATTAATATTCATTATAAATAATGTTTTTAAATTTGTATATATTTATTTTGATTCAGTCTTGATACCGGTCCATAGGTAATACAGTAATTTGACCATAATTTGTTATTCAGGACCGGTACCCAATGTAGCTTGGTATCATAACACTGACATTCTAGTATCGTGTACAACGTCCTTGAACTTACCCTGGTATGAGTCATTCTCTCAACACTAGAAAGTCAGAGTTGACCTATGCATCAACGTGTTAAACAGGTAACGTGCAAAGTAACTGATTGGTAGGTAAAGCCGTTTGGAAGCATCTCTTCCATGTGTCAGCCTTTCTGTGAAGGATTAGAATCGTAATAACATAATGTACAGAAAACTTCATCAGCAAGAAAACTATTCTATTACCTCTAAGTATAACTCATACATCAATGTAACAAAGGTAGGACATTCTCTCCATAACTTATGCTTGAGCTTTGATATTCCCATTGAATATTCATTGACTTGAGCATCAGAGTGTCCTTGCAAGTGATACCCCTTTCACCCCACAACATGTAAGACTAGTGATTTAGTACGAAGAATCACTCTAAAACCTTTATTTTCCCACTGAAATATAGAGGATATAATACTGGATCCCCACTGGACCATTGTAAAATCTAAGATCATAAATATTATTAAGAACTGTTCTGAGGTTGGCCCTAATCAAGCTTCAAGTCCTTCAAAAAGTCTTTTAAGTTTAACATGTCAACCTATTTAGAATAATGTAAATAATATAATAATAAAATGATTATAATTATTTAAATACAAAAATTACAAAATATTTTGATATTATATATTTGTTATTCCATTTAAATATTTAATATATATTGATGTCTTATATTACATAGTTAGAATTATGTTTCTTAATATATTAAATGTATATTTATAGATTTATTTATTACGTATTATTACAAACAGATTTTTAAATAAGTTTTTAGGCTGGGAAAGACTTTCAAAAAGGTCAAACCAAACCTTATAATTATGCTTATCACTAAACGGGGAAGTAGGTCATGTTAGGCTATGTAAAGGCTAACTTGACCTATTCTATTTCCACCCTTAGTTACAACTTCAAAATGATATTTTGAAATTTAAATTTAATTAAAAATATTTTTAAAATTTTAAATTTACATTACATCTTACTTTTTAAATATAGTAAAAAGTTATTTGTCTAAAAATGTGAAATTTACAAAATTTAATTTTATCATTATTAACCCTTTGGCAAGCGTACCAAAACAAGTTGTAATTTCGATAACAAAATGGCTATTGAACCACAGGGACTAGCTAGATATCAACAATGGTTTGATAATTGTTACTAATTTACCACTATAAATATATACACAAAACTATCATTTTTGTTGTTTATTTTAAGGATTGATTTGATATTTTCTTATAGTTTCAAAAGCTAAAAATTAATTAACGAAAGAAATATAAATAGAAAGACATTGAGATAAAACTTATGCCTATTCAATTTATGTTCTTGTAACTATTTGGTCCAATTATGCAATTAATTAAGTTACTGAAACTCACTTTTCACCGAACTCGATCCTTTGGAGCAAGGATCTTAAACCATAGTCTTGTTCAAAAGCATTGAAACACATACATGAGATATTCTTCCAGTCTGAAACATGCATTAGAACAAGAAATTGAATTACTAATCTCAATTAATTAAATAAAAGGAACCAAAGTAATGAAAAAACATGGTAAGACTGATTTGTAGATAAATGCTTGATATATACAAAATGGAGACATAATTTACTAGTCAAAATGTGTTTTATCGCTCAAAACAGGGTTAAAGCAATATAAAAAATAACATAAAATTTACAATAAAAAATCATAATAATAAATTTTAGTTGTATCTGAAGTCAAGAGAAAAACTATATTTTATACATTTTTAAAAATTAAATAATCATTAATAATAAAATTATGTATCTTTGATAAATTTTCAAAATAACATTGTCGATTTTTTTTATTTTTTATCGATGTTTTAAAAAAATTATATTCATTATTTAATATTTTGAATAGATGTTATTTTTTTAATATGATAATATTTCTTTACCATTAATAATATAGTGTAATCTATGTATACTATAAAGTTAGATAGTATTGTTTATGTTTATTAGAGAGGATAAATAAAGGATTTCATGATGACCTTATCATGTTTGAGATTTTATGTGTTTATTTTAAAATTAAAATTTAATGTAACTTATAATGTTTCTCCATTGAAAAATCAGTCTCTACCTTTATTTTAAATCAACAAACTATTATTTTTATTTTTTCAATCATAAATTTAAAATTCAATAAAAACTTTTCTTTTCAATTAAAATTTAAAATGAATATAGACATAATCTCAACCATAATAGAAATGAACATCAACATTACAACCAACCTCGGAAGAAAGTATCTGTTTTCAAACTTTTTCATATTCAATTCATTTGTCTTTATCTTTGTTTTAAAGAATTATGTGAAATAATTTATTTGATTAAATATTTTCATAAAAATTGATGAAAAAACGCGTTGTCTTAGATAAAAATCATATGGATGTTCTTACCTTCATATATATTCTCTCATTTAATACAAATAAATTATAATAAAAAATGAAATTGTTAAACACAACTTTTAAATTGAGTTTAAACTAATAAGATTGATAATCTTTTAATGGAGAATATTGGAATTTTTTTATAAAGGGAATTATTGTATTTATTATACTCTCTGTTTTTTTATGAAATTGTTACATTCATCACAATAAAAAAAGATGATGATTTTTAATGACTTCAACTCAGAATATCCTTTTCGTTATATTAATTTTTTAATGATATAAATTTTCTCATTCTTGGTTGCATTATTTTTTTTTCTCACGATTTTCCTTTTCATTATATTCTTCTCATAGTTTTTACTGCTAGTCCTTCGTTATTCTCCAACCCATATTCTCTTTTTTACCGTTATTTTTAAATGAAAAAAAAAGATAGTAATAAATAAACAATCTTTGTATAGTAATAAATAAACAATCTTTGTAGTTTTCTTTTAGGGAATAATCGTTGTAGTTCCAACTTCGTAGTATTTGTCTTTATATTGGGATGGGATGTTAGTTAGGTTAGGTTTGTTATATTCATAATAATTCCTAGTTTTATTGACTTTCAAAATGCACACGTAACTTCAATTTTTTCTTTTTAAATAATTTTTTTTACATTTTAAAATTATATATGACTTAGTAAGGAGATTATTACCTCTTGACTAACATATATTTCTTTATTTTTCTCTTAATTCCCTTCAATTCTTTCAAAATATATATTAGTGGAGTAGCTAGCCAGCATACGCTTGCCATAACCTCAGCTGGGACAGGGATGTGTTTATATATATATATATATATATATATATATATAATTTTATGAGAAATATTTTACATGCATGATTGATGTGACATCCCGGCGTTGTTGAGGGCGGGTAGTGATCGCCAGTGCATGAGCACGGATAAGGAGCGGCTCTTGGCAGGCTTCCAGCGGGGAATATGACATCCCGGGCACTATTGAGGACAGGGAGTGATCGCCGGTGCATAGGCACGGACAAGGAGCAGCTTCTGGCAAGCTTCCAGTGGGAGGGACACATGAACGAACCGAATACATACCAGAATGAGAAGATCCAAAGATTGTATAGGTATGGGACTATACAGTCGACGATAGCTTAAAGGAATGAATTCGTACTACTTATACCAACAAATGCATTAGTCTTTTCGGTGGCCCATCACATAAGGACTCTTGGAGTAATTCTAGGATGGGTGACCTCCTGGGAAGTTCTCGAGAAGTGTGTGATTGAGGACAAAACACATTGGAAAGGTCTCGTGTTGGTTTGTGGGGAGAGTCATTCATTCCTGAAAAGCGGCCTGGACGTTACAATTGAGATTAAAATTTTTTCAAAGTCATATGATCACTTAAAATGTTACATGACTTCTTAAAAAACTCATATGATGAATCTCAACTACCCATTGTATAGTTGTATGGTTTAGATTCACTCATCCTATTCTCGCATAAGAGAATTTTTCTTTATATATATATATATATATATATATATATATATAGACACACATATATATGATCTTATCCATCCTCATGGGAATTGGCCAAAAGTCTTTGTAAAATAAACAAGAAATTCTATTGTATTAACTATATAAATGGTATGGATGCGAAACACTCTTATTAATTGACATTTTAAATTTTAATTTAATTTATAACTTCATAAAAAATTTAATTTATTTTAAAGTATAAAGTAATAATAAATATTAACATGAATATAATTTTATATAAGATTAATAACTAAATTAAATTTTTTTAAGATGTGTCAAAGATTAAAACATCTCTCTCACCCTTAAAAGACAACCTAATATTTTAGAAATGTTTAAAACATACGGAATTACAAAATTAACCAATTCAAATACAAGTGGTACATGTGTATCATGGAAGTTTTGTACATAATTAATAAAACATCCATACCTTAAAAACAATGATAAAAATACAAGGGAAACTTTTTCGCGGTTAATTTAATGTCATTTTATTTGGAAAACTGCAAAGTCACTCAAAAAGGCAAAAAATAGCAACCATACAACATTCCTAAAGCCAAAAAAATCCAATAAAAAGAAAATATGCAAAACAGCAACAGGGACTTGACGCTACGCGTCAGCCCCACGCGTAGCGTCAGTATGACAATAACAACAATGTTGCTGTCATGAGTTTTAGGCCTTCCCGCCAACTTTTTACCTACCCAAATGGTCCGTTTTAAGTCTGATTATCACGAAACTTTATAGGCTACATGTTTTCCTCATCCTGAAACTGTTGGCGTCATCTGTTCGTCAAAATTCCATCATATACTCAACTTATGCAGGAAAAATGTGTTATGGTCAAAATATGGAAATTGTATGCACCAAACCCACCTAATTGCCTTCAAACTAAGTAATGCATATATGCTCAACCCATAAATGATATAAGGAACCTGTTAGTCCTTTTTGAGGGTCCAAAAACCCATCGGATCATAAATTCACCCTTCCGGTTCCTAATTTCCACATCATGCACTATTCCAACACTATGCAAACATAATCAATTCCATCAATCCTATCATTCACCATCCTTTCATCATCATTACACATTTATACAACTCATTACATAACCTGTCCATATATGCAATGAAATAATCACCTAGACCTTAAATGTAGTGCATCACCAACCCATGGATCCATCCATGGTATTCAACATGAAAACTCTAT
The DNA here is from genome assembly GCA_037962975.1 of Clitoria ternatea. Classification (NCBI taxonomy): domain Eukaryota; kingdom Viridiplantae; phylum Streptophyta; class Magnoliopsida; order Fabales; family Fabaceae; genus Clitoria; species Clitoria ternatea. The sequence goes on from CM075671.1 coordinate 268,267,016, forward strand.
ATTTATAGTTCCTGGATATCAAATGCATTTCATGCAACAAAATGGGACCATCCATGGTCACCACAACCATATATCATCAACATCATATACATTATCCATGATTTTATCATCTATATACACAATCAAATATAACTAGGTTTTCAATGAAACCATCAGCTATGTAAAATCCATTAACAATATATACATCAATCAAAACGAATATCAACAGGAGCCGGTCAAGGCTATACCACAAAATACTATACAAGCATGTACAATATATATACAAACGCTCCTCGCTCAAGTCCGGTGACGTCTCACCAATCGCCATCATGGCCCAAGTCCACTGAAATGTAGCCACAACAATAAGGGTGAGCACATTGCATGTTAAATGATAATTATTGAATCGGATTTAGCTATCCAATTCTCTAACCACCTAATTTCATGAAATTAATCATTATCAAACTCCAAAACTCGTGGAATAACATTGTAGAAGCTATGAGTTGTCATTCTAACTTACTTATACTTAGAGAAATTAAAACCCCAAGGATTCACAAGCTGCCCCCACGCAAATAGTGATTCCAACAACTTTTAATTTCAAGAAAACGCCAAGATTAGAAGAATTCAAGAAGTGGAAATGAAGGGTAAACTCAAAATCAAATGGGGCTTAGCCATATTACCTTAATTTAGAGAAATTGAAGCCTTCCACCATGAACCCATGGTTGTCGAGCCAAGAAAGAAGGAGAAGGAGGAGAATGGCACAAGATTCTTGCTTCAATTGGAGAATTTGAAGAAGAATGGTGAAGAATGCCCGTGGAAGGAGAAGCAATTGGAAAATTAATTTCCTTTCCTCATGTGCATGCAGCGTTCGTGAATCAAAGAAGGAATTTGGCAATTTGCAACTTTTATTTTAAGGGGCATAAGGGTAATTCCTGTACCACTCTTAATTTAGTAAATGAATTAACTTAAAAAATTAATTTTTGGCAATATAGGATGTTACAATTAATATTATAATACGATAATATATATATATATATATATATATATATATATATATAAACTCCTGTGTACTCAATTAATTTATGTCTGTAAACACCATATTTCGTCCTTTTTTTATTTTTAATTATTAAAAAATAAATAATAATTTTTTTTCATTCCCCAATGCCTCCATTCCAGAAAATCCGTCTGGAATCAAGAGCATGTCCTCAACTCCTCCACCTTCTTCATCTTCCTCTCCCCCTCTTCATCTGGACACCATCTTCCTCAGGAGACAACAGAAAACAAAAAAAAACCTCTTTGAAAAATTCATCTCCTCTCTTCTAGAAAAAAATCAACATTCATCTTCATCCTCTTCTCAACCACCTTGACCAACTCAAAACCAGAAAACCCAACAGACCCAATTTCATCACCTTATCTCTAACAATTCCCTCATCTGATTCATACCTGTAAAAAAACCAGAAAATAGAAACAATCTTCACCATCATCAAAACCAGAAACACAATATCCTTCTCTGTAAAACTTCAAAAAAAAATTTCTTCCTCTCATCTTCCTCATCAGACAACACAGAAAGCAAAAAACCAAAAAAACTCAAACCCAGAAAACCACCACCAACATTCATCTTCATCTTCTTCAAACTAAAAATCCAATAAAACCCCCTACTCTAACAGCAACAGAATAACCAAGAAACCAAAAAAACCAAAACCTAAAATAGCAAAAACAACAATAAAGAGAAAGAGAAGAAAGAAGAGGAGCCCCCTTGCCATCACTCCCTCTCCGACCGTCTCTCATTCACTCTCCCCCTCCGCCTCTCGGTCTCTTCCTCTCTCTCACTCACTCTCTATTCCCCTTTCTGCCAAGCCGCCCCCTCCTTTTCTTTCCCTTCTTTTGTTTCTGGTGGCATTTAGGTTAGTTAAATGGGCTTCAGTTAATGAGGCCCATTCTTAGAAGCATTCCTATTTTTTGTTTTGTTGTTTGCTTTTTTTTATTTCTTTCTCCTTAGGTAATGGGCCTTAGAAGCCCAAAGTAAATAAGTATTTTTTTATTTATCTATTTTCAGAATATTCTAATAAAATAATTTTGTAGGAATAGTTTATTTAATAAAATAATAATAATAATAATAATAATAATAATAAAATAGTATTTTTTGATAAAAATAAAAAACAAATTTTTTTTTCACGTAATGGCTTTAGAAGCCAACGTTTAAATATTTTAATTTTTGCCTTTATTTTTTTTAGAATACTTTAATTTTATTTATTTCAGTAATAAAATAATAATATATTTTTAAAAAAAAAATGAAATTCTTTCAGTAATGGGCTTTAGAAGCCCAATGCTTAAATATTCTAATTTTAGTTTTAGGATACTTTAATAAATACTTTAATTATTTATAATATAATAATAATATACGTATTTTTTTAATAAAAACTAATAAAAATGAATTTTTATTTTATTTTATTTTAGCTTTAGTCATGTTAAATAAAAAATTATTCTTAAATTTTAATAGATTGTACATTAAGAGTAAAATAAAACTCACCAAACTCAAAAATATATTTTTAGCATTTTATGGTGAAAATAATAAAATATTAAAGCTTAAACTCTTTTCTAAAAATTAAAATAAATAGTTTCATGTTAAGTTTTTATATATATTTTCTTTTATAATAATTGTTTCAAAATCTTATGAGCGATGTCATGCAAAATTTACTTTTGTCTACATCACTGTTATGAGATTTTGAAGGATTGTGCACGTGTAAAGTACTTCGCCTTGTATTTCTCCTTCCATTAAATCTCTTTCATTATTAAAAAATCAAATCAATTAAAAATAGTCTTGAATACAATTTTAAATATTTTTTTTTCTGAATCCTCAAAGAACTATGTAACCCTGATTTCTCAATACATTTGAGAATATGTAGGAGCGGGAATCAATTCCTGTCAGACCCACTTTCTCGTTATTAATTTCTATGTCTCTGCTCTTAAAAATGAGGTTAATTTAGACGAGACGTCTTGTTAATTTCATGTTTTTAATATTTTTATTTAATATAGTATTTTCTTTAAAATAACGTTAATTTAGACGTGACGTATTGTTAATCTCATGTTTTTAATACTTTTATTAAAAATAATATTTTCATAATCAACTTTATTTTTTATATCATTGATTTTATTATAGTATTTAAATTTATGTACAAATTAAGGTTAATTTGGATGAGACGTTCTGTTAACCTTTACTTTTACTCGATTTTATTTTTTTCTTACTGTCACTATTTTGTTAAGATTCTTACTGTCACTTTTTTTTACTGTCATTATTTTGTCAAGTGTCTTACTGTCACCGTTTGTCGTTTCTTATTATCACTGTTTTGTTAAGTTTCTTAATGTCATTATTTTGTCAGGCTTCTTACTGTCACCGTGTGTCGCTGCTTATTGTCACTATTTTGTCAAACCTTTTACCATCACTATTTTGTCAAGTCTTTTTACTGTTACTATTTTGTCGTTCTTATTATCATTGTTTAGTCTTCTACCGTTACTATTTTCTTACTGTTTAGTTTCTTATCGTCTAATCCTTTACTGTCACTGTTTGGTATTTCATTATATTTGCTTAATCAAATTGTGCGATTTAAGATTAATTTGGATAAGACGTCCTGTTAATCTTATTTTAAACTTTCATATCTATTTTATCTGTTTTCGCATGCTTTGTCATGATATATGTTTCTTTTCATAAAAGAAGTTAAAATAATTTCTAGACTATTTTGAAATAAGCGCTATCAATTTGAGGTAACCGTTTTATAACGGACAGTTGTGAGGTGCTAATACCTTCCTCACCTGTAATTCAACTCCCGAACTTAGAATTTCATTTTCATAACCAGTGTTTTAAAAGAGGTTTTTCTCGATATTTTTATCCTAAAAAATATTAGTGGCGACTCCCTGTTTTCTTTTCGAAAGGATTTTGAAACTTGTTTTATCTTTAAGGGTCAGTCATCCCGTCACGATCCCGGTCGCGACAATGTCGTCCTTTCGGTTCATCATATCTCATCTATTGTTAATTAATTTCTCATTTACTTAAGTTATTCATATACAATATTTATTCTAACTTTGGTAGGGTCACCACAAGTGCAAAATATTTGCAACCAGAAAAAGAGAGTCTCTCTTTTATTAAAAGGTTGAGATATATTAACAAGTATCTTGTATGTATTGTTTAAATAAATAAAAATAGAACTTTTTTATTAAAAATTATATGGGGTTGTTTAAAAATAAAGATGAATAAATTTTAATGATGTTTTTAAATGAAATATATATATATATATATATAAACCAGCATTCTAAAAATATTTGTTAGTATTTTTATAAAAAGATTTATGTTATTTACATTTTTAATTTAAGCCTAACACCCTTCTCAATTCTCATAAACTTTCTGTATAAACTTGCACGTAGTAGCAACCTTCTAGTCAATGATTTCAAATAAAATGTATAAAAGTACAATAATATTGAATATAATCGCCAATCAATGTAAGGCAATAATATTTGCTTTATAAATATTACGGGCTTCACCTTTTTTTCTTTTTTGGTGTATTAATTCTATCACATATATATAAAGCACCAACAAATGATATGATATTTTTTAATGGATTAAAGTTAATAATGAATTTATAAAAAAAATTTGTTGGATGAAGAAATTGAACTAATGACCTTCTCATTTATTTCCATCTCTCCTGTCATTATAGACCACTTTATTACACAAATGATATGATATAAGGGTTTGCTTGGTTTCTCAATAAGTTGAAGCACTCATAAATTTCATTATTTTATACAACTTCATCTCACACAATAACACATTAATATAATTAAATTCTTTGTAAAGTTTTAGCTATTTTTCTCTAAATTGTTAATACTGCTCGTGGCTATGACTTTTGTGTGGCCTATGGTGAGTTTTTCCTTCGTTTGAACGAGTCCAATCGAAAACTAGTGTCATTAATTACATATACTCGTACGATTTCAATAGTTGAATTTTTAAATTAAACTTCCCAACGGCTAATTTCATTTAAGAACAATAGCGAGCATGGACTACGAGATTAGCATGTTCTCTTACTATGGAAATGTGTAGATAATGCTTAGTTGAATAAATATATACTCCCACCACACTAATAGATAAATACACAACCCATTTTCTACATTTTGAATACAAATCATTTATTTGGAGGATTTAAGATTTTAGTTAAACATGTTAAAATATATGTCTCTAAAAAAAGTATTTTTTTATATAGGAATAAAACTAATGTTACATTTTCATTCAACAAGTCAAGTTATTAACTCCATTATATGATTAATATTTTAATTCTTTTTTTAAAACATTGAAACCTAGTTAAATTAATTACAATTTCTTTTTTATAATTTAATATATCTTAGTTAGACATAATTCCTTATGGGTGACGAAACTCAATGAAACTGTAATGTTTACAAACTCTAAGATCACAAACTAACTAGTTGATTAATTCCTTTGATGATAATTATTATAAATTTTAGTTACGTTGTTAATATCGAAAAGATTTTATTTAGAGATAGAAAACTTGGTTTTGATTCTGAGGTAAACGAAATTTAATTATTGAAGAATCCCTCAATACATAATAAAATAAAATAAATCCCATGCGAACAAATTGGCCAAATAAAAAAGATTCATGATGTTTTGATGTAGTATAATAAAACAAGTTGATCAAGAATCGCAACACGTATATGTACACATGGTGGACTTTGACTTATATATTGGATCTATCAATAAACATAGCACGCTCCTTATCATATCAAGTAGTTATTAATTAAACATTATCTATATTAAATATATACTTAAATCATTGATACCATTTTCTAACCATGTACATTTTTATTTTGAGACGATAATGTTCAAATCAAGAATATATACATCATAATAAAATTAATTCAAACTTAAATGGAATCAAATATATATCATTTTAACTAACTACTAATTGTTAATTATTAATCTCATTTATAATATATATAAGAATATAAAAATATATGGGTTTGCAGAAGTGAGATAACGTGGGTCAGCAATTAAGGGAAGACGATGGGCATGTGTCTCTATAAATAAAGAGTGTGTGAGTTGCAATTGAAGGCATAAAAATGAAGGGTTTGGGTTTGGTAGGTATAGCTTTATGCTGTGTAGTGGTAGTGTTTGGAGGGTTACCATTGTTGACAGATGCAAAACTAAACCCTCATTTTTACAGAGAAACATGTCCAGAGGTGCATTTTATTCTATTTGAAGTCGTAAGAAAGGTCGCAAAAACGGATCCTCGTATGCTTGCCAGTCTCGTCAGGCTTCACTTTCATGACTGTTTTGTTCAAGTATGCATCATCTTCCCCTAATTTTCTGCTTTACATGCTAATTAATATCTTTCTTTCTAATTGCCTTGTTACTTTTTCTTTTAATACATAATATTTTTAAACGAAAACTTTTTATTTTTAAAATATATCATATACACCCACAGAGCTTCTTAGAAGCATAGAGACCACGTCCCCTGCAACATTTTTTTTAACATGATATTTCTTATTTAGTATATATGTATAACTTTTTTACTTTCAAAAAATATATACATACTATTAAAATTTAAATATGCTAATTAATTATTTTAGCTTGTTAAGATTTTTATAGAACAGATCGCATGTCAGAAAAAACTTAAAAAAGAAAGAGTGCATATGTATTTCCTAGTATGCACTGAGCATTTCCTTTCTGTCTTAATCATGTACATAACTGTGTAAAAAGAATATCGTTTTTTAACGACTTCAACCGACAAGTAGAGAATTATTACAAAGGGTATAAGAATGGTAAAATTATTTTTAGGAAAATATAATCGGAGCATGTTTGGTTGATACTTTTCCGCAACACAACGGAGTTGGGTGAAAGGAGAAAAATCATCATACAGTCAAACAGACTTTTGATTGTTAATATCAATCTTTTTAGACTTTTTTATTTCTCTAACTTTGTTTCCCTAACTACAAACCAAACCCCCTTTCTCTATAGAATGGTAATAATTCAAGTTTGACTCTTTTATCGTAACAACTTACGTAAAGGATGAGAAATTAATCAAAAGTAAATGACCTAGTCTGCATCACGCTCGCTCAAGTTTATATCAAACTCATTTAAATGAATCAAGTTTAAGTATAATAAGTTCCACATCATTTAAAAAGTCTATTAGGCTATACATATTTAAATAAAGATAAATAATATAATGATAAAAATATTATTATCGTTATTAGTATAATATTATTTATTTATTAATATATTTAAATGATTAAACTTATGTTTGACTTTATATAAAAGTATACCTAAGATACATAAGGTGCGTGAATTATGAATTTGTATTAAACCTCATAACAAGTGTTTAACTCTTATTTAATAAAAAAAATAGTAGGGCATCAAAAAAACTTACGAATCAGTTAGATTTTTAAAAAAATATATCAAGTAGAAAAAGAGGCTATGTTAAGTGTACAAGTCAAATTTAGTACTTTCAATTTTTAAAAGAGTTAGCCTTTGACAAGTTATATACATAGACGATATATTTTTTAAGTAAAAGTGAGATGAATAAATTTGAATTGTTAGATTTTATTATGGGTGACTGAAATTAAAATGTATTGATTATGTGATTTTTAAATGATCATGTAACTTTAAATTTTTTTAAACATGACCAAAAAAATACAAAATAGAAAACATGAGATAGAATATAGGAGAAATGCATACAACAAATAAAAGATTTTAACTAGAAAGTTACTAGGAGTGGCGATTTATAAAATACTGGTGTTAGTTGAAATCTATTTTAGTTTTTCACCCAAACACTTTTAATTTACATTTTGTGATATTTTAACTACGAAATTCAAATAATTGAAATTTCTTATCAAGTTTACGAATCAGACACAAGATGTCTAGCTGTAACATTTTAATTATATTTTTTTGCTGTTAGATAATTAAATGCACGGGTTCATTTAATATTTGTATTAAGGTAAGTGGTTTGGAATATCGAAAATTTCTATTGAGAAATGACAACTAATAAAATGTTAAAAGGAGAGAAGTTTGTTGAGAATGAAGAAGGAAAAAGATGATTATGTTGCTCATGTGTATGTGGCATGTAGGGGTGTGATGGATCAATTTTGTTGAACAACACTGCTACCATAGTGAGTGAGCAACAAGCTTTGCCAAACAACAATTCCATAAGAGGTTTGGATGTTGTGAACCAGATCAAGACCGCATTGGAGGATGCTTGCCCTGGTGTTGTTTCTTGTGCTGATATTCTTGCCCTTGCAGCTGCAGTATCTTCTGTTCTGGTAAACATATATTTCATCTCATCCTAAATAACACTGAATTTTCATTCTAGGCTATATATGGTTCAAAAAGGAAACAATAAATCTTCACAAGGGTACCAACTCAGCCATGTTTGTAAATTAATTGGTAACTTGGTACTTATTGGAACATTTTATCATCTTCATAGAATTGCTTTTGTTTTACCCTTCTTAAAAGTAGTAGGAATTTATGTTTACAGGCTCATGGTCCTTACTGGAAAGTTCCATTGGGAAGAAGGGATGGTTTAACAGCAAACCGAACTCTTGCTAATATAAACCTTCCAGCTCCTTTCTTCAACCTTACACAACTCAAAGATAGCTTTGCTGTTCAAGGCCTAGACACTACTGATCTTGTTGCACTCTCAGGTATAAAATGCTCTCCAATTTTTTAAAATATTACTCTCACATCTCCATAAGTTCAATCAAATTATGGTCAAATTAAAAGTTAAATCATGATTATATTAGTAATAATAAAAACTAATGAGAATTAATTACTCGATTAAATCAATTGGTACAATCCGATTTAGATAACAATTAACTTAACTCCCATGATATAAGTGAATGTAATTTAATTTTGATAATTTTTCTTAAAAATATAAACATGACATGATTTAAAATGTATGATTTCCATTTTAATTTTCAGGTGCTCATACATTTGGCAGAGCTCATTGTGCTTTATTCGTTGACCGATTGTACAACTTCAGTGGTACTGGGAAACCTGATCCAACATTGGACACAACATACTTACAACAATTGCGTAAAATATGTCCTAATGGTGGACCTGGCACTAACCTCACCAACTTTGATCCAACCACTCCTGATAAATTTGACAAAAACTATTACTCTAATCTTCAGGGTCACAAGGGGTTACTTCAGAGTGACCAAGAGTTGTTTTCCACAACCGGTGCTGATACCATTGGCATTGTGAACAAGTTCAGTAGTGACCGAAAAGCTTTCTTTAAGAGCTTTAAGGTTTCAATGATTAAAATGGGTAACATTGGTGTGCTAACAGGGTCCAAAGGAGAAATTAGAAAACAATGCAATTTTGTTAACAAGAAATCAGCTGAACTCGACATTACTAGCATGGCCTCCAAAGAATCACCAGATGAGGGTATGGTTAGCTCATTCTGAATAAATAAATTAGATGTTGGTGAAGGATGGGCCATTAATAAAGAAGCTATAGGCACATTATTCATGTAACTAATGTGTCCGATGCTACATGCTACGTGTGACGTGGATGTGTGAGATCTTGTATTTTCAATCATATCGTGTTGGTAATTAATTGAATTTCTCTATTCGTGTTCTTTTAGATTTGAATTTAAATATTTTGATGGATCAAATATATTGTTATGTCTTTATCTTATTTAATTGTTTTAAAAAGGAAAATATATATTACTATTTAATTGGTCATATAGAGTTTGAAAGTATCAATAACTATTATTTTTGCTGATAATGCCTAAATGAGAGAAATAATATCTTAAATAAAAAGAGATAATGCAATTTAATAAATAAGGGTTAAATTAAGAATTTTAGTATGTAATTGAGATAAAATAATTGCATTCCTTAATTTATATAATTTTTCTATATTACACAATTAAATAGATATAAAGGTAATATATATTTCTCTTCCCGCTTAAACATCACACTATTAATGTGACAATTCTAAAACATTACTATTAACGGATTAAAAGATATAAAAATATCCTAACCATAAATAAATTACAAAGTTTTCAAATACAAGAAAGGTTGGTTTTCTCACTCATAAACAAAATTGACAAAAATAGGGCTGGACAACAAATCATATTTACATGTTCAACCTAATCATTTGAACTAATCTAACTAAGTTAGATTGGATTTTTTTGGTAATCAGATTAGAATAATTCAATAAAAAATTATTATAATCAGACTAGATATTGGATTTTAAATTTGTAATTTGAGTATTCGACACTAGACTTAATTTTATATGATTTATTATCATATTTTTTTTTATGTTTCTTTTTCACATTGGCCTAACCTAACTAGGGGAGTAAGTTCACACAAAATGGAAAATGAGCTCACTTATTCCTAAAAGTCAGGCTTTAATAACATTCTTTGATTTCTTTGCTTTTCTTTCTTCACCCATTTTCGTCACCTCCTAACCTAAACTCTATGCTATGTTTCGTGCGAAGGTGTTCCTTGACACAAACCTTACATTTTTCAAGACTTTAATTTGTAATGTTAGTTGATCAAGAATTTGTAATGTTTGATCATGAATTTAAGTTTTAAATTTAAATGTTTAATATGGATTCCAAAAATTGTGATTTTGAACTTTTATATATTTTATTTTCTTAAAATTTATAATAGGTTATAATTAATTGGATATCCGATCATCTGATACGATCTAAACAAACTTAGATTGGATCAAAATAGTTAACAAATCTAATCCAACTTAATCCAATTAACTTTGATCAGATCAACTTGGATTGGATCAGTTTAGATTGAATTTCAAAAAAGTTAACAAATCTAATCTAACACAATCTTATTAACTTTGACCGGATCAATCATTTTTACTGAAATCTAACCCATCGTGGTACTAGCTTTGCCCTTGACAAAACTCCTCATCTTGATCTAGCCCAAGTTCATACCTTTATTTTAATTAAATTAAAGACCTGGATTGGCTTCAGTTGAAGGAACCCCTTAAACACTTTTAATTTCTTTCTTACTTAAGGCGCCAAACAGTAGTTTATCATGTTTATCACATTTTTTATTTTCATTTAAGAAGTCATATTGTAGCAAATGTTCCCACATTTCACTTGGTGGTACCATTTGATACCCCCAGCCACCCATAACATAAAAACCCTACATGACAAGAAAAATTATAGGAAAACAATAGGTGATTTATATATTCCTCAACTGAATTACATACAAGACATAACCTACTAGTTACAAAAATACATATACTCATGAGACTATCGATTGTTTGTATTTTTCACAACCCTTCAAAGAAAGATGGATACTTTAGAGGGAACAATTAAATTCGTTTTATACCTTGTCATAATCACATGGGTGCATCATCTCATATGCATTCTAGATCACCCTATATGCAGGTTTGACAGAATAACTTTTGATTTTGTCATACTTCCATATTCGTTGAGTATCCTATGATTGATTTAATTTGGTCTATTACAATACATGCATAAAATGTGCAACAAAATTTTCTTCCCAGGCAAAAAAGTTTCTTTTTCAAGTGTGTCTCTATTTCCATCCACCACTCCCCTAACTCCCTAGTTCAACCATTTCCCATTTATTTTATTTAAAAATAGTGCAATCTTAAGAACTAGTTTTCTAAACAGACCCATTATTCTAGTGGTCATCTTGAAACCCCATCTAGTGGCCATCCTGAAACCCCATCCAGGAAGTTAATTTTTAAACCAAATGCAAGTTCAAATTATCTTAAGACACACTTAGTTTGTTCTTAGAAATTTACTCGTTACTTCACAAAAATAGGCTATTATCCGCGTATTACTGATGAGACATGTTTGCCCCCATCTTGCCCCACACTATAACCTTTGAGAAAGTTTTTATCATAAAAAATGGTTGTTGATCCATAGGGACTTGTCAGATATCAACAATGGTTTGATAATTGTTACTAATTTACCACTATAAATATATACGCAAAACTGTCACTTTTGTTATTCATATAAAGGATTGATTTGATATTTTCTTATAGTTTCAAAAGTTGAAAAATTAATTAACAGAAGAAATATAAGTAGAAAGACATTAAGATGAAACTATATCTATTCAATTTATGTTCTTGCAACTATTTGGTCCAATTACACAATTAAGGGTACAATTAAGGGTCCGTTTGATTTCCAGTTGGGGAAATGAAAAAATTGAAGGGTTGATATTGATACTTCACGTCGTTTGAGACAGTCCAAACTCTGTTTGACCGTAGGATTTATTTTTAGGGTTGGTCAAACCTACCGAGGTTTGGATCAAAACAGACCCTAATTAAGTTACCAAAACTTATTTTTCACTGAACTCGATCCTTCGGAGTAAGGATCCTAAACCTCATCCTTAATTGAAGATCCCTTTAACAATTAACGATAGAATTCACATTATACTTGATCCTATCTATAGAAATCAAGGATAATAGGTAATTCAACCTTAATCCCATTCGAAAGCACTGAAACACAAACATGAGATGTTCTTTTGTTTGAAACATGCATTTGAACAAGAAATTGAATTACAAGCTTCAATTACTTACATAAAAGGAACGAAAGTAATTACAAAGTCATGAACCTACTAAGATTGTTCAATTCCAACGAAAAGGAAAACTAGCTACACATGATCATGTTGCAACATTTACACTTGATTCAAATCATGAAATTACAAAGAATCATTGAAGAAATTAATGTCCAAGATGGGAAAAAGGTGCAAGAATTCCTTCCAGGCATTCCCCTATTTCTCCCCTATGTTGCGTGACCCAAATATTGGATGGAAATGTGATGTCCCTCGACTCGCCTGTCATTTTTTCTTCCTTTCACTTAGGTGAATTGTTGGCAGTCTGCCTTCTCTCATTTCATGTTTTGCTTTGGCCTTTTTTAATTATTTTCCAACGAAATATAATGAAAAAAACATGGTAAGACTAATTTCTAGATAAATGTTTGATATATACAAAATGGAGACAAAATTTACTAGTCAAAAGGTGCTTTACCGCTCAAAACAAAAATAAAGCAATATGAAAAATAACATAAAATATAAAATAAAACATTATACTAATAAATTTAAGTTGTATAAAGACAGTAGAAAAACTATATTCTATACATTTTTAAAAATTAAATAATCTTTAACAATAAAATTATGTATACATTCTCTACTATAATTATAATTCATAATATTTGATTTGATAATTTTTCAAAACAATATTGTTGATTTTTTTATTTTATCGATGTTTTTAAAAAATAATTTTCATTATTTAATCTTTTGAAATATTAGATGTTAATTTTTTTAATCTGATATAATATAGTGTAATCTATGTATACTATAAAGATAGATAAAGATATATATTATATGCTTATGTTTATTGGAGAAGAAAAATAAAGGGTTTTACGTCATCATATCATGTTTGAGATTTTGAGTGTTGATTTTAAAATTAAAGTATAAATGTAACTTTATAATGTTTCTTAATTAAAAAATAAGTCTCTATTTTTATCTCAAATCAACAAATAATTATTTTTATTTTTTTAATCATAGATTTAAAATTGAATAAAAACTTTTCTTTTCAATTCCAAAATAAATGGAGATAATCTCAACCTTGAAAGAAAGTATCTGTTTACAAACTTTTCCATATTCAATTCATTTATCTTTTTAAAAGAATTATGTGAAACAATTTATTTGATTAAATATTTTCATAAAAATTGACGAAAAAACGCGTTGTCTTAGATAAAAATCATATGGATGTTCTTACCTTCATATATATTCTCTCATTTAATACAAATAAATTATAATTACAAATGAAATTGTTAAACACAACTTTTAGATTGAGTTTAAACTAATAAGATTGATAATATTTTAATGGAGAATATTGGAATTTTTTTATAAAGGGAATTATTGTATTTATTATACTCTGTTTTTTTATGAAATTGTTACATTCGTCACAATAAAAAAAGATAATGATTTTTAATGACTTCAACTCAGAATATCCTTTTCGTTATATTAATTTTTTAATGATATAAATTTTCTCATTCTTGGTTGCATTATTTTTTTTTTCTCACGATTTTCCTTTTCATTATATTCTTCTCATAGTTTTTATTGCGTGATTGGATAAGGGTCCAAACCCGGAACCCTTGGTTATCCTCCAACTCATATTCTCTTTTTTACCGTTATTTTTAAATGATAAAAAATAAAAGATAGTAATAAATTAACAACCTTTGTAGTTTTCTTTTAGGGAATAATCGTTGTAGTTCCAACTTCGTAGTATTTGTCTTTATATTGGGATGGGATGTTAGTTAGGTTAGGTTTGTTATATTCATAATAATTCCTAGTTTTATTGACTTTCAAAATGCACACGTAACTTCAATTTTTTCTTTTTAAATAATTTTTTTACATTTTAAAATTATATATGACTTAGTAAGGAGATTATTACCTCTTGACTAACATATATTTCTTTATTTTTCTCTTAATTCCCTTCAATTTCAAAATATATATTAGTGGAGTAGCTAGCCAGCATACGCTTGCCATAACCTCAGCTGGGGATGGGGCAGGGATATATATATATATATATATATATATATATATATATATATATATATATATATATATATATATATATATATGTATATACACTCTTATGTGATAGTGAGATACAATTATATAATGGATGATTAATATTAATTATGTGAGTTTTTAAAAAAGTCACGTAATCTTTCAAGTAATCATGTGACTTAGAAAAACTTTTAATCTTAATCATTTATTATATCTGATGAGAAGGGTTTGTCACATGGACTTTTTAAAAACTCACATAATTAATCTCAATCATCCATTGTATAGTTGTATTTAGATTTACATCCATTTTCATATAATACATCATATATGTATATATACACACAAACAATCTTATCCATCCTCTTCAGAATTGGTCAAATTATATGGGGTTATTTAAAAACAAAGATGAATAAATTTTAATGATGTTTTTAAATGAAAAATTTATATATATATTTTTACCAGCATCCTAAAAATATTTGTTAGTATTTCTATAAAAAGATTTATGTTACTTACATTTTTCATATAAGCGTAACACCCTTTTCAATTCTCATAAACTTTCTCTATAAACTTGCACGTAGTAGCAACCTTCTAGTCAATGATTTCAAATAAAATGTATAAAAGTACAATAATATTGAATATAAATCGCCAATTAATGTAAGGCAATAATATTTGTAAATGTTACGCGCTTCACCTTTTTTTTTTTATATATTAATTCTATCACATGCATCAACAAATGATATAATATTTTTTAATGGATTAAAGTTAATAATTAATTTATAAAAAAATTGTTGGATGAAGAAATTGAACTAATGACCTTCTCATTTATTTCCATCTCCTTGTCATTATAGATCACTTTATTATTACGCAGATGATATGATATGATATGATATGAGGGTTTGTTGGGTTTCTCAATAAGTTGAAGCACTTACAAATTTTATTATTTTATACAACTTCATCTCATACAATAACACATTAATATAAATAAATTCTTTGTAAAGTTTAGCTATTTTTCTCTAAATTGTGTAATACTGCTCGTGGCTATGACTTTTGTAAGGCCTATACTGAGTTTTTCCCTCGTGGTTGAAGGAATCAAATCGAAAACTAGTGATATTAATTATATATACTTGTACGATTTCAATAGTTGAAGTTTTAAAAATTAAAACTTCCCAACGGTTAATTTCATTTTAGACCAATAGCGATGATTTATATGGACGATTTAAGATTTTAGTCAAACATGTTAAAATATATCTCTTTAAAAGAAAACAAAATTAATAACAAAAATGCCAACAAAATTTATTATAATTTAAGATTGTTATAATAGTTTATTGTTTTTTGACAGGTACCGTGGGTACCTGTAGATTTTCAAAACTCGTAAAAAATCCGTTATGCGAGTACCCTGCAGGTAATAGGCGGGTGCGGGTTTCCATTGCGGGTACGGGTAGTATGCCATGTCTTCCAAAAAAAGGTATTATATATATATATATATAGGAATAAAACTAATGTTGCATTTTATTAGTTAAATCGATTATAAATATTTTAATTCTCTCTTTTTTTAATAAATGATATTTTAATTTTTTAATACATTTTTTTAAAAATCAAATAACTTTTATTTATATAACCTTATAGAAACAGAGTATAAGATATACTCAATATAAACATACAATTAAGAGCATTTGTATCAATACTCAACACGATTTAATATATATTACCGGATTTTCTACCCAACAGAATATAGAAAAACTAAACGAAGAATTTCGCACATTTAACCAAGACCAAGCTCTAACTTGAACAAGATCAAATACTTTATCTAACTTATGATCATCAAAGACAACCTTATTTATCTTCCACCATAATGACCAAATCAAATTAAAACCTTATTTCTCTTTTTTTAATACATTAAAACCTGATAAATTAATTATAACTTTTTTTTATAATTTATATCTTATTTAGATTCAATTAGACATAATTCCTTATGAATTACAAAACTCTATATACTCACATTTAATGAAATTGTAATGTTTACAACTCAAACTCAAGATCATAAACTAACTAAATGAGCCACTTACTAGTTGATTTATCCCTTTGATGATAATTATTATAATTTTTAGTTGTTAATATTGTCAAAACTCTCAGCATGCTTGAATGAACCAGATGATCTCTCTCCTTCACAGAACCTTGAATCTGCCATGACAAATGACTGAAGAACAGAGAGATGAAAAACACAGAGAAGAGGCAGAGAGGAAAGCGGAGAAACTGAGAAGAGAGAGAGAGAAAAGAGAAGAGGAATTAAAAGAAATATGATTCATTCAGCTAATTAAAAGAAACGCAATAAAAAGAGTTTATATACAGGTTAGGAAAAGGACAAACTAACTAATCCTAACAAACTCTAACTAATCACTAATTAGTAAGCATAATAAATACATATTAACAGCCCCCCTCAAGCTGGAATGTGTATGTCATGCATTCCAAGCTTGGAAATGAGAAAGGAAAAAGGTCCAGCTGCAAGAGGCTTGGTAAGAAGATCAGCTAACTGCTCTTTGGAAGGAGTAGGAAGAAGATAAATTCTGCCAGCCAGTACTTGATCCCTTACAGTGTGACAGTCTAGTTCAATATGCTTGGTACGCTCATGGAAAACAGGATTAGAAGCTATGTGCCTTGCAGATTGGTTATCACAAAATAAAGTAATGGGTGAGGAGTGGGGAATGGCAAAATCGTTGAGCAAGGAAACCAACCACTGAGCCTCACATGTTGCTAAGGCAAGAGCACGATATTCAGCCTCAGATGAAGACCTGGAAATGGTATGTTGTTTCTTGGTTTTCCAGGAAATAAGGGATTGGCCCAAGAAAAAACAGAATGCAGTAACTGATCTACGACTATCAGGGCAAGAGGCCCAATCAGAATCCGAGTAACCAGTTAACTTGAGATCAGAGGTTGAGGGAAAGAAAAGACCTTTAGCAGGAGAATGTTTGACATAACGAAGGACCTTGAGGGCAGCCTGATAATGAGCAGAAGTAGGTTGAGCAAGAAATTGGCTAAGCTTACTCACTGAAAAAGATAAGTCTGGTCTGGTATTAGTGAGATAAACAAGTCTGCCAATTAGTTTTCTGTATGTGGTAGGATTAGAAAGTTGGGTGCCTGATTGAAGACCAAGTTTGGAAGAAGCATCCATGGGAACAACACTTGGTTTACAAGCAAGTAGACCAGTCTCCTGGAGGAGATCTAATGCATATTTTCTCTGGTACAGCAAGATACCAGATTGGGACCTAGCCACTTCAAAGCCGAGGAAGAACTTCAATGTACCAAGATCTTTGATGCCAAATTTACCATGTAACAGCAGTTTCATATGAGTGATTTCATCTAAATCCTGACCTGCAAGAACAAGATCATCCATATAGGTTAGAATAGCAGTGAAACCCTTGGAAGTGTTCTTGGTGAAAAGAGAATAATCTGCCTTGGACTGAGTATAGCCTGATGAAATGAGGACTTTAGTGAGTTTAATGTTCCATTGTCTGCTGGCTTGCTTGAGGCCATATATAGACTTAGTAAGTTTGCAGACCAAGTTAGGGGTAGGCAGGGACAATCCTGGTGGAGGCTCCATGTAGACATCCTCATTTAAAGAGCCATGAAGGAATGCAGTATTAATGTCCAGTTGATGAAGATGCCATCCCTGAGCAGAGGCAATGGATAATAGGAGCCGAATAGTAGTCATTTTAACCACAGGACTGAAGGTTTTCAGAAAATCAATGCCTTTAGTCTGTGTGAAGCCTTTGGCAATAAGCCTGGCCTTGTGCCTTTCAATGGAACCATCTGCTCTAAGTTTTATCTTAAACACCCACTTGCATTGAATAAGTTTCTGCCCTGCAGGAAGCTGAGTGAGTTGCCAAGTTTGATTTGCCTCCAAAGCCTGCAACTCAGCATTAATAGCATGCTGCCAACAAACCTCTTTAACAGCCTCAGAATAAGAAGAAGGTTCATGGATAGAAGACAAGGCTAAAGAGAAATTTTTATAAGAAGAATTTAAAGTATGATAAGAAATAACAGAGGACAAGGGATACCTGGGAGATAGATGAACTGGTGAGTCACCTGAAGTTGCCAATGTGTGATGAAAATCCTAAAGATAGGAAGGGAGACGTCTCTCTCGGTTTGACCGTCTAGGGTGATTTTCATGGTCAAGTGCTGGTGGCTGGAAATCAGGTGATAGATGGTGTTGTGAAGGGCTAGCAGTTGGGGAAGGGGTGGGTGGTAAGGGCTCAGATATGTGATCAGGCTGAGGTATATGAGTAGGTTGAGGTATATGAAAAGAAGGTGCATCATCATCATAGGAAATAAGTGGATCATTCAAAAACTTAGGTGATTGGAGGTTTTGTGATGTGGAATGAAATGAAAACATAGGGAAAATATTTTCATGAAACTGAACATTTCTAGAAAGAAATAATTCTCTAGTTTTTAAATCATAAAGCAGGTAACCCTTGGTACCAGGCTTGAATCCTAAGAAAACACATTTCTTTTCCCTTGGATCAAGCTTGGTTCTATATGAAGAAAGTGTGGATGCAAAAGCTAAACAGCCAAAAACCTTTAAATGTGAAATGTTAGGTAATTTTCCTTGATGTAAAACCATATAAGGAGATTTATTTTGTAAAAATTTTGTAGGTAACCTATTTATTAAATAGATAGCATGAGCTACAGCATGGTTCCAAAAAGATTTGGGGATATGTGACTGAAACATCAAAGTCCTGGCCATGCTTAATATGTGTTGGTGTTTCCTCTCTACAATGCCATTTTGTTGAGGGGTCTCTACACAAGAGGTTTGGTGTATGATTCCTTTCATAGAATACCATTGTTTCATTAAAAATTCATTACCATTATCGGTTCTAATAATCTTGATTTGTTTGTAAAATTGATTCTCAATGAATTGCACAAATTGTTGAACTAAAATACTAGCTTCAGATTTAGTTTTCATGAAATAAAGCCAAGTGAATCTACTTGTATTATCAACAACAGTAAGAAAATATCGATGACCAAAAACAGAAGGTATGGCCAAAGGACCCCAAATATCAATATGCACAATTTCAAAAGGATCAACAGTAACAGTATTGCTATTTGTAAATGGTAATTTTTTTTGTTTTCCAAAATAACAAGGTTCACAGGGATTATTTGATTTATTACAATTGATAAAGGGATACATTTGTTTTAATTGTTGCAACTTCTCATGAGAAGGGTGACCAAACCTGGAATGCCAAGAGTTAGGATTATATGAGTGAAAAACATTAGTCCAACTTTGAGAGAAGTCTGGAAAAGCATCTTTAAATTGAATAGGATTCATCACATAGAGGTCACACTGCAGGTCAGCTACACCAATCATCTTCAATGTATGAGAATCTTGGATCTGACAATATGACATGGAAAAAATGAATTTACAGGATAATGATTGTGTAAGTTTAGAAACTGAAATTAAGTTGAAATGGAAAGAAGGAACAAACAACACATCAGTAAGGTACAAAGATTTAGTAAAGAAAACAGTGCCAGCAGTGGTTGCTACAACTTTATTACCATCAGGTAAATTTAGGAACACAGGTTGAATGGTTTTATGAGTATGGAAAAAATTCGTGTTGTTATAGACATGTACAGTGGCTCCTGTATCAATGATCCAAGAGCCAGAGAGTGAAGAATTAGCTAAAGTGAACACAAAACCTGATGACTGAGAAGAAGAATTCTTATTCTGAGTGCTGGAAGTAATTTGATTTACAGACTGAGTATTGTTTTGTTGTAGTAATGCAAGTAATGCTCGATGCTGGTCTGGAGTGAAAACCAAGCTAGGCGTATCTCTCGTTTCCTTTAGGGACTGAAGACTAATTCTGTCATCACCATCCTCATCAATATCCTCATGGATGCAGTGATTGACATTCTGATTCTGCTTAAAATAATGTGGTGGAAAACCATGTTTCCTATAGCTGTAACACCCTGGAGCCAACTTGCAAATCTCAAGATAATTATCCTTACCATATAAAATCTCTTAGATAACTTATTTTTTTCACCTGGTAATTATCAAGAGATTCACAACCTGATTCCAGAGGTTACTGATACAATATCAGAGTACGCCACCTTTACATAATTAACTTCTTATTATTATACATAACATCAGAGTTCCATACATATTATATTTTACAACAGGCACCTAGATCTTATAAAATATAAAGACGTAAAGTACCAAAACATAGCATATACATACTACAACAATAGTAGTCATGAAAGCAAGCATCATCATCAAAAACCTTCATAATTCATCCATATTCAGCAACATCCACTTTGTCATATGTCCTCCTGGTTAACCACTAAAGGGTTGCCACAAGTAATAGAAAGAGTGAGATAAAATATCAAATAAATAGAAATTAAATCAGAACAAACACAATCACAAGTAGGATGCTATGCGATGCAAATGCCAAACAAGTATTTTGTTTTATACTGATATTATTATATTCTATTCTTTTTAATGAAAATGCATGATGGATCCATTCTGGTGGGAACATCTGCAGTGATTTCCAACAATAACATTTTTACGGATATCCAACCGATACCGCGCCCCATAATGCAACACCAACATCGGATAACAATATCATAATATCAATAACAAGTGTTGCGGGACCCCCCTTAAGGACACACTGCTTAGCCCTTAAGACGGCCGTGGTATAAAACCACCGCAGAGGTCTGTGCTCAACAGAGCGCGTTCCCCCACCGGGAACCCCCTCAAAGAAACCCTCTGCGGATTCTTTGAACGGCCAATGCATATGATGCATGAATGCATTACATCATCAAATTCCTTTATAACTAATTGTAACAATAAAATTATTATAACAATTAATTAAGCATACTTTATTTATAACTCAAGAATATGGAAACACATTTTCCATATTATTTATATCATAATTCAATCATACGGAAACACATTTCCCATAATATTCATATCATATTTCAAACATATGAAAACATATTTTCCATAATATTTCATATTTCAAAGAATATGGAAACACATTTTCCATGTTATAGTAATTGTTTAATATCATATTCCAAACCATCAATTTCATAATTTAATTCAAATTAAATTAAAATCTAACTAAATGAGTTTCTAAACAATTAAACAAGCAATTCTAACTTAATTTCTATGTATTTAATATCCTATCCCCTCTTTCTTACCTCAAGTGAAGATCGTTAAGCTTTCCTTATGCTAACTCCCTTGTATTTCTTCAAATCTTCAAATTTGCGTAATTTCTTCTTATACGGAAATTAAAGTATGAAGGTTTTGAGAGCTTGAAGAGGGAGATGAAAGGTTATAGGATCTGTGAGGTTTGTGGTCTGAGGAAATGTGGGAGGTCAGGGCTCTATTTATAGGCTTTCAATGGCGGTTACTGTAGCAAATACTGTAGCAAATCACTGTAGCAAATCACTGTAGCAGTTCGAAATTGACATGAGGCGGTGGAAATTTGGAGAATTCTCACGAATTCTCTACATTCTGTAACATTTTTCATGTGACGTTACTGTAGCATTTTACTGTAGCATTTTACTGTAGCATTTTACTGTAGCATTTTACTGTAGCAGATTTTTATTTTATTTTATTATTCTATTCTACATTCCATTCTCGTTTATTTCCGTTTTAAGTCAGACTGAAAATACACTTGTATTAAATTTCCTATTTTCTATGATTCATTTCTTATTTCTTTGAGAAACTTTAATTTTTCACTGTTTAATTACTGCTTAAAAATTGGGCTGTTACAATAGCAAGTGTCCACTGTGTGACCAGACCTTCCACAGTGGGAGCACAATTTTGTGTTATGACTCTTGTTAGGAAAACCACAATTTCCAAGATTAGCAAATCTTCCTCTACCTCCTCTGAAGGTTCCTCTACCCTGTCCACCACCAAATGTCATTAGGACAGGTGATAATTGAGAATTGCTATCATTTTTCCCTTGATCAGTAGTAATGAGAACTTGAGGCTCATGAGCAGTGTTTACTAATTGCCTTTCTTGTTGAACAAGTAGAGAAAACACTTTACTAATCTCAGGTAAAGGTTCAAGAAGCATGATCTGAGATCTAACAGGAGCATACTGCTCATTCAAACCTTTGAGGAAGCGAATCACATAATCACTCTCTCTATATTTCTTGATAGTAGGAATTAACTGATAGCTGCAAATCACTTGGCAGGTGCAACTAGGTATTGGCCTAAAATTGTCCAACTCCTGCCACAAGCCTTTCAGTTGAGTATAATACGCAGTAATTGACAAGTGCCCTTGCTTCAAGGCATAAATCTCCTCTTGAATCTCAGAGATCCTAAAAACATCACCCTGATAATATCGATCTTTTAAATCCTTCCATATTTCTGCAGCTGTGTCTATCCATAACACGCTTTGTGCTATCAAAGGCTCCAAAGAATGCATAATCCAAGATAACACCATTGTATTACATCTCTCCCAGGCGCCAAATATAGCCTCATTCTGTCCAGGTTTCGGCAAGGTGCCATCAACAAAACACATCTTATTTTTGGATCTCAAGCCTATAATCATAGATCTAGACCAGGAGTGGTAGTTTGCTCCATTCAACTTAGAAGGAGCTATAGAAACACCAGGATTCTCGTTTGCATGTAGGTAATACGGGCTTGAAACATCAATCACCGAATGTGCCATTAGAAAGATTGATTTACGAAAAAGGAGATCTCGAAGATTCCAGAACAAACCACAAGAAGAACAACGAAAAAACTGCAATATAAAATCACCAGACAAATCTGAAGAAGAAATCAAGTCCTTACAGCAAAAGAAAAAGCCAGATCGAGGCAAATATCAATTCTTAAAGATGAAGAATCGAATCCTCGACCAAAGAATATTCGAGTTTCAAGACACGCAGCAGAGCCCCTAGGAAATGAGCTTTGATACCATGTCAAAACTCTCAGCATGCTTGAAAGAACCAGATGATCTCTCTCCTTCACAGAACCTTGAATCTGCCATGACAAATGACTGAAGAACAGAGAGATGAAAAACACAGAGAAGAGGCAGAGAGGAAAGCGGAGAAACTGAGAAGAGAGAGAGAGAAAAGAGAAGAGGAATTAAAAGAAATATGATTCATTCAGCTAATTAAAAGAAACGCAATAAAAAGAGTTTATATACAGGTTAGGAAAAGGACAAACTAACTAATCCTAACAAACTCTAACTAATCACTAATTAGTAAGCATAATAAATACATATTAACAAATATCGAAAAGATTTTATTAAGAGATAGAAAACTTGGTTTTGATTACGAGATAAAGGAATTTTAGTTATTGAAGAATCCCTTAATACATAATAAAATAAAATAAATCCCATGCAAACAAATTGGCCAAATAAAAAAGATTCATGATGTTTTGATGTAGTATAATAAAACAAGTTGATCAAGAATCGCAACACGTATATGTACACATTGTGGACTTGGACTTATATATTGGGTCTATCAATAAACACAGCACGTTCCTTATCATATCAAGTAGTTATTAATTAAACATTATCTATATTAATATATACTTAAATCACCAATGCCATTTTTTAAACAGTGGATTTTTATTTAGAGAATATCATTCAAATAAGAATATTAGGTCGAACTTAAAACTTTTTTAAATAGAATCAAATATATATCATTTTAACTGATAATTAATTACTGATTATTAATTTCATTTATAATATATATAAGAATATAAAAATAATTTTAAAAAAAAGAAATGTATGATAAATTAAACATATATGGGTTAAGGACAAGTGAGATAACGTGGGTCAGCGATTAAGGGAAGACGATGGGCATGTGTCTCTATAAATAAAGGTTGTGAGAGTTGTAATTGAAGGCATAAAAATGAAGGGTTTGGGTTGGGTAGGTACAGCTTTATGCTGTGTAGTGGTAGTGTTTGGAGGGTTACCATTGTTAACAGATGCACAACTAAACCCATATTTTTACAGAGAAACATGTCCAGGGGTGCATTTTATTCTATTTGAAGTCGTAAGAAAGGTCGCAGAAACGGATCCTCGTATGCTTGCCAGTCTCGTCAGGCTTCACTTTCATGACTGTTTTGTTCAAGTATGCATCATCTTCCCCTAATTTTCTGCTTTACATGCTAATTAATTTTCTTTTAATTTATAATTTACAAAGTAAATGGTAATTTTGCAATGACTTAGTAAGTATCATAGTAAAAGAGAAGTGAATGGAAAAACTTTTCCCTCTGAAATTTCTAACAAAAGAAAAACTAATAAGGTACAGTTTATCTATTAATTAAAAGAATTACAGGGCCTTGTTAATAAATAGCCAAAAGGTGTTGTTTAAGAAGAATAAATATAATTTTTGATTGAAAATTGTAGGAGGATATTGCTTAGAAATTAGAATGAGAAATTTTAATGATGTTTTTAAACGAAAATTTTTTATTTTAAAAATATATCATGTACACCGACAGAGCTTCTTAGAAGCATAGAGACCACGGCCCCTGCAACATTTTTTTTAACATGATATTTCTTATTTAATATATAAGTATAATTTTTTTTACTTTTAGAAAATATGTACTTACTATTAAAATTTAAATATGCTAATTAATTATTTTAGCTTGTTAAGATTTTTATAGAACAGATCGTATGTAAGAAAAAACTTAAAGGAGTATAAGAATGGTAAAAATATCTTAGGAAAATTGCTCTATAAGAATGGTAATAATTCAAGTTTGACTCTTTAACGTAAGAGCTTACGTACAGGGTGAGAAATTAATCAAGAATTTCATATCATTGAGTTTAATTAAGTTTATTTATTACTTTTATAAAAAATAAAAAAATAATTACTTTCTTATTTTGTGTATTTTTTACACCTTAAAATATGTTCGTGAAAGCCCGAGGAAGTTAAAATTTTCGCTTCTAATAAATATTTTTTAATTATATAATTTACAATATATATCTTATGAGAAAGATTCTAATAAGAGAAACAAATTTGACCATGTAACAATATAATGAATGATTGAGATTTAAAGTTTTTTAAAGTCATATAATCACTTAAAATATCACATGAAAAAACATTTCTTATATGATACATTTTATATATATAACTCTCTTAATTTAAGTTTTTTCCCTTGAAAACATCACTCCAAAATACACCCATCGAGGAATCAAAATTGTTTTTTAATTTGATTTTATTCATTTCAAAAAGGAAATTTACTTTAAAAAAGAGAAATGAAAAATTAGCTAGTCATGTAATGACCCATCTGCATCACGCTCAAGTTATGTCAAACTTATTTAAATGAATATTCGACCAAAAAACACTCATTTAAATGAATCAAGTTTAAGTAATAAGTTCCACATCATTTAAAAGGTCTATTAGGCTATACATATTTAAATAAAGATAAATAATATAATGATAAAAATATTATTATAGTTATTAGTATAATATTATTTATTTATTAATATATGTAAATGCTCAAACTTATTTTTGACTTGATATAAAAGTATACCTAAGGTACATATAAGGTGCGTGAGTTATGAATTTGTATTAAACCTTATAACTGTTTAACTCTCATTTAATATAAAAAATAGTAGGGCTTCAAACAAACTTTTGAATCAAGTTAGATTTAAAAAAATATCAAGTAGAAAAAGAGGCATATGTTAAGTGTATCAGGCAAATTTATACTTTCAATTTTCAAACTTTATAAGAGTTAGCCTTTGACAAGTTATATACATAGACAATATATTTTTTAAATAAAAGTGAGATGAATAAATTTGAATTGTTAGATTTTATTATGGATGACTGAAATTAAAATGTATTGATTATGTGATTTTTAAATGATCATGTAACTTTAAATTTTTTTAAACATGACCAAAAAATATACAAAATAGAAAACATGAGATAGAATATAGGAGAAATGCATACAACAAATAAAAGATTTTAACTAGAAAGTTACTAGGAGTGGCGATTTATAAAATACTGGTGTTAGTTAAAATCTATTTTAGTTTTTCACCCAAACACTTTTAATTTACATTTTGTGATATTTTAACTACGAAATTCAAATAATTGAAATTTCTTATCAAGTTTACGAATCAGACACAAGATGTCTAGCTGTAACATTTTAATTATATTTTTTTGCTGTTAGATAATTAAATGCACGGGTTCATTTAATATTTGTATTAAGGTAAGTGGTTTGGAATATCGAAAATTTCTATTGAGAAATGACAACTAATAAAATGTTAAAAGGAGAGAAGTTTGTTGAGAATGAAGAAGGAAAAAGATGATTATGTTGCTCATGTGTATGTGGCATGTAGGGGTGTGATGGATCAATTTTGTTGAACAACACTGCTACCATAGTGAGTGAGCAACAAGCTTTGCCAAACAACAATTCCATAAGAGGTTTGGATGTTGTGAACCAGATCAAGACCGCATTGGAGGATGCTTGCCCTGGTGTTGTTTCTTGTGCTGATATTCTTGCCCTTGCAGCTGCAGTATCTTCTGTTCTGGTAAACATATATTTCATCTCATCCTAAATAACATTGAATTTTCATTCTAGGCTATATATGGTTCAAAAAGGAAACAATAAATCTTCACAAGGGTACCAACTCAGCCATGTTTGTAAATTAATTGGTAACTTGGTACTTATTGGAACATTTTATCATCTTCATAGAATTGCTTTTGTTTTACCCTTCTTAAAAGTAGTAGGAATTTATGTTTACAGGCTCATGGTCCTTACTGGAAAGTTCCATTGGGAAGAAGGGATGGTTTAACAGCAAACCGAACTCTTGCTAATATAAACCTTCCAGCTCCTTTCTTCAACCTTACACAACTCAAAGATAGCTTTGCTGTTCAAGGCCTAGACACTACTGATCTTGTTGCACTCTCAGGTATAAAATGCTCTCTAATTTTTTAAAATATTACTCTTACATCTCCATAATTTCAATCAAATTGTGGTCAAATTAAGAATCAACTCATAATTAAACTGGTAGTAATAAAGAACTGATGAGAACAAATTACTTGGTCCAATCAGTTACATCGACTGGTACAATTTGATTCTGATAAATTCATTTAACACCAATGACATGTGAATGTAATTTAATTTTAAACCTTTCGAGGAATTTTTCTTAAAAAAACAAACATGACATGACATGATTTAAAATGTATATGTGTTACTTTTCAATTTTCAGGTGCTCATACATTTGGGAGAGCTCATTGTAGTACATTTGTTAATCGATTGTACAACTTCAGTGGTACTGGGAAACCTGATCCAACATTGGACACAACATACTTATAACAATTGCGCAAAATATGTCCCAATGGTGGACCTGGCACTAACCTCACTAACTTTGATCCAACCACTCCTGATACATTTGACAAAAACTACTACTCCAATCTTCAGGGTCACAAAGGGTTGCTTCAGAGTGACCAAGAACTGTTTTCCACAGCCGGTGCTGATACCATTGGCATTGTCAACAAGTTCAGTAGTGACCAAAGAGCTTTCTTTGATGCCTTTACGGTTTCAATGATTAAAATGGGTAATATTGGTGTGCTAACAGGGTCCAAAGGAGAAATCAGAAAACAATGCAATTTTGTTAACAAGAAATCAGCTGAACTCGACATTACTAGTATGGCCTCCAAAGAATCACCAGATGAGGGTATGGTTAGCTCATTCTAAATAAATAAATTAGATGTTGGTGAAGGATGGGCCATTAATAAAGAAGCTATAGGCACATTATTCATGTAACTAATGTGCCCGCTGCTACGTGCTATGTGTTGATGTGGATGTGTAAGGTCTTTTTTGTATTTTCAATCATATCGTATTGGTAATTAATCAAATTTCTCTATTCGTCTTCTTTTAGTTTTGAATTTAAATATTTTGATGGATCAAATATATTGTTGTATTTATCTTATTTAATTGTTTAAAAAAGAAGATAAATATTGTTACTATTTAATTGCTCATATAGAGTTTGAAAGCATCTATAACTACTAATACCTAGATGAGAGAAACAATATATTAAATAAAGAGAGATAATGCAATTTAATAAATAAGGGTTGGATCAAGAATTTAAGTATGTAATTGAGATAAAATAATTGCATTTCTTAATTTATATAATTTTTCTATATTACATAATTAAATAGGAACAAAGGTATAATATATATATTTCTCTTCTCGCTTAAACATGACACAATATTAATGTGATAATTCCAAAACATTATTATTAACGGATTAAAAGATATAAAAGGTATCCTAACCATAAATAAATTACGAAGTTTTTAAATACAAAAAAGGTTGGTTTTCTCACTTATAAACATAATTGACAAAACTAGGACTGGGTAACAAATCATATTTACATGTTTAACCTTATCATTTAATATAATTCAACTAAATCAAAGTAGACTTTTTTGGTAATCAGATTAGAACATCTCCAATTCAATAAAAAAAACTGATTGTAATAAGACCGGGTATTGGATTTCAAATATGTAATTTGAGTACTCGATTACCACTAGACTTAACTTTATATGATTTATCATCATAATTCTTTTTTTCACATTGACCTAACCTATCTAGGAGAGTAAGTTCACATAGAAGGGAAAATGAGCTCACTTATTCCTTAAAGCCATGCTTTAATAACATTCTTTGATTTCTTTCCTTTTCTTTCTTCACCCGTTTCCGTCACCTCCTAACCTAAACTCTATGTTATGTTTTGTGTGAAGGTGTTCCTTGATACAAACCTTATGTTTTTCATGGCTTTAATTTGTAATGCTGGTTAATTAAGAATTTGTAATATTTGATCATAATTTAAGTTTTAAATTTAAATGTTTAATATGGATTTCAAAAATTATGATTTTGAATTTTTATATATTTCATTTTCTTAAAATTTATAATAAGTTATAATTAATATGATATCCGATCATTTGATATAATCTAAATAAACTTAGATTGGATCAAATATCAGATTGAATTTCAAAAAATAGTTAACAAATCTAATCCAACTTAATCCAATTAACTTTGATCAGATCAACTTGGATTGAATTAGATCAGTTTGGATTTTAAAAATGTTAACAAATCTAATCTAATATAATCTAATTAACTTTGATCGAATCAATTTTTTATTGAAATCTGACCCACCTTGCTACTAGCTTTGCCCTTGACAAAACTTCTCATCTTGATCTAGGCCAAGTTCATACTTTTACTTTAATTAAATTGAAGAAATGGATTGGCTTTTAGTTGAAGGAACCCCTTAAACACTTTTAATTTCTTTCTTACTAAAGGCACCAAACAGTAGCCTATCATGTTAAATACCATGCCACCATATTTTTTTATTTTCATTTAAGAAATCATGTTGTAACAAATGTTCCCACCTTTCACTAGGTGGTACCATTTGATACCCCCAGACACCCATAACATAAAAACCTACACTATAAGAAAAATCATAGGAAAATAACAGGTGATTTGTATATTCCTCAACTAAATCACATATATAAGACATAACCTACTAGTTACAAGAATACATATACTCATGAGATTATTAATTGTTTGTATTTTTTCACAACCCTCAAAAGAAAGATGGATACTTTAAAAGGAACAATTAAATTCGTTCCATACCTTGTCATAATCACATTGATCCATCATCTTATCTGTATTCTAGATCACCCTACATGTAGTTTTGGCAGAATAAATTTCAATTTTGTCATACTTCCATATTCATTGATTATCTTATGATTGATTCAATTTGGTCTTCTGCAATACATGCATAATGTAACACCCTCGGTTAGATAAGACAAATCCTTTTTGTAGGTTCATCCTATTTAACTGAGTGTGTTAACAGTTTTCAGAAAAAGTGAATATTTTTTTTTAATAAATAAATACGTGGCAGATCAGTGGAAGTAATATTGTATATATCACATAGTCATTCACAAACTGTAAATAATTGTACTCTTAACAGAATGGGGCACGCAGGCACCCTTAAATATTGTACAGTCATCCGGTGTCTGATTATAAATATTCTATCCCTAATGATTATTCTCAATGGGTTCAGCGTATTGCTGATCTTCACACTCGGG
This sequence comes from Clitoria ternatea, assembly GCA_037962975.1. Classification (NCBI taxonomy): domain Eukaryota; kingdom Viridiplantae; phylum Streptophyta; class Magnoliopsida; order Fabales; family Fabaceae; genus Clitoria; species Clitoria ternatea. The sequence continues at coordinate 268,297,616 of CM075671.1, forward strand.
TTCTTGAGTTTCTAATTCCTCTGAAAAATGTTCAACAGTAAGGGTGAGTATAACCCAAGACCCTGATTGGTTCATCCGATGCGGACATAATCCAGTTAACATACAATGTCATATAGATCATACATTTAATATATTTATCACAATCAAGCATGTTGTCATCACATAATCGTACATTTAGCATGTTCACAATTATAAAAATCACTCATATTTTCATGAAATTAATCGTACATATAACATATTCACAATTATAACAATCAAGTATGCTGTAATGAATGCATGAGTTCGGATTTATTATGATTTATCTTTGGTTAAGTCTCATGATGCATGTGGGCCCAATAAATCAATCCATCATCATCCTTTAATTCTTTGGATTCCATCCTGCTCAAGTTATTTCTTGGGCACAACGTTTCCATTCTAGAGCGATCGGAGCTCACCAAGTCCCCTTTCTTTTATCATATGGTATGAATGAACTCACAGGTTCTCATCATTATATATATATCATTTCATCTTGGGACTTGGCTCTTCACGATCATAGATACATCCCGTCATTTAGTCGAAGTACACCAGAATTACTCGTCTCACCCGGCTATCAGGGCGCGACTCTGATGCCATTGGGTTGCCGTTCCAGTTGTACTCCCAAGATTCTTCTACTGAGATCGAACGTGAATGTCCTCCAGCGTACCGGGTGTATGCTCTAGTTTTTCTTCTTCAAAATATATTTTCATGATACGAAATGCATTATTCTTATCATTAGATCCCTGGGTATCTTATGTGTTTCCAGTCTCATCATATTATTCTCAAGCTCTTTGAATTCCATCAGTTATTTAAACATTATAAGATATTCGTTTATTATTTTAGAAATATATCTATTATATCTTGGTTAAAATTATATTTTTCCATAAAGAGTAAAATAATATATTCTTTATGTAATTAAGATGTTAACAATGTATAATAATAAATAAACTAATAATAATAATAACAATACTAATTTTTGACAATAAATAGAATAAGAATGATAATTATAACTTACTAATAACTTAAAAAGTAGTAAAGATTAGTTTCCAATTAAAAATTCAAGTGAAAAACACTAAAAATAGAGTTTTCCGAGTAAAAATAAATAAGAAAATATTCTCTGAGTGAAATACGGTTGTTTACCGAGTTAAATCACTGGAAGAGGGTTTCATGAATGAAACTAAACTGTTTTTCTGAGTGAGATGTGTGTTTGGAAGAGTGGTCCGAGTGAAATTCAAACTGAGATGTTTTTCTGAGTAAAAATGATGCGTTTTCCGAGTGAAACATAATGATGAAACATTTTTCTGAGTGAAATAAATTAAGAATCCGAGTAGGATTAGGATGAGAGTATCTTTCTGAGTGAAAATAATGTATTTTCCGAGTAAAATGTTTTATTCGAATGCTCAGGTCGGTTTTTCATAAAATCCGAACTTATTACTCACTGAATCCGACTTCTATTTTATAAATCCTTGCTGGAACTCACATAAACACCCAGGTTCTTAATATCTTCACAGTCCAACCAGCATATATTTTTATCAATTTAGTTACACATATATTCAAATATAAAACGATAATCATAACATCTAATCACACAACTCTGAACTGATTATAAGCATTTAGTAACAAATATATATATATGTATATAATTAAAGCATTTAATTCACATAACACTGAATCTGTCCTCCACTCGGTTTTCCCACAGAGCACCCAAGAATATACCCCCTTACCTCAATGAAGTTCTTGGATGGAAGGAAAGAGGTTTCCCCTTCATTGTCCTACACCAATTCCAAGCGAGAGAGGAATGGAATTGAGAGAGAAAGCTTGTTTGTAGAAGAAAAAAAAAAGAAAGGGAAATGATAACAGAGGTGTGTCTGTTGCTAAGTCTTGTGTGTGTGTGTCCTCTAAGAGTCCTGGCGTTGGCTTAAATAAGAAGAGAGTGAGTGGAAATTAAATGGGGAACATCGGTTGGAGGATTAGGTGAGATAATGGAGCCTTTTGACTCCTTTCCCAGTCAGCTTTGCATTAAATAGAAATAAAATATATAAAGTTATTGTAATGGAGGCAACTTTCTCCTTCGATTGGTTTATTGTGCCAATCATTCTTGGCGTTATATGGTTAAGTGGGCTGACCACTATCTGATGTGGAATAATAAAAAAAATATTTAGTGCTGGCAAGGTCGTCATCTCATGTGAGGCGGTATTGGGTGAGTGAGGGCGGAGTGCAATGTGAGGACGGTATTAGGTGAGGCGGTATGGAGTATGAGGCGGTGTGGAGTGTGAGGCGGTATAGAGTTAGGGCGGTGTTAAATTATGAGGGCGGAGTGTAGCATGAGGGCGGAGTGAAATGTTAGGCGGAGTGTAGCGATGGGCGGTGTGTAGTGATTTGAGGGACAACGTCCATGCAAGAAGGCGGTGTTGAGCGTGAAGTAAGAAATAGAGGACGGTATGTGTGAAGGAGTTAAGGACTCCGTCTGTGGAAAGTGGGCGGTGTTGTGAGGCTACAAAGAGATCGGTTTTTGGTGAACGCCGTCTCAGAATTGTTTGGTGTGCACATCGGTTCAAGAACAACTTCCTCTAGTCGGTGTGAACTCCTAATGTAAGGACGGATCTAGTAGCCATCCGGTGTGTACATATGCTTATTCGGTGTGGTGTAAGTAAGCAAATCTTTTCTTACTTCAGCCATCCGATGTGACATAGAAGACATCGGATCTCTTGAGCGAAATCCGATTCGCTTGAACGAATCCGCCCTTCATGGCTCGGAATTTTTCCAAAACTGACTCAACACTTGCTTTCTCACTCGGTAATGGTTCAGCCTCTCTATATTTCTCTCGGAATGGTTCCTTCTTCCATTTCCACTCGGATCTTTAAGTAGTTACATAAGAACCATTCGGAATACTTCCATAATGCGTCCCACTCGGTAAGAAGCATCAAATCAACATAAACTTGAGTGTTTAAGCTTTCTTTCACTCGGAATACTTCTCTGTCACTCGGAACAGAGCCCTTTTCACTCGGTTTTTGCATAATTTCGCTAATGATCCTTATAATTTACATTGTTATGCGCAAAATGATACTTATGAGATACCACAGACCATCAACAGGGTATATATATTGACTTATTCTTCTTTCAAACTCTCCATAATTCAAAAATTACAAGAGTGAAATTGTTTCTAAAAACAGGGATGTTACATTCTCCCCTCCTTTTAGAAATTTCGTCCCGAAATTTAAAGTTAAAACAATTGAGGGTACAATTCTCTCATTTTCTCCTCAATTTCCCAAGTAGCATCCCCATCATCTGTCTGACTCCAAACTACCTTGACCAAAGGGATTTCCTTGCCTCTTAGCTGTTTGAGTCGTCGGTCAGCAATCCTCACTGGCGATGCTTCGAAAGTAAGGTTTTCTTTCAGAACAAATTGATCGGGACTTAGAACATGATCAGGGCTTGGTACATATTTGCGGAGTTGAGAGACATGAAATACATTGTGAAGATTTGTCAGCTCGGGTGGCAGAGCAATGCGGTACGTATGAGTTCCTATCTTTTGCAAAATCTGATAGGGTCCTACGTATCTGGGGCTTAACTTCTTGGCCTTCAAAGCTCTTCCTACTCCAGTGGTAGGAGTAACTTTGAGAAATACATGGTCACCTTCTTCAAATTCTAATGGCTTCCGTCGCTTGTCATAGTAACTCTTTTGTCTATCTTGCGAAGCCTTCATTGCCATTTGAATCCTCTGAACTTGTTCTGTTATTTTCTGAACGATCTCTGGTCCAATTATTGTTTTCTCACCAGTTTCATACCAACATAAAGGTGTACGGCACTTTCTTCCATACAAAGCTTCATATGGAGCCATTCCGATGCTTGCATGATAACTGTTGTTGTAAGTGAATTCAATAAGTGGGAGATATTCTTGCCAACTTCCACTATGTTCCAAGACACAAAGACGTAACAAATCTTCAAGAGTCTTGATTGTTCTTTCTGATTGTCCGTCTGTCTGTGGGTGGTATGCGGAACTTAACTTCAGACGAGTTCCTAGAGCTTGTTGCAGGCTCTTCCAAAACTGTGATGTGAAACGAGGATCTCGATCGGACACAATCGCAGTGGGAGTTCCATGTAATCGTACAATCTCCTTGATATAGATCTGGGTGAGTTTTTCTAGGGAATACTTCATATTAACAGGAATGAAGTGAGCGGTCTTTGTTAATCGATCCACGATTACCCAAATAGCATCACATCCAGCTGATGTTCTGGGAAGTCCACTCACGAAGTCCATAGCAATCTCATCCCATTTCCATTCTGGAATATCCAGAGGACGAAGGGTCCCACTTGGTCGTTGTTGTTCCGCCTTTACCTTCTGACACATCAGGCAAGCTGTTACATACTCGACGATATCCCTTTTCATTCCTTGCCACCAGAATAATTTCTTCAAATCTTGGTACATCTTGGTTGATCCTGGGTGGATGCTGTACTTACTTTTGTGTGCTTCATCCAGGATAGATCTCTTAAGATCTACGTTGACTGGAATACAGAGCCTCTGTTGATACTTGATCACTCCATGTTCATCTTTGGTAAACTCTGAGGCTCCTTCTTTTGTCTTTTCTGCTAGATCTTGTAATTCCTGGTCACTGGCTTGAGCTTCTTTGATTTGTTCCAAGAATTCATTGGAAATTCTTAGCATTCCAACCATAAGGCTTCCCCTTTTTGGTATTACTGCTAGGTTCAAATCGCGAAACTGTTCAATCAATTCTAACTCCTTCGTCATCATGTATGAGAGACGTAAAGCCTTTCTACTGAGTGCATCAGCCATAACATTAGCTTTCCCAGGATGGTATCGGAGTTCAAAATCGTAATCTTTGATGAATTCCATCCATCTACGTTGTCGCATATTCAACTCCTTCTGGTCAAATAGATACTTCAAGCTTTTGTGATCACTGAAGACTTCAAAGTAGGTACCATACAAGTAGTGTCTCCAGATTTTCAAGGCAAACACAACAGCAGCTAATTCCAAGTCATGTGTGGGATAATTAACTTCATGGGTTCTTAGCTGTCTTGAAGCATAAGCAACAACTTTTCTTTCTTGCATTAGGACACATCCTAGTCCTTGTTTTGATGCATCACAGTATACTTCATATGGCTTGGCAGGATCTGGCAAAATCAAGACAGGTGCACTAGTGAGTCGTTGGCGTAACTCCGTAAAACTGCTTTCGCATTTATCAGTCCATTCGAATGGTTGATCTTTACGAGTTAGCTTAGTTAAAGGTGCTGCAATTCGAGAGAAATTCTCGATGAATCGACGATAATATCCAGCCAGTCCAAGGAAACTGCGGATTTCCGTCACATTCTTGGGTTGTTCCCAATTTAGTACAGCTTCTACCTTTGTAGGATCCACAGCAATTCCTTCCTTAGAGATGACATGTCCTAAGAATTTCACTTCTGTCAACCAGAATTCACATTTTGAAAACTTGGCGTACAATTGTCTTGCACGCAAAGTGTTCAGAACAATTCGAAGATGCTCCTCGTGTTCTTCATGGCTCTTGGAGTAGACGAGAATGTCATCAATGAATACAACCACGAATTTGTCCAAGTACTCATGGAAGATTCGATTCATGTATCCCATAAAGACTGCAGGTGCATTTGTAACTCCAAAGGGCATAACAAGATACTCATAGTGCCCATATCGTGTTCTAAATGCCGTTTTGGGTACATCGTCTTTCTTTACCCTGATTTGATGATAACCTGATCGCAGATCTATCTTCGAGAAGATAGTGGCTCCTCGTAACTGGTCCATCAAATCATCAATTCTTGGGAGAGGGTAACGGTTCTTGATCGTAGCTTTATTTAACTGACGATAGTCAACACATAACCGCATACTGCCATCCTTCTTTTTGACTAAAAGAACTGGTGCTCCCCAAGGTGAGACACTGGGTCTAATCATTCCTTTCTCTAGAAGTTCTTCTAATTGCTCTTTGAGCTCACTGAGTTCCTTGGGTGACATTCGGTAAGGAGCAATAGAGATTGGTCCCATGCCCGGTATAATATCAATGCTAAATTCGACTTCTCGCTCTGGAGGTAACTCTCGTATGTCCTCAGGGAATACTTCTAGAAATTCTTGAACAACAGGAATCTGTTCAAGTTGAGAAGTGGCCTTATTTTCAGTCTCCGTAAGGATCATGTATAGTTGAACTCCTTTTGAGATTACCTTTTCTGAGTTAACAAGGCAAGAATCTGTGACTTGATCGCATTCAGATGTAGTAGACCCATGAGAGATGGATCTATTATGACAGTCAATCAGAATATGATTGGCAGCAAGCCAATTCATCCCTAGAACAATGTCTAGATCAATCAAAGGTAAACATATCAGATCTACTTGATAAGATTTCCCTTCGATGTTAAGAGGACATTCTAGACATATGCGAGTAGAGCAAATGGGCTTATTGGCGGCAGTTGTGACAATCATTTGATAGGGCAGAGAGGTTGTAGGAAGCTTTAAATGTTTTACACAATTCTCAGATATGAAAGAATGAGTGGCTCTAGAATCATATAATACATTTAATAGAGTACTTCCTATAAAGCATGTACCTTGCACAAGATCGTTCTCTTGTGATACCTCTGCACCATTCATGGTAAAAACTCTGGCATTTCCCCCTGGCCTTCCGGTTGAGTTGTTTCCGGGCCTTCCAGGATTATTGTTCTGTCTGAAGTTATTGTTGCGGGGAACATTTTGCATTCTCGGAGCATTGTTAGTAGAGACATTTGCAGTAGATCCTCCACTTCCTTGACCTGTTGGTCGTACTGCCTGTCCTTGAGTTACTTGTTGTTGGCTATTTTTATTCCTGTACTAACAGTCAACATCACGATGTCCGATCCGTCCACAAATTGTGCAGTTTCTACTTCTTTGGTTCTCCTGACCTTTAGGAGGGATTTGGTTGGCTGAGTTGAAAGATCGGAAATATGGTCGATCTCCTCGAAAATCCCTTCTTTGTTGTCGATCAGGTATACGTCGCTCTGGCCCATGATTAGACGCTCCAAGTCGTCGAAGATTAGAGGTGTTCTCAAATATGCGGCATCTGTCAACCAAAGTAGTGAATTGGGTAATTTGTTGACAACATATGGCTTGACGAATCTCATGTCGTAGCCCTGCTTCGAACTTTGCACATCTTGATGCTTCTCCCATGTGAGTGTAGTAGGGACAACATTTTGCCAGTTCATCAAACTTAGCAGCGTACTCCCCAACAGTCGTATTGCCTTGTTTCAGATTGAAGAATTCCTGCTCCTTTTGCCTCCTTATGTCTTCGGGGAAATATTTAGCGAGAAATTCTGTCTTAAATCGTCCCCAAGTAATGATATGCCCATCAGTAGTTAGTCTGACTCTAGCATGAGTCCACCAGTGTTCTGCTTCTCCAACCAGCATGAAGACAGCAAAGGTTACACAATCTTCATCAGAACATCGCATAGCGATAAAAATCTTTTCAAGGTGTTCAATCCATAGTTGTGCTCCTTCTGGATTGAAGCCTCCTTTGAACTGCGTAGGATTGTTCCTTTAAAAATCAGCTAATCCCTGTCTGGCAGAAGCATGAGGTAACTCTTGTCTTTCTATTACCTCCACAATTCTGGTAAGAAGATTCTCCATCACGTGATTGTTATTTTGGCGTGCCATTAGGAATTTGCTGAAAGAATATCAACAAATAGATTCAGGGTATGCGTTATGTGGAGCATTCCACATAGGATATTTAGTCTTAGAAGTGTTATGGACTGTTCAATATTTCTATCAGAGTACGTGGAAACCTAATGGTCCACTCCACAAGCTTAATGAATCAACTATGCTCTGATACCACCTTTGTAACACCCTCGGTTAGATAAGACAAATCCTTTTTGTAGGTTCATCCTATTTAACTGAGTGTGTTAACAGTTTTCAGAAAAAGTGAATATATATATTTTTTTTAATAAATAAATACGTGGCAGATCAGCGGAAGTAATATGTATATATCACATAGTCATTCACAAACTGTAAATAATTGTACTCTTAACAGAATGGGGCACGCAGGCACCCTTAAATATTGTACAGTCATCCGGTGTCTAATTATAAATATTATATCCCTAATGATTATTCTCAACGGGTTCAGCGTATTGCTGATCTTCACACTCGGGTTCTTGAGTTTCTAATTCCTCTGAAAAATGTTCAACAGTAAGGGTGAGTATAACCCAAGACCCTGATTAGTTCATCCGATGCGGACATAATCCAGTTAACATACAATGTCACATAGATCATACATTTAATATATTTATCACAATCAAGCATGTTGTCATCACATAATCGTACATTTAGCATGTTCACAATTATAAAAATCACTCATATTTTCATGAAATTAATCATACATATAACATATTCACAATTATAACAATCAAGTATGCTGTAATGAATGCATGAGTTCGGATTTATTATGATTTATCTTTGGTTAAGTCTCATGATGCATGTGGGCCCAATAAATCAATCCATCATCATCCTTTAATTCTTTGGATTCCATCCTGCTCAAGTTATTTCTTGGGCACAACGTTTCCATTCTAGAGCGATCGGAGCTCACCAAGTCCCCTTTCTTTTATCATATGGTACGAATGAACTCACAGGTTCTCATCATTATATATATATCATTTCATCTTGGGACTTGGCTCTTCACGATCATAGATACATCCCGTCATTTAGTCGAAGTACACCAGAATTACTCGTCTCACCCGGCTATCAGGGCGCGACTCTGATGCCATTGGGTTGCCGTTCCAGTTGTACTCCCAAGATTCTTCTACTGAGATCGAACGTGAATGTCCTCCAGCGTACCAGGTGTATGCTCTAGTTTTTCTTCTTCAAAACATATTTTCATGATGCGAAATGCATTATTCTTATCATTAGATCCCTGGGTATCTTATGTGTTTCCAGTCTCATCATATTATTCTCAAGCTCTTTGAATTTCATCAGTTATTTAAACATTATAAGATATTCGTTTATTATTTTAGAAATATATCTATTATATCTTGGTTAAAATTATATTTTTCCATAAAGAGTAAAATAATATATTCTTTATGTAATTAAGATGTTAACAATGTATAATAATAAATAAACTAATAATAATAATAACAATACTAATTTTTGACAATAAATAGAATAAGAATGATAATTATAACTTACTAATAACTTAAAAAGTAGTAAAGATTAGTTTCCAATTAAAAATTCAAGTGAAAAACACTAAAAATAGAGTTTTCCGAGTAAAAATAAATAAGGAAATATTCTCTGAGTGAAATACGGTTGTTTACCGAGTTAAATCACTGGAAGAGGGTTTCATGAATGAAACTAAACTGTTTTTCTGAGTGAGATGTGTGTTTGGAAGAGTGGTCCGAGTGAAATTCAAACTGAGATGTTTTTCTGAGTAAAAATGATGCGTTTTCTGAGTGAAACATAATGATGAAACATTTTTCTGAGTGAAATAAATTAAGAATCCGAGTAGGATTAGGATGAGAGTATCTTTCTGAGTGAAAATAATGTATTTTCCGAGTAAAATGTTTTATTCGAATGCTCAGGTCGGTTTTTCATAAAATCCGAACTTATTACTCACTGAATCCGACTTCTATTTTATAAATCCTTGCTGAAACTCACATAAACACCCAGGTTCTTAATATCTTCACAGTCCAACCAGCATATATTTTTATCAATTTAGTTACACATATATTCAAATATAAAACGATAATCATAACATCTAATCACACAACTCTGAACTGATTATAAGCATTTAGTAACAAATATATATATATGTATATAATTAAAGCATTTAATTCACATAACACTGAATCTGTCCTCCACTCGGTTTTCCCACAGAGCACCCAAGAATATACCCCCTTACCTCAATGAAGTTCTTGGATGGAAGGAAAGAGGTTTCCCCTTCACTGTCCTACACCAATTCCAAGCGAGAGAGGAATGGAATTGAGAGAGAAAGCTTGTTTGTAGAAGAAAAAAAAAAGAAAGGGAAATGATAACAGAGGTGTGTCTGTTGCTAAGTCTTGTGTGTGTGTGTCCTCTAAGAGTCCTGGCGTTGGCTTAAATAAGAAGAGAGTGAGTGGAAATTAAATGGGGAACATCGGTTGGAGGATTAGGTGAGATAATGGAGCCTTTTGACTCCTTTCCCAGTCAGCTTTGCATTAAATAGAAATAAAATATATAAAGTTATTGTAATGGAGGCAACTTTCTCCTTCGATTGGTTTATTGTGCCAATCATTCTTGGCGTTATATGGTTAAGTGGGCTGACCACTATCTGATGTGGAATAATAAAAAAAATATTTAGTGCTGGCAAGGTCGTCATCTCATGTGAGGCGGTATTGGGTGAGTGAGGGCGGAGTGCAATGTGAGGACGGTATTAGGTGAGGCGGTATGGAGTATGAGGCGGTGTGGAGTGTGAGGCGGTATAGAGTTAGGGCGGTGTTAAATTATGAGGGCGGAGTGTAGCATGAGGGCGGAGTGAAATGTTAGGCGGAGTGTAGCGATGGGCGGTGTGTAGTGATTTGAGGGACAACGTCCATGCAAGAAGGCGGTGTTGAGCGTGAAGTAAGAAATAGAGGACGGTATGTGTGAAGGAGTTAAGGACTCCGTCTGTGGAAAGTGGGCGGTGTTGTGAGGCTACAAAGAGATCGGTTTTTGGTGAACGCCGTCTCAGAATTGTTTGGTGTGCACATCGGTTCAAGAACAACTTCCTCTAGTCGGTGTGAACTCCTAATGTAAGGACGGATCTAGTAGCCATCCGGTGTGTACGTATGCTTATTCGGTGTGGTGTAAGTAAGCAAATCTTTTCTTACTTCAGCCATCCGATGTGACATAGAAGACATCGGATGGTTAATGACATCGGATCTCTTGAGCGAAATCCGATTCGCTTGAACGAATCCGCCCTTCATGGCTCGGAATTTTTCCAAAACTGACTCAACACTTGCTTTCTCACTCGGTAATGGTTCAGCCTCTCTATATTTCTCTCGGAATGGTTCCTTCTTCCATTTCCACTCGGATCTTTAAGTAGTTACATAAGAACCGTTCGGAATACTTCCATAATGCGTCCCACTCGGTAAGAAGCATCAAATCAACATAAACTTGAGTGTTTAAGCTTTCTTTCACTCGGAATACTTCTCTGTCACTCGGAACAGAGCCCTTTTCACTCGGTTTTTGCATAATTTCGCTAATGATCCTTATAATTTACATTGTTATGCGCAAAATGATACTTATGAGATACCACAGACCATCAACAGGGTATATATATTGACTTATTCTTCTTTCAAACTTTCCATAATTCAAAAATTACAAGAGTGAAATTGTTTCTAAAAACAGGGATGTTACAACTGTATTGTAGTCCACCCAAGCAATTTATCTCTCATCCTCAATTTCCCCTACAAAATTTCTTTCTATTTGAATCAATTTACTTATGAAACCTTTAGAGTCAAGACAAAATATAATAGTAGGGAGGAGATGGTCAAATTTGCCAAGAAAAGTCTCCCACAAAAAGTGATAGATTTTTTTTCAATAGGATAATTTTTGTTTCATTTTAATCAAGATCGGACCCCGTGTTACAGATTTCCTTGAGATCGCACCAAGCATACGAAGATACAAAAAAGGTATCTTTGCTACTTGACAATGCAAGAAAAATGCAAACCCATTTAAATTAAATGCATGCATAGATAATCCAATTAGTTTATTTTTTTGGAAGTTGATTTTTAAACCAAACGCAAGTTCAAAGTATCTTAAGACACACTTAATTATTTTTAGAATTTTACTTGTTGCTTCACAAAAATACGTTATCATCCGTGTATTACTGATGAGACATGTTCTTTTCCCCCACCTTGCCCCACACTATAACCTTTGAGAAAGTTTTTACTTTCCACTCTCTTAATTAAACCACCCAACCCTTCAACCATAGCTAGAGACATCCTAAGCTCTTTCATTAGATCGAAGTCAACTTAAGATACTTTTTATCCATAAACTGTGACGTCCCCTTATCAATTCCTATAATTTATCCTATGGTCTGTGTGAACACCTATTTTTGTCCGGTAAAAAATATATATATTAAAAAGAGAGAAAAAAAGAGAACAAAACATATATATTGAAAAAAAAGTATATTTTTTTTAAAAAATAAAAATAAAAAATTGCATAGTGACTATATGTATAGTGACTGTTGGAATAGTACCCCTTCTCCAATTCTATAAATACTCAATCTCTCCTCATTTCGTACCATACTTCTCCTTTCATCAACCTTCTTCCACAATTTTTCTCAAGCAATGGCCAACAATTGCCAAAGCGAAGAGGAAAGGATAAGGGAGGGGAAACGATGTTTGGTGACTACCTTCTTGCTCCTTGTAGTATGGGTAGTGGTCTATCTTTATTGGATATTTTATTTATGGCCACATATGTAAAAAATAATTTATGTTTCCATAAGAGTAAGTGATTACTCATTTGTATTCAGATTTTTTTAAAAAAAATTAATTTTTTTTAAAAAATAAAAAATAAAAAGGCAAAAAAATGAAAATCAGAAAAAAGGCCCAAAAAAAACCAAAAAAATCAAAATGGGCCAAAAAAAATTTAAAAAAAAGGAACATCAGAATTAAAAAAAAAAGAAAAGAAAAGAAAAGTGATTTTCGGTGGATTTTAGGTGGGACCCAATTTGGTTGGATAATTAGAGAAAATTAGGAAAATTGACATCAAATTTGGATAAATTGGAAAAGTAGGAAAGTGATGACTTATCATGAGGGATCCAAGGCCAATTTCTCTTCTATAAATAAAAGGTGAGGTATTTAGGGGGAAGAAGAAAAAATAGGTGAAAGAGTGTTAAATTTTTGTGAGATTTTTTAGAAGTTTTTGCTTCCAAAAATTATGTTATGGAAATGTTGTTAAGAGAGTGAGTGTGTTACTCTAGTATGTCTTAGTATATGAGCTTTGTGAGCCAAAATACTGTCTAAGTGTTGTGTGTCTAAACACTCTTGAATTGAGTCCAAACGAAGCCAAAAGCAAAGGAAATCTACAAGACATTGATTTCCCGACTTCCATTCTGGTTCCTCTTTAATTGTTTTGTACTAAGGTATTTTTTATTAATACAAAAATATTTATTTATCTTTATTTATTTATTTGTATTTATTTAATTGTTATTTATTTTTCTGTACTTTTATTTTTATTTATTTATATTTCTGTACTTTATTTTCCTGTATTTTATTTTTCTACAGTTATTTATCTGTTTATTTATTTTTTTGCATTTTATCTTTATTTATTTATTTATTTGTACTTTTATTTATCTTTATTTATTTTTATGCACTTTTATTTTTCTTTATTTATATTTCTGTACTTTATTTTTCTTCAGTTATTTATCTATTTATTTATTTTTCTGCATTTTATCTTTATTTATTTATTTATTTATACTTTTATTCATATTTATTTACTTCTCTACACTTTTACTTTTCTTTATTTACTTTTCTTTTTGTTAATTTATTTTTCTACACTTTATTTATCCGCACTTTATATTTCTGCAATTATTAGTTTATTTATTTATTTTCTGTATTTTTATTTTTATTTATTTATTTATTTATTTATTTTTCTACCCTTTTATTTTTATTTATTTATTTTTTGCCTCTTTATTTTTATGTATTTATTTTTCTGTCCTTTTATTTTTATTTATTTATTTTCCTGCATTGTTATTTTCATTTATTTATTTTTATGTACTTTTATTTTTATTTATTTATTCTTCTGTACTTTTATCTTTATTTATTTATCTTTTTACACTTTTATTTTTATTTATTTGTTTTATTGCATTCTATTTTTTTCTATATTTTATTTTCCTGTAGTTATTTATTTATTCATTTATTTTCTTACGCTCCTATCTTCATTTTTATTTTTTTTGCACTTTTATTTTATTTTTCTATACTTTATTCTTCCATCCTTTATTTTTTTAGCTTATTTATTTACTCTATAATAGTTTTGAAATTATCTTTTACATAACAATTTAATTTTATGCTTCATATATATACAATTTCTTGAGTTTAGTTTTAAATAGTTATTTACTTATTATTATTTATCTTTTCATTTTCCTCTTATCTATCCATATTATTTTATTTTTATTTATTTTTATTTTTTATTTTTGAGAATTTTTGAATTTTTTTACCCATTTTATTTATTGAGTTTAAAATAAGATTAATTTAGATGAGACATCTTATTAATCTTATTCTTTTTTTCAAAAAATAATTGAATAAGTTTCATTTGTTAATTTTAATTACTTAAGTGTATATATTTCTTTATTTTCATATTGATATATTTAATTCCATTTTTTCTCCTTTTTATGTCTATTCCCTTTTTTACCTTTTCATTTATTTATTTGTTTTTTTATGAACCATATATTTCCCAATAAAGTCAATGGATTGTTTTTTTATTTACTAGAAATAATGGAGACGAGAAGTCTCATTACATTTTTTATTTATTTTACTGTCTTTTAACCATTTGTTTGTTTATTTTTTTTCTTTGAACTAAAAATGATGAAAATTTAAGTGATGTGTTTTATATTTAATTTTGTTTTATATTTTTTTAAAATATCCTCGTTATTATGTATATTGTCTGTAAATAGCATTTATCATTATTGTTTTTTTATGAAGGGTGAAATATTTAATAATTATTTTTATGAAAAATTATACATGATCAATTTGGGTAACCGTTTTAGGACGGACAGTGTGGGGTGCTAATACCTTCCCCTCCTGTAATTCGACTCCCGAACTAAATAGAATCTCATTTAAAAAAAACCATTGCTATTTAAAGGTTTTTCTGATATTTTTCTTGATAAATATTAGTGGTGACTCTCTGAACCCTTTATTTTTTTGTACGTCTAAGGGCCTCATTCTAATGTAGTTTCATTTTCATTTTTATTGTCTTTAACCAGTCCGCGTCGCGCGTCGGGACTCCAGTCACGACAGTATGATAAAATCATTTTAGACCAATTTCATCACCTAAATCATTTTAAATGCTAATTGATTAACAGTTTCTTTGCACCCACACAATCTGAATATGCTTAAGGTCTCACTGGTATCTTCCAAGGACTTCGAATCCTGCTAAAACTCAAACTCACCTACCTAGTTGGCTTAATTAGCCATTTCCCCAAAAGTCAAGCTCCCACTCATGATCCTAATCAAGCCTTATGCAATTGCATCTATAGATTCCTACATTAATTTCATTACACTTAATCATACCATACAATTCATAATCACCATTATTCCATACTACATGAGTACTTCACTCTGGGTACTATCCATACTTCTAATATTTTACTTAACATACACATGTAATTGGCCCTATGCCATACAATCACAACACACCCATACACATATACATATATACTATCACAGTCACCTTCCCATAATTACACAATATCAAGTTAGATGGCTCAGTGCCATTCCACAGTTCTTGGTTATCCCTTCACATATTCATCATAACATCATTACATCATCACATATATATTACTATTATCAACGACATCAAGTCAATTATTTCAAATATACCCATGCATAATCATTGACCAAAAGATCAAAAAGATGCCTCCAACATCCATCTCACACTACTAAAAAACCTCTGATAGTTACTTTAAGTTAGCGACCGACACATGTCGTTGCTAAATAGCGACCGCAAGGTAAAAAAGAACCTTAAAAAGAAAATTAGTTACCACATTAGTGGCCAACAGAATCCTATCGCTAAAATCTACAAACGTTCATTGCTAACTCTGTTGCTAATCTAGTGGCTACATTTTACCTATGCTGCTATGTTGGGCGCCAACAAAAAACCTTAGAGGGAAACCGAAAAATTGGAGGGAGGTAAATTTAGCGATGTATGTTGTCGTCGCTATATTTGGCTAAGCAAGTGACAACAAGAAGTCGTCGCTAGATGTGTCAAGGTAGTGACGGTACTAACGGCCATCACTATATTTGGCTACATCAGCGACAACGTTTTCCATCACTAGATAGGCCAACATAGTGACAATAGTAGTAGCCGTCACTAGTTCGTCAACTTGTCAACTTTTTTAAAATAACAACAGTGTTAACGATAATGTTTGGACGTTGCTAAATCTAATAAGTTACTCGACCTCAACCTTTCCCCCACTAGTTATTTGAGCCCCAAACCCTTTTCTTCTCTGCCCTAAACACTTTATTTAAATCTAATTTCAAAATTAATCACCCTTAATTTTTATTATTCTAATTTCTAACACCAATTAAAATTCCTCAGTTAATTTGATTTAACTACCAATAACACTTTAATAATTTATTTAATACATCGTGAATAATTAATTTTAATAACTGAGATGTTACACAAACTGTCATTTTAAAATAACCTAAAACAACTTATAAAACCATAAATTATTTTTATAAGTTTAAATAAATTTTTATAAATATAACAAAAAAGAACTTTTTGTAAAATCTCATTTAAATATATAATGAAAGAATATGATCTAAAATTTTATAAAATCATAAAATTTTTTTCTAAATGTAACAAGAAAGAACTTTTGTAAGACATATAGTTAATGACTGATAGTTGTTAATTATTAATTGTGATGGTTCGGAGAACATACTTAGAAGAGTAGTTGAATAAGTCTGTTTACTCTTTTAAACCAAAAAGTGATATTTAAACGTTAAAACGCTAAGCACAGCGGACCAGACTTTCGAAAGACGGAGAGCGTGATACTTTGATTTAGAGAGCGCTTCTTTTACTATCAAGTTTAACAAAAATCATGCACTAGACTTTTGAGAGTAAAGAGTAAGAGAGAAAGAGACAATACATAAGCAATTTATACTGGTTCACCTCTAACTCAGAGACTACATCTAGTACCTTCAAATCTGAAGGATTTCCACTATGTAAAAAACATTTTACATTACATGTTAAGTATTATTGACTCCAGCCACTTCTGGCTTAAACATAACTGATGTTTTAAGTATTCTTGATGCTGACACTTCTGGCCCTGAGTATTCTTGACTCTGGCCACTCCTGGCCTAAGCACACCCCGTGCTTCCGAGTATTCTTTTGCAAGTACTCACTCCTGGGGCAGACCCAAGTATTCATTCACAGGCCACTCTTGGCTCAAACCCTGAGTATTCTTTCAAAAGCCTCTCTAGGCCAACAATGTTTCCCGATAGGTCTACCAGACCTGTATTTACAAAAGATAGAAAGAATTAAAACAAAATAAGCCTTCTTCTTTTAACGGCTTATAGACGACTAGAGCTTATGAGTATTCTTTTCTTTTCATCACACTATCTTTGTGTGATAAGCTCATTTATCTCACAAGATTTCTCTCTTTCTCTTCTCCTTTTATATGACTTTCCATTCTTTTTTTGTAATCTCTTTTCTTTTCTTTAGAGATATATAATGCTCACTATTGTGCGTATATGCTCATATTGTCGTGTCTTGTATTTTTCTCCTTTTTTTATTATGTAAGCTATCCTTCTTACTCTTATATGTTCATTGATCTGCTCTAGCTCTTCATGTATATTTTTCCTCTCGTCTGATGTGATTTTTGTTTCTCCTTAGAGCTGTATTGGACAAGAGGTTGATTATGTTTATATAGACTCATCTTGTTTAGCTTAGGGAAGAGCTTGTTAATTATATAGCCATTGAGATAGTCTTTGAATAAGGGACAAGAGTCTTTCTTGATAGAGTTACACAAGGGGTAAAAGCTTTTGTTGCTAGAGATAGACGTTCTGAACACGCAACATAAATACAAGAGTCTTTGAGAAGAGTGCAGTCATAGGGGGCTAGATGTAGCACCAGTTTCACCAATAAGGAAAGCTTAGATTTAGGGAATCTCTGCATGCGTAAGATAGGATGAAACTTAGTTGCTTTTCAGACTAGATTAAAATCCTCCATGTTTAGTCGATCTTCCTTTCAAGAGTCTTTTCTTTGTGCTTCGATGGAGATGACTTATGACCGTTGATGCTTTATGTATCATATCACTTCTAAAGATTTGAAGGGAGATGACAAAGTCTGATGCTTTTGTGTTTTCTGAAGCTTGAAGTGATGTTGTTCAAATCTGGGTCTGGTGAGTTACTCTGATAAGAGAGTTACCTTTTGAAGCGTAATGCCAGACTTTTGATTCTTCCTTTTGTCTTGGAATGTAGAGTTTATGTTGCGACTAAGCTATTCATACTTTTGATGTATAAGCTTTTTATGTGTAGGCTCCCCATTTCTTTTGTAACTTGGGCCTTTTCCTGAAACACTTAAATACCCACATCAAGTAATAACAAACATCTTCATTTAAGTTAGAGTTCCTAATGTTAGTTATCAACAAATCTTGTGAGTTCTAGTTTAAAAGATTTGACATTTTCCAGACTTTTCTTCAACAGATTGAAACATATAATATAAAATTACTTTACACCTTAAGAAATACTTAGATTAACTAACATCAAATTGATTAAATTAAACATATTAAGGAAAAAAGTAACAATCACTTTTTTTGTGAGTGGTATATTAAACAGAAATATTCTCTTTATGTGAGAGTGAGGGGAGTGAATGTGAATCGTATAACCATACAATGACTGATTGAAATTAAAAGTTTTTCAAAGTCACATGATCACATAAAAGGTCACATGATCACTTAAAATGTCACATGACTTTTTGAAAAACTCACATGATTAATCTCAATCATCCATTGTATAATTATACAGCCTAAATTCGCTTCTCTCACTCTCACATAAGAGAGTCTTTATCATATGATACCTCCCTCCATATATATATTAAAAATGTAGCAACCTTTGGATTACTTCTCTTGACTTTATTAGCACATAAACTTCCATTTGCACATGTTATATATGGCCACGAGTTATAAGTTAGCGGGAATTATGAGTCAACTAGGCCACTAGTTAACTTGTGTCTTATCAAACTTGTTTGAAATTGTTTAAACTCACATGACCTCGTGTGATCTTATGAGTTAAACTATCAATTTGATTTAGAAAAAATCTTACTTTACTCCTAAAACAACACTTTTGAATGTATGATAAAAAATTGGGATCACAAAACCCTAAAAATTCCATTTTCTCTTTGAAACCTCATTGTCATTTTCTTTCTAATTTTTTCATCCTTCGAAACATTTCATTATTCCCTCACTATGACTTTATCTGTGTTTGAACATTATCGTTTTCTCACTACTTGAGTTTAAGTTTGCTCATTCAACCTTCATTCAAATACTTCATCACGCAGTACCTTCTAGCTCTTCTATTGAAGGATGTTCCAATATTTTTGACCTTGCCACTCAAGGTTCTAGGAAACATTTTGCACATCACATCGTCATTTCCCCCCATGAGTAACAACTCATTCATGTAAGTGTTTAAGTGCTTACTAGGGTCAGCTTCTTCGATATACTTACCTATAAAGAACAAGTGTGGAGTTTGTTGGGTTTTTGGTATGGAGACCTACATTAGCCTTCGAGTGAACGAGATGATGAACTTGTACCTCGATGACCTTCCAGAGACTTGGAGAGACTGGTATCGTAGCAAATAATGTTCAATTTGATATGTCGACTCTTAGTAATTGTAACAGCCCAATTTTTAATCGGTAATTAAACAGTGGAAAAAAATTAAAATTTCTCAGAAAAATAAGAAATGAATCCTAGAAAATAGGAAATTGAATTTTGAATATAAGGATATTTTTAGTTTGACTTAAAATGAAATTAAACAAAAATAGAACGTAGAATAAAATAAAATAATAAATAAAATAAAAATCTTCTACAGTAAAATGCTACAATAATTTGCTACAATACCTGCTACAGTAAATTGCTACAGTACCTGTCACATGAAAAATCTTGCAAATTCACGAGAATTCTTCCTCCTTCGCACCGCCTCATGTCACTTCGATTTGTTGCAGTAATTTGCTACAGTATCTGCTACAGTGATTTGCTATAGTATTTGCTATAGTGATTTGCTACAGTGACCGCCATTGGAAGCCTATAAATAAGGCTCCAACCTTCCAAATTTCTTCAAAACCAAAAAAAAAAAATACCAATTCCACAACCTTTCATCTCCCTCTTCAAGCTTTCAAAACCTTCATTTGCCATACTCAAACTCTTTAATTTTGCATAAGAAGAAACTACACAAACTTGAAGATTTGAGGAAATACAAGGGAGTTTAGCATAAGGAAAGCTTAGGGATCTTCAACTGAGGTAAAAAAGAGGAGATAGGATATTAAATACATAGAAATTAAGTTAGAGTTGCTTGCTTAATTGTTTGGAAACTCATTTAGCTAGATTTTAATTTAATTTGAATTAAATTGTGAAATTGATGCCAAATAGTTTGGAATATGATATATGATATATTTCTAATATTGTATGATGATTTGGAACCAATTGACATATTTAATTTATAATTGAAATCATTAAAACAGCAAAAACAGAGGGAAACAGAGTGTTGTCTTCATATATGGATTATACTTGTAAATATGATGAAATGTCGTATCTTCTTGAATTTTACCATAAATTCTTATTGTTAAATTATGAATGAATTTAATGATATAAATTTACTGCATTCATGCATAATATGCATTGGCCGTTCAAAGAATCCGCAGAGGGGTTCTTTGAGGGGGTTCCCAGTCGGGGAACGCGCTCTGTTGAGCAACAGACCTCTGCGGTGGTTTTATACCACGGCCGTCTTAAGGGCTAAGCAGTGTGTCCTTAAGGGGGGTCCCGCAACACTTGTTATTGATATGATTGTATTGTTATCCGATGTTGGTGTTGCATTATGGGGCGCGGTATCGGTTAGATATCCGTAAAAAAATATTATTGCTGAAAAATCATTGCAGATGTTCCCACCAGAATGGATCCATCATGCATTTTCATTCATATAGAGAATGGAATATTAATATAAATATAATACAAAATACGTGTTTGGCATCCACATCGCATAACATCATACTTGTGATTGTGCATGTTCTAATCTAATTTCTATTTATTTGATATTTTATCTCACTCTTTCTGTTACTTGTGGCAACCCTTTAGTGGTTAACTAGGAAGACATGTGACAAGGTGGATGTTGCTGAATGTGGATGAATTATGAAGGCTTTTAATGATGACGCTTGCTTGCGTGACTACTATTGTTGTATTATGTGTATGCTATGTGTTGGTACTTTACATCTTTATATTTTATAAGATCTAGGTGCCTGTTGTAAAATATAATATGTATAAAACTCTGATGTTATGTATAATAATAAGAAGTCAATTATGAAAAGGTTGCGCACTCTGATATTGTATTAGTAACCTCTGAAATTAGGTTATGAATCTCTTGATAATTACCAGGTGGAAAATAAGTTATCCATGAGATTTTATATGGTGATGGTAATTATCTTGGGATTTGCAAGTTGACTCTAGGGCGTTACATTAATTCTTATCATACGTCCAAATCTTGGAGTATCCCGACGGTGGTGATATCTCACATTGAGAGGAAGATGGATATGCTCTTGCCAGTGATTTCTTCTAGTGAATGACATCTTGATCAGCTCTGCCTAAGATCTTGCAACTTTAATTGAAGCAGGTAATGATCTCATCATTTGGGTCTGGTTGAGCTATTACTTGGGCTCTTCTCTTAGGCGGGGAACTAATGATAGGGTGTTGTCATATCCTAAATTATAGACAAAAGGCTCATTCTCGTTGTGGGCTACATCATGTAAATGACTCTTTGAAAGTTCCTTTGCAATTACCCACATCCATGAGTACGATTGTGGTTTAGTTGGAATAGCTTTAGTAGGTCCCTGTAGGCATATCAATGATCTGTCTGGTATAAATGATAAACTTTCGGTGTGGATATCAGTTATGTGCATTCTATCTTGCACCGGTTCAATGGAGATCCGACTTTATATCCTCAAATTTAGTGGAGATCTTAAGGTCTTGGTGACATAAGCACATGCATTTTTGATACTCAACTATTTAGGTAGGTATCATGAAAATGCAAATCCTTCGTATTTTAACATTTCTAGAAATCTTAAATAATAAGAATTGTCTAATTAATAAAATAAAAACCTTAAAACCAAATTTAATAGAATTAATTTATGGGAAATAATTTCCTTTTATATAATATATGTTCTTAGTTTCTTTTAAATATTGTTAATCTTGATTTGAATTAGTTCTTTAATTTGAGTTGTAATTTTTAAAATTATATATACTGATAACATAGTATGTCTCGACGTATGATATTATTATGAGGTGTTCGATAACAAAGACCTTTATGACATAAATTAAGAAAACATTTAAAAAAATAAAACTAATTTTAGTAAATTTATAAGAACTAAAAGTGTATTAATTTATGCCTTTTCGTGATTTTCAATAAATTTCCAGTAATTATAATAAAATGTTTGTAAGAAAGAATATATTTTATGATTACGATAAAAAGTAAAAAGTTGAAATTAGGTTAGGGGCTTGGTTTGAATTTAGGTGGATATGCATGAAATGAAGGAAACATAAAGAGTCAATGGGTTTAGGTTGGATGCTCCAATCTAAAAGTGTGAGAAAGTCTGCAATAATTATCAAACAGTGTATGATATTCCTCATACCTACTTATTATAAAGAAAATTAGATGTGAAGAAGCTAAGCAGACAAACAAGACCGACAAATGTAAGTGTTGAGTTGAACTTAAAAAAATACCTCTAGGTTCCATGCTCCCTACACAAGCAAGGATTTTCGTGTGGACATACTCCTCCTACTACTTTATTTCTAGGTCATCTTGCAAATCATTCAATTTGTCCTCATAGGGGTGTTTGTAATCTGCATTAGTTTAAATTTTAAATAAAATATTGTTTTATCTAATCATATTATTTAGTTGCGGTTTAGTTTGGTTAGAATTTATGATAATATTCGATCTGAGTTGATCAAATATAGTTTAAATGAGATTGGTTTGTTTATTTTTATATCAATTTTTTTGTAAAATTAGGTATAAAACATATAATTTTAGTCCAATAAAATTAAAGATAACTACTTCAAAAACAGAATTGTCACTGTAAAAAAAATTCAGTATAATAAAAAAATCACTACCTAAAGTCTCTTATGTCTTATGTTAAGTCATGTATATGATTTAGTAAGGTAATATAAATATATGAATAATATATTCAAGATTATCGTTGGGTTAAACTTAGTTTGATATTGTGGGAATTTTTATACGTTTTCGGTTTCATTAATTTTTAATTATTTTAGATTAAGTGAATGATTAGATAATGAATACTCATGTTATTTGGCTGGTAAGTCATAAATTTTGAGCAGGCAAGACAAACCAACTTGTCAAATTTTTACTATACTAAAGTTTATGCAAAACCATGTTAAAATATATGCCATTTAGCTGGCATTGATGTAATTGTGTTCAAAAAATTATTTTAACATATTATATTATTTTTTGTTGTTTTGACTAATTTAACAAAGTTTTTTTTGTTTTTTAAATTAAGTGAATTAATTCTTATTTATTATTATTAAGTATATTTATTTTTTATGTTTAACTTTTTTAAATTATTAATTTCGATTATTTTTTATTTTTAGGTAGATTAACCAACTACTAGTTGTCATATAAAATAATTTTTTTAATTTTTTCAAATATAACAAATGAGACAAGTTAAAAATGTGAATTTACCTCTGCTTCTTTGGACAGGATGATGGGGCAGGAATATGAAGCATATTTGTTTCCCATTACCAAGAGTGAATGTTTGGAATAGACTATACATTGCACGCAACTTGTAAGAAGCCAATCCTTGACCATGGACCAAAAAATACACGAGAATTTTGAGTTTGTTTAGTTACTGGTTCCATCAATCATGTCGAATAATATTGATTTAATAGAAAAAATTAATTATTTTAAAACATATAAAGAATTAATGTTAATTATTACTCCCTCTCTTCATTTTTATATATGTCTCCAATATAAAAAAAAATTATTTCTTTTTACTGTCTCTTTAAAATTTTAAAAACTTATTTATTATTTTTTTCCTGTTATATTCTCATCTAAGGAATAACCAAACACTAATAGTATTTTATTTAAATGTAAAAATATTATAATTAAAAATGTTAATTATTTTACTTAAATGATGTTATTTAACCTTAAAAGACAGATAAAAACCAGAAGAAATAAATTATTTTAATTTTATAATTTCATTTCTTCAAACGGATTACGAAACCAAATAAATTATTTTCGCGTTGCCGTGTAAGTGTGTTACTGTTTCACGAATCACGACTGTTGATCAGTAAAAAGCAAAGCAGTGGGTACGCAGCTTTATTATAAAGAACTTTTATAACTATTGTTTAAAGAAATTTTTAAAAAAATTATTAAAAATTACTTAAAAATTAATATAAATAAATTTTAATAATCTTTTTAAATAAAAAATTCATTTATCTTTCTCATTCGATGCCCTTAGAATTTAAAACACTTGTTGATATTTTTCATAAAGTAAAACAGACTTTATCTTTTCCTGCGATACAAATATTATATATTGATGTTTTATATTTTCATCATCAAATTTTTAGGTTAGAAAATATTATATATTGATGATTTTAATATTGAAACATAATATATATGAAATGTTTCTCGTTACTATTATTTAATATGAAATTTTAATTATGCAGTCATAAAAAAACATTATATAATATAGTAGTGATTGGTAAATCTCAAAAGTAAGGTTAAAGTAACAGGAACTCAAAGAAATTTTAGACAAAGAAAAAAGAATTTTTATAAGGAAAGTATTGGCCACCAGAAAGCGTCATCCAAGTGTTGCTTTTTCTGCAAATTTAAAGATTTATATAATTTATACAACTTTTTCAAAATTACTTTTGACAATAAATTTTTACTTATCTTTATTACATTATTTAAAATAACATATTGAATAATTATAATTAAATTATGAGCTGTAAAGTTCAATAAAGTTTGCAAGTGGCCGGTGAGATCCTTCAATTAAAAAGGTTGATCTTAATTAATTATTTCTAGTTGTATGTTTGGAGATAAATATATATTCAAAAGGTAAAATAGTAATTTTGAAAGAATTAATTTGTAGCTGTTGAAAGATATATATACCATATTTGGGATAAAATAGGTTTTGCAGAATTCCAATATTAAACCTTTGTTATACGTTAATCATCTGTTCACTGATAAAATTACATTGAAAAGACATGGATTTATTCTGTCATGAGGCTCCTGGCTCAAAATCAAATGCTCAAATGCTTATTTTAGAAATATATGTTAAAAATAAAGTAAAGATCAAGTACATCAAATCTAATTAAAGTAAATTAAGATAAGAAATTACAGTTGCAGATAACTATGTGTTTAATAAATTATAGTAGAAAATAGAGGTGTACGTAGATAAATGATTGAGTTTCAAATACATGCACCATGTAAAGAAAGACTTTTCAAAATGGAAGATTTGAAGCGACCAACTATTATAGATAGGAAATGAAATACAATGCATGGGTCCTCTCCCTTTAAATATATAGAAAACAGCCCTGAGAGATAAGAGAAAAATGAAGTGCTGTGATACAATGAAAGTGGCTTTGTGGTGTGTGGTGGTTGTGCTAATTGGAGCACTATCCTTCTCATCAGAAGCACAACTTGATCCTTCGTTTTACAGGAACACTTGCCCAAAAGTACACTCCATTGTTCGTGAAGTTCTCAGAAATGTTTCCAAAACTGATCCCCGTATTCTTGCCAGTCTCATGAGGGTTCACTTTCATGATTGTTTTGTTCAAGTATGTAATCACTACCTTCTCTTAATTAATTCCCTCTATTAACTCCTAATCACTTTCATAAACTGGAATTTAATGTAACAGTAGGTTCTAGTTCAGTTAATTGATTGAGAATATATTATGGTGGCAGGGATGTGATGCATCAATTTTGTTGAACAACACAGATACCATAGTGAGTGAGCAACAAGCTTTTGGAAATAACAATTCCATAAGAGGTTTGGATGTTGTGAACCAGATCAAGACTGCAGTGGAAAATGCTTGCCCTGGTGTTGTTTCCTGTGCTGATATTCTTGCCCTTGCTGCTGAAATTTCCTCAGTTCTGGTTTGTACCGTCTTCTTACGTTTTGTTCACTTTCTTGAATTGTGTTGCTAAATAGTAGTACTATCACCCCAATGATTTTTTTCCTGCATGCAAAAAAAAAAAATAACTTTTATTTTATATTAACTTTTAAATTTTTTTATTTTTATAATTTTCAGTTACAAACAACGTCTCAAACCAAAACTTAATTTATATTTTTTTACCATTTTTATTGGTCATGGAATATGATTCGTTACGACCCATAGTTAAGTCTTTTCCAACTACTTACAATTATTGTCTTTGATACCCAAAACAATTAACTTATTTCAATCTACAATATCAGTACTAACTATTACCATAAATAAATAAGAATATCTTTTTGACATAATTCTATTTATGATATAAAATACAACTCATGTGTAAATTTGTGAAATTGAGATACCAACTTATTATTTTCAGAATTTTATTACCTCAACTGCGTCTACTAGGATGGGTGTGATTTCATTTTTATTTTATTTTTTGCGATAAATTCCAAGAGTGTTGTGTAAGACGTGGAAAAGTGTATTTTGAGTAATATTTATAATTTAGACGTGATATTATACAATTATACTTTTAGAAGGAAAAAAATCAACAAATTAAAATTGAGATGGGTTTGATCCAACATTTACAATTATATTTACATATTATCCACCAACAAAATCATAATATTACTTATATTTAAATTTATAAATTTATATTCTTTCTCTATAGCAAGATAGACTCATGAACTATAAAAAAGAGTCCTGTAGTCTACCCTTAGAATGTTAACATAGGCTTCAGGTCTTTGTAGGAAACTATACCGGAAGACCTAGACTCGATCACCGTAAAACCTTACTCCGGCACTCCGCACATAAAATAAAGGAAGAAATAATTAGGATCCATTCGAATAATGTAATATAGAGTTCCACACGAATGATAATATCTCTAAGAGCCTGTACCATACCTTACCTATATCCTATATACAAAGAATTCTTGTCTATGAGATAAGTGTGTCAACTAGCTTATTCTAAGACCATTCTCTTCTATCCTTTTCGAATACCTTGACTTTTTAGGCGAGAGCCTTTTATATTCCTTCCCGTCAAATAACCAAGTCAACTTCCTTCATTAGCTACTAACCCACCCTTCGTGAGCAGTGAGGAATATCCTTTAAACAATTAGTTACAAATTTCATTCTTGACCAACTAAACTAATATTTATTGGCATATAAGTTTAGAAATTATGTCAATGTTGAACAATAATTCAGGTAAAGAAAAATCAAACATCAGTTCCCTTTATCATGTTTATTATTAATACGTTTTAAAGTTGATATGTTAGATTCCTCTTGCCCATACTATATATTGTTTTCAAACTATTGTTTCCTTATTTTATTCATCTTACTTACTTGTTAGGCTCATGGCCCTGATTGGAAAGTTCCACTGGGAAGAAGGGATAGTTTAACAGCAAATCTAACCCTTGCTAATGAAAATCTTCCAGCTCCAAATTTCCCCCTTGATCGACTTAAATCTGCATTTTCCAAGCAAAACCTCACTGTCACTGATCTAGTTACACTTTCAGGTATGAAATATTTACATTTGAAAAATGCTCATGAATGTTCTAAGAGTGCTTGTTAACTGTTAAGGAATCAAAAAGATAAAAAGGTTTTATTAAAAAACATCATTAATATTCATTCTTGATGATTTTTAAGCAGTTCAAAACATGATTTTTCAATAAAAAAATCTCATTTTTGGTTGCTTTAACAAAACCCTTTACATTTAAGAAAGTATCTCTAATAAAAGTGACACTAATGATTTGATGTTTGAAATTCAGGTGGTCATACAATTGGCAGATCTCAATGCAGGTTTTTTGTTGATCGATTGTATAATTTCAATGGCACTGGTAGCCCTGACCCTACTCTTAACCCAACCTTCTTACAAGTGTTGCAAGCAATATGCCCCAATGATGGTGGAGCAGGGACTAATCTCACCAATTTGGACGTATCCACTCCTGATACATTTGACAATAAATACTACTCTAATCTTCAAAGTGGAAAAGGCTTGCTTCAAAGTGACCAAGAATTGTTCTCTACACTTGGTGCAGAAACCATTCCCATTGTCAACAATTTCATCAATAACCAATCTCTTTTCTTCGAAAACTTTAAGGCCTCAATGATCAAAATGGGCAACATTGGAGTGCTAACAGGATCTCGAGGTGAAATTCGAAGACAATGTAATTTTGTGAATAGTAATTCTCTTGGATTGGCTATTCCAGCCACCAAAGATTCCTCAGAAGATGGCGTGGTTAGCTCAATATAAAAGACGTTATATATGTTTGAAAATTCCAGAAAGTGAAGGTCTTTTAATAAAGAGTTCTATTGGCACATTTATGTCTTGTGCTAGTGATGGATCATAATAATGTTTGGACTTTGTATTTTATGACTAGCTTTTATCGCAATGTTTGTAACATCAAATATATAAATGAACAAAAAAAATATCAAATATATAAGAATTTTGAGTTATTTAATGTTCATCTATTTTGAAAGTGATATTGGTGTGGAAGAACTATTAATTTCTACCTAGGCAATCGCTATCTATATTACTTTTTCATGTACTGTTCAACTTTGATACATGTGTTTTTACAAAACCTGAGAATTCTCTGTTTTTTTTTTTTGAGTTTATTTAGTATATAATTAGGAAAACAGAATTATGAAAATAAAAAAATTTAAAGGTTAATATTCATTCTTCATACTACTCGTCAAAATTCTATTTAATTGTTAGATCCTTTTTTAAGTTGGTCAAACAAAGTTTAAAATTTAAAGTTTAAGGATCATCCCCAACTTTAAATCAAATAAGGATAAAGTTAGGTGGTTTAAAAACATTGTTTCTCTTTCTCCTTCCTCCGACCCCAATTTCTATAACTTCCATAGCCCAATGTTGCTTAACTTGAGCTGAATGAAAATTATTGCCTCACCATACATGCAAGCTTCTTCTTCAATATTGAACTTTCACTATCGTAAACCCATGACCATCAACACTTCTATCTTATGGGATTATGGATAATCAAATATTTTTTATTGAAGAAGATTTTAACAAAGATGGAGTTCAAAATACAGTGAAGATAGAGCTACTAATCGTAAACATTTTTTTTTCACTCAATGAACTTTGATTGCAAAAGCCAATTGGCACATGACGATTAACGTACAAGCTAAGCATGTGTTAATGTTTCTTTCTATGAATTATGAACAGAAGAATTAACATGAATGACGTCTAACAAAATGAAGGAGTAACATATATATTTAAATAAATCAAAGACTCACTTATACGGTACTTAGGGACACAATAGGAAATCCACCATTAACATAAGAACTTATTTAATGTGTAATTACACAGGTTAGAAAATTAAATAATAGAAAATTTTTATTTAAAAATATCATTATTAATACTTACTTTTTGAGCGATCTATATTTAATTTTTAATAAAACAAATCTCCTTTTTAATCTTTTAAACAAACCCTTCTAATTAAATTAAAATATATATTTGATATTCCTTTTTACCCTTGTGGGAGTAATGGGACTAGCCACGTGAATGTCAAACCATCACTCAACATGAGAAAATTAATATCAATAACTAATTTCTTTATTTTATTATTTTACCATTTTTTATGGGTTTGGATTTGTTTATCATTTTAAGAGTTCAAGGTAAAATTAAATCCTGCTTTTCCAAATATACTATTATCTTCATCTAATTATTGAATTGTTTTAAATATTTATGGTAAAGATATATCATGAATGCTTTATATGTTCAAAGTATTGGTACGAGTAATTTCTTCTACTTCCAACGTGAATTAATGAACAACGTTTTAAAAGGGAGGAACAAGAATATGAACCAATAAAAACAATTAAAGTAACAATTGAAAGTGAGAGGTTGAATTAAGGAGAATGTACAGGAACGTTGAAGACAAAATTGTGAAGATAAGGGAAGCTGACACCCATCAGGCCCAAAAGAATATCTACTAGCTAGGGTAAACCTTGTGATGTAAGTTCTTTTATATGGACAAATGATGATCTGAAGAGGGAATGAAGAATTTCCTTTCAATTTTAGTCTAGAGTAATTGTAACAGATTTCCTAAAGTTCCCTAATAGCTAAGAAATTGTGGAATAAATCCTATCAATTGGTGCTTTCATTGGCCTCATGCCTCCTAAACCTTCTTCTTCCAAGGACTTAGAGGACCTTCTCCAGACCATTTCTGATAAAATAGGCTCCCTGCACACCCAGCTGGAGGAACATAGACACCTTCAGGACACTCGTCATCATGCTCTCCAAACTACAATGGACAACCCCCATGATGCTATGACTACTTTTATGGGAGGTCTCTTGGAGCAGGTAGCTTCCCTACAAGTGGGACCCTTCCCAGGTCATCTTCCTCACTCATCCCCGAGTATTTCTCCTCCTGTTACGCAAGCTTTTCTTGCTTCTACAAATAGCCCAGTAGTCATCCCCTATACCATTCCCGTTTCCACTACCACCTCCCCTTCTTCCATGTCTGGCCCTAGTCGTATTCATTCTACCCCTATCTATACTACTGAGCCTGGTCCCACTTACTCCACTCAACTTACCACCCATTTTTTCCCCTCCAGTTTTCCCCACTTTCCCTTCACAAACCCAGCAACCAGTACTCCTCCTACACCTTTACGCCCCTCTAAACTTGATTTAAACCCTTTTGATGGCTCGGAGCCCTTGGATTGGCTCTTCCAAGCAGAGCAATTTTTTATGTTCTATCAAGTTCCCCCTGACCTCTGATTGCCCATGGTTGCCTTTTACATGAGGGGTGATGCTCTAAGTTGATTCAAATGGATGTACCACAACAGACAACTTACAGATTGGAATACCTTTGTTAGGGCTCTAGAACTACAATTTGGTCCCTCTACCTATGAAAACCACCAGGCTGAGCTTTTTAAGCTTCGCCAACAAGGCACGGTCACAGAATATCAGGCTCACTTTGAAAAACTATCCAACCGTGTGGTGGGTCTCTCCCCAGATATGTTACTAAATTGTTTTATTTCAGGGTTGTCTGCTGAGACTAGACGTGAACTAGCCATCCTCCAACCAACCTCTATCACCCAAGCTATTGGCCTAGCCAAATTGGTTGAATCCAAAATCAAAGACTCTAAACCTCGCTTCCCTAGGTTTGTTCCAACCCAGAACCCTTCCCTGCCTAACTCACCTCCTAAACCACACCCCACCAAACCTTTTACCAATTCCCCTTCATTACCTATTAAATGGCTCACCCAGGCCCAAATGCAGGAGAGACGTGCCCTGGGTCTTTGCTACAACTGTGATGAGAAGTTTACCCCTGGTCACAAATGCACATCTAGCCGATTCCTCTTATTACTATCAGATGAAGATTCTCCTCCTAGTGACCCCGCAGAACCTGTTCACCCAGCCAGTCCTACCTCTGACTCACCTTCACCAACCCTTACCCCTAACCCACACTGGGAGGCCATAAATTTTCAACTCTCCCCCCAGGCTCTCACAAGCCAACCTTCCCCACAAACCCTAAAATTTCAAGGTTTTATTTCAGGCCTACCAGTAAAAGTTCTTATTGACTCTGGAAGCTCTCATAACATCTTGCAGCCTCGCATTGCCTCACACCTTAAACTTTCTACACAACCTGTTCCTGCTTTTCCTGTCATGGTCGGGAATGGTGGCACCATTACTTGTTCAGGCCTCTGCCCACAGGTGCCTCTATCTATCCAAGGTCATGACTTTGCAATTTCCTTCTTCCTTCTTCCCATTGAAGGAGCTGATGTTGTACTGGGCATTGAATGGCTTCAAACCTTAGGCCCTATTACAGCAGATTTCTCCATCCCTAGTATGACTTTCACCCAACAAATGGAACCAATCACACTCACTGGTGAACTCAAATCCTCCCTCCTTCCCTCAACTTACACTCAATTTTGCCAAATGCTACATACTGACTCTGTTTCCTCTTGCCACCTACTCTTATTTACCCTTTTCTTAGACCCTCAACCTTTTCTAGAAACACTTGACCTTGATCATCCCTCCCTAAAATCTCTTCCGTCCCCTATCTCCCAAGTTCTCCTTTCCCATGCTCAAATCTTCACCAAACCTAAAGCCCTTCCCCCACCCAGGAACCATGACCACCACATTCCCTTACTTCCTAACTCTCAACCTGTCAATATCAAACCTTATCGCTACCCCCATGACCAGAAAACCACTATGACCAACCCCATTCAGGACATGCTTCAACAAGGCATTATCATTCCCAGTAAAAGCCTTTTCTCCTCCCCTGTACTCTTGGTTAAGAAGAAAGATGACACCTGGCGTTTTGTGTGGATTATAGGGCCTTAAATACTATCACTGTTAAAGATAGGTTCCCTATTCCTACAATTGATGAACTACTCGATGAACTGGGATCTACTAAAATTTTTTCTAAAATTGACCTTCACTCTGGCTACCACCAAATACGTGTTCACCCACCAGACACCCATAAGACGGCTTTCAGGACTTGGGACGGCCACTATGAGTTCCTAGTCATGCCCTTTGGATTAGCTAATGCCCCCTCAACTTTTCAGTCGGCAATGACAGACCTCCTACGACCGTATCTATGTCGGTTTGTTCTGGTTTTTTTATGATATACTTATTTACAGCACTACCCTAGAGGATCACATTAGCCATTTAAATTCAGTTTTATCCTTACTTGCTAATCACTGTTTCTTTGTCAAGTTATCTAAGTGTTCGTTTGCTTCTCCTAAAGTTAATTACTTGGGACACATCATTACCCCTGCTGGAGTATCCCCTGACCCAGAAAAAATTCAAGCAATAATTGATTGGCCTCAACCGTCTTCCCTCACGTCTCTCAGAGGATTTCTCGGCCTCACCGGATTCTATCGTCGTTTCATTAAACAATACGCCACTTTCGCCGCTCCTCTCACCGACCTGCTTAGACTTTCGAAGTTTACATGGAGTACAGAGGCCTCGGAGGCCTTTACAGCTTTGAAAAATAAAATTACAGCAGCTCCTATCCTTGTCCTACCAAATTTCTCTAAGTTGTTCATTCTGGAAACCGATGCTTCCGCCATAGCAGTGGGTGCGGTCCTCACTCAGGGAGGTCACCCAATTGCCTTCTTCAGTAAACGCCTTGGTCCTCGCATGGCAGCTGCCTCCACATACGTCAGAGAGATGTTTGCTGTAACAAAAGCCATCAAGAAGTGGCGTCAGTATCTCATAGGAGTTCACTTCCACATTCTGACTGACCAACAAAGTTTAAAGCACTTACTTTCTCAAAAGTTTCAGACTCCAGAACAACATAAATGGGCCATGAAATTGCAAGGGTACAGCTTCGAGATCTTCTACCGGCCGGGCCCAAAGAATCGGGTTGCTGATGCCCTCTCCCGTCAGTTTTCCGACCACCCACTTCTGCTCTTGTCCATCTCTTCCGTCGTTCCCACGCTGATCACCTCTCTGTAACAGTATTACACTCATGACAATGAAGGACAATTGTTCGTTCAAAAATTTCTAAACACTGTTCAGGACTCCCAATTTAAACAGAATCTCTTGTGGACAAAAGGACGAATTTTCATACCAGATTGTCACAACCTCCGCCAGAAGCTTCTCACCGAATTCCATGCCACACCAATCGCAGGGCACTCGGGTACCAAAGCCACTTTGGCTCGGTTGGCATCATCATTCTCTTGGAAAGGCATGCAAAAAGACGTTAAAAAGTTTGTTAGAGAATGCTCTGTTTGCTAGGCTTCAAAATATGAAACAAAAAAAAAGGCTTGTTGCAACCCTTACCGGTTCCCACAAAACTTTGGAAGGATATCTCCATGGACTTTATCACCCACCTTCCATCCTCGATGGGCCACACGGTTATTTGGGTTGTGTGTGACCGCCTCTCCAAATCAACCCACTTTGTAGCTCTACCAACCAACTTCACTGCAGAGAACTTGGGCCAACGTTTCTCGGTGGAAATCTCCAGGTTACATGGCACCCCAGCCACCATTGTATCAGACAGGGACCCCCTCTTCCTCAGCCAATTCTGGAAACAACTGTTCAGATCTCAGGGAACCATATTAAAATACAGTAAAACTTACCACCCCGAAACCGACGGCCAAACAGAAGTATTAAATTGGACACTCGAAGCTTACCTGCGATGCTTTTGTGGAGCACAACCGAAGAGTTGGTTTCGCCTTCTTCATCTTGCGGAATTTTGGTACAACTCGTCGTAACACTCGACTATCGGCATGGCTCCCTTTCGGGTTCTGTACGGGAAATCCCCCCCAACAGTCACTGATCTCGTCTTGGAGGAAGTCACAGTGCCCTCTCTCTTCGAGATCCTCGAGGAACGTCGAATGGTTCTACGACAAGCTCGTGATTGCCTTCAACGAACTCGCCAAAGCATGACTGCCCGAGCTAATCTCCACCGGAGTGACGTCGTCTTCAACCCAGGGGATCTCGTTTGGCTTCGCTTACAACCTTACCGACAAGCATCGTTGGCTAGGAGATCCTCACAAAAACTTGCTCGTCGTTTCTATGGGCCGTATCCAGTCCTCCGACGTATAGGCAAGGTGGCTTACGAACTCGCTCTCCCTCCACAGGCCAAGATTCACTCGGTTTTTCACGTTTCTCTACTGAGAGCGTTTAATGGAGAATTGCCCTCTACCACTCAAAAGCCTCTACCCAAGGAACTCTTTCAAACTCCACTTACCAACTCTAATGTTCCAGACCCATCTTCTACCCCACGTGTTGCGGGTTCCCAAGCCCCTAACCCTCTGTCCACTTCTCAACCGTTGGATGACCATGGGACCCGTGCCAAGCCCATCCAACCGGTCCCCTCAACTACCCCTCTGACAGATTCCTTAGCCTTCCCACCTAATGCTAGCCAACCTGTCACAAGGCTTCCCATGACCGAATTCAAACCATCCGACCCCACCAATTCTATCTCATCTGTGAACCCCTCAAGTTCCATCGACCTCACCAATTCTATTACACATGTGCCCCCTTCAATCTCCTCGGGCCTTGTGGACAAGGCCCAATGTCATCCGACGGGCAGTGATAAGGAAGGGGCACCCATCAGGCCCAAAAGAATATCTACTAGACCCACTTGGCTGAAAGATTTTATTTAAGCTTTATTTGTTAGGCTTTATTTGTTAGGCCCAATACTAGCTAGGGTAAACCTTGTGATGTAAGTTCCTTTATATGGACAAATGATGATCTGAAGAGGGAATGAAGAATTTCCTTTCAATTTTAGTCTAGAGTAATTGTAGCAGATTTCCTAAAGTTCCCTAGTAGCTAAGAAATTGTGAAATAGATCCTATCAATAAGCACACGTTTTCAATCCACATGTTAACTTATATACATAAAAAAACTCTTTGGTTTCTTTTTAAAAAATTGATGGGAAAACAATGTAATCCTTTGAATTGAAACTTCAAACCAAAAATTTAGTAGAAAATATACTCCGTTTTTTTTATATTGATATTTCAAAGTTTTATAGTGTAAAATTAAGAGAACATTAAATAATTTATTTTGTTAAGAACAAGGAGTGGTATTAAATTTTAAAAAAAAAGAAACAGAAGGCGTCTCAAAAGAAGAAAAATTTAAGTAAAGTATTTCTTAAAAGTATGTAACAACTTTAAAAAATAAAAAGACAAAAAGAATAATATTTACTGAGAGAGAGAGAGAGAGGAGAAGGGTAAGAAAACCTCCTAGCAATAATCAAATGTGAACATTAATAAAATAGGGTGAAAACTTCATTGCACTAACCAATTGTGAATATTTAATATAATTCAGGGTTCGATAAAATAAAAATTAATAGAAAAAGATAAAGATTGATTCTCTTACAAAAATTAAAAAAAAATGTTTTCAATTTTCCTTTTCCTCAAAAATAAAATGCATACATTTATGGATAATGTCAAAATTATACCATACTCACCAAAAATATCAAAATTATACAAATTATAATCTCTTCCCACATGATCTCAAGCATATATTTATGGACAAAATCAAAACTACAATACTCACTAAAACTAACAAAATTATACAAATTATAGTCTCTTCCCACATGACCCTTTGCGTCCACCATTATCAGGAATGGCTTAAATTCCATTCCAAAACAATACAAACAAATTAGGCCAAAGTCTATGAGCAGTTATACATAAAATTCAACACCAAATTCACCGGACAATAAGTTCTGTCATCTGCTTCTGTTACAGAATGCATGAGACATAGCAAGCAATTATAACTCCTAAGCTCTCTGGTCACATGCAGGTGGAAACAATGTAGGGAAGTGGACTTAAAAATTGTGGCTGAAGCTCAGAAATGCTAATCTGTTAGATGGTCACTCAGTATCCAAATATTTGTGAAAATCTTTTGATTCCCACCCTGTTGAATATGGATTCCAGAAGGTCACGGATAATAATTAAAGCAGAAAGAGCTTCTACCAACCTTTCAGTATTCATAACTATAACCATCATCCTCATATTCATATGTCTCGTATGTATTTTCTTGATACAATGTATTTCCATATTCTCCATCAATACCATCATCGCTAAATTCATCTGTTGATCCCAGTTCATCATCACCTTTTACTTTGCCCTCTAACTTCGACTCAAAGTTACCAAGATTATCAGAGGGTAGCTCAAATCGAACTTTCTTGAGATTCTTGGGATTCTCTGGAGCCGCCTGTTCATAGTAAGGGCTAAATATCAGAATTTGCAACCCCTCAAACGTCAAAACATAAATACAAGTGAGTAAGTTGCATTTGCCTTTATGTAGAAATGATATGTGTCGATATAGTTAGTCTTCAAAAGATAACTTTCCAAAACTCAATTATAATTTGGCCATTGCAAATTGTCTTCTGAACACAACGAGAAAGAAGCTAGAACAATTGGACCAGATAAGATGGTCTTTGATTTACAAAAACATTTCCTATTTTTATTTTCATGTTTTTTAGAAACAGAAAACATGTTTATTTTGGTAACCTGTCTCTTATTTTAAGGAAATAAAAATAGTAAAAATATGTTTGGTTTGTTCATATTTTTTATGTTAAAACTTTATAACATTTTTTTATTTTTTAATGTTAACATATTTTAACTATCAAGTATAAAATTAAGTTTTTATATTAATATTTAGGGGGGAATAAAAAATATTATTTTAAAATTTATTTAATCAAAATGGAATTCTTAAACTTTTAACTAATTAGAACTATAAGCCAATTTCTTTTGTAACAACTATACACCAATTTAAATATCAGTTCTAATTTATTTCGCAAATCGTTTGGTTACACAGCGTTTTCAGTTTCAAAGCAACTTCCAGTTTATGACATTTAAATTGAAACTGTTGAAACATAAGAAACGAACCAGCAATAGAAATTAGAAATTCCAGATATATGCATAGGACATAAAATTCACAAAAAGACATGGAAATGGCACCAAAGATGGAGGTAAAAAAATAACTACGTATCACCTAATTTCTCACATTTATGAAATTTCAAGAGTCTACACATGCATTGAAAAGAAAATACAGTTGAGGGAGAGAACTACATACAGGTTCATCAAATAATTTTGACAAGCAATCATAATTGACTTTGGAGCTGAGCCTCTGCGTACGATACATGTAAAAGAACATCCCGTTAGCAATACACAAACATTTTTAGAAAATCCCAGGCTGCAAAATTAGCATAAATAAAATCACATTTATTGCTCAGACGGGGACAGCTGCGAGTACAAAATAAAATATAAATCATACATAACACAGATGAATACAACCCTGTCCCATATCTGCCCAAATGAAGCAACAGAGAAACAAGTAAACCAAAATGTCTTAAGAATATGCAAATCCAAAAGCGAACCACTTCAGAAATAGGAGCATAAGACTAAGATCATCCTTAGGATTAAAGAAAACACAAACTGCAGAGCGTAAGACATCAATGGCAGCTACCAAATCCCTCAACATCTGTATGGGAAACCCTTAGAAAAACATCATCTGCTTTCCAAAATATACAGTTAAATGCCTACTCTTATGCTAAACAATGGTTTATCTTAAAGAGATGTCCTAAGCCTTAACAAATACAAGAGTAATACATTATATTACATTTATATACCATTAAATGTTTTGGCCTTATTTTCTCTTCAATCTTTTATATAAGTATTATGATGAATGACTCCCAAACAGAATCAAATCTGTTTCTCTAAGTTTTTAGTGAGAAAGAGAACAGAAAACAGAGGGCTGAAAGTCTGGGTCTAGGTAGGTGTTGAACCCATAACCAAGAAGGAAAAACTCAAAAACCTTTGCCAATAAACCCAACGCATCTTTTATTGTATATTTTGTAATAATTATATATATGTTATAACATTCAATATATTATTAACTATTTAATATTAAATATATTCTAATATAATTATATACTTTAAAATATTAAATATGATATATATTATTAATATATTAAATAAATATTCATTAAATATAATAAATATTTTTATATATATAATATTTAATATTTTGAAATATATTTACGAGAAATATATTAAATATATAATACAATATGTTTAATATATTATTATATATTAATAATATATATGATGTGTAATATTCTAAAATATATTTACAAGAAATATATTAAATATATTACAAACTATCTTAAATATATCATTAAATATATTTAAATTATATAATTATATTGTAATATGTTAATATATTAAATATTAAATAATATATTAAATATTTATAAATGAATATTATAAAATATATACAATTATTACCATATACACGACAAAAGATGCATTTAGTCTAGTGGCAAAGGTTTTTAGGTTTTTCCTTCTTGGTTTTGGATTCAACACCCACTTATTCTAAAATTTTTAAGTTAGCTCACTGACCAATCAAGTTCACCAATCAAGTTCGACACAATCTGGATTTGTTAGGTGACATGTGTCTTAAGCTTGTCACGCCGTTAATGGTGTTTGCCTAAAATTAGTGGAAGGACCAAGTTGAAATTTTTTAAAAAGACATGGGACCAACTTAAAACTGAAAAACACATACATGACGTGGCACAGCAGAAAGACACTGAAATGGAAGAAAACCAGAGCTTAGCATCTCCTAAATGCTTTGTTCCAACACCTCTACTCTATTTTCCATGAGTGCGCATGTAGTTCTCATTCGAGCTTCCGGTAATACCAAAATGTTAGGTAGCAGAAAAATAGTGTGAAATAAAATGAGTAATTCTCTGTATTCTTTACTTTGGATCAAAGGTGATCACCTCCAACCCCTGTATAGCAGTGTTTACAGCAAAGAAAAATAGAAGGAACGATGTCGTAAACAGTTAGAGAGAGCTTCGCCAAGTTCAAACCTATCCTTTACATTCCTCTCCCACACACACACTATATCCTCTCAGCAACAAGTCTCACTACCCACCCACCCCCACCCCCTCCCCCCCCTCCCCACCCTACACACAGCCACCTCAGCAAGCAGTTACTCCCCCTTTATCTCTCTCCTTGGTTTGATCCTGTGCTTTGTGCTTCTTAGTGTCCATTTGGTTAAAAGTTGAGTTAACTTGGTTGAAAAATTAGGGTTTTGAAAACATGGTTGGGAAGGGTTTTGAAAAGTGTGATGTGCTCGGACATACGATTGTAGAAGTTAATTAGAAAGTAGTGAGTTATGTTTAGTTAAAAAAAGTTGAGTAAACTCGAATTACGAGAATAGTAATTGGATGAAAAATTACCAAAATGAGTAATGGTTGACACAAATGATTAATTGCTACTATATTTATTGTAATTTTAATTGTTGGTAATTGTCACTATAGAAAGAAGAAGAAAAAAACACAAAAAAAAAATGGAATTGGTTTCTAAGCGCTGACATGTGGACGTTATGTGTTAGCTCCTATGTGTAACATCAAGGAAAAAATGACACTCCCACACGTAGCGTTATCCTACGTGCCCAACATCCCCAGTTAGGATATGAATAATTGATTACTAGTTTTTTTATCTAGTAATCGATTACCACTGTTTAGTAATCAATTATCACGGAGGTGGGGGAACAGCGTTGAAGCAGCCAAACAGGTTGGGGTACAAAACCCCAACCTTCTCCACTGAATGGAGGTGCCAACTTTTAACGAAAGCGGTTCCTATTCGTCCTCACATAAACTTTGGTAATTTTGGGCCTCAAATCGAGGTCCTTAACACGACTACACTTGTTCAACTTCCAAAGGGTATATTGCTGTTAGAGTACACTCTTATTATGTAACAATCGGTAGCTAGGCCTCTATTGTATTCTGTTTCTATTGTAATAGCCTGCTGGGGTCAACAATTAACTAACTCATTATAGTTATAACAGTAGCTTTGGCTTCCTTCAGAAGCTATCCTAGCATTCTATATATAGATCTCATACTTCAGATTGTAATTAAATCAAATATCAAATATTCTTTTTCTGATTTTCTCTCTCTTTCTCTCAAATCCCTAATTCTAAAATTTGTTGTCACGACCAGTGTTAAGAGAGAGAGAAAACGAGAGAACATATGAATTCAATATATTGTGATCACTGGGGTACTTTTGTATTTATAGGAAATTGTACATAATTACTGGATATACAATTTCCTATTTCACATAAAGATATAATCAATCTAATTGATCCTAATATATACGGTTACTATATTTATATAATTCTAACACTCCCTCAAACTGGAGTATATAAGTCGTCTGAACCAAGCTTATTACATATATAGTCAATTCGAAGACCCCTTAGAGATTTAGTGAAAACATCCACTAATTGACCATTTTAACTAATAAAACTAGTGGATATTTTACTAGACATGACTTTCTCTCTGACACAATAATAGTCAATTTTAATATGCTTCATTCTCTCATGGAAGACTGAATTTGAGGCAATATGCATAGCAGCCTGATTATCACAGTGCAACCTCTCCAAACTAAAGTTCCGGAAGTAACTGTTTGAGCCATATGAGCTCCTGACCTGTTATAGCCATAGCACGGTACTCTATCTCTACACTGGACTTGGCTACAACACTCTGTTTCTTGCTCTTCCAAAAGACAAGATTACCTCCAACAAAGATACAATATCAGGAAATGGACCTTCTATCAATGGGGGAACCTGCTCAATCAGCATTAAAGTATCCTACAACTCAAGTGTAACGCCCCGGCCGCTTTTCAGGAATGAATGACTGGGGTCACCCATCTCAGAATTACTCCAAGTTAAGCACGCTTAACTTTGGAGTTCTTAAGTGATAGGCTACCGAAAAGGCTAATGCATTTGTTGGTATAGGTAGTACGAATTCATTTCTTTAAGCTATCCTCGACTGTATAGTCCCATACCTATACAGTCTTTGGATCCCTCTTATTCTGGTATGTATTCGGTTCGTTGATGTGTCCCTCCCACTGGAAGCCTGCCAGGAGCCGCTCCTTGTCCGTGCCTATGCACCGGCGATCACTCCCCGTCCTCAACAGTGCCCGGGATGCCACATTCCCCGCTGGAAGCCTGCCAGGAGCCGCTCCTTGTCCGTGCCCATGCACCGGCGATCACTCCCCGCCCTCAACAGCGCCAGGATGTCACATGCCCACCAGCTTCCGCCTGGTTCGTCCCCGAACCATACAGTACTAGGAGAGGCTAGGCTCTGATACCACTGTAACGCCCCGGCCGCTTTTCAGGAATGAATGACTCACCCCACAGACCAACACGAGACCTTTCCAATGTGCTTTTGTCCTCACTCACACATTTCCTGAGAACTTCCCAGGAGGTCACCCATCCCAGAATTACTCCAAGTTAAGCACGCTTAACTTTGGAGTTCTTAAGTGATAGGCTACCGAAAAGGCTAATGCATTTGTTGGTATAGGTAGTACGAATTCATTTCTTTAAGCTATCCTCGACTGTATAGTCTCATACCTATACAGTCTTTGGATCCCTCTTATTCTGGTATGTATTCGGTTCGTTCATGTGTCCCTCCCACTGGAAGCCTGCCAGGAGCCGCTCCTTGTCCGAGCCTATGCACTGGCGATCACTCCCCGTCATCAACAGTGCCCGGGATGCCACATTCCCCGCTGGAAGCCTGCCAGGAGCCGCTCCTTGTCCGTGCCCATGCACTGGCGATCACTCCTCGCCCTCAACAGCGCCAGGATGTCACATCAAGTGTGTCCTCTGTCTTCACATAATGGAGCCTTTCCTGGATCTTTCTTGAAATATCGAATAATACAGGTCACTGCATCCTAATGTTCCTTGCAATAAGAGTTTAGGAACTGATTTACCACACTAACTGCAAATGAGATATTCAGGCGAGTGACGATGCAATAATTCAACTTGCCAACTAAGCATCTATATCTTTCAGGATCCCAAAGAGGCTTCCCCTGATTTGGTAGAGCTTGACATTGGGATTCATTTAAGTATCAACTGACTTGGAATTTAACATAGTTGTTTCTTTCAGAATATCCATTGCATACTTCCTTTGGGATATGACGATCTCATTTTTGGACTACGCCACCTTTATCCCCCAAGAAATATTTAAGTTTACCTATGATGACAATGTCATCCACATAAACCACCAGGTAAATACAACTAGCAGCTGGATGACGATAAAAGATAGAGTAATCGGCCTCACTCTTGAATCACAACATTGAATCTGTTAAACCATGTCCTAGGGACTGCTTGAGGCCATATAAAGATTTTTGCAGTCGACAAACAAGTCCAAAAGACCCCCCTTGAGCAACAAGGCAGGGAGGTTGCTCCATGTAAACCTCTTCAAGTATGTCACAGTGAAGGAAAGCATTTTTTATGTCCAACTAGTAAAGAGGCTAGTGACGAATAGTGACATTGGAGAGAAAGAGGTGAACCAAAGACATTTTAGCAACAGGAGAGAAAGTGTCTCCATAATCTAATCTAAAGATCTAAGTATAATCTTTAGCGACAAGATAGGCCTTAAGGTGGTCAACTATTCCGTCAAGGTCAATCTTCATCGTATACACCTATCGACAACCAACAACAGACTTCTCTAGTGGTAGAGGAACAAAGGCTCAAGTTCCACTACTCTGTAATGCACACATTTCATCCATCATAGCTTGTTTCAATCCTGGATGGGTAAAGACATCTTCTGCATTCTTAAGAATAAAAACAGAGGACAAAGAAGAAAGAGAAGAGTAATATGACTGAGATATGCAATGATAACTCAAAGCAGTATATTGAAGAGAAGGATTACTAGTAAAACAGATACCTATGCGAAGTGCAATGGGAAGATCCAACTCAGGAGGCAGGATAGGAGAAGAAGTCGGATAAATGGGCCCAGGATCTAAGTCTACAATCGTGTCGGTTGTAGGTGTCAACAGTACTGGACGACACTGATAAACCTGCAAAGGAGGAGGTCTATAGGGAAAGGAGACTCCTTGGGAAGAGAAAAGAGGACTGTAGATGTAGTTACAAGAAGAGGAGCCTCTGGTGGAAGTACTCCAAACCCAAAGAAGGGAACATCTTCATAGAAGGTGACATCTGCAGAGATAAACTACTTGCGAAGAGTACGAGAGTAACACTTGCATCCTTTCCAGGAGTGGGGAAACCCGAGAAAAACACATTTGTGAGATCAAACAGATAATTTATCAATCCAGAACTAGGAACATGAGAGAAACAAGTAGAACCAAAGACTCGAGGGCAAAAGGGATAAAGTGGACGATAACGATATAGAACCTAATGAGGAATTTTACCTTTCAAAACAAAGGAAGGTATACGGTTGATGAGATAACAGGTAGTAAGAACTACTTCAACCCAAAACTAAAGAGAGACATGAGAATGAAGAAGAAAAGTCTAAGTTTTGTTTATAAGATGTCTGTTTTTGTGTTCAGTAACTCCACTTTGTTGGGGCGTATGAGGGCAAGATGTCTGATGCAACATATCATAAGATGTCATAAAAGTCTAAAATTGGTTAGACAAATACTCACGTGCATTGTCACTTTGTAAAGTACAAATGAAAATCTCAAATTGAATTTTTATTTCATGGAAAAAGGACTGAAAAATAGAAAATAACTTGGAATGATCTTTCATTAAATATAACCAAGTACAACACGAAAAGTCATCTATAAAAAGTAACAAAATACCTAGATCCTAAAGAAGATAAAATACGACTTAGACCTCAAACATCGGAATGAACCAAAGCAAAAGGGAACAAGGCCCGATTATTAATACAGTTAGGAAAGGAAGTATGAGTATGCTTACCTAACTACCGTAACTCACACAACAAAGACTCTAATTCAAAAAAAACTAGGAACTAATTTCTTTAATGCATTCAGACTTGGATATCCTAACTGAGCATGAATGAGAAGAAAGGATGTTGATGTTGAACCAACAAGAGATGACTTGTTATGTTGATAGAGGTCGTCAGACTTACATCTGAAGCCAATCATCTTCCCAGTTTTCTCCAGTCCTACAGAGAAACAAAATTTTTAGTAAAAGAGATGACACAATCAAGATTACTAGTAAGCTGACTAATGGATAACAAATTGGCACTAGGAACAAATAACACATTATCAATAAAAAGAGAATGAAAAGGATGAACAATACTAATACTTTGGGACTGTGTTTGGGAACCATTGGTCATAGTGACAAAAGGTAAGTAACCAGTGATAGAAAAAGAAGAAAAAAAAAAGATTTATTACCAGTAATATAGTCATTGGCTCTTGAATCGAAGACCCAAAGAATAGGAATTACTAGTGTGTGCAACAACAAT
Source organism: Clitoria ternatea (assembly GCA_037962975.1). NCBI lineage: Eukaryota > Viridiplantae > Streptophyta > Magnoliopsida > Fabales > Fabaceae > Clitoria > Clitoria ternatea. Next base: position 268,342,388 of record CM075671.1, read on the forward strand.
GATGGAACCGGAGGCTTGACATTCTTCACACCACTTCAGGAAGTCATTATAGGAGGGTAATGGAGTCGGGTCTGGCAACCACGGAGAAGTGGAAGACGGTGTAGGGGCACAAATATGTGAGCAACCTGAGCAGTGCGAGGAGAGAGACCATGAAGTTTCCAACACTTATCAATGTTGTGGTCTGGTTTGTGATAGTAGTCGCAATAAGGACATGGCTACCCCTTTTACGAGGGGTACTATCGCTGTTGTGGATAAGTAAAGCAGAAGAATCAAGGGGAGGTAGTCGAAGGAAGCATGAAGAGAGAGGCAAGTCCATGAACGTTGACCCGAAGGATAGTGGCTAAGGCACTATCTAAAGTAACCTCTATGAGACAACCCAAGATCTAATTACAAGCAGAAGAATTCTCAGAGCAAGCCATACAACGCAAGGGACAAGATTAACTTCTTACGGTTCTCAAGTTCAGCCTCAAGAGTAGTACTAGGAGGAAGCATTTTATTAAGTTCACACAGTCACCCTACCCACATAGGTAGATACGGGGCCCTTAAAATGACAAAAGCCAAAGCTGGTCATAAGATCTTCACTAATCAAGTAGAGTCGTCAAATATTGCTTGTGAAGAGTTGTTTGGCGTTGTCCCAAACACCCTTATAGGATTTTTGACCACGGAAACAATCACGATGGGATTGGGCAATAGTGTTCCTCACAATGGCATATAGCTGAGCATCAACCTTCTTCAACAGAGTGCATTCAGTCACCGGGATATTGGTGTTTGATTATATGAGGTGTTTGTCATACCCTAACCTAATAAGCCAAATTTTAATGTTTGAGGCCCAATAGGAGTAGTTGTTGTCATCCAACGACTCAGAAGAAAGGAGGGCAATGAGGGAGTTTTCCAAAAGTGTATCGGACTTAGTGTCATTGGAGGCAGCCATGAGTGTGCTAGAAAAGAGAAAAAACAAGGGCAACAACAAAAAAGGGCCAAATGGGAAAAAAGGACTAGATCAAGGTAGAGGAGATTGAGACGAGCAAAGCCTAGTTGGTCGTGGCATCGTGTGAGGCCGGACGCATCACCACGCACGGCGGAGATGGACGGTGCGTGGAGAAACGCACAACAGACAGTGGTGGCGTGTGTGAGCATGTGGAGGGTCCGGTCAAAAAAGGCCGGTGGCGGCGGCAGGGACCGGAGGAAGACTGGTCGAAGGTTTCAAAACCGCGGAGATAGTTAGGGTTTCGAAAAAAAATTTACGCACTGAGTAGTGACTCACCGAAGAATCATAGAAAGGAAGGAGCTCTCGCTAGGTTCTAGATACCATGTAAAGAGAGAAAAAAAACGAGAACATGATTTCTTTGTGTTGTGATCACAACACAGCTTTTGCAATTATAGAGATTTGTACATAATTACAGGATATACAGTTTACTATTTTGCATAAAGATAGAATCAATCTAGTTAATCCTAATATATACGATTACTGTAATTGCATAATTCTAACACCTAGGATTATTCCTTAGTAGAAGACAAATGACGATGGCTATATAATTACTAGTACTCTAGAAGTTCCTTCTTCCCTGTTCATTCTATTTTTGTTTCTTTGGGGCACAAACAGAAGCAACTTTAAGATAAATAATAACTACATAAAAGACATAACTTCATCAAATTATTAGAAAGTATAACTATAACTATGTTGGAACAAAAAGAGAAAACGAGTTCAATGAACAGAATATCAAAATGCATGTTTCTCAATAAAATAACCTTTGTTCTCAACATTTGGCTAGTGGCCTCTACAGCAGATTGAGCAGGACCAGAGCTTTTTGCATCTTGAGCTCGTCTTTGTCTCATTTCCTACATATGTCCAATTTAGAAAATATTATTACCTTGAATTATTTTCACAGTTTATGCAGTATCAATGTACTATGAAGGAAAAACAATAAAATTAAGAACCATATACAAAAATGCACCCAATGACCTGTAAAGGAAAATCATCATTTTGAAACCAACTCACCACCAATCACAATATAATGATTGATTCAATATTTCAATTCATTTGTGACAATCAAAATGTTCCCAGAGAGGAATTTACAATATATGGATTTTGTTGGAAAAATGTAATTATAGTAATGGGGAACATTGTATCATTATAATTATGTTAATTAGGGAGAAATATCCTTATAATTATTGTAATAGATGATCCAAAGTATCATCAAAACAAGACAAATGGAATTCAGCCAATGTCTCTCAACTTGTCTCGTTTTCAATTTCAACAGGTTTTACATACAACACAGTAACAGACATTTACTTGTAGAAATCACTTCTAAGGCTAGATCCAAGAATAGTTGATGGCTAGCTTATCATTGTTGGATTTATTTTGTAGATATTCAATTAACCATTCATGCTTCAACAAAGATTTTACAAACAATATATTCATAATATCGCAATAACGTTAAGATTTAAGTATATGGGTTCGATAATACAAGATGACGATGAAATTAATAGAGATGTTTCTCATGGGATACAAGCCAAGTGGTTGAAAGGGAGAAAAATTTTAAGGGTAGGTCGTGTGTGATCAAAGAGTACCCGATAAATTTAAAGAAAAGTTTTATAGAACTGCTATAAGATCAACAATGTTATATGATAGTGAATGTTAGGAGGTGAAAGGGTACCATAAACATCAAAATAGGCTAGCTGAGATAAGAATGTTGAGACGAATGTTTAGCCACACAAGAAAAGACCAAATACGTAACAACAATATTCGAAGTCGAGTTGGTGTGACACTTGTTGAAGAGAAAGTGGTAAAAATTCATTTAAAGTGGTTTTGGCTATGCAAAGAAGACCCTTGGAAGCACCTGTTAGGAGAGTTGAGTATATGTGTCGGAGACCTATAAAAAGAGGTAAGGAAAGGCTGAAAAAGAACACTTAAAAAGGTTATTGGCAAGAGCCTTTTAGTAAATGAAATCCCTAAGGAATTGGTAAATGATAGAGCATAATGACATCATATAATCCATGTAGTCGATCTCACTTAGTGGGATAAAGCTTTGTAGTTGTTGTATCACAGTAATGTTAATGGAACTCCACATCTTGACCAGTTTAGAATACATTGGTAGTGATTGAGTCTGATGTACTGTTCCGGATCCGGTGTGTATTATTGACATTGTTTGTTGCACCTACAAAAGAGGCTGAGGGACTGAAAGGGGTGAGTCCTTTAAGTCTTCTCTGATACATAAGTCAATGTATATCGGGAGTCACCATGTCATAGCAATAATTGAAGTTAGATGGTAGGTAAGAGTGATTACCTGCTCAATAAATATGGGGATATTTATAATCATGGATGATTAAGTGTAATCATGACTTTTTCAGGGCCTGTTAGCGGGTGATAGTGATGTGGCATACCGGACCCATAAACAAGGCCAGAGGTTGGTGGATATGTACCTCGGATTCTTTGGGTTAGGGCGTTTGGGACACGCGCGCCGCATGCCTCCTAGGGCGGCCTTCGTCCGGGGTAGGTGTACTAAGCTCGATGTGGGTACACGAGTACACGAGCATGGTTATCAATCTCGTGAGATAACTCTTAAACACGCGCTACGAGTTCACCAACCCAGACTAGTTAACTTGTCCTCGCATCTGATCAAGCTCATCTGGACTCGTATAATCTCGCATGAACTCATGTAATCTCACGAGTTAAACCACGAGTTTGATTTAGAAAAAAAAAAATCTCATTACCTAAAAATGACGTCATTTTGGACGTCTTATCAAAATTTAGGATTACAAAACCCTACACAATTCCTTTTCTCTTTGAAACCCCGTTGCCTTTTTTTCCAATCTCTTTATCCTTCGAAACAGTTCATCATTCCCTCACTACCACATTGCCTGCGTTCGGGCATCACCGTTCCTTCACTGCCTGAATTCGACCTTCCTCATTTGACCTTCTTCGAATGCTTTATCTCGCCTAATGTTCAAGCTCTTCTATTGGAGGAAGTTCAAAACATTTTTGTTCTCATTAGTGATGTTCCGTTCTCATCGGGGACGCCACTATCTCCATTCAGGTAAGTAGTAACCTCAATCTTTTCCCCCTTTGTTGGTTGCTAGTTTGTTGATGTAATGTTATCATACACTCATACTAACCTTTGTGGGATGAAATCGTGGATTTTGGATTCTGTTGTATGAAATCATGTAGAGTTGATTATGATATACTACAATAAAATTAGTAATTCAATTGAAGCTTTTTACTTTTATGTCATATGGAATGTGGTCATAGAGTCATAGCCAAATGATACATTAATGAAAGTATGAAATTCATTTCATGTTGCTCACTTTTTTAGTTCTCATTTCATCGTCATTTAGTAATTAGCCATTGTTACAATATTGTAAATATAGCAATATGTAATTGGGTCAAAAAGTTACCATTTGTCTGGTCCGACAAGCTTTGTTGGAGGGGGCGTGTTGGAAGTCCCACATCGTGGGCCTTATCATATTTCGCATGGTTTAAATACCTGTTAGGCAACTCCAATCATTGCCAATTGGTTTTGGGATGGAACCTTTAACATAAATTTTGGGTAACTCAATCCTAAAAGTTAGCTCATAAGATAAGGATTATCCTCCACCTTATATACTTTTGATGGACTATATCTCTAGTCAATATGGGCCTTTTAGCACACCCCTTCACACTCAGGAATAGAGCGTTGATGAATACAAGTGGCCCACGATACTTATTAACACACTCCTTCACACTCAGGAATGGAACGCTGATGAATACGGGTGGCCAGTGGGACTTATTAACACACCCTTTCGCGCTCAGGAATGGAGTGTGGATGAACACGGGTGGCCCGTGGGACTTATAAAACACCCTCACACTCAGGAATGTAGCGTGGACAACATGAGTCACCCAACAACGGATCTAGGATAGGCTCTGATACCATCTTGAATTTAAGTATTGGGCCTAACTCAATCCTATGAGCTAGCTTTTAGGATTTAGGCCTAATACCCAAATTTAAGATGGTTCTGTTGGTCGATTGAGGACTCGCTTAGTGGGCAAAGGCTATACTAAAAAAATTTTGGCCTTGATTATAGTGATATTTTCTCCCCAGTGACTAAGATAGCCTCTATACACCTATTTCTCTCCATCGCTACTATCCGTCATTGGCCTCTTTTCTAATTAGATATCTAGAATGTCTTCCTCCATGGTGAACTGACTGAAGAAGTATGGAGCAACCACCTGATTTTGTTGCTCACGGGAAGTGTTCAGGATTAGTTTTTCGACTTCGGAAGTCCCTTTATGGTCTTAAACAATCCCTAAGAGCATGGTTTGGCAGATTCAGTACTGTGGTAAAAGAATTTGGCATTACTCAGAGTAAGGCGGATCATTCTGTTTTTTATCGCCATTCTACCTCCGAGTGTGTTTACTTAGTTCTGTATGTTGACGACATTTTCATCACAGGCAGTGATGACACTAGCATTGTTCTTTAACATTTGCATCATCACTTCCATAGAAAAGATCTTGGAAGGCTTCCCTACTTCTTAGGGATAAAGGTGGCACAATCTAGATCAAGTGTTATGATTTCTCAAAGAAAGTATGAGATGGATATTTTGGAGGAGACTGGCTTGATCGAGACCAAACCAATAGATACTCTCAGGGATCTCAACACTAAGCTTATGTCGGAACAGGAGGAGCCTCTCTCATATCCAGAGAGATATAGAAGACTAGTTGGAAAACTAAATTACCTTGCTCTCACACGTCTTGACATTTCCTTTGTTGTCAGTGTGGTAAGTCAATTTCTCAACTCCCCTTGTGAAGGTCACTGGGATGCAATCATCCGCATCTTAAAATACATCAAAGGGGCACCGGGTAAAAGGCTCTTGTATGAAGACAAGGGTCATACTCAAATATTGCATACTCAGATGTTGACTGGGAAGGATCTCCTATTGATAGAAGGTCTACAGCGGGGTATTGTCTTCCTTAGAGATAACTTGGTTTCTTGGAAAAGTAAGAAGCAAAGTGTTGTAGCTCGGTCAAGTGCAGAAGCGGAGTATCGAGCCATGACTTTGGCTACATGTCAGCTCATATGGCTCAAACACTTGCTTGAAGAACTAAAATTTGGGGAAACTACATCAATGACACTCATTTGTGACAATCAAGCAGCATTGCACATTTCTTCTAATCCAGTGTTTCATGAGAGGACCAAGCGCATTGAAGTAGACTGCAACTTCATCAGAGAGAAGATTGTATCATGGAACATTGTTACAAAATTTGTAAATTCCAATGATCAATTGGCAAATGTTCTCACGAAGTCTCTTAGGGGTCCTCGTATTAAATACATATATGACAAGCTTGGTGCATATGATTTATATGCTCTAACTTGAGGGGGAGTATTGAATATTATAAATATAATATGCAATTAGAATTGATTAGGATTGATTGTATATGATTGAATTACGATCCTGTATTTATTACATGCTTATTATAAATATGTCACTCCATTGTGTATTCAAACACACAGAATTCATCCAATGCCTCTCGGTTTTCTTCTTCTCAACAGCCACTAAAGTTTGCATGCAAAGATATGTGGATGTTTTATGATAGTTTATATAACAATTAGTCACTAAAGTCTGCATGCAAAGATATATAAATGTTTTATGATAATTTATTTAGCAATAAGACACTAAAGTATGTTCTTGGTGTTTTATGATAGTTTACTTAGCTAAAGATATACACATTTTATTATTTTAATATTTTTTAATTAAGAGTAAACTCTTGCGAATCTACGAGTGAACTCATGAGACAAGTCTACAAACCCAAACAAGTCTACCTATACTCCGAGTTTGACAACCTTGTACATGGCTGTACCAGGTCTGGATCAAGTAGCATCCATTATTTGGTCGAGTTGTGTCCCAAAACAATGGGTGTTCACAGGTTTTTAACTCTACAACTATTAAGCTAATGTGGTAAAAAATATATTTTAAATTTTGAAACCAAAACATCCATAGAAATAATTTTAAAATCATGTACATCCATTTGGCAAATCCTGGATCTTCTAGAAATAAATCATCTGGGGTATTATTTAGCAATATCTCGGTGAAAATCATCACATCAAAATAATTGCAGGAATTGCAGTTGCAAAAGACATCAAAATCAGAAAGTAAAGATTCATAGATAAGTAATTCAGAAAAACATTTTAAAAAATAAATGAATTCTATAAATTGCAACAAAACTTCACCTTCGGTGATAATTATTTGTGTAGCCAAATGCTCATTTTCTCATGTACCACATTATTCATGAATCATGATCATGCACATACCGAATTCCTAATTTCTATTGTTGAGTCAGAAATATCAATTTTTTTCAGTATTCTAGAAAACCATATTGTTTGATAACTTTATCGGGAACCAAAGTGCAGATTAAAAACAAGCTCAAATGACACATTTTGAGATGGTCTATACGTGACTAAACCATAGTAGTCAATCCCGGATCGCGTCACGTCGCGGCCGACCCCTAAACTGGGATCGCGGCGTCGCGGAGCAAATCGCGGACGCTATTTGATTCTATCGTTGGGGAACACATAAACATATATATATATATATATATATATATATATATATATGCAGAATCACTTAAAAAAACAGAGAAATATAACTAAAAACACTTCAAATGCATACTAGATAATTAAAAACCAAGATTATAGGAATGAAAACATTGTCTCAAGACTCCCAACATCATCCAAAACTACTAAAACAAAAAAATAACAAGATAGGAAACATAATAAGTTAGGAGGTGAAGTAGTGAAGAGTGAAGTAAAAAATGAAAATCTTCACCGACGGTTGCCATTGTTTAGAGGTGGCAGCAAGTGGTGGGAGAGGGAGACTTTGGGAGGTGGCAGCAGCTGGTTGCAGGTGGCTGCAGACTCAGGTGGCAATGTGGGTTCACCGGAGCTGATACAAGATTGTTGGAAGAGATGTGCAGGTTGCCGGAGGTCAGGGAAGGGTTGCCGGAGGTCAGCCAGCAATGGGTGTTGTTTTGGGGGAGTGGGTGAGCAGAGAAGTGAAAGGAGATGAAGCAGCAGAAAGAAGAAGAAAGAAGAAGTGGAGAATCAGAAATGTAACCTAGATTAAAAAGGGGGAAAGGAAACTTATGGTTTTGCCCTTAAAAATTCCAAAACGATGCAGTTTTGGATGCATCACGCTGGTGCGGCCGCGACACCCGCGACATCCCGCAACCCGCAACGGCGCGATCGCGCCGCGACGGCCGCGATCTCACCCATCTCTGCAACACGGACCGCGAAAGCCCCATCCCACCATTGCTCCGCGCCGCGACGGCCGCGATTGACTACTATGGACTAAACAAATTAAATACTGGACTTTTTTGTTCAATGGTATTAAGAGTGCCACTTCAATTTACTCTTATCTTACATTATTCTCAACAAATGCATGCAGACATAAAGAATGATACCAGAAAATTCATTTAAGTTACCTTTCTAGATTTTGCTACAGCTGCAGCAGCAGATGCAGCAAGTTCCCTAGCTGCTAGCATATCCTCAGAGCAGTTTTGGAAATTTGCCTCAAAAGCTTTCTTAGCAGCTGCAGCAGCAGCTTCCTTGGCTGCTTGTTCCTGTGAAAAAATAGAGTTTAAGCAAGATCCAGTACACAGTAATCTACCTCATAAGCCAAACTATAAAATAGCAGACTAGCGACAAACACAAAAAATAAAAACAAGTATAAGCAAGAAGCATCCCCTTTGGAGTTTAAATCATGATTGGGAATAGAATAACTACTTGGGAACTTCATCCAGATATGTCAAAACAGAAAAAATAGATGGAATCAAATTAAGCACACCTCAAGATACTCTCGATTCATATTTTCCCATATAATCCTTTTGTATTGCTTTTCCTCCTCATTGTGAAGGTAGCCATCAACCTAGGCAGCGTGAAGCAATTTACAGGAGAATAATCAGCAAAGTAAGGCAATGACATGATATACCTAAGATCATCATCAAGACAGGAATTATCAAGAGCATGACTAAAGAAGAGAATAAAAATTTCCCAGGGATTTATATCAAGCTACAAGAATAACAGAATCCCAAAATCTTGATTCAATATAAACTTTTGGAAATAACAATTACTCTAATATTAGGAAAGATGAGAAAAAAATGCTAGACCAAGAAATTGGTTTATTACTGCTAAAAGCCAGCTCTAAAAAGCAGGGAGAAGATTTTATTAATTGTTCCTTTTCTCTTTCAAACAGCAAGATGTTGTAACTTTTTATCTCATAAGTGTTTTGATTTATATAAAAAAAATCAAGAGAACAAATTAAAGGAAGGATACAAAACACAAACATGGAAAAAATTGCAGAAGAGATACCTATTAAAATGAATAGAATACATAAAAATGAGTTTCTTTTATTTGAAAAACAAATCCCGAGTGCAAAACTCACAAGAGTTATATTATATCCAACCAAACATGTACCAAAGTGTAACACAGGTTCCACATAGCCCAAAAAAAAATAGCCGTTATGTTCTAGCAAAACCAAGGTTGTCAAATTATTTAAAAACATGGAGCTCTGTTGTAAACACAGACTTCATAAGTGTTAAGAGTTTAGTTGTCTAGAACTTGATGTACAATCCTAGGTTGGAAATTGAAAGGCAAGTGACAACTGTGCCAAGCCAGTTGAATTTGGGGTAAGTGTCATAAAAATGAATATGTTGAAAGAAGTCTCACATTGGATAAAACAAGATAAGGATAAAAAAATATAAGCAAGAGGTGCACAAGTCCAAAATGCCTTGGGCTCTTTTGACCAAATTGCAAAGTCAAGTCCAGATGGCCAGGAATGAAGCGTAGACAAATACGGGTGGCCTAATAACGTAGACTTACAACACACCTATCACAGATGGAGTGACCCAATAACAGATCTAGGATAAGTTTTCATATAATCTTAAATTTGGGTATTAAGCATAACTCAATCTTAAAAGCTAGCTCATAGGATGAGAATTACCCTCACCTTATATTTTTAATTGGCCAATGCGAGACTTTCAACACGCCTCCTCATGTCCAGGAATGAATATCTAGAGCGTGGACAAATATGGGTGACCAAATAACATAGGACTTACAACACACCAATCTAGGATAGGTTTTTTTACTATCTTAAATTTGAGTCTAACTCAATCCTAAAAGATTACCTCATCTTATATACTTTTAATTGGCTATATCACTAGTTAATGTGGGACTTTCAACAAAAAACAATCCCTCTTCCTACATTGTAGAACTTGGATTGGGCTTAGTAAAATTAAACAGTATAAAAGCATTTCCATACACATAAACATGATTCAATACCATATATATAACATTCATTGCTCCAGAAAACATACAGAGGCAACTGACAGAACATAAACCATTTGAATTTAATTCCCAAAGCATAATAACAAAAACAAGAAATAAAATCCACCTAATAAAACAACACAAAGGATAATGGGGCAATGGATATAACATACACCAAATATCCCAATAACGTATAGAGGAAAGTAGGCAGCCATTACAACAGAATACATCTAGAGAGCAAATGACAACACAAAATTATGATTTCTGATATTTCCCATTTTTCATATTCTCGTAATTAGCACATGGGATGGAGAAGATTACAGTTGAGTTCCCATCAGATATCATAGATTCCCCTCTTAATTTCTTTTTTTTTAGAATAAGAAGTTAGAAAGAAAAGATACAGGTGGTTCTGGCACCAGTTAAACTTGGAATCTGGTCCAGGCTTCAACGGAATTGAATTAAGAATTCAATCCCTTAGAAACACGGCTCCAAGAAATCATAGAAAAAGAATCTTAATATAGTTTTGCAAAATATAGAAGGAAAAAATAGTCAAAAGCAGAGTAGCATTCTAAATTGCAGAATATCGTCACAGCTGAAAAATAGCCAACACATGAAGCACGGAAACCCTAAATCACCTCCTGATCATCAATATCAGAGAAACTTTCAGATTCGTTGTTGTAAGTTTCTGTATGGGTATCATCTCTCCGTGACTCATCATGCTCATAACCTTTATTGGCCACATGTGCATTAACCCCTGGAAACATTTTAAACAAATTAGGGTTGCAAAACCATAAGCATAGAAATTGTAGCTGAGAGACATAAAGAAAAAAAAAAGCACCCACCAATACTTTCTGGCTCGGAGGAATGTAATTCTTCTATTGGCCCCCCACATTCACTATGTAATAATGCTTTTCCTAACTAACCAAAAGAAAATACAACAAAAAAACACTACATAAGATTTTCATGCTGAGTTAGCTCAAGGCTCTGAAGATTGGATACGGTATCATGTTGTCTGGAAAGAGTAGAGATACAGTTCTCTATATTAATGGTAGAGCTCATATATATGGCATGAGACAGGATCATGTTCAAGTCAAGATATGAAGTAACGGAAACATAAAAGTTTCTGCTTGATTACATTTCTATCAAGGCAGTTCCTCTCACTCACTCGCAGTCTCAAGACTAGAGTATTCTAGTGGTAGATGAGTAATGAGTAATGAGTTGATGATGGTAGTAGCAAGTGCTGAACTGCACAGATTTATGGTCTATTATGGCTGGTGGTATCTAGGCATCTGGTACTTTATCAACATTCAGTTAGAAGAACATGAAATTTTACCTGATAAAGCATGGCCATGAGGTTCTACTTTGAAATATGGCATCAGTGTGTACCTAAAGATTGTGCTACTTACGGAAAGAAAATGCATACTTGCATAAGACTGTGTGCTTACATCTTTTGATTTATTAGCAGTTTCCTCCAAATATATTTTTTTCATTCTCTCCTTCTCAGCACGCTGGAAAGCAGGAGGATCCAAACCACCACTGAGTCCACCAGAGAGTTTATCAAACTGTAAGAATCAGTTGAACAATAAATGACAACAATCAATAGTGATTAATAAAAGACAAAAGTCTGCATCAGGAAGAAATGACTTACATCCTTATAACATGTTTCACATAATCCAAGTGCAAAATAGGGCACAGCACTATCCTTGTGTTCACATAGTAGATCTTTTGAAGTACAGTTTTTCAGCTCACCATTTGGTATTTGAGCTGGATTGTTTTCATGCTCTTTTGCCATTGTATTCAACTCCTCAATCTGTGATCATAATAGATACATGGAGTCTTTCATTTATTTCTAAAGGTGTTATTATGGTAATAGAATAGAAACAGGGGAGGGGATTACATCATGATCTAATGATTAGGGATGCATTTAGGTATGCAACTTAATTAAAAGTTTATGCAATAAGCTATTTTTATAGGAGAATTTATAGTATAAATTTGATCATAAAACCTATTAAAATAAGTTGAAAATAACTTATTTTGGTAAGCTACACCAAAAAAACTCATTAAAATAAGTCAAAAACAACTTATAAGAGTCATAAGCTCTTCCAAATGCATCTCAGATCATAAAGCGCTAAGGTGAATTTAAAGATTAACAGAGAGTTCTAGACACGTACAAATCAAGAGTTTTACACCTAACGTCCAACATATACTTAGTGAAATTGAAATTCCATGACTCATATATTAGGTCCTTGATAATCCAACAAACATGCCCCAACCAGCAGAAGGGATGGATATTGGATACAAATAGACCATGAAAAGCTCCCACATAAAGGAAGATAAGAAAATTATAAATAAAACCTAAAGCATGACAGCAACTATAAGTATGTCTGCAAGAGTACAACATCAGTTTACAACCATGGATAAAAATAATATTCCTAGACCTAGAATGTGTTGAGCCATAGTGTAGGACCTAGTCACAGGTCTAGACATGGAAGAATCCTCCTGGAGACATATTGTAAATATGATTTCTAAGGAAGCAAGCTCAACCTTAACAGAGCCTCTTCTGTGGTGGCAACTAAATTTGAGAAAAACTGCTTGATTATTATTGAATACTGATAACCTATAATATTACATCTATCTGTTGGCAGAACAAACAAAATAAAACAACCCATTTTAAAGACTGCTAATACAAAGGAAAGAAATCCTACCAGATATGATCTTAATTAAAGGGAGATAAATTATTAGAAAATACACGGGATTAACTCAACCCAGAAACTAGCTCATGAGTTAAAGCCAAAGGTTGTCTCAAGCCTTATAAACTGAATATTAGTCATATTCCTAGCCATGTGAGACTTATCTCAAAATCTTAACACACACCCCTTACGCCCAGGACTGGATATATGGTGCGTGAAGTTTGCAAGTTTGCAAGACTAAACATCTATAGATAGCCCAACATTCAAGGTCGGTAAAGCTCTGATACCATATTAGAAAATGATAAGCCTAACTCAACCCAAAAACTAGCTCATGAGTTAAGGGTTGCCTTAAACTTTATAAATTGAATAATAGTCATATTCCTAACCGTTTAGGACTTATCTCAACATCTTAACATAAATTCAAATTACAAGATATGATAAGAAAACCTAATAAAATATCTTAATAAAAGGAAACAAATCCTAGATGGTAAGAAATAATATCTTATTGAATATGAAGGAAACTAATTATATTGTATCTTAAAGATATAATGAAACTGATAAAAATCCTAATTATGTTGCATCTGATGTTGCTGCCTCTCTTTTTAAATTGCTGACCCACATCTGCAGCCACATCAGAATGTTCTCACACAGTGCGCTACTCATCATTTTAAAGAGAGTCTACACATGAAAATTTTACATACTTAAGTTAATGAGAAAAGCTAAAATTAAAATAACTGCCTCAACATTTATGAGATACAGCTGTTTATCGCCTGCTTCTATTCTGCAAATCCATCAAAAGAGATAAATCATTTCTCTACTTCTGTTGGAAATATCTTACTTACATAACATATCATTAATAAAAAAAAAGAAGGCAATCCGATGCTACAAGAGCTTCCACTATGTGCAGGGTCCAGGGAAGGGCCAGATCTACCAAATGCATCTAATGTAGGCAGCCATACATTGCATTTTCAAAAGGCTGATTCCATGGCCCAAACCTGTGACCTCCAAGTCACATGGTAACATATCAATAATATATGATAAAATCAAGAGCATAGATCACATTTGACAGATGCATTTGGAATGTTGGAAACAACATATGCTAATGCTCATAAGATTACTCAAATAACCACATGATTTCACATACTGTGAAACATGACCACTTATTTAATAAAGAACACAATCCAACATTGACTTTATTTTTCTCCTTTATAGGGTGAAGTATCAAGAAACTTTTGATGTATAAGAAACATGTTTTCAAATTCAATAAGAAGCGAATAAAAGAAATGAACAGTGTGCATCATATTTATCCTCCACTATTTACAAGTCACAATACCAGCATAAAATATGCTATTGAGCAACACAATGCACATACCATGATTCATGGGACTGATTTCACATTCCACTTATTTTCACCAAAGTAGTTTACAATACAAGGGCATAACAGGGATTACGAAACATACTGTCAAGCTAGCAGACTCTGTATTCTCAAACTCTACCAACCGCTTAGTCAATGTTGCTTCACATACATGGACAATTCTTAGCTGCATAGCAATTAGAAAACACAACATTATAAAAGAGAAAAGAGAAACAGTAGGGTAAAATTAATAATAATTAAAGAATTATGTGAGATTCCCAACATTCAAAATCATCAGCATGAAAAAAAAAACTATAAGCAAGTGTATAAATATTATATAGTTTGTGCAGAAATGATTTCTCTCTTCAGAAACACAAATGCTTATTCTATAACAAAATGCAATACTGGAACCAACAAGACATGAATTTTGCATTCTCTTTGTTTGAATCCTGTAAAATATTAAAATTAATTAGACTGATTTTGTAATTATGTAATTAGCCTAAATAGGGTAATTTTGTATCTTGTAACTATTTACTTTTTCGTTATAAATTCAATAGCTCCATTGTGTCCAACAAACAGAAGTCATCCTATGATCTCCTTTTTCTCTCTCTCTCAACACTCTTAAATTTAGATATTGGATCTAATTTAATCCTAAAAGCTAGCTTATAGAATGAGAATTACCCTTACCTTATATACTATTAATTGGTCATATATCTAGTCAATGTGAGATATTCAACACACCCTTAAGCCTGAGAATGAACATCTGGAGTGTGTGAAACAAATATAGGTAACCCAATAATGTGGGACTAACAGATCTAGGATAGGCTCTGATATCATCTTAAATTTGGATACAGGTGTAACTCAATCCTAAAAACTAGCTCATAGAATAAAGATTCAATAAGGACTACAACAGAGATGGTACAAAGACATAAGGCCAACAAACACCCATATCAGAGATGCGTCGATTACTTTAGCCTACACCATATCAGATAAACATGGTGATCGCAACTATGCAATCTCTTCTCAATTGCTTTCTCCCACACCATATCGGAGAAACATGACGACCGCATCTATCCTCTTTGGAAGCAACAAGTTGAACTTGTGCTCAAAGGCCATTGCTTGCATTATTATGTTGTCAATCCAACGATTTCTGCCAAATTACTTACCGGGGCTGACAGAGATCTCAATCGTGTCAATGAACACTACACAGAATGGGAGCAACAAGATCTATTTCTTCTTTCTTGGGTTCAATCTTTGTTGTTGTTTGTTCCTCACTGGAGTCATTGGTTGTGTTCAGTCATGGAAGCTCTGGGAAAAGATTCATGGATACTTTCACACTTTCATGGCACTAGTTCACAATTTACTGGTCCAAATGTGGTTTTACCGGTATGTATATTCACTATCGATTGACATGACAATATCATTGACATAATAATCAAAAGACTTTATTTAAAAATATCTTAAAATATTTAAATATTTTAAAAATAGGAAATCCATGAATGGAATATAAGCATAGCAGTTGACATTCTCATGTTAAGGTTGAGTAGCAGTAAAAATGCTCTCCTCTACTAACATGTTCAAAACCATCCTTTCCATTTTGTGAAAATTTCATTTTCCTGGTTTTAAATTTGACCCACTCCTAAGCATGACCAGCACAGGTTTTCCAGCGTCCATCTGGTTTACAGGCTCAAAACTAGTTTTCCAGCACAACAGTCAAACAGCTTAACCAGACCAGCAGATGGCTCAGTTCACAGTAGAATAAATCAATTCCAATAACAATCCTTGAAATAGACAGGTGCAAAAGACCAAAAAGAAACCATATACACAATCTTTTTCCATATTAAGATTAAGGGGAAAACACAATTAAAATTGCGAGGGAGCTTCAATCAAATGCACTACAGAACTGCATAAAACAAACACCACAACAAGAAAAAATTATGGCTCAAGGAAGAAATACCATTAAGTAGAGAGAAAGAGAAAAATACAAGAACAGTCTGAACAAAGGATAAGAAATCCTCTTCAGAGAAAGGGGAGGAAAAAAAAAAAGAAAACAATCAAGAAAGCCACTGCAAAAAGAGTAACAAAGGAGAAAAGACCCTTCTAGTGACATGCAATAACAAACAAATCCTTTTCCCAATAGTACCAGTTTAGCAACATACAATAACAAATCTAATCACAAGGCAGAAAATGAAATCCTAACTTACAATATCTAACTTAGAGCACTTGACACCATGCGCAAGTGCAGACATGTATAATGCTGCACCACATAACCCGCTAGGCTTCCTCCCTGTCTGTTTTTTCAACATTATAAGAATAAGGGCGATCCTTCTATCCACCAAAATAAGAAGAAAAAGAAACAAAGAAAGAACCATGATTAATACCAGATCAACATCACATTACCTGCATCCAGTCACGTTTCATGCTAGCAATAATACTCAGTGCAGTTTCAGAGACAAGCACATTCCTTTGCTTTAACAAATCTACATGTAAATCACTATAATTATGTTTCCTAGCTCAAAGAAAATAATCAGGACACAAAATTATAAAAAAAAAGGTACATTAAATCAAACTATGTAAAATTCACATACATATAGCAAATTAATGTTGTTCACTTGTTCCCATGCCAGCAACATATATAAGTTTATATACGCAAGTTTTCACAACTTGAAGTAATCAAAAAGATTTTCAAATAAAATGGTTTCTAAGTCCTTCCTACATTCTACATTTATGGATTGAAATATCATATACTGTAAAGGAGCTCGTTTCTATATGTTTTTTCTTCCTTCTTATACACTGTTAGATAAGTCGATAATCACATCATTCAGCCAGAAACAAAGATCTATAACACAAAACTATAGTCAAGGGTCTAATGGCACTAGTATGTGATTACAAAATAGTCTTCTATTGATTAAGGTTGTGTTTGGATGAGCATTTTAGAATTCTAGAGAATGGTGAATCTGACGATGTATTTGAATGACAAGGGAGAATTTTAAGATTACCATGAAATTCAAACTTAATTTTTGGTATAGATGGGAGGAATTTCAAATGACACATGTTGAAAAAGAATTTCAAAATTCTCCTTTTTTGTTTAACTCGTCTTATAGTATCATTTATCATTACTTCCATATTAGACTCTCTTTATAATCACTCTCCATTATTAGTTTAACAATTCAAAAATTCTCCATCCAAACACACTCTAAGAGATTAAAGGAGTATAAAGTCCCTTTTCCTCAACAATTATGGAACACTACCGGTAATAAAGAAATTTACTGTCTTTTCCTATTCCCCTTAGAGTTTGCATGTCAAATTGAACAATCCATACAGGTGAATTCCTGAGCAGTAACATATGTGGCTCTGGTAAAAAAAGATATATATTTCATTTCGGAAGAATGAAAAGCCACCATATTAGTCTGTTGCAGACAACTCATGTCCCACATAGCAATAAGACTACACTATACACGACATATTTCATTGATCCAACTAAACAGATTGAGCTCATAAATAATACTTACTATTAGTATATTTATAAATGAAAAGACTGGGATCTATAGGTTTCTGAACAATTGGGTGCTCTTCAAGCCGTAGTACTTTACAAAGCTGTAAAAAAACTGAACCTAACACATATCTGCATAAAAGTCATTGATAGGAACAAACAACATTCAGAAATACAAAATTTTAAATAAATCCAGATCAAAATAAACCAAAGGGTAAAACATATACGCAGCATAAGACATCCAGTAACCAAAAAATGCATACTCACACATTTGTCCTTAAATAATTTGAAAAATCAATAAGAAGAAATGGCTTATTATTTTCCCTGCAAGAAGAAATATAATTTCAGCATAAAATGAAATGTTGCAAAGAATTTAGATATGTAAACATCAGATATGTTAATAATAAGACAAATAGAAGACATTCCATTGAACTCCTGTTGAACTTGAAGTCTTGAACCCTAGTCACAATGCACCGTCAACCATCATCTAACCATCATTTAATACTCGCACTTATCACTTCACTAGCAACCATCTACGGCATAGTCCCAGTTGCAACCACAACCATTGCAAACTCAGAACACAAGCCCTAATACTTCACAGTGCCAAAAGTTTTGGCCAACATATGCAGTGAATAATGCAAAGCAATGACATTACCAAAATCCTTGCCAGTAAAAGCCCAAAACTATCTTTATTCTCTCCCATACCTTAATTTAGACAAAGCACCCCATCACAACCAAAAAAATGCAAGACCAAAGCAATGTAATTGACAAAAAAGATAATCTTCAAAAGTCAATTAAAAACAAGAAACAAATGCCAAACCAACTAAAATGATCTCAAACTGCACCCATAGTCAAAAACAACCAAATATGGCAACATAAATAAAACTAAATATTACACCATATGTAGCATACAAAAGTGCAAGTTTCTATTTTACTGTACACAAGTATAAATGTGTTATTCCCATCCACAGACAATAAAATAGCCAATAAGGCACAACATTTCTGCATGTCCTACCATAAAACAAAGCAAAAGTTTCTAGGCTCCTGTTCTCCTTTCCTAAGAATCAAATATTTCTTCTAGATAAACCCATTCCAAAGCTCCCTCTCAGGACAAGTCATTTGTTGGGATAGTGATAATTAACAAGATTACTAGTAATTATTCGCTGCAGGTTGGCAGGCCTCACAAGAACATTCTTCCGATTTTCATTATATATTGCAGTTCATCTTCTTTAGCATTTTAAAGTAGCCATTTTCCTTCCTTTTGAAACAACCTTTTGAGATATGTTTATGGCCTCAAAATTCCGAAAAAATGGTTTCCTATATCAGTTAACAATTCATCTATAAATGGGAGCATTAATACACTATACATACACACCTATGCAAAAGCAGGCTCAACCATCATAACCAATGGACATGCAAGCTTGGTATTTAAATGTAATTGATACAATTTAAGATGCAACATTTAAATGGAGATTACAAGTATAAACCAAGGACGTTCCATACATTTACTCATGCAACTATCAAATGACAAATGTATATAGAAAAATAGAGATACTGAACACTGTAAAGCCATAAAGTCATTTTACCGGAATGAAATATAGAGACATGCAGCCTGTACTTGCTCTGATTTACGTCCCCTGGTGAAATTCCTCTCAAGTGCTATCTTCACTAGGCATACACAATGGTTCATTAAAAAAATCTTCATTTGAATGTATAAATAAAAGAAAGTGAGCCTAACATCAATGAAGTTAAAGATAGTTACATACTTTATAAAAGGCCAAAGCTTGATTGGCCACATTGTCATCATTCACTCCAAGTTGTGAACTTAAATATTTGATATCATCATAAGCTGCAGTCACGGATATAATTATCAGAGAAGAATATAAGTTATCAAAAAAGAACTGTAGATATGAACCATAGATTTAAATTATGTTGTCATTCTGTATAAGCAGTTAAGCCCTAGAAAGACAATTAACCAAACTTGTCTTATAAAAGTTTTCCTTATAATTCTCATCAAATGCCCATTGTCCCACTCTATCAATAACATTGGCTATCATTGAGCATTGTTATAACATATTTCACTTTCTGTATCCATGTAAAGATCCCAATACACCCAAAATTCCCAAAAAAAAAAAAAAAAAGATACAACTTAGCTACCAAAACTTCAAATATTGAATCCTACCATAATAACAAAATGTTCAATAGTTCGTAAAAGGCAGCATATGCTAAACATAGTGATATGAAGGGTGTGGATGCATTATAGGTCAACAATATAAAGAGAAAGGCAACAACAGCATATGTAGCATAATTAGTATTTGTATTTGTTTCCTTGTTTATTAAAAATACAACATAATTAGTTTCTTTTATTTATTTATTTGTTTCCTTTTATTAGATAAGACATGATTTCACTCTAGCACCACTATAATGGCCATGTTGCAGCTCAAGGCTGCTCCACAATGCTATAGCCCACTATTAATAACTATGACGCTAAATGAGAAAATCAACTTTCATTAGGTTAGAATGACGAATTTTCAAACCATAAATTTGAATACATCAATACTTCATAAAGTAAAATCACAGGTGATACAAAAGATACCTCTATCTAAAGTCCTTTGACGTGAAGCAGAGAACTCACTCTGAATTGTTCTTACATATTGGCCAGATAATTTGCTCTATATCAAACAAAAAAATCAGGACACAATATAAGGCAACAATGAAAGCTATCAACAAAAACAACAGCATTGAAACAAACTAAGAGAAGAGGGGAAATAAAAATTTATCATTAAAGACACTAAACTCAGATTTTTCATGAGAATACCAGGAGAATTCAGTTCAAACATCAGCTATAATAATCTTAAATCATTATTTAAAGAATGAAAAAATTTCTCAATCAATAGAGGGAAAGAAAGTGCTACAACAATTCCAGTTCCATACCACTTCCTCCTTCAGCACTTTGGGGAATCACTATAACATCAGCATCACCTTAAAAACCTGGGAGATACCTCCAGTACCCTTCCTTTTTGTCAAGGTATGGGGTGCCCACACCCTCATAGCAATTAGTGGCTATTATTTCTCCTATAGCCACTGATTGCTAAGATCACCATTACCCTCAAAAGAAGTAAACAGTCACAAAAGAATGTCCTATAGTGAAACATAAAGGAAATGAAGATCCCATACCATCAATAAACCCCTTGTTTGGAAATTCTAGTACAAGCCAATGGTAACCACATATAGCCCTTCTCTCAAACACACTTAAGCCAAAGACAAAACTATGACTTCATAAGCTGAATCTCTTGACCCTCATACCAAATTCTATTTCATTCCATCTTACTTCTAAACCTGTAATCAACAGTAACCTCTATCGTTCCATCACTTACCCCCAAGGTTTTAAATTGCAGTCGGTGATGTAACCACAATGGAGACTGCAAAACTGCAATTTTTAAAGTCTCCAACACCACATCAAGCCAGCAATTACAGCCGCGTCAGCTACATATTTCCACAATTTCGCTAATTCCAAACAAGACTCCGAAAACCAAATTCCTCCATACATGAGACACTAAACTAAAAAGATTGATTGAAATAACCTGTCCAGCCGCATTTTTCACAAAGGTTGCCTCTTGAGAAAAATGGTAGTTTTCCAACACCTTCCCGCAAAAATTACAACACCTAACAAAACATTCAAGTAACAACCAACTCAACAATAATCCAATCCAATATCATACCAAAAATAAATCATAATTTATAATAAACCAAAAAAAAAACTAAAATTAGCTCTAAGCCTCTAAATTCTAACGCATTAGAGAAAGGCATTTGTGCAAGTACGAAAGGTTACTTACAAAGCACTATCATCGACTCGCAAGCCGGAAACGTTTCTCAAACAGTGACCACAATACACCATTTTTATTTTTTGCTATTCAGTTGACAATTAAGACTCAGTTACCAGTTGAACCTGCGAAATCAGCAAGACGAGGCTTTGAATCCCTAAACACAAACAAACAAATAAATAAGGAGAGAATCAGAGTGTAAACGGATCGTAACCGTATAAAAGTTCTGCGCAACTTGAGGAAATTGTGTTATTTAAATTAATATATTATTATATTAATATTTATATTAATTTATTATATCTATATTTTGTTATTAATTATAATAATAATAATACTTTAAATAGAATTATCTAGACTCATTGATACGAGCTCTCATTTGGTTTCTTTATATATTTTAAATTGAGAGTACTAAACACTCAATTGATTCACGTATCGTTACGTATTGGATATGTTATTTATTGAGTTTTTTATTGTATGATTGGTGGAATAATTATGTTGTTTGACATATATTTATAATAATTGTGTTAATTATGATATATATCTATTTATGATATATTTTGAATTTAATCCTAAATTCTCCAATTTGTTTCAAGAGAAGAAAAAAATTAAATTTTAGAAAAAGATGATTCCGTTAAATTTACAGACAATTTTGTTTCCGGCAGATTCACACGTACGTGAGAGAGGGACAGTGTCTAAAGATAATATATATTTAGGTAAACATATTTAATTCCAGCCCCAGATTTAGTCTTTTCCTTACATTTCTTGTCAATTTAGTGTGTTTTGCAAAGCTTTTCCTTATTGTTAAATTCTATAATATTGTTGATTTTTATTTTATTACCATCTTTTTTTCTCAAATATGATGAACTCATATTTTTTTCTCCTCTCATAAGAATTAATTTTTCAATGGTGAACTAGATCAGCTTCCGTGTAATTAAAAATGTTGGTGCAATCACATTTTTAAAATTGACCATTTGAATAACTAAATTTAAAGATAGTTTTTAAAATTAATTATTCAAATAACCGATTTTTAAAACTATGCCACTTTTTTACGACACCTAATCCCAATTTTTTAATTATCCTAGTTTTTTTCCACATCCCCTTATACTTCTTTCCACATGTGTTAAACAAATTCTATATGAATAACACGACATTATAGTAATAAATTTTAATTTTTTATTTTATTTTTACACATATCAATTCATTGTGGCAAAATGCCCACATAACTTTTAAAGGGGAAATACATATATAAATTATGCAGAAATTTGAAGTTATTATCGTTGCCTCTTAGTTGTAAATTTTAAAATATAAATAAGATAGAACAATTTTCAATAAAATTTATTATTCATTAATAACTATTATTAAAATCATTTCCTTATAAAATTAAGGCATCTAGTTTTAGACTTAAAAAACAAAACACCATAATCATATAATTAACAAAATTATGCAATTTAAGATGCTTGTATTATATGCCATATTTAGGGGTGACAACTTAAGAGGTGGCTATAGTATTCTTAAAAATACTTGTTATGACTATAATATATAAAATACTAAATTAATTTATTAATAATTTATTTACCAAAATCAAGTCAAAAATCAATATAATTTTTTCAGTGGGTTTAATTATATTATTTACAGTATTATAACAATAATGATTTTTACAAATTTGATCAATAAAAGTTTTAAATATATTTCAATACAATTGTTAGTTTATCAAATTTTTAAATGTTGAAATTTTTACTTAACTTTTATTTGGTTTATTACATTCAAAATTATTTTTTATTTAAATAATTTATCATCTATTAGAAAAGTAAAATATTGTTCCACATTGTAACAAGAAATATATTTATTTTAAGTATTTTTTCTGAACTAATATTGAAAAGCATGAAACATATATACTTATATAGTGTAATGTTGTAGTTTTTTTAATGTAGTGCAAACAGATTGTTACCTCTTGTTTTCATTTAAGTTATACATATAATAAAATATTTATTGTTGACTATTTAAAAATTTTGATATCTTTATTGTATAAATTTTATAAAAATTGAAAAAAGTAACTAACAAATTCAAAGGGTTAAAATACAACAAATCAAGTTAAATAAAAAGAAAAGCTAATGGATAATAAAATTATTTAATCAATTAAAAAATAGATTAAAATACAGAGCTTTAAGAATTGAATGGAGTGAATAAAATTCAATGATAATTAAATTGGGTAATAAATTAAAATAATTTTTAAAATAAAAATTAGAATAAAATGTCATGTTACATATTAGTGGAAGAATTTTTATATAAACGTGCATGTGCACTGCACCATATTTTTTAAAAACAATTAGCGGAAATTTGCAAATTTCAATAAGATAATATATTAATGCGTAAATATGATGGGATTTTCTTTGATGGTTTATATATTTTTTTAAGAAATACAAAGGTTTTTAGCAACTAATTTTATTTACCTATCAATGAGAATAGAGGTAGGTACACGAATCAACTTGTCTTGTATAGGCTAGCTCGTGTGAATGTGCATTTTAAATAGGTCAATTTTTTGGTGACCGTGTAAGGATTACAAGCCCACAGGCTAGCCCATGTTTTTTTCCTTTGAAATTGTTAGGTTTTTGTTTCAAATCACTTTTTTAAAAAACTCAAACCACATATTATTAAATTATTTAACCATCCAAAATCAAGAACATTGACAACTAATTAGCAATCAATGAAATCTAAATATCAACTTTTTTATATTTCAATGCAAAAAAACAATGATATATTATTATCTTAGGTTAGAAGTTTTTTCTTTCTTTGTGAAAGTTAAAAATTAAAGTTGTTTAAAATAAAATAATAGTTTTAAATGATGGCCTATGGGTTAACCTACACCCTAAGGGTTAAACAAGTCAAACATGTGAGCCTAGGATTTAAATGGTCTTTTTTTTCAACCCTTACCAGTAAAGGTAAATTGAACAAGTTGTCCATGGGCCCGGATCTATATACCTAACTAAGTGAGAATATTATAATAAAAATAACATATTCTTAAATCAGTAATCAATACTACATAGACAAATTATATAACTTAGAAATTAAATTGATAAGAAAATATAGTTGATGAATTATATAGAGTTCTCATATTTCTGTCTTATAGAGTTTTCTTATGGTGAGTGAGAGAGTGTGTGGGTGTGTGCCAAGTGTATCTTGGTTTTTTTGTCTTCCACTAACATTATGTTTGGAAGATAGGAAACAAAATGGGTAGATAGAAAATTATAAAGAGTTTCCTTCAATTTTCTCTCAATTTTTCCCTTTATTTTCATCTCTTTCAAACACAGTCTAAGTTTTTTCCTATATGAAATTTGTGTTTACATGTTGTTTATGAAGAGAATGTGTATGTTGAACATGGTTATCAGAACCGGACCGGACCGGCCGGTTGGACCGGTCGAACTGGGAACCGGTGCCTTGTCCAGTCCGGAACGGAATGGGGGAAAACCGGTCAACAATTGAACCGGTCAAAAACTGGCCAAAACCGGAAAAACCGATCAAAACCCGGTTTGCAATTTATTTATTTTTTTTAATTTTAGAAACCTTTTTAGTGCGGTTTTTGTAGAACCGCACTAATAGACCCTTTACACTAAATAAAATTAATATTTTTTTATTTTACTTAGTTTGGACTAGTGTGTTTTAGACCTTTTAAGCATGTTATAGTAGGATGTGTACTATTTTAAGGCTTTTTTACTATGTAATATTTTAATTCTAACATATTTATTGAATTTATTTGATAAATAATATATTATTTTTAATCTAATCGATTATTATTTAATATATAAAATAATAATAATAATAATAAATTATTATTATCGGTTCGACCACTGGTTCAACCACTGACCCTTGAACTGGTGCCTCCACCGGTTCAATGATCAGTCCGGTTCTGAAAATATTGATGTTGAACACTATTTTATAGTGGGAAGTTCCATATTGAAAACATTGAAGAGTAGAGGGACCTTCATAGCTTATATTAAGAAACTTCGTCTCATTGTTTTACAGTCCCACAATTGTCTATCCATTTATAAAGGTTTTTGTTTTATCTTTCTATCCTTTGTAATATTTTCTGAGTAAAATATTAATTGAGTGGTGTCCAAGGACGTATAGACAATGTATTAAGTGGGACCATTTATGACCCCGCTGACCTTTCCTGAGAATTAGTAAGTATAATTTTTAGTACAATTATATAGTGGCAAATGCAAAATTGTCAGTTGAAAATTTTTACGGTACTGGCCATTTTGGCATGTGGCAATATAAGGCGTCGGATGCCCTTTTTCAATAGGGATTAGATATTGCTCTTGAAGAAAAGAAACCAAAAGAAGTAGATGGGAAAAAATGAAAGACGACCAATCGTTTAGCATGTGGTACAATTCGATCATGCCTTTTAAGAAAGTAGAAATATGCACTTTGCAAAGAGACTTTTGCAAATAAATTGTGGAAGGAACTAGAGGAGAAATTTTTGAAGAAAAGTAGTTAGATTAGGCTTCATGTAAAGAAAAAAAGTTTCAATTCACACATGTTACCGGTATCACTATGAATGATCATATCGCCAGTTTTAATCAAATTGTATTTGATTTGTTGAATATGGTAAGACATTTAAAAATGAAGATTTGGCCTTGATGTTGTTTGGATCTCTTCCTGAGGAGTTTGAGTTTCTTGAAACTACTTTACTCCATGGCAAAGTTGTCATCTCATTAAGTGAAGTTTGTGTTGCTTTATATAAGTATGAACTAAGGAGGAATAATCGAAGAAATAAACATAAATGAAACAACAACAAGAATTGGTTGTTAGGGGTAGATCACAGAACCAAACTATAGGAAAGAAAGGAAGATCTAAGTCATAGTTCTAACCGACAAAAAATGAATGTGCCTTTTATCAAGAAAAGGGACATTGGAAGAAAGATTGTTTGAAGTTGAAGAATAAAAGTAAACCTGACAAAGGGAAAGCTATCTCAGATTTAACTATTGTAAAATATGATGAAGATTCAAACTTCTCACTAGTTATTGCATCATCTGATAACCCTTCTAGTGCATGGCTATTAGATCTTGCTTGTAGCCATCATATGTGTCCCAACCGGGATTGGCTTGTTGATTTTAAACAACTAGAAGGTGGAGATGTTTATATGGAAAATGATGAACCTTGTGCCACCACTATGATTGGTCTAATTCGTCTGAAAAATCATGATGGATCAGTTAGAACTTTAACTGATGTTAGATATGTACCAAGTTTGACAAAAAAATCCCATTTTTGTAGGAACTCTTAAATTTAAGGGTTTCACAATTATTACAAAAGATGAAGTGATGAAGGTAATCTATGGTGCATTGGTGGTAATGCAAGGAATTTGAAAGAATAATAATTTGTATTATTATCATGGTAGTACCATTATTGGGGGTTGCTGCAACAGCTTCTAGTGATGATAGAGAGATGGAAGTTACCAGGTTATGGCATAGACGTTTGGGGCATGCTAGAGAAAAACTTTGAATCTACTTGTAAAACAAGGATTGTTGAAAGGTGTACATGTTTACAAATTAGACCTTTGTGAGCATTATGTCAAGGGAAAGCAAACAATGATGAAATTCGGGATTGTAATCCATTAGGAGGAAAACACTATTTTGCAACCTTTATTAATGATTTCTCACATGAGGGGTGGTGTATACCACGAAGGCAAAAGATAAAGTGTTGAAAATTATCCTTACATGGAAAAAGATTATTGAAACTCAAACATGCAGGAGGATCAAACAAATTTGCACATATAATGGTGAAGAACACAAAAATGACTATTCTAAAAGGTCTATGATAATGAAAGTATTGTCTGACACTTCAGAGTTAGGGAAACACCGTACCAAAATGGAGTGACAAAATGCATGGCTGGACACTAGTGGAGAAAGTCAAATGTATGTTGTGATGGGTTGGGTAAATAATTTTGAGTCAGAGCTGTGATGTATGTATGTCATCTGGTGAATCATTTTCCATTAGTAAGAATTGATAGCATGACACCATTAGAAAAATAGTATAGGAAACCTACTATAAACTATGATTCCTTACACGTGTTTGGACCCATTATTTTTTACTATGTCAAGGAATCCAAAGTAGATCCAAGAGCTAAAAGGGCTCTATTTATGGGGATCACTTTAGAGTGAAAGGATATTGCCTTTGGTGTCCATTTATAGAGATGTTACATTTGATGAGTCTACCATGTCGAAGAATGCAACAACTGACTTTGTGAAGCCAGTGAAGGAAACTCTAAAGTAGGTGAAGTTTAATAAAAAAAAATATTGTTATTCCAACTATAAATAGAGAAGTAAATGAAGATATCCATGTGGTAGAAAAGGAGTTTAGTGAAAAAGAGGTTTCGATCCAAGAACCTCTCCAGTAACCCTTACAACCTATAAAGCCAATTACAAAACATAAAGGAAAAAGAATTAGTAAAATTCCTTTGCATTATACAAATATAGTGGCTTGTGTATCTCTAGTTGCAATTACTGATAAGAAAAGTGGAGATTTATGATAAATGATAAAATGCAATCTCCTATAAAAATCAAACATGGAAATTGGTCAATCTTCTTATAATAAGGCAATTGGATGCAAATAGGTATACATGCAAAGAAAGATGCATTTCTTGAGCAAAGTGATATTCGCTACAAAGCAAGATTGGTGGCTTAAGGCTACGCTCAAACAGAGAGAGTTGATTATAATGAAGTATTCTCTCTAGTTGTAAAACACTTATATGTTAGAATACTACTTGTTTTGGTGGCACAAATGGATGTAAAACTAGCTCAATTAGATGTAAAAACTACATCTTTACATGGAGATTTAGAGGAGAAAATCTACATGACCCAATTTGAAGGGTTTAAAGTTGCTAGTAAAGAGAAAATGGTTTGCAAACTTGAAAAATCATTGTATGGTTTGAAGCAATCTCCAATGCAATAGTATAAATGATTTGACAAGTTTATGATGAAGCAAAAATACAAAAGAAGTTAGTATGATCAATGTGTATATTTACACAAGATACGAGATGGATCTTACATCTATCTCTTATTATATGTTGATGATATGTTGATAACATCTAAAAGTCAAAAGAAGATTAAGCATTTGAAAGCTCGAATGAAGAAAGAATTTAAAATGAATGGTCAAGGAGAAGTTAAGAAGATTCTTGGCATAGAGATAAGCAGAGATAGGAAATTATGGAGGCTTTGTTTAACCAATAAAGAATATTTGAGAAAGATATTAAAGCGTTTTAGGACAAATGAGAAATCAAAACCTATTAGCACCCCACTTGCTCCCTATTTCAAGCTCAGTTTGTCATTGTCTTCAAAAAATGATGCAGAATAGGAATACATGACAAAAGTACCATATGTTAATGTTATTGGCAGGTTGATGTATGTTATGGTGTGCACAAGATCAGAATTTAAGCAGTTAAAGTTGTGAACAGATATATGCATGATCCTAGCAAGGAGCATTAGCTAGTTGTGAAATGGATTCTACGATACATTTTGAACATTGTAGACATTGGATTGGTATTTAAAAAGACCAAGCAAGATGGCAAATGTGTAATGGGATATTGTGATTCTGACTATGCTAATGATTTGGATAAGTGTTGATCAATTAATGGTGATATCTTTACTCTTGTCAAAGCATCAGTAAGCTAGAAATCTACTTTACAGCTAACAGTGGTAGAGTATCTGACAATAACAAAGGCTATTAAGGAGGCAATTTTGCTTCAAGGTCTACTTGATGAACTTGGAATTGAGCAAAAACATATGGAAATACGCTACAATGTTCAGAATGTTATTCACTTAATAAAGAACCAGGTTTGTCATACAAGAATGAAACACATTGATGTTTGTCATCACTTTGTAGGAGATTTTGGAAGAAGGTGGAGTCCTACTTCAAAAGATTCCCATAATAGAGAATCCTACATATACGATGACGAAGGTTATGACAATGGTCAAGTTTCAACATTACTTAAACTTAATTAACATTGTTTGAAGTTAAAGATCAATAGATGAAGACACTACTGATTTGGTTTGCAATAGAAGATTTTGAAGATATAAGATATTGAAGCTTCTTAAGGTGGAGATTTGTTATTTAGTAGGAGGTCCTACATCAAAAATATTGAAAGGAAGGGGGACCTTCCTAGCTTATGTAAGGAAACCTCTTCCTATTATATTATCATCCCACAATTATTTATCCATTTATAAAGGCTTTTATTTTATCTTTCCCTCATTTGTAATATTTCTTAAGTGAAATATTAATTGAGTGGTGTTCGATGATGTATGCATAATTGGCTGAACCTTGTTAAATTTTGACATTTTTTATTGGTTATTTAATAGCTTTGTTGTTTGGGAGTTGTGAGTTATTATGCTATTATTTGAATATAAAATTTTGATCCTTAAATTAAGAAATGAGTGTATAAAAAAGTTAATTTGTATTATATAATTTTTATTCAATTAAAAACAATAATATATAAATCGATACCATATTAAAATAAAATACTTAAAATTAAATTTATGTCTTCAAAAATGATATATTTTATAATTTTATAAAATTATTTTTTGAGTTATACATTTTAGAAATAAAATAAAATATAATTAAAGTTACCTTTAATTAAGCATCTATGAAAGGAGAATAATATTTTATAGTTAATAACATAATAAATATTTAATAACTTAGAGATGTTTTAATTTCTAATAAGACAAATATATAGATTCAAATATATCTTAAATAAAATAATTATAAATTTTAAATATAATATTTTTTGTTAATATTGATAAATTTGGTTTTTAAAAAAATAAAAATAAGCATATGAATACCTAATTTTTATAATATTATTTTTAGTCAATTAAAAATAATAAATATAAATGGATACCATATCAAAATAAAATACTTATAATTAAAATTATTTTGTTAAAAGTCTCATATTGACTAAAGATATGACCAATCAAAAATATATAAGGTGGAGAATAATCTTTATCCTATGAGCTAGCTTTTAGGATTGAGTTAGGCCCAATACCTAAATTTAAGATGGTATCAAAGCTTATCCTAGATCCGTTGTCCACGCTTTATTCTTGAGTGAATGTTCTCCAACGTATCTCTAGATTATCCATCTATTACTTTATCTATTTTATTTAGGTTAATTGGGTCGTCTTAACCTATTGATTGGTATTTTGGAATAAAAGGAATGTACATCATCATCCATCATACCTCACGGTACTCACTTGCACCTCGGTACACTATCAACTCATCATACCAATTCTAATATCATTCCGCCACATCATTCCATTTCCACATCATACCGAGACCCTACCAAGACCCATTCTCATTTTATAATTCACATTATTATTCATAACAAAATTCATAATCAGTTCTTATATCATCATCACATACATTCCCCTTTCATTCACACATAAATGCACATCTCACATAATTCCTCCAGAAACACATACACATATAATTTTATTACACTATAACTTCATACCATCATATTATAGGTAGCATACATTCACATAACTTCACCCAACACTTTTATCACAAATACAAATTCAAGCATCACACCAGTCAATCATACATATAGATCTATCTAGTCGGTATATTTTGGTAAAAACAGGTGATATATTTTCGTATTAGTTTTATTTAACATAAGTTGGTTAGCCTATAAAATATTTTTCTACTTACATTATTAATATATTTTCCTTTTCTTTTAAAATTGATTATTCATTTATAAATGACTTTCTATTTATTAATAGTTATCAATATACATACAAATATGTCTATATATATATAAGGGATGTATCTTATGAGAAATATTATCTTACGTAAGAGTGAGAGGAGCAAATCTAGGCCGTATAACCATACAATGGATGATTGAGATTAAAAGTTTTTCAAAGTCATATGATCACTTAAAAGATCACATGACTTTTTTGAAAGCTCACATGATTAATCTTAACCATCCATTGTATAGTTGTACGGTCGAGATTCGCTCATATCACTCTCACATAAGAGAGTCTTTCTTATATGATACATCCTCTGTATATGTGTATGTGTGTATATATGTATATTATATATATATACACATAATTACATTCACAAAATTCCCAAAATATAATTTGATTACAAAAATATTATAGGTTGAGTAAATTTTATTGTAATTTAACTTATTATTATTATTATTATTATTACTACTAGCCTAATATATTCAGTTTAGATACTCGTAAAATCCAATTAAGTGTGATTCCACTTTCAAATGATTAGGTACATAAGTTATTACCTCTATTTTTATTTTTCAAATAACCTTTATGCTAATAACTCATTATCTACCCCTTTTTGATTGGTTGGTTTATTTCTTCTTAGTTTATAGGGGTGTAACCTTGTAAAATCAAGTGTAAATCTTACTTAAGGCCATTGGTTATGTTAGTTACCTTTATTACTATAAAACATTATATTGAGAAAAATGTTAATTGCCTATATTTATAGCTAGTTACAACTTCAATTTAATTGTATTTCCTCTACCACTAACATTTTTGTAACTACCTTATTGTTCACTAATCCTTAGGGATGACAAAACAGGCTGGCCCGCCAGCCAAAATAAACAGGCCAAAAGTTAGGGCTTGTCTCGCCTAATGGCGGGCCCACCAAAGTTAAAATTATAATTTTTTATAAAAAAATATATGTCAAATTAAGATACAAAATTTTAAAAAATAATTTTAAAAAAAATTAAAGAAGATATTATTAAAAGAAATGTATAAGTAGTATGAGATGTCACTTTTTTAATTTTAGAAAATAAAAGTATATATTTTAATAAAATAAAGTATAAAGTATTTAATTAATAATATTTATAATTTTTTTCTTTTAGTGGAGGCCCCTCGGGCCCGCCTGCCCACCCCACCAAGGTTTTGGCTCACCAAATTGGTGGGAGGCGGGCTAAAAAATCTTATCTGTCATGCCAATTTTGACGGGTTTGGCGGGCCTGACCCATTTTGCCATCCCTACTAGTCCTCACCCACCTGCGGATATCCGCTTGCGCGAACCGTGGTTCATGCCGAGGAACCCCAATTGGCCAAGAGACTGAAATGTTAGAAATGATTTCTATCGAACTATCTTCCCCTTGACCGTTGTTAAGAAAAATTAGACATGGTAAATAAAGTAAAGGGTCGGTGTAGAAGGCTACCTGTATAGATGGTTCTTGTGGTTCTTCTAGTACAGGCTGTTAGTCCTTAAATTTATCATTATTTTCATAATAAAAAGTATGTTAAAATTATTAAAATTAGTTTAAATATGAATAAATTTAGGGTTTATTTTAAAATAAATGGAAGTTATTTAAATATAAATGTTATAACTCATTTCTCCTATTTTTACAAACAAAAGCTAGGGAATCAAAGTGAAAATTCATTTCAAGCAGAAGGGCTGACATGTAGTATCAACCCTACGCTCAGTGTTAGGATTTTGATGTTGACACTACGCGTCAAGCCCACATGTGTGCTATGTGTAACCCACTGACAGATGGAATTACACTCTGAAGTGGACCAATTAATTATTGAAAATGACCAATCCACTTCTGACTAAGGTCTAAATCGTAGTGGGAAATATGTCTGCAGATCATTGGGACATAATGGAGTAAATCATGATCTGAAATCATGAAATTTAATGGAGGCTGAGTCAGAGGCCTGATGCGTAGTGCCAGCCTCATGTGTAGCGTCAGGACCTTTGCTCAACTCTATAAATAGGGCCATTTGTCATGGGTTTTAGGCATCCTTTCCTTCATTTTTCTCTTCCTATTCCATAATTTCATAACCCCCTTTCTAAACTTGTGTTGCAAAATAGCTTCTATATACTTGAGAGTGTTATTTTAGTGTGGTTTTCTTTAGTGTTGTGAAGTGTGTTCAAGTGTGATCAAGTAATCGTGATGTCTTCAATTGTAAGTTATGTTTTTACTTTTATCATGTGTAACTAATTTGTTTATGTTGGAATTAGTGAACCAATATATGAATATTATGTTGTAATTATGAATTATGCATGTTTAGGATTCAAGTTTCATGTTAGTATTTCAACCTTTATTAGTATGAATTTCAAACAGGAGAATGACTTTCATGCGTGTTAAATTATTTTAATAGAAGTAAAATTTGAAATATCCTTAATATACCAATTATTAGGGATAGAGTTGGTAATTATTGTTGTGTTAAGGCCAACACTTAAAGCAAGTTTTTACTAAGAAAGCATTTGAGGGATCAGACTTTACAATAACTATTTAAATTTTATTCACCGAGGGATCGAGTTTAATGATTTTAAGCTGCAATAACATGACCTTGATGATTAAATATGCATATTTATAATTATTGTGTTATATTCTAGTGCAGGGATCCAAATTCTAACATAGTTTATTATACTGTGTTTAAATCTCAAGTATTGAAATCATTCAAAAGTACCATTTTCCTAAGTAAATTTTTAAATAGATTTTTAATTTATTTTATACAATCTTTTTCCCAATGAATCAAACAATCTCTAAATTTGTGAATATTATATACTTTGTAAATGAATCATTCTTTTGTTAATAAGTTTTGACAACTTTTACCATAGTAAATAAAATTACTGTTCCACACTAAAAATAATTAATCCTTAAGGGAATGATATCTATTTGAAAACTGCAATAATACATTGGTGCACTTGCTAAAAAGCCAACAACATTGAGGCACTAACATAGGCCAGGACGAAGTCAAACTTAACAGGGAAGTCAAAAAGGCAGAGTTTCAAGACAGAGAATGCAAAGTGAAGCATCTGTTGGAACAACTCTCCTTTTATAGGCGACGAAGTTACAATAGGCCAAAGTTCAAACGTCGTGGGCCATTGACGGCATGGAAGATGAAACGACATGGCCCACTGAGCTAGTTGACAGGATAACATATGGCAAAAATGCGTCAACCATTGCCTGCCCATGTTTGTAATTTGTGTGCCTTGTCATTTTTTTGAAGAATTTCAAATAACGCCTAATAAATGCAGCCATCAGACACTGTAACGAATTCGAACTGGGTAGTTAAAAAGCCCTATTAAACTAACCATAACAGTAAAATCTAAGAAGACTCGTAATGATCATCACCATGG
Source organism: Clitoria ternatea (assembly GCA_037962975.1). Classification (NCBI taxonomy): domain Eukaryota; kingdom Viridiplantae; phylum Streptophyta; class Magnoliopsida; order Fabales; family Fabaceae; genus Clitoria; species Clitoria ternatea. The sequence goes on from CM075671.1 coordinate 268,377,157, forward strand.
TCGAAAATTCATTAAATAACAAAGGATATCCACCATGGTCAAGAATTACCATTACGGTGAAAAACATGTTTTGAAACCAGCTGTAAGGAATTACAAGCCAGATACCGAACTCATAATTGCGTCATCATCACAATAATGAAGCTAGGGGGTAAATGATCCAGACTGCACACTGGTCCCTATAATCACTATTGACATCGGCCTACGTATTAAACCAGACAGGAAAGTCTTGGTTTAAATACTGGACGAATTGCTCCAAAACTAATTTAATCAACATGTTTAAGTACGGATCAAATATTCATGACTCCAGTCAGGAAGCTAACATCTGAATGAGTTAGGCAAGGTATAGGCAGCATGTCCCTGCCAGGACTGTAGCTAAAATACTTTAAAAGAAGGGTTAAATCAACTCTTATATTCAAGAAAGTCCTATAAATACAATTCATTTATTAACTCAAAGGAAAGATCTTTAATAATTCTTGAGAACCTCCGTGATGACTTTATTTTCTGTAATCACCGTATTGACTTAAGCATCTGAGAATCTTTTGTAGGTATACCTCCGGTGTGTCCCATCGACCTCAGTTCAGAGTAGACTTAAACCATCACCTTAACATGAAGAACAAAGAGTCCCCATTGGACCTATGTGCATAATACCAAACTCTATTGAGATGGTATAAAATAGAGTGAGAGAGGAACTTCTGATACCGGTCATACGAGGCGTACTCTATACCCCGAACACTGGACAAACCACTAATGCCCATGAAAAATATTACTATACTAAGCGATTGACTTTTTACATATTTTTCAGCCATGCTTAGAAAGGCATTGTAAGGTTGTCCCCAAAGTTTCATTAGTTTTCTCTAAGGGAAGGGACAAACTTTTTCAAAACAAAAATATTCGGTGTAAAACCCAACAAATGGAAAATGGTACCTGGAACTCAAATTTTTGCATGGCTTTTTTGCAGCCATACTTAGAAACACGCTATCTTCTTATTCCCGAAGTTTTATTAGTTTTCTCCAACAGAAGGGACAAATTTGTTTTAAAAAAATATTCAAGGTAACATCCCAGCAAATGAAAAACGGTACTCGAAGCTTGAGTTTTTGCATAGTTTTTTGCAACAATGTTTAGAGATACGCTATTTGCTTGTTCCCAAACTTTCATAATTTTTCTCCAATGATGAATTGTTAATAAAGTTTGAAGGCCAATGCGCATGAAAAATATGACCATACCGATCGGTTTAATTTTTACATAATTTTTTATGACCATGTTTAGAAAGGCATCGTAAGCTTGTCCCTAAAGTTTCATTAGTTTTCTCAATGGGAAGTGACAGATTTTTTAAAAATAAAAATATACAGTGTAAAATCCTTATAAATGGAAAATGATACCTGGAGCTTGAATTTTTGCATTTTTTACAGCAACGCTTAGGAACACGCTATCTTCTTGTCCCCAAAGTTTCCTAATTTTTCTCCAACGATAAATTTTTATTAAAACTTATAGTTTGATGTCTATAAAAAATATGACCATACCGAGCGATGGAATTTTTGCATGATTTTTTATGGCCATGCTTATAAAAGTATTGTATGGTTGTTCCTAAAGTTTTATTAGTTTTCTCTAAGGGAAGAGACAAATTTTTCAAAACAAAAATATTCAGTGTAAAATTCCAGCAAATGGAAAATGGTACTCGGAGTTTGAATTTTTGCATGGTTTTTTACAACAATGCTTAGTGTTGCGATCGGGATCGTGACAGGAGACCGATCTTTAAAACAATAAAGATTAAACTGTTTGAAATCCTTTCAAAAAACAAGGAGTTGCCACCAATATTTTTAAGGTAAAATACCGGGAAAACCTTTGTTAAAGCACTTGTCATAAAAAATAAAATTCTAAGTTTGAAAGTCTAAGTACAGGTGAGCAAGGTATTAACACCTCACGTTATCCATTATAAAGCGGTTACCTCAAATTGATTATGCACATATTAAATAGCCTAGAAATTATCTTGACTTCCTTAGAAAATAAATAGACAAAATAGACGAGGAAGTTTCAAAATAAGATTAACAGGATGTCTCGTCCAAATTGATCTTAAATTGAACAACTCAACTAAACAATTACAGTAAAATACCAAACAGTGACAGTAAGGGACTAAACAGTGATGGTAAAAACAAACCAAACAACAACAGTAAAAAAAACTAAACAATAATAGTAGAAGACTAAACAGTGACAATAAGGATTAACAGGACGTCCCGTCCAAATTAACCTTAAGTCATAATAATGATTTAGAAATTAAGACAAAAATAAAGTTGAATGGAACTAGATTAAATAGAATGAGATGTGATAAAGCAATATGAGATGACATGAAGTGGATTAAAACCAAACTAAGAGATTAACAGGACATCTCGTCCAAATTAAACCCTTTTATAATAAATATTATAAGTAAAAGATATTAGAAAACTGAGAAGATTAACAAGACGTCACGTCTAAATTAATCTCCTTTTGCAATTTAAATTATTGTAAATATGAGATTAACAAGGCGTCTCGTCTAAATTAATCTCATTTTATAGTAAATATTATTTAAATATAAGATATTAAAAATATAAGATTAATAAGAAGTCTCATCTAAATTAACCTCATTTAATAAGAAATATTCTCTAGATAAGAGGTATCAAAATTATGGGATTAATAAGACGTCTCGTCTAAATTAACCTCGTTTAATAAAAATATTATTTTAAGATTGAATATTAAAGAGATAAAATTAATTGAGATAATAACAAAGACATAGAAATTAAACAAAAGAAAGTAGGCCCCGACAGGAACTGATTCCCGCTCCTACGTATTCTCGAGCTTTTGAGAAATCAAGGTTACGTAGTTCTTTGGAATTAATTCAAGAAAATGTTAAAAATTACATTTAAAATTATATTTGATTTTTAATAAATAAAGAAAATTTATGAAGAAGGAAAAAATACAAGGAGAAGTGCTTCGCACGTGCATAAACCTTCAAAGTCTTATATCGTAAATGTAGGCAAAAGTAATTTTGCACGACATCGCTTATAAGATTTTTGTAACATTCCAATTTAAAGAAAAAGTCTTAATACCTTACCATTTTTTAATTAGGTAAAACCGTTTTATTCTATAAAGGCATATCTAGATTCCAATATTTTTATATTTTTAGCCCAAGATGAAAAGGAACTAACCATTTTTATTAAGGATATTTAGATTTTTAGTGTTTTTCATCATTCTTTTTAAATATAAATAAAAGTCATGTATTTTCTTTTTCCTTAAATTTTTTTTGAGATAAAACCAAAGAAGCCCAATAAACTATTTTAAAGCAAATAAATAAAATACAGAAATGACAATAATAATAAAAGGAAATCATTGTCGCAACCGAGATCGTGGCAGGACGACCAACCCTTGAAACGTTAACGGTAAAACGGTTCAAAATCCTTTTGAAAAATAGGGAGTCGCCACCAATATTTTTTTAGGGTAAAATATAGGGAAAACCCTTTTTGAAAGCACTGGTTATAAAAAAGAAATTCCAAATTCGGGAGTCAAATTACAAGTGAGGAAGGTATTAGCACCTCACAACTGTCCACCATAAAACGGTTATCTCAAATTGATAACGCTTACTTCAAAACAGCCTAGAAATTATTTTAACTCCTTTTAGAAAAAAGGAACAGATAAAACAGACATGGAAGTTTGAAATAAGATTAACAGGATGTCTTGTCCAAATTAATCTTAAATTAAATAACTTAACTAAGCAGTTACAGCAAAATACTAAATAGTGACAGTAAAGGACTAGACAGTAAGAAACCAAATAGTAACAGTAAGAAACCAAATAGTAACAGTAGAAGAATAAACAGTGACAGTAAAAACCAAACAGTGACAGTAGAAACTATACAATGACAGTAGAAACCAAACAACTATATTTATATGTTGATGTAGGTTTTGATAATGACACAACAAATGAATAGATATTAAGGATGTTGTCAAACTATCAACTTTGATGAACAACAAAGGACTTGAGTCAATGCATTCACAAAGGACTAAATCAAGTAAAAAATGATCAACAAAAGTGCCAAGAATCAAAGGAAACAAAACGTATGCAATTAAGTATAAAAAAGGGTCCAAAACGTAACAAAACACAAAGAAACAGCACTAGGAATCGATTCACTTGATCAAAGAATCAATTCATGCCTCTTCAAAGCTAAAGGAATCGATTCACCATAAAAAGAATCGATTCATGGCCCTTGCAAGCACAAAGGAATCGATTCACAAGAGAAGGAATCGATTCATGCCCTATGAAATAACATGGGAATCGATTCACTGCTAGAAGAATCGATTCATGCTCTATGAAATCACAAGGAGTCGATTCATCATATAAAAGAATCGATTCATATTGGAAAAAACGCTTGGGAATCGATTCATAATGACAGGGAATCGATTCATGCACTATCAGAAGTCCAAAATGCTTACTGTGAATCCATTCAAATTTAAGATGAATCAATTCATCTAGTACAATCAGTTCTGAACATTTGAAATTAAAGTGTGAACAGTCTGGAATCACACCACAGAGACACACGCCCATGATTCATGCTCCACTCCATACTGCACTTAATTGAAATTGCAAAGCCATGCTCCACTATAATTTTCAAATTGAGACATCATGCTCCACTTGCCAATGTCGAAGGAATTTTTAATGGAAGGACCATGCACTAGACGGCGATAAATAGAGAGCTAATGGAGGAAGTGAAAAACACACCAAGCAGAGAAGCAATTCCCTCTGTTCTTTCTCTTCTCCTCCTGCATGACTTTCTCTTTTCTTTGCTAAGTAGCTCACTGTTTTATTGATTGGAAAATTACATTGAGAGTATGAGCAAAATTATTTTAAGAGTAAAACTTGCATATTATTTCTTAAGAGAGAAAATTATTTTAAGTGCTAAAATTTGCATATCCTCTCTTTGAGAGTTATCTTTTTGAGAAAACTTAAATTTGTATATCCACTCTTTTAAAGAGTTACTCTTGTATTCTAAACACCAAAAATCCTAGAGCTTTGGGGTTGGGTTTCAACCTTGTAAAATTGTGAGATTGGGTAGGGTACCCTTGTATTTGTGAGAATTGGGTTCTTGAGTGTGGGACACTAGGAAGCCGTGATTACTCAAAGTTGTATCTCTAATCTCCAATAGTGGAAATCCTCTAAGCGGGTTGCTTAGAGGCGAGACGTACACCGGTGTGGTAGAACTCGTATATATCAGTTTGCAAATCTCTCTTCCCTACACTCATTTAAATTTGTGCACTTAAAATTGCTTGCTAAACATTTATGTTTATAAATTAATTAGTTAAGCAACTTTATTAATTCACTTAAAGTGTATATTTTATTAGCTTGATTAAATTTGTAAATCACTTAGATTAAATTTGTTAAAGTTGTTTAAGTAATATTCTTGAATTATTCTTTAAATCTTTCTAAGTACCAAAAATAGTGTTGTGATTAATTTGATATTATTACTTGAATATTACTTTATCTCTTAAGTGAATTTATTGCCATATACTTAGTACTTGTTAATTTGCTTTGTGTATAAATTGTTATCATTTATGATTAAATTTATTATCTTTATTAAGCATAATTATTAAAGAATCAATTTCAAAAGCATTCCAAGTAAAATTTTTTAATACTCAATTCACCTCCCCCCTCTTGAGTAATTGAGGCCACTTGGTTAACAAGTGGTATTAGAGCTTGACTCTTGGTAGATCAAGCTTAACAGCTTCAAGAGAACAAATGGCCTCAAATTCTCTAAACCTTTTTCCTGAGGGTGGTGCCACAAATAGACCTCCCGCTTTCAATGGTGAGGGTTACACTTTTTGGAAAGAAAGGATGAAAATTTTTGTGCAATCAATTGATTTGAAAGTATGGAATGCTATTGAAAATGGTCCTTTTATACCTATGCACATTGTTGATAATAAACAAATAGAAAAGCCTATGGATGATTGGACGAGTGAGGAAGAAAAGAAAGTACAGTATAATTACAAAGCAAAAAATCTTATCACTTTAGCCTTAGGTCCCGATGAATTTTTTAGAGTAGTTACATGTAAATCTGCTAAGGATATGTGGGATACCCTTCAAATAACTCATGAAGGAACTAGCGACGTTAAGGATTCTAAGATTAGTACTTTAACTAGTCAATATGAAAGTTTTAGAATGAGTTCCAATGAATCTATTTTAGAACTTCAAAAGAGATTTACTTTGATTATTAATCACCTTATTACACTTGGTAAATCTTACACTAACAAGGAACTTATCCACAAAGTTCTAAAAAGTCTTACTAGGGAATGGCAACCTCTTGTTACGGCCATCAAGCAATCTCCCAATATAAATGATATGTCTCTTGCCACTTTGTTTGGTAAACTACAAGAACAAGAACAAGAGTTGAAAGATTTGAAACATGCGGAGGAAGAAGAAAAAGCCTCAAAGAAGAAAGGGATAGCTCTCAAGGCCACCTCAATGGATGAAGATGAATCCGAGAGTCATCTTGACGAGGATGAAGAGCTAGGACTATTCATGAAGCATTTTGGGAAACTCATGAGGAACAAATGCTTCCAAAAGAGCTTCACACATAAAGGTAAGAAACCTATCTCTAAAGAACATAATTCCTCACCTACTTGTTTTGAATATGGAAAAGAAGGGCACTTTAAAGCGGATTGCCCAAGCCTAAAGAAGAAAAACAAAGAAAGGAAAAGAAAGGAAAAAGAAGAGCATATATCGCATAGGATGAAAATGAGATAAGTATCTCGGATGAATCAGAAAATGAAGAAGCAAACCTTTGGCTCATGGCCAACCAGCAAGATGAAGATGATGAGGTATACTTTATAGCGAATAGCACCCATTGGTATTTGGATAGTGAGTGTTCAAAACACATGACAGGAGATAAAAGTAAGTTCATATCATTTACTCCACGAAATAAAGGATTCGTTACATATGGAGACAACACGAAGGGGAGACTAGGAATCAGAAATGTTGGTAAAAACTCTTCCACTTCTATAAATGATGTATTATATGTTGAGGGACTTAAACATAACTTGTTTAGCATTAGTCAATTATGTGATAAAGGCTATAAAATTGTTTTTGAATCAAATAGTTGCATAATTGAAAATAAGCTAAACAAGGAAATAAAATTCGTTGGTCAAAGAGTTGATAATATTTATATGATTAATCTTGATTGTCTTGCTTCAAATGATGTGCAATGCTTTATAACTAAAGAGGATGAATCATGGCTATGGCATAGAAGAATTGCTCACATTCATGTAGACCATTTAAATAAATTTGTTTCAAAAGATTTAGTAATTGGTTTACTAAAATTGAAATTTGAAAATAAATTTTGTGACGCATGTCAAAAGGGAAAACAAGTAAAGGTTTCTTTTCAAGCAAAAAATGTCGTTTCAACAAATAGACCTTTACAGCTTTTACACATGAATTTATTTGGACCTTCAAAAACTAAAAGTTTTGGTGGAAACTATTATGGTCTTGTGATTGTGGATGATTATTCTAGGTATACATGGACTTTGTTTCTTACTCATAAACATGAAGAATATCATGCATTTAAGAAACTTGCCAAGATCATCCAAAATGAACAAAATTTGAAAATAGCATCCATTCGAACTGATCATGGGGGAGAATTCGAAAATCAATCTTTTGAAAAATTTTGTGAAAAATTTGGCATTGAACATAATTTTTTGGCTCCAAGAACTCCACAACAAAATGGAGTAGTTGAAAGGAAAAATCGATCTTTAGCGGAGCTTGCAAGAACTATGTTAAATGAAAGTAATGTTTCGAAACATTTTTTGGCCGATGCGGTAAATACCGCTTGCCATGTTATGAACCGATGTTTGATAAGGCCTATATTAAAGAAACCCCCCTATGAGCTTTATAAAGGAAGAAAACCAAATATTTCTTATTTTCATATATTTGGATACAAATGCTTTATTTTAAATAATGGAAAGGATAATTTCTGCAAATTCGATGCAAAATCTGATTAGGCAATATTCTTAGGTTATTCATCTACTAGTAAAGCATATTGACTCTTTAACAAACGAACTTGTACAATTGAAGAGTTTATACACGTCAAATTTGATGAACTTAACCAAAATCCCCCGAGAAAGAAAATTGATGATCTTGTAGGTACCTTCCAAGAAATGAACTTGGAAGATGAAGAAGAAAACAAAAATGAAGGAGACACAACACAAAATAACGAACCTCAATAAAAGGAGTGAATCACCGTAAAGAATCACCCCTTGGACAATATCATAGGTGAAATAACAAAAGGTGTAAGTACTCGTAACGCTATTAGAAATGCATGCAATCACTTAGCCTTTGTATCACAAATTGAACCCAAAAATATTGATGAAGCTATTATTAATGAACATTGGATGTTGGCAATGCAAGAAGAATTGAATCAATTTGAAAGAAATAAAGTTTGGAAACTTGTGCCAAGACCCAATGACCATCTAATAATAGGCACCAAATGGATTTTTAGAAACAAGCTAGATGAAAATGGAATAATAACAAGAAATAAAGCTAGATTAGTTGCTAAGGGATATAATCAAGAAGAGGGAATAGACTATAAAGAAACGTATGCTCCCGTAGCTAGGCTAGAAGCCATAAGATTATTGTTAGCTTTTGCTTGTTGTATGGATTTTAAGCTTTATCAAATGGATGTCAAAAACGCTTTTCTAAACGGTTATATTCAAGAAGAAATCTATGTAGATCAACCTCCCGGTTTTGAAAACCATAAATTTCCAAACCATGTTTTTAAATTGAGAAAAGCTTTATACGGTTTGAAACAAGCTCCAAGAGCTTGGTATGAAAGACTTAGTAAATTTCTTTTAGAAAATAATTTTGAAAAAGGAAAGGTTGATACTACACTGTTTATAAAACGCAAAAACAATGACATTCTTTTGGTACAAGTTTATGTTGATGACATAATATTCGGTGCTACTAACGAAATTCTTTGTCAAGAGTTTGCCAAGATTATGCAAGATGAATTCGAAATGTCTATGATGGGAGAACTCACCTTCTTCCTTGGATTACAAATCAAACAAACAAATGAAGGTACTTTCATTAGTCAAACAAAATATTGCAAAGAACTACTCAAAAGGTTTGAAATGGACAAGGCAAATGAAATAGCTACACCCATGAGTACATCTTGCTACTTAGACAAAGATGAGAAGGGTAAGGACATTGAAATAACTAAATACCGAGGTATGATAGGTTCCTTACTTTATTTAACAGCTAGTAGACTCGATATTATGTTTGCTGTATGTATGTGTGCCAGATATCAAGCATGTCCTAAAGAATCACATCTTACTGCCGTAAAAAGAATTTTGAAATATCTTGTGGGTACTCAAAATGTTGGTTTATGGTATCCCAAAGGCGTTGAATGTATTCTTGTAGGATATTCTGATTCTGACTTTGCTGGTTGTAAACTTGATAGAAAGAGTACTAGTGGCACATGTCATTTACTTGGTAGTTCCCTTGTTTCTTGGCATAGCAAGAAACAAGTAAGTGTTGCTTTATTGACAGCTGAGGAAGAATATGTAGCAACTGGCAGTTGTTGTGCTCAAATTCTTTGGATGAGACAACAACTTCTTGACTTTGGTGTCATTTTAAACAAAGTGCCTATCAAATGTGATAACACTAGTGCTATAAATATCTCTAAAAATCCTGTCATGCACTCTAGGACTAAACATATTGAGATAAGACATCATTTTATAAGAGACCATGTTTTGAAAGGAGATTGTGTCCTTGAATATGTTGAAACTTCAAAACAATTGGCGGATATTTTTACAAAACCCCTTCCGAAAGAACAACTTATAAATATTAGAAGGGAACTAGGAATTTTGGAAATTGTTTAATTAATTTATTATCCAGACAAGGAATGTTCACTTTATATCAAACTAGAAACAGAAACAGAAAACTTAAAGCCTTTTTGGAGTCGAAATCAATTGCTTTCTAAGAATTAATCAAAGGAAAACTCTTGGGAATTAAAAAGGTTCATATATTAGTATCAAATTCATGTAATTCACTTCCCCAATTATGAAATTTAATTTCTAAGGTAGGTTTTCCTAATGTAATTAACAACCTTCTCTCAAAGCCTTACTAATGTACCTAATTCCCAAAGAACCAAGTTCAATTAAAGGAATGTTCACTTTATATCAAACTAAAAATAGAAATAGAAAACTTAAAGCCTTTTTGGAATGGAAATCAATTGCTTTCTAAGAATTAATCAAAGGAAAACTCTTGGGAATTAAAAAGGTTCATATGCTAGTATCAAATTCATGCAATTCACTTCCCCAATTATGAAATTTAATTTCTAAGGTAGGTTTTCCTAATGTAATTAACAACCTTCTCTCAAAGCCTTACTAATGTACCTAATTCCCAAAGAACCAAGTTCAATTTGTAAATTAACTCCATTACGTTTTGTGAAAACCCATTAGTCCCCAAATAGTTTCGCTTACTCTTGTAACTCAAAACCATAAGGTTCAATTTCATGCTATCAAACAATGTACCTACTCTAGTAGCCTATATAATTTAGAATCAATTACGCTCCTCTCAAAGTCTTGTAGAGGCATTAAGCTTTCATGAAATCAAATAGTAAACATAAATGTCATAAAGGGAGAAGATAAAAAATAACCTGTTCAATACATATGCATATTACCCCCTTAATCCCAAGATAAGGGGTTTAGTTTAACATAGAATTAATTACAAAGCAACAAGCCCTTAATTCAATTCCCATAGGAAAAAACCCAAATACAAAATAAAGATTCTAAAAATAGAAGAAAAGCTCTCACTTTTGTCTTCTAAATCTTCACCCAAAATGCTGCGATTCGATGTTCCTTGGTGTTGGTCCTTGAATCTTCTCTGAAATCCCTTTAGAAAACTCTCAATTTTCTCTCCTTAAAAATGCCTAAAGTCTCTGTGTCTTCTATCTAATGTGTGCCCCCTTTTGTTATGCTCAGAAACTACTCCTAAAAACAGGGAAATTACAGAATGTGCAAAATCCACTGGCAGTGGGAAAAACCCACGGCCAGTGGATCGTGACAGGGGTCCAAAAATCTTCAATTCTGGGTTCCAGACAGCAAGATTCACTGCCAGTGGGAAAGTGGATTTCCAAACAGCAAGAACCACGGCCAGTGGGTTTTTTCTCTGCATAAAACTCTATTTTCTAGCAAGGTCCACGACCAATGGATTTTTTTGTCTCCATTTTTACGCATTTTAGCTCAAGTCAGTAGGATCCACTGGTAGTGAGAATTTCCCACTGGCAGCGGGTTTTTCTTAACTTCACCAAAATGCTTCCAGAGTACTCTTTTTGATGTATCCTTTCTCCATAGTGCATTCCAAGAGTATTTTTGTGCTTTTGATGTATTGAATCCTTCCATCCATCCAATGCTCCATCAAATACCTCTTGTTTCATTATTTATGAACCTATAACAAAGCGTTTCCTACAAAACATAAACACCTGAGTAGCATATGCGGAATAAAAGAAAATCAATCGGATTAAGGGGGAAAACTAACACAAGTAAACTAAAAATGATGACAAAAGGACCTTAAAACTAACACAAATTAGACACCTATCAAAATACCCCAAACTAGAACATTGCTTGTCCTCAAGCAATCACTATATCTACAGGATGGAAAACTAAGAATAAATAACCCATGAAAAATTAAGGAACCCTAAATTAATTCAAATTACTTTCATTACGTTTTTATTTAAGATGATTACCTAAAAATGTCAAGTTAAAATCTAAACAATAAACAATCCACACTTCACTAAGATTGAACCAAGGGTACATTCTTCTCACCTTCCCTCTTAGTGTTTAAACTTATGTATAAAATCACTCAAATCAACACACCTTAAACATTACTATAGGTTTGACAGTTGACCATAAACTCCATAGTTATCAAGAATGCATTTCATAGCCTAAAGGTCTTTTAAAAGTTGTAACATGGCCAAAGGTTCAATGTATAGGTATGGAAATCAAGAAAAGGAAAAACACAAAGGGCTAAACCATTCCTGAGAAAAACAAGTTTCAAAGCAAGACAAAATAAACATTCCCTTTCACATTCAAACACTCTTAGGAGCATAATTCATCATTTTTTTTGTAATCAACTCCTTTTTTCTCATTATCATCCTTCTCTTTTCCTTTCCTTTCCTTCTCTTTTTCATTTCAATTTTTTTTGTAAAACCAATACTCCACAATTGTATTATACCCCTTTTATTAACAATCAACTTTTTCTCTAGTTGCTATTCTTTTGTTTCTTTTACAAGAGTCATGAAAATTAGAAAGCAAATAGGTAATTTGAAAAAGAAATATGAAAATTGTATTAGGCTCAAAAGGGTAAACTAATGGGTTGATTTAATAACAATTTCTGTGGCTAAAGAATAAGGCCTAAAGTGCCTTTTTCATTCCATGACATGCATTCACCAACCATTTTAAATCGGTCTAAAGCCAAATTCTAGAATGCCTAACATGTGTGAATCACTCAAAGAAAGGAAATAATGGTTAAATTTTTAATCATTACAAAACCCTTTCAGGCTCAAAAACCTCACTATGGTGATTAGTCCAGATTCTAGAAAGCATGGATTTATCACGAGTCTTTCGTCCTAACAATCAGACAATCATCATCAAGAATTTTTTTTTAAGTTTCAGGATCCTAATATGCATGTGGTCCATTTACTCAAAATTAAACGCACCCTATACTCTAGCAATCACTATCAGAACTAATAATGTTATCCTAAGACACAACCAAAATAAAATAATAAATGGAAAAACAATCATGCAATGACAATGAAAACAAATAAGAAAAATCATCAGACCAAGTTTTGGTTTACCCATACCCTAAACTAAGTTCGGACATTGTCCTCAATGTGCAAGAATAAGAGATAATGGTAAAAAGAAACTTAACTGATATAGGATCACCTTCTCATGGAGAGGGAGAAGGGAAATGCCCTCCAAAATTTTTTATTTTTTTCTTTCTCTTCTTCCTGATGGATTTTGTTCTTCCTATAGACATGATTCCTTGCACTTTTTCACACATGACCTCAGTATCATGTTTCAATGGTATGTTACCTTCATTGCTTTTTGATGTTCCTGTAAACTTATTCAGAAAAATAGATTCAAGTGGGTCATTAAGAAGAGTTTCTTCCTTGACCACTTCGTTAACAAATTCAATGCTACAACAAACATTTTCATGAAAAGGTTTTATCAAAGCATCTTTGGTCTCCTATAGTCAGAGACAACTTACCATGTTTAACATTAATCATTGCCCCTGCAGTGGCTAAAAAGGGCCTACCTAATATAATAGGGATCGTGGAATCCTCATCCATCTCTAGTACAACAAAATCAGTAGGGATAAAAAATTTTCCTACCTTAATAGGAACATCCTCTAAGATACCTACAGGATACTTAAGAGACCTATCAGCCAATTATAAAGACATCCTAGTAGGTTTCAATTCACCCAATCCTAATTTTTCAAAAATAGATAAAGGCATCAAACTAACACTAGCTCCTAAATCACATAATGCCCTATTTATTGTCATGTTACCAATCATACATGGGATAGAGAAACTACCTGGATCCTGAAGCTTAGGCTGTAGCTTCTTTTGAATTAAAGCACTACACTCTTTAGTAAGTGCCATAATTCCATCCTCCTCTAGCTTTCTCTTGTTGGACAAAATGTCCTTTAGAAACTTTACATAACTAGGCATTTGCTGCAAAGCTTCTGTAAAAGGAATGTTAATGTAAAGTTTCTTTAAAACTTCTAAAAACTTACCAAATTGTTTGTCTAACTTGTCCTTGGCCAAGCGTTGAGGAAATGGAATGAGAGGTTGGTATGGCTTAACATCCTCTTTCTCTTGCTTCTTCTCTTCCATAACAGGTGGAAGTGATATGGTATCATCCTCCTTAGGTCCTTTTTAACTTCTTTTTCCATTGGCGATATTGGACCTTCATATTGTGTACCACTCCTAAGTGTTACAGCCATGGCGTGGTTGGATGGACTTGCTTCTAGTTTTCCTGGAAATGTCCCTGGAATTCTGGTAGATTTAGAGGCCTGTTAAGCAATCTGAGTTTCTAATATCTTGTTATGGATGGCTAGTGAGTCCACCTTCGAAGCTAAGTTCTTTATCACCTCAGAAAACTCATCATTCTGCTTGAGTTACGTAGTTACAAATGTTTCCATCAAGGACTCCAATCTATATTTCTGTGGAACATAGGATCCTTGTGGTTGTTTGTAACTATTTTGATTGTTCTAGAAGGGAGAGGGACTATTTTGGAAACCAAGTGGGCCTTGTAGTTGTCTAAAATTGTTACTATAGTTACCACCATAGTTCCCAATCGCCTTAACTTGATGCATCTCTATTTCGGTACTTTGGGATACTCCTAGCTGACAACCTGTAATGGTATGTCCTAAAACACCACATAATTCACAAACTAAATTAGCAGTACCTACACCCAGCTTATCAAATTTAACAGACAAAGCTTCTACCTTAGTAGTGAGTAAAGATATAGAATCAAGAGAGTACTTACCTGGAGTTTTTGATGGCAAACTTCTTTCAGAAGACCATTGGTAAGTGTTTTGGGTAACTTCTTCAATGAGATTATACCCTTCCTCTATATTTTTACTTATGAAGGCACCGCCAGCTGCGGTATCTAGTATCACTTTCTGATTTGAAGTTAACCCATTATAGAAAATATGCATGGTCAACCATCTCTCAATCCCATGGTGTGGGCATTCCCGAAGCATTTCCTTATACCTCTCCCAAGCATCATATAAAGTCTCATCATCTTTCTGGGTAAAAGCGATGATTTACTTCCTGAGTTAGTCTGTTTTGCTGTATGGGTAGTACTTGTTCAGGAAAGCATGAGACAATTGTTACCATGTTGTGATTGATCCTTCAGGGAACGAGTACAACCAAGCTCTAGCTTTATCCCTCAATGAGAACGGGAAAGCCTTAACCGGATTGCATTATTTAAGACACTATTTACCTTGAGTGTATCACAGTACTCAAGGAAGATTTGTAGATGCAAATTGGGATCCTAAGATGGCAATCCTCCACACTGATTCTGTTGGACCATTGAGAGCAAAGATGGCTTCAATTCAAAGTTATTTGCCTCAATGGTAGGTCATGTGATGCTAGGCCTTTTTCCCATCGCATTGAGTGCTGGAAAATCCTAGAGTGCTCTGTTATCAGGATTATTCATTTGTGCTTGGGTCGTTGAACTTAAAGCTTGTTGCTTGCTTTGTTCTCTTTGTCTCCGAAGAGCTCTGATTCTACAGAGGGTCTATTCAATTTCAGGGTCAAAGATATCTTCAAAGCTAGCACTTTTTTGCATAAAAGAACCTGTACAATTCACAAAATAACAAAGAACCCAAGTGTAATTCTACAGAAAAATAAGAAAAAAATAAAAAAATGTAGAAAAATAAAAACAAATAGAAAAAAATTATGCAGAAAAAACTTAAATGCCTAATATAATCAAATCACCACTTAGCTAATATTAGGGAAAACACAATCCCCGGCAACGATGCCAAAAACTTGATAGCCAACCGCAAGCGCATGGGGTATCGCAGTAATAAAAATATCATTCCCATAGAGATTGTGCCCAATTATCAGTGTGTAATGATTCAATTATCCAAACAAATTGGTTCAATTAAAGAAATGTTCACTTTATATCAAACTAGAAATAGAAACAGAAAACTTAAAGCCTTTTTGGAATGGAAATCAATTGCTTTCTAAGAATCAATCAAAGGAAAACTCTTGGGAATTAAAAAGGTTCATATGCTAGTATCAAATTTCATGTAATTCACTTCCCCAATTATGAAATTTATTTTCTAAGGTAGGTTTTCCTAATGTAATTAGCAACCTTCTCTCGAAGCCTTACTAATGTACCTAATTCCCAAAGAAACGCGTTCAATTTGTAAATTAAGTCCATTACGTTTTATGAAAACCCATTAGTCCTTAAATAGTTTTGTTTACTCTCGTAACTCAAAACCATAGGTTCAATTTCATGCTTTCAAACAATATACCTTCTCTTGTAGCCTATATAATTTGGAATCAACTATGCTTCTCTAGAAGTCTTGTAGAGGCATTAAGCATTCATGAAATCAAATAGTAAACATAAATTTCATAAAGGGAGAAGATAAAAAAACAACTTGTTCAATACATATGTATATTACCCCCTTAATCCTAAGATAAGGGGTTTAGTTCAACATAGAATTATTTAAAAAGCAATAAGCCCTTAATTCAATTCCCAACATAGGAGAAAAACCCAATACAAAATAAGGATTCTAAAAATAGAAGAAAAACTCTCACTTTTATCTTCTAAATCTTTACCCAAAATGTTATGATCCAATGTTCCTTGGTGTTGGTCCTTGAATCTTCTCTGAAATCCCTTCGGAAAACTCTCAATTTTCTCTCCTCAAAAGTGCTAAAAGTCTCTGTGTCTTCTATCTAATGCGTGCCCCCCTTTGTTATGCTCAGAAACTGCTTCTAAAAACAAGGAAATTGTAGAATGTTCAAAATCCACTGGTAGTAGGAAAAACCCACAGCTAGTGGATCGTGACAGGGGTCCAAAAATCTTCAATTATGGGTTCCAGGCAGCAAGATCCATAGCCAGTAGGAAAAACCTACTAGCAATGGATTTCCAAACAACCGGTGGGAATTTACCAAGGCCATTGGGTTTTTTCTCTGCACAAAACTCCATTTTCTAGCAAGGTCCATGACCAGTGGGAAAAACCCATGGCCAGTGTATTTTTTTGTCTCTATTTTTACACATTTTGGCTCAAGTCAGTGGGATCCACTGGTAGTGGGTTTTTCTTAACTTCACTAAAATGCTTCCGAAGTGCTCTTTTTGATGTATCCTTTCTCCATAGTGCATTCCAAGAGTATTTTTGTGCTTTTGATGTCTTGAATCCTTCCATCCATTCAATGCTCCATCAAATGCCTCTTGTTTCATTGTTTATGAACCTATAACAAAGCGTTTCCTACAAAACATAAACACCTAAGTAGCATGTGCAGAATAAAAGAAAATCAATGGGATTAAGGGGAAAAACTAACACAAATAAACTAAAAATAATGACAAAAAGACCCTAAAACTGACACAAACTAGACACCTATCAGTGCCTAGGTGATAGGCAGGCGGAAATGAGATTGTGTCGGGCTAGGATAAGGGGTCTAGTTATGGGTGGCAGCGGCCATATATAGGTACGGTGTATAGGGATTGGCAGGTTGAAAAATGGTAGAGGTGAATGGTCCCAGCTAGGCCCTTCTCTGGTCATAAGAAATCAAGTTGGTCTCCCCGTCTCTTTTTCTTTCGTCTCCTAACGTAGGCCTCCTTACAACATGTGCCCAAGACGCGCTTTGTATAATCTTTCCTGTCGTCAGACCACTATCTATTCTTTCTCCAATAATTACGATGTTGGAGAAATTGGATGGCATACTACTAATCATCCTGTCATAGAAAGGGGACTAGAGCGTGTCAATAAACATTGTGACCACTTCATTTTCTGAGAGTGGGGGTCTATTTGTACAGCCGCTTCTCGCCATCGCTAGGCATACTCCTTGAATATCTCGTTGTCCTTCTTAGTCATGTTTTACAGTTGAATTTTATTAGGCACCATGTCCAAGATATACTTGTAATACTTCATAAAGGCGTCTGCCAGGTCTTTCCAACAGCAAATACGAGTTCACTCCAAATGAGTATACCAAGTTAAGGAGGCCCCGACCAGACTATCTTGAAAACAGTGAATTAACAGTTTGTCATCAGAAGCATGAGATGTCATCTTCTAGCAATACATTGTCAGATGATTTCTTGGGAAGTCATTCCCTGATATTTGTCAAAATCTGGCACTTTAAACTTTAACGAGATAACGACATCTGGAACCAGGTAGAGTTCAGAGGCGTCCATTAGTCCAAAGCCTTCCACACCTTCCACAACCCTTAGTCGCTCCTCCAGGATTTCTAACTTGCCCTTTTGGGAGGTAGCGATTTTGCTTGGGCCGACAGCTAGGTTTACCATGTGGGTCACACCTTGTGGATTCACAGTATAAGAGTTTGTGTACCTATACAGGTAATCGTAGGGCTAGTAGAAAGGTGCAGATACATGAGGTTGATTTGTCGGGCTGGCGTTTAGTGGGGGACCCTGAGGTTGGGCCATAGCTTATGTAGTGTAGACTGACTGGGCCATCTAGTTGGCTTGGGCTTGGGTGATTTGTGGCTCATGGAGTGGTGGTAGTATTGGTTGGGCAAGGTGTAAAGTGTGGGGGTTCGCCGCTTGCTAATCTTTTGTGACTTGTGGGTTAATGAGAAGTAGGGGAAAGTATCCCGGTGGTAAGCCGTAGGGCGAAAAAGTACTGGATTATCGTCTGGGCTGACGAATATGTGTTGTTGTGTATAGGACTGGCCATAGGGTGGTTGGGGATCAGCAGTAGGAATATGAGGGGAGGGGTCATTGTGTATAGGTCTCCTGACATTAATTATGAGGGGAGGGCCGTTGGATTAGGAAGTTGGGCCCTTGTCAGACCAACCCAGAGGATGAAGCAGGGTGGTAGGCTGCTATTGGGCATCCTTAATACCTACAGAGGAGCCTCTCTCTGTGATTGTCTTTCCTAGGAGCTTGGTTAACTCCACTACCTGCTTCTTTAACTGGTTGAACTCGCTCCTAAAATCTTCGTCCATGATTTCTACCTCTGGCATGAGTCTTTTTTGGAGTTTGGTCTGGTAAGGATGTTTACCCATAATGTCTTTTGAAAAGAAAACTGGAATTTGTTAAAAAGGAAACATTAAGTACTTAAAATAAAAACGGTAAAGGAAAAGTAAATGAGATTGTGCATGAAGCAATTCAGAACTTGACGAGTATCCTTCGAATGTTCCTCGGTGTTAGTCAAGTGGCCTCAATACTCAAGAGGGGGGTGAATTGAGTTTTAAATCTTTTACTTGAAAAGCCTTTGAAATTAATTTCTTTTTCACAAAAGATAATTATATGCAAGAGACAACAAGTATAATACAAGAATTAAGATAGAAAAGATGTGCAGAATTCACTTTGGCAATATATCAAACACTTGGTGTGCAAGAACTTAGCTTAGCCAAATTAATAAAATTCAAGTAATGCAATCACAACCAAATCAACAAACCAGCTAGATGTAATATATAAATACAAGAGAGTAAGGAAGAGAAACTTGCAAACTGATATAACGACTTCCACCCCCGGTGTATGTTTCGCCTTCAAGCAACCAACTTGAAGGATTTCCACTATTGAAGTTTAGAGATACAAGCTATGAGCAATTGCAGCTTTCTGGTGTCCTACACTAAAGAACTCAATCCTCACTAGTACAAGGGCATCCCACCTAATCTCTTAAACTCTCAATACCCAAAGGTTGAACCCCAACCTTTGTGACCACTCAAAACTAGAGTGAAACTTTGTGTTAGGTGTTTATATTTACAAGAAAATAACTCTCTCAATAGAGTGGATATACAAATTGAATAGCTCTCACAATGGTAACTCTCAACAAGAGAGGATTTACAAGTTTAAGAACAAGAGTTTTAGAAAATGAAACTATAAAAGAAATGACTCACTAAACACAATAACTTGCTTTGATTGATTCCTTATGTCTTGATGCCATTGTGTTTGAGTTGTAGCTCTATTTACAGGCCTTAAGAGCAGCCATGGAAGTTCAGAGCCATTGCACAACATGGGCATAGACTTGGGAATGGAGAAATGAGCTGGATCTGCATTTAAAAGTCACGTTCCCCAAATTCTGGCACTAAGGTAATTGATTACGCCTCGAGCTGTAATCGATTATGCTTCACTGTAATCTATTAATTTTATTGTCTAGTAGCTTTGTAATCGATTAGGTCTTTTCCTAATACATTTAATTTCTATTACGCAACACTATAATCGATTATGTACATGTTGTAATCGATTATGAGTCATACAGAACCAACATAATTGATTATACTAGCCTTGTAATCGATTAGGCAAAATACCCGATACATTATACCATTTGTTGCAACATTGTAATCGATTATCCTCTTTACTGTAATCAATAATGTTCCTTCCAGAATCAAGGTAGTCGATTATCCCAGTGTTGTAATCGATTAGGACATATACCTGATGCAATTTTTCAAAGTTTTTACAGCTCTGTAATCGATTGGCTTTATCATGTAATCGATTAGCTTATGTATAAAACTCAAGTGTGGTCTTTGATTAATTGTAAGCTCTTTATACTTCTTCATTTTAAACTTCCCAGAGGTTTATGCATATGCTTTTGGCACTTTGAGTCTTCATGAACTTTATTTATGATGTCATGATTCTTCAACTTCTCCCCCTTTTTGATGATGACAAACCATGTTCATCTCATGAGGGTGTTAATTCCAGATAAAAATTTCTCCCCCTTTCTTAAGGAGTTCATGCATAAATATTTAAGAATCATGAAAGTTCTCAAATAATCGATTAATTTACTTTGTATACTATTGGTTGCTCAATGAAAGTTCTTAGAGGTCTTATTAACCACTTGCAGATTTCTTTTGATGAACATTTAATTTTTCTCCCCCTTTGTAATCATCAAAAACAAATAATGCGAGTAAAGAGTAGAGATAATCGCTAAAGTAAAGAGTGTTTATTCATTGAGAAAGCAAATTACAGAAGCAAAAGCAGAAATCTAAACAAGATAAAACATAAAAGCAATTCAATTATCAGCAGAAAAAAACAGAGAGTAGTAAGCTTGTTGGATAGATCCTCGTATTTTTGCTTATTATCTCAAAATGTTATTGCTCAGTGGTTTGAAACTCTTAAAGAGAGTTTTCAAGTCTTTCAAAGCGTCGATCAAGATAAGTATAGAGAGCTGTGAAAGGATCAGCAGGAGCAGAGGATTCTCCTTGGGTAGTAGGAGCAGCAGCAGTAGGTTGATCTTCTTCAAATGGGATATTTCCATGAACTCCCTCACTTTTAGAGACCCATGAGCCATTAACCAGAATCATCCCCATTTTGGTGAGATGATGAGTACTAATACAGGCTTTAGAGGGTATCTTTTCTTGAAGTTCCCCACTAAGATCTACACCATAGGCTTTGAAGATTTTTGTTAAAAGAATGGCATAGGGTAGCTTATGTTGATCCTTGGCTTTAAGCATATAGAGCTTTAGAAGCTGAATCCACATCTTCTTCATCTTCTTCATCAATAAAAGCATAGTTGCCTCCACGAGACATAGAAATTAAACAAAAGAAAGTTGGCTCGACAGGAACTGATTCCCACTCCTACGTATTCTCGAGCTTTCGAGAAATCAGGGTTACGTAGTTCTTTAGGATTAATTAGAGAAAATATTAAAAATTACATTTAAAATTATATTTGATTTTTAATAAATAAAGAAAATTTATGAGAAAGGAAAAAATACAATGTGAAGTGCTTCACACGTGCATAAACCTTCAAAGTCTTATATCGTAAATATAGGCAAAAGTAATTTTGCACGACATCACTTATAAGATTTTTGTAACATTCTAATTTTAAAAAAAAGTCTTAATACCTTACCATTTTTTAATTAGGTAAAACCATTTTATTCTATAAAGGCATATCTAGATTCCAATATTTTTATATTTTTAGCCCAAGATGAAAAGGAACTAACCATTTTTATTAAGGATGTTTAGATTTTTAATGTTTTCAACATTCTTTTTAAATATAAATAAAATTCATTTATTTTCTTTTTCCTTAAAGGTTTTTTTTGAGATAAAACCAAAGAAGCTCAATAAACTATTTTAAAGTAAATAAATAAAATACAGAAATAACAATAATAATAAAAGGAAAATCATTTATTTTCTACTTAGAAATTTTAGACACAAAGACTCTAATAACATTTCAAACAATATTAGTATTAACAAAGATAATAATAATAATAATGACCAAAAATGTCTTATCTTTGATTTTGTTTGAAAATGGTCTCCTTGGGCATATTGGCCTTCAGGTTTCCTAAAACCCATAAAAGGAAAAAAGAAAACTAAACAAGCAAGCCCATTAGGGTTTTATTTGAACCAAAAGCCAAAAGAAAGAAAATGAGTATCAGGGGGGCAGTTTGAGAAAGAGAGAGGAAGAGCGTGAAGTTTGAAAGAAATAGGGGAGAGGGGAAGAGGAAGAGACCGAGAGAGGGGGTAGAAAGCTCCGATCGGGGTAAGGGTCGGGTTCACGCTAGGAGGGAGCCTAGATTCACGAAACCCGACGGGTCTGGCTGGTGGGTAGTCGTCGATAGGGGCCGCTCGCGGGTTGCTCGGGGCGGCGTTACGGATAGCGTCACGGGGGTCGACGAGCTCGAGGAGGCCGATGATGGGGGACTCTGGCGTCGGCAGAATAGGGCTCCTCCTTCCCTCTTCCTTTGCTCTTTTCTTTTTATGGCTTTTGTTATTTGGATTGTCGTTGTTGATGCTTTGGCTGTATTAGGTTTCTGGGTTTGGCTGTTGATTTGGGATTGTTGTTGGGGGAGGGTTAGTGGTTTGAAAAAAGGGATAATGATGTTGCTGGTTAAGGATGAAGAGAATGTGATTGTATTATGTTTTCTATTTTTGTTTCTGGTTTGATGATGAAGATGAGGTTATGAGGATGAAGGTGATGTTGGGTTCTTGGTTTGATAATGGTGAAGGAAATGAAGAGGATTTATGTTTTTTGTTTTTTTAGAACCAGAAGCCCTTTGCTTATTGTTTCTCTAACGTTTTATGCATCTAATGTGGTGCCCTAAATCCGCTATTCGATATTATAGTTATCTACTTCTAATTAATAAAAAGTAAGGACGTTTTTTTGTGTTTATTTCATCTCTTAATTAAGGCACACCACAATTCTAGACTTATAATAACTACCCTAGATATAATTAGAAACCAACTCATAGATGAAGATATGAGAAGGTGAAAGTTAAGCAAGTACCTATTTAACTTGATTAATATATAAGATTATCATGCACTAAATTCCTCTATTATTCATATTGATCATTAATCCTTCAAATTCAAGGTATCTACCCATAGTCCTACACATTCAAGTCTAATAATCCATACTCATGAGCATCCACAACAAAAGTTTTCCAAGCACCTACTTAGGTGACAACACCATCCATACATGCTATCAAATCATCAGCCTTTGCTTCTCATCAACTAGACCTCTTTCTACACTCTTAACTAGGAATAGAATATCGCATTATCTCATCCTACACACTATACGCCAATTATATGATAAAAATTTAGCATTGTATACTCATGATTAAAACCTCATAATCTATTCCATAACTACATCCATGCAATATACACGATGTTATGACACAAACTCAACTTTCATATATAATAGCCTCATTCATAAAGGTTCATATTCACCAACCTCTAACATACTAACAAAATCATAACTCAATCTTTATATCCTAAACATATCAATAAATAATTTAGCAATACCCAATCATAATTCTAAAAACCTAGGCATTTACACTAATAGTCAAGCTATACAAAATAATTCCTATACACATTAAAATTCACATAAAGAATCATAAAACAACATTGTTCCAAAATTTGCCGGCCAAGGCAACTTCCATACCCTCTTCACACGCACCACCCCAAGAATGTGATCATACTCCATGAGTGAGAACCTACATCACAAGGCTAAAATTGACAACATGGAGAGTGAGTATATTTTCTCAATGATGAACAATTATAATGATAATCTCATGTATAGTGAAGTAATCTTACATATTTTCATTCAACATATCCAATCTCATTGATATAATACATTGACTATAATTAAAAATCAAACTCACACTTCCTACACCCAAAAGGCCAACTTATGCCAAAAGCTTTAAATATCAATCTCATTTCACTAACAATGATCATCACTACATTTATACAATAGCTGATAACACCAACAATATTTCTCAATTCAAGGTACTCATAAGGCATATTCATTTTAGATACACTAATTCAAATGCCATGTCCTCACAAATAATGTATATGTTATCCAATAAGTAATGCATATGCAATGAGACCAACTTATAATAAATTCCATTTCCTCTTCATGTGAATAATTCATTCTTGTGACTACAACCACGCATAACTGTTCAATATTTTAAACCAACGCAAGGTTTCATTTTCAAGATCAACGCAAGATCATTAAATATCACATGGTATACACTACGACCACGCATAGTCGTTTATACATTCAACCAACATAAGGTTGTTATTTTCAAGATCAACGCAAGATCAATAAAATATGTCACATGGTATCCACTACGACACACATAGTCGTTTATATAATCAACCAACACAAGGTTGTTATTCTCAAGATCAACGCAAAATCATTAAATATCATATATGAGATATGTTATGCATGCCATGAGATGCAAAAATGCACATAGTGGTCTCAATTTCTCACATAACCCCACTTCATTATCATATATAAACTAAGAAGGCACATCAAGGTATATCACCATCACAAACATCAATTTACCACCAATGTCATTCAAGAGTCCTACTTTACACATTCATCACACATCGCCACAATAGAAGCAACCAAGGGCAATATGCAATTATACATCACACATACATACACTATCAATATCTAGGTCATGCATTTAGAAAATAAACTCCTCTCCTACCTTAAGAGAAGTACTCTGACGGGTTGGAGGAGTTGGATGGTCCCGTATCACAAGAATGGTCAAAGCCTACATTTTTAATAAGTATAAGGCCACATCAAACATCATTCTATCATTAAATCAATGTCAACAACTAAGTCTTTTTTTAGAGATACATACTCATATTCATGTGTGTGAAACTTTGTTATGCTTATGCCTTCTCCATCTTGGAGGTTTGGAACCTAAACCATCCTTATCACATTTTTTTTTGTCTTAGGACTTAAAATTCACTATTGGTAATTAGACAAAATTCAAAGAGTTATCCATTAGGCTCTCCAAAGCCTTAATTAAATCATTCACTTCATCACTTTTCATTTTTAATAGTTTTTCCATGGAAGGCACCAAGTCCTTCATCACTTAGCATTTCTAGTCAATTTTTCTCTTTAATCTTTTAGACATCAAATTGTCACTAATGGTCTTTAAACATTAAAGTGTCTCATTATAATTCTTAGGAAACATCATTTATTCTTAATGAATTCCCACCATTACCAATCACTACAACTCATCTATAACTTTTATTTCACATTCACTAGTAGTTCTCCTAAAATCATGGTCATATCTAATTCTAAATCATAACTTAAATTTTCTTACTTACATGGCCAAGTTACCTATCACCAATAACAATCTTCTCTAAGTTTAACTAGTAGCTTTTTCATGCCTAATGTGATCCAATAATATTTTCTAGTTCATTAATCTTTCTTTCAACTCCAATAATTCATATTTATCATCAAATTCACTTTTACACTACATACTTTTGCTTTTTAACTTCTCTTATCTAATGACCATTCAAATCTTCAAACTACACTTATTAGCACTTACATAATTTCATAATTACTCTTTTGAGTTCTAATGTGCTTTAACAACTTTATTCATCTTGGTAACATGTCTATTCCTCACTAATCCTTACAACCCTTCACTTAATTCATGAAACTTTGATTCCTTATCTACCAATAATTACCCAACACTAACTCTAATTACTAAACTACATCCAACCATGATATCCAAGTCCACTAACAAGGTTCATACATTCATGAAACCATTTATGTCACTTTGTCATCATTTCCTACTTCAAGAGTAATTTAAGGCTTACTAACGATTTCATACATCCTACAAACACCAAATTAATTTTAGAACATCACTGAAAGCCTCATAATTGTTTTAAAATCATCTATAAACCATTCCAAGTCTAAAATAAAATTTTCCTTTAAATTAAAGTAAGCTCCTAAATTCTAATTTTTGCATTTAATTCCAACCAACATCAAACCATTTCTTTCAACAACATTTAATTCAATTCCAATAACCAATTCAAATCAATTTCAAGCTCATAAAAATATTCTAACAACAAACAATAATTTCACAATGGTCATCTAGCCTAGGGTTTGGTTCCACATGCATTTATTCATCAAAACAACACCTAATCCTTCATTATAATACTCCAAGAACCTTAAAACTACAACTAGAAACCCCAACAATAAAGATAGAATTTTACCAATTTTGTGTTAAAGCTTTTTATAGTTACAATACCTAATTTGGATATAAATCCTGCACCAAAGTGTGCCCGATGTTCATTCATTCATTTATGTTTCAGAGGTACACATTAATTTATAACTTCAATTATTAAACTTGGACATGAATTCCCATAACATCACAAAGAAAGTGACTAAGGCAATGTATACCTACTTGAAACATTATAGTTTGATTTTTGTTAAAGCACCACATATTCAGTTTTTATTATCTAGCATAGAAAGGCAATTTTCAGCTTTACTATCCTATGGTAATAGTTTTTAGTACTTAAATATGACTTAGAATTAGGCTCAAAGTACATCCAAAACTGCATATTAGATTTAGAAAACATATCAGCAAAGTATTAACAAAATTTTTTTATCTTCTAGCATACTAAATCACTTAAAAGCTTTATTAAAATATAAGAGACATACCCTAATGGACCTAGCCTCCTCATTGATATATAATCCATTTTTTCTTGTGAGTTGCAATATACAACTCACCTTGACCCACAACATGTCCAAGCTTTATTTCCTATACACATGTAATAATATGAAATATAATTAACTATGCATTAGTTTTCACTTTACTATGATAAATAAAAACACAAGTGATTACCATTTCATGATGTTTCCTTGACAAAAGTTTTGACCCCCCAGTGTGTGGAATTGTTAGTTTTTTTCTATGTTCAACATTATGTCTACACCATTCCTAGAATAAATGAAAAAAAGTGAAAATTAAACTAACAACCTATTTAAAATACAACAACTTATAAAAAAGCTTCTGCTAAGATTTGGCCTGATTTTAATTAATTCTTAACGGCTAATAAACATTGGTTTTAACAAGGAAAATTTAGAATTCTAAAATCACCAATTCTTATAAACATTACCTAATACTTAGGACTCAAATGATAATCAATAAGTAATGACCATTGATCTTTGTGAACACCATCTCAAACTTTAGCAATTAGTTATTCTCTTGTCAATGTGGGATCAAAAACTTTATTCCATAAATTAACCTTTCCATTCCTATACTTTGTTGACATGGTAAGAAAACAATACCTCATAACAATAAATTTTGGAGCTTGAAAGTGAAATGGGTCCTTTGAAAAAAAAAAGAGTAGTTAGTTAATTATCAAAGTGAAATCTAACATTATGTGACTTATGCACATCATACCTTCAAAGTGCTAAAGCAAATATCCTTGTTGGATTTGGCCACATTTGTCCAGCTTTCAAAGTTAATAGGTACGTTATTTGAATCAGTGACAATGCATCCATAAGCTCTTGAAAATAGTGATGCTACTTCTCTATAGGCACGCCTTTGCCTATCAAATGGTACAACTATGTGTTGACCTTTGTTAGAAACTATGTAGTTTAATTAGTCCCACATTAAAAATCTTAAGGGACCTATGCCTTCTATGTTACTATATAAGTAACACCTTGTAAAGCTTTTAAACACACCAAAAATATAAACACTTCCTAGTGTAGTCATGGATGTAGATGCATACACTATGTATTAAACCACGTAAAATTCTTGTGTTGTTTCTCTCTCTCTCTTTCTCTCTCTCTCTCTCTCTCTCTCTCTCTCTCTCTTTCTTTTTGTAATTACCTTGTTCCTAACAATTGGTATCAAGAGCCTATATCTTAGTATGCTTTATAGTTGCAGCTTTGTTTGATCTTCTACATCAAAAAAGATTTAATTTTTCTACAGGAGTCTTAGTTTAGGGAAAATAATGGTGGCTTTCTTAATTTAGAGAAAGCAACAGGGGCAATGGCCCTAGAAGATGGGAAGGTAAAGATTGAGAAGTTTGATGGTAGAGACTTTAAATACTGGAAAATACAGATGAAGGACTATTTGTATCATAAGAAGTTGCATCAACCCTAACAGGAAAGAAGCCAGATGACATGAAACAGGCAAAATGGGAGTTGCTGGACCGGCAGACTCTTAGTGTAACTCAACTGACACTATCAAAGAATGTTACGTTCAATATTATAAATAAGAAGACAACTGCAAGTTTGATGAAGTCATTGTCAAACATGTATGAAAAGCCATCAGCAGCCAACAAAGTATATTTGATACGTCGACTAATCAATCTCAGAATGTGTGAAGGTAATTTTGTAACTCATCATATTAATGAATTTAATACAATCCTTGCCTAGTTGGTATCAGTTCAGATCACCTTTGAAGATAAAGTAAAAGCATTGATCCTACTATCTTCTCTGTTAGATAGTTGGAGTGCAATAGTTACTGCAGTTAGTAGCTCTGCCAGAAATACCAAGTTGAAGCTTGATGACATCCGTGACTTAATCTTTAGCGAAGATTTTCGCAGAAGAAACTCGGGAAAGTCATCCAGTTCATCTTTCAGTTCAACGCTGAACATTGAAAGCAGAGGAAGGAATAGCCAGAAGGGTCAGAATCAAGGCTGAGGCAAATCAAAGTTTGGGGGAAAGACAAACCAAAGTCCGAAATGACATCATTTGTTGGAATTATGACAAAAGAGGTCACTTTACCAATCAATGCAAAGCTCTAAAGAAGAAAAACAAAAATAAGAAGCAGGATGATGATGATGATGAATCCGTAAACATAGCAACTGATAAAATTACAAATGTATTAATTTACAGTTTAGATAGTCCTGCTAACTCATGGATTATGGACTCAAATGCATCATTCCATACTATACCTTCTTTAGAACTATTATCTAACTATGTTTCTGGAATATTTGGGAAGATTTACCTTGCAAATGGAAAATCTCTTGATATTGTGGGAAGAGGTGATATTGACATCAGAACCTCTGATGGGACCCTGTGGACATTACATAATGTTAGACATATCCCTGCCTTAAAGAGAAACTTAATATCTATAAGGCAGTTGGATGATGAAGGACACCATACTACTTTTAAAGATAGAACTTGGAAGGTAACAAAAGGCAATCTGGTTGTTGCTCATAGAAAGAAGCGAGGATCTCTCTACATGGTTGCGGATGAGGAAATGGTAGCAGTCACTGAAGCTGCCAATAGTTCCTCTATATGGCATCGAAGGTTGGGACACATAAGTGAAAAAGGAATGAAGCTCATGGTGTCAAAAGGTAAATTATCTAGCTTGAAACATATTAATGTTGGTATTTGTGAACATTGTATCTTTGGAAAGCAGAAAAAGGTTAGCTTCTCAAAGTCAGGAAAGACATCTAAAGTTAAAAGGCTAGAACTGGTGCATACAGATGTTTGGGGGCCAGCTCTAGTAAAATCCCTTGGAGGCTCACACTATTATGTCACTTTCATTGATGACTCTATAAGAAAGGTATGGGTCTATTTTTTGAAAAATAAATTTGATGTGTTTTTTGTGTTTAAAAAATAGAAAACAAAAGTTAAAACTCGAACAGGTTTAAAGGTTAAGAGTCTGAAATCTAATAATAGTGGAGAGTATGATAGCCAGGAATTTAAAGATTTCTGTTCAGAAAATGGTATCAGAATGATCAAGACTATACTAGGAACACTAGAGCAAAATGATATGGCAAAAAGAATGAATAGAACCCTGAACGAGAGAGCTAGATGTATGAGGATCCAGTCTGGCCTACCTAAGGTGTTTTGAGCAGATGTAATAAACACAGCAGCCTACCTCATAAATAGAGGACCATCAGTTCCTTTGGATTATCAATTGCCTGAAGAAGTATGGTCTGGAAAGGAGGTAAACCTTTCATATTTGAAAGTTTTTGGTTGTGTCTCATATATTCTTGTAGACTCTAATAACAAAGACAAACTGGATCCTAAAGCAAAAATATGTTATTTCATTGGCTATGGATCTAACATATATGGCTATAGGTTTTGGGATGACCAAAACAAGAAAATTATCAGAAACAAAAATGTCACATTTAATGAAAACATGTTCTATAAGGACAGGTTTACAGAATCCATGTGTGTAGATAAACAATTAGAACTTCCTAAGAAAGTAGCATTTGAAAAAATTTCAAAAAGTGATCTGGAGGTAAAGCCTGGATCAGAATCAGAACCCATAACAACGTTAGAAACTCTTATTACCTAGTTGAGAAGATTTAGCAGAATAAGAGTGGCACGACAGAGGTATTCCCCTTTATTACATTATTTGTTATTAACTGATGCTGGTGAGCCAAAGTACTTTACTGAGGCCATGCAAGGCAGTGACTCAATTAAGTGGGAGCTAGTGATGAAAGATGAAATGAAATCCCTTCAGAGAAACGAAACTTGGTCTTTGACTAAGCTACTAGAAGGAAAGAAGGCTTTGCAGAATAAATGGGTTTATAGGAAAAATGAAGAATCTGACAGCAAAAGAAGATACAAGGCGAGACTCGTAGTGAAAGGATTTCAACAGAAACAAGGAATTAACTTCACAGAGAGCTTCTCTCCTGTTGTCAAGATGACTACCATAAGAGTTATCTTGAGTATTGTAGTTGTAGGGAATCTTCATTTGGAGCAGTTGGATATCAAAATTGCATTCCTTCATGACACAACTAGAAGGTTTTGAAGTACAAGGCAAGGAGAATCTTGTATACAAGCTTCATAAGAGCTTGTATGGCTTGAAACAAGCACCGAGACAGTGATACAAGAAGTTTAATGAGTTTATGACCAACTCAAAATTTCATAGATGTGAAGAAGATCATTGTTGTTATGTTAAGAAATATGATGAAAGTTATATTATCTTTGCTTTATATGTTGACGACATGTTAATTGTAGGGTCTAGTATGACAAATTAATAGGCTGAAATAGTAGTTGGTAGACAACTTTGAGATCAAGGATCTTGGTCCAGCTAAACAAATTCTTGGTATAAGAATCTTCATAAATAAACCAGAAGGTATTTTAAAATTGTCCCAGGAGAAATATATAGAAAAATTGCTTGACAGGTTTAATGTTGGAGATAAAAAGAATAGGAACACCCATTTAGGAACTCACTTAAAACTTTTAAAGTGGTAATCTTCTCAGATAGATAAAGAAGAAAGTTACATGTCTAAAGTACCATACGTGTCTGCAGTAGGGAGCTTGATGTATGCTATGGTTTGCATCAGACTTGACATAGCACATGCAGTGGGAGTTGTGAGTAGGTACCTATCCAATCCTGGAAATGAGCATTGGGAAGTTGTGAAGTGGATATTAAGATATTTGAAGGGTACATCACGAATGTGTTTGTGTTTTAGAAAAAAACAATCTCACTTTACAGGGTTTTCTATTGTAGATTTAGGAGGAGATTTGGATAGTAGAAAAAGCACCACAGGTTACATTTTTACCTTGGGTGGTACTGCTGTTAGCTGGAAGTCTAAACTCCAAGAAAGAGTTACTCTCTCATCCACTAAAGTAGAGTATGTGGTTATCTTCGAAGTAGCCAAGGAGATGTTATGGCTAAAGAACTTTCTCAAAGATTTGGGGAAGGAACGAGATAATTCTTCATTGTTCAGTGGCAGTCAGAGTGCTATATGTCTTGCTAAAAATCTAGTTCTTCATTCAAGATGCAAGCATATTGAATTAAAGTATCACTTTATTAGATACTTGATAAGTGATGAAGATTTTTCTTTGTTGAAGACTTTAGGATCAGAGAATCCAGCTGATATATTGACCAAGACTGTCACAACTAACGAGTTAAGGCTTTACATTGCCTCAACTGGCCTTCAAGGATAATTGATGATGAAGGCGCTACACTAGGAAAAAGAGCAGATGAGCTTATATTGTGTTTACAAGGATCTGATGTAATTAAACTCCAAGTGGGAGAATTGTTAGAAACTATATAGTTTAGTTAGTCCCACATTGAAAATTCTTAAGGGACATATGCCTTCTATGTTACTATATAAGTAACACCTTGTAAAGCTTTTAAACACACCAAAAATATAAACACTTCCTAGTGTAGTCATGGATGTAGGTGCATACACTGTATACTGAACCACGTAAAATTCTTATGTCATTTCTCTCTCTCTCTCTCTTTCTTTTTTTAGTTACCTTGTTCCTAACAGACCTTAAGGCATCTCAAAGACCCCTAGTTTAGTCAATTGAATTCTTTTTGTGTTTCCTTTTTCGTCTATTAATAGAAGACACATTTAGCTTATATAAGAGTATAATGCTCTTAAACTAATAAAAATAATCATATTACCTATGGCTTGGACAGTCCAGATAGTACTAGCCTCTCTTCCTACATGTGTTTGTTGCTTAGGAGCTGTTGAAGAAGCAAGGTTTTATGATGTATCACTCAATGATGGATTTGATGTTGAAATTGAATCTTGAGATCGAGGCAATGATGATGGAATTGGATTGACATTAGGCAATGATGTTTCTATAGGCTTGGTTGGTCCTTAAGATGAAGTTTGAGGCCCTAAATTTCCTAAAGGTGATCTTCTTTTTGAATACTTGAGTTTAAGAGGAATACCTACAAATTTCTAAACTTGTTAACTTTTTAAACCACTAGGAAATTAACTAGGAAATGTCATAAAAAATGAAAGTTCTTATGAGACTAACAATTCAGGTTAACAATTAAACTAGAATTGCTTGCTCTGCAGCCAAAACTGTTACACTATGTCATTGCCTTTTCGAGTACTTGCAGTGCTACTGAGATTTTATTAGATACTAATATCAGAGTTTGTGTGTGTTCAGCACACAGAATTAAACCAATTACCCACTCTACAGTTTAAACATCATGGTTTAGTTGGCATATTCTTTAATTAGAGACGTTTCCTTTCTAGGCACTACTAAGTGCTAAGTTTATGTATTTGACACAAATATGTCATTGTTTTACATTAGTCCTATTATATCTTGTATAATATAAGGTGATTAAGCCCATTATTCAACATGAAACTTATCTTGAACATAGAACTTTCTTAGTGGATTGAATTTCCTTAAAAGAGACTATAGGGTGTTGACAAAGATAGTTTGACACTTGAAAATGATTACCATTATTTTATTTATGCAGCTAAAAGCAATTTTTTAATAGCTTATGTTCCGGCCTATGATTTATACAAATATGACATGACTATAGGATCCATCTATATGTTTATTCTTAAAAAATATATTTAAAACTTGATCGGCAACCACCAAAATCCAATCAGATTTTGCCTGAATTATTTACATTATCATGATGAATCATCAACAGGTAGCACACCAAATAACAGACTATACATATTGAAGTACAACTAATATTGAATCATGTTGTTAGGTAGTTGAAGAATGTTTTTCATGTGTTAAGAATCTATACATATGTTTTTCTTTCCTGATATATCTTTTTGAATTTGAGGCAAACAAATCATTGTAAACCAAAAAACTCTTTTATTAATATTTAGTATTACTAGTATTTTACTTTATTTTCTATAATTTGAACTCAAGAATATAGATTAAGTCATAACAACATCCACTGAAATACACAATTAGTGGTGCAATGTTATAAGCATATGTTTATGGAATAGGTAGTTTAAGTGACACCTCAAAAATCCATTTAGATATATTTACTATGGATTAATTAAAAAGACGGAAATAGAACACAACATTGTCTATTTATGATATATTGTGAAGAGATGTTACCTTGTTCGTGTTGATGTTTTCCAGTTATGTAGGACAGAGGATCTATCACCAGAATTGAGTTGATTTAACATTTAATCCCAAACCTCAAAGCATCATGATAAGATAGAGGCTATATATATAGAGGCTAACAATAACCTGACAAGACATAAAATTCTTTTGTTTCTTATGAGACTAAGTTTTAATTCAACCATGATGCATTCAACATATAGTATACAATTAAGAGACCTTGGCATTAGTCAATTTCAAGATAAAGAAATCACCATGATAATACATGTAACTTCATGACTAGAGAGTTCATTGCATACAGATAATTTAGTTAATACTCGCTAATGTGTCAAACAAATCATTCTAAACCAGACATTTCAAAAATGATTGGAACAAAAGCAGAATATTTCAATTACAGATATTCTCTATAGTTAACACAATGACTTTCAATAAGGAAACATCACTTCACTAAAAGAATGAAAATAAACCATAGAAGGTGCATCATGCTTTTCAAAATCTTTTACTACAATGAAGAAGGTGCATCATCGACTGTAGCACTACAGAAAACTACAAAGCAAGAAATAATCCCCTTGCTTTATAATCAGGAAGGCACTGTAAAACATAAAACCCTTCAATGTATTTAGACTATGAACACCAAAAGCATAATGATATCATCCTTATTCTCTTCCAATATCAAAATATAAAAACAATAAGCACTTTAATGAATATCAGGGAGAATCTGTCAACTTTACTAGCAAAGCCAAAATTCATGAACCCATGAGAGCAAAAAAGAAGAAAAAAATAGCAAATCTAAGACCTATATACATTTAACAAACCAAAAAAGGCACTATAATGCATGAAGGTCAACTAAACCAGAAAAGGCACTATAAATTTATTATCTACATCTTCCTTTATGAGTGTTATCATTTCAGCTTCATCTGAAACTAAATTACTTAAGTCTTGCTCTTGATATAGCTCATTTTCACATGTAATATCTTCCCTAAGTTCTCACATACCATACAAATCCCTTGGCATCATATGGACAATAACACTTCACCCTTTATATATCTCATCATCCACATAGTAAACCATTTGGGCTTATGAAGCTTTAATATATGGGTTTTCCTCTTCTCATTCACCAATGTGAATACATTGAGAAAAATTCACCGAAGTAAAATTCCATGCATCGACTATGATTCCCCTATCATGAATGTTGTCAGCCCATTTAGATTTAAAAAGTACAACTTTAAAATAACCATAGTAGTTAAGCTTAATTATGTCTTCCAATAACTTCCCATAATAGGGCAAATTAGCTTCCCTTAAATTTGCATCAACACTACTTGAAACACATGATGTGCTTAAAGTTAGAAAAACTCCACTATTTTGAGTTTATAAGCCTTCATCTCAGCCTATTGTTCTAAACTTATACCCATTAGTGTTGTAGGTAGTATATCTTCTCGCAATTAACATTGGACCCCTAGCTAGATACTTTAATTCTTCTAACACTAAGAGCATGTTTGACCAACCCCAAAAATAAATCCTACGGTCAAACGAAGTTTTGACTGTCTCGAACGGCGTGAAGAATCAATATCAACCCTTAAATTTCTCCATTTCCCCAACTCTGTTTCCCCAACTAGAAACCAAACAGACCCTAAATCTATTAAATCTGGATTCATAACCTAATCAAGAAATTATGTCATCTGCATTATTGAAATTATGTCAATCTCAAAACTATATTGAAATATTCATATGAAAATATTATTCAACCCACCCGCTGAAGAAACCAATTAGAAAATTCTTTAGTGATTATCTTTTCTATCTTCTAAAATTCAATTAGAAAATATTATTCTTCGACCTCTTTCCTTCCTTTTGATTAGACTTCTAAAATTTCTATAAAAAACACCATGTTCATATAAAAAGGAAATAATCTTACTCTTTTCATATTTAGTAAAAATACTTACTCAATGTATGGCTTGACTCGTGGACAATTTAGTAACAAGTATCGATGTGCTCATACTCTCTCCAATGGGGAAAGAGTGAAAGTTAATGAACCTCCCACGATCTATGTAATTGAGGATAAATTTAACACATTTGATTAATTTCATTAGGGCGATCATCAACACACCAACCTCTATTCATCCTTAACTCAACTTCTTCATACAACGAATACAAATTAAGGGCCTCTTCAACTAAATAAGCTTCACTTATAGAACCTTCTGGTTGTGCCTTATTTTGTACAAAGGACTTCAAATTTCCTAGTTGCCTATGAGTATAAACATAAATGCGATTATTTATTATCTTATAAAAAACCAAGAAAACAAGTTAAGTATAGTATTAGGTATTTATCTCTCAATTGGGTACATCTAACAGTAATGCACCGGTTCTCCTAATTTAACTTCCTCAATAAGATGACAAGTTAGATGGACCATTACCGTAAAGAATGATGGAGGTAATAGAACCTCCAAATAGCAAAGAGTAAGCGCGATTCATTGTTGAAGCTTGTCAAGGTACAAGGCACTTATTCTTTTATAGCACAAGTCTTTGAAGAAAAAGCAAGACTCTAGCAGCACCGTCTATAGTCATACATCAGGTAAGACATTACGTATATAGAAGTAAATGTTGCATGAGGATATGCCAATCATGACCATTTAGCCCTAATACCTTAGAGTTTGGTTCATCAATGCAACGAGATATGTTACTTGAGTAACCATCAAGCATCTTTATCTTCTTTAATATTGTGGGAAATATCTTTCTTTATTCTCTTGTCATTGTAAACAATAGAGAAAGATATTTACCATCCTCGTTTGGCCAAATATCTTTTTTTATACCCATAAGTTTTAGATATTAACGAGCTTTAAGATAATCTTTCGATTTATCATTATTAAGCAACGTGTATAACACATTGTCATATATATTCTTCTTAACATGCATGACATCTAGATTATGACGAATGAGGTTATCCTTCCAATAAAGGAAATTAAAAAAGATGCTCTTTTTTTCCAAAACTTTGTTTCATCTTCTTCACGGGCTTGTTTCCCTTTACTACTTGACATGGTGTTGTTTCTTATTATTACATCAATGTCATCCAACTACTTTAAAATTTCTAACCCAAATAATAATTTTGGTGGATCCCGATCTTCAATTGATCCATCAAAGTACTTCTTCAACAATCTAAATCTGTGCCCCTTTTTTAAAAACCTTCGATGACCCATAAAACACTATTTTTACTATATTTTAATCGAAAAGGTGTGGCATCAAAATTACAAGTTGGACAACCATAGCCACTATATGTATTCCACCCAGATAATGTACCAAGCCCGGGGAAGTCACTAATCATCCACATAAGAGCTACTCTCATTCTAAATACTTTATTCAAAGAAGAATCATAAGTTTCCACACCATCACTCCATAACTTATTTAATTCCTTAATTAAAGGTTACAAATAGACATCTATTTTTTTTCCTGAGAATTTTTTTCCAGGAATGATCATAGATAGAATTTAAGAAGTTTGTTTCATACACCCTTAAGGTGGGTGATTATATGGAATTAGAATCACGCCCATATGCTATAGCTATTACTCATGGTTCAAAATAGATTAAAGCCATTAGTAGCTAGGCTAAGGCGTACATTATGAGACTCTACAACGAATTCAGGGTGAATTTGATCAAAAATTTTCCATGCTTCAGCATCCCTTGGATGCCTCAAAAGTCCATCTGGATTATTCCCTATGGCATGCCATCTCATTGATTTTGCTATTTTAGAGCACATGAATAACCTTTGCAACCTTGGTTTTAATGGAAAGTAACATAAAACCTTTGTTGGTAGCTTCTTTTTGCCTTTTAGCTTCCATCTAGACTTTTGACAATGTTTGCAAATCTCCAAACTTTCATCTTCTCCCCAATACAACATACAATTTCTTGGGCAAACATTGATCTTGGTATAACTTAAACCAAGTTTGTTTATCACCTTCTTTGCCTCATAGAATGAATTAGGAAGTTTTGCATTTTCAAAAGCATCTTTCAATAACTCCAAGATCATTGTCATTGCTTTGTCAGTCACATCACATAAGCACTTTATATGATACAATCTTAGTAAAAAAGACAATTTTGAGTACTTTTGACAGCCATCATACAATTCTTCATTACCATCTCTAACCAAATCAATAACCTCATCATGCTCTTCATTAGGCATAGTGTCTGCAAACACTTGGAGTTCATTTGGGGATGTGGGTTCTGAAGCATGGGGTCTATTGATCCCAAATGCTTCATTTAACATGTCTAAAACTAGATTTTTAGTTTGAATTGGATCTTGTATTACTTGAGGGCTCCTCGACCTCATTGTCTCATATGTTTCACCATGTCATACCCATACTTTATAATTTTTTAGAAATAGCTTGCAGATTAAGTGATCACGTACTACACCTCTACTTTCCCACTTATCGAAGTGACATTTACGACATGGTCATACACCATTGATAGATACTTCTTGAACGCAAAATCTAAAAATTTGTCGAGCCCATCCAAATATTTAATTGTGTTTCGTGGCATATCAATCCATGATTTATCCATTTTTGGTGACTATACAAATAAATTGAACAATGAAAATTTCACATCAATTATTAATTAGTGCAATAACTAAAAAATCATTTCATATAAATAAGTATGATACCCTCTAAAGATAAAAGATATGACATATACAACACTAAAATTTAGTGCAACATGTGAAATAGTAGCAAATAATTATTGGTAAATAGAAGACATGAAAGTAGTCAAAAAGTTAGAATGCTGAAAGTTGATGATTAAACTTACAGAAATGTTTTGTAGCTTGGAAGAAAAAACAAAATGAGGCAGGAGTGATGCATAAACGAAATGGGGAGTGCATAATAATAACAGTATATACAACTGGAATGGCTGGGCGAGAAAAAGAACAAAAATCTTGTTCCTATATATTCTATTATTTTCTAAATTAATTAACCAAAGATAGTCTGCGTTGGAGCCTGTGAGAATATACTCACATGAGCCTTTTTTACTATATATTATGAAAAGTTAACAGCCACTCTAAACATATAAAGGAATGGTGCATAACTCTCCTAATTATTTGTGTTAACTAGCTAATATTATAAGTATTAGTGTGTTGATTCCTCAATATATATATATATATATATATAATCAATATAATCAATTTCAACTACGTACCTTGCTTACGCTTTAAATAAGCATTTTCGAAAATCAAATTATGAATATGTTATATTCATTTATACCGTATACTCTAGTTAAATACCATGTAATTTCGATGACAGATTACATACAAATGCGTTAATTATGACTACAAACAAAACATCTGAATCATTTCGGATCTAATGAAATAATATGAAATATTATTCTTCGAGGAACGACTAAACTCTCCATTACATAATTTGGAACCATTGATCCAAACTAATCATAAAGGGACACATATTAATTGAATAAATCTGAATTTGTCTTTGTTTTGTGGAAGAAGTCCTGTTGTTTCTCGTCTAATATTTTTCTACATACTAATCTATCGTTTTTGTCTGCAACAGCTATATGTTTCATTCACAAAAACACATAAAAATAAAACACAAACATTTGAAAACTCAAATTAATATTCCAGCTCCAACGCTTCTCACCATTCAAAAAGAAATATGAAACATAAGTAAATAAAAACATCAGATCAACTCCAAACAAAATCAAAATCAACACAAATTAATTAAGTAATTACCATCCGACACTCACAATTTGAATTTTAAAAACTAAGAAAATAGTGAAAACAAGGGTTAACATAGAATGAGGGAGAAAAGAAAATTTACCTGATAATGAAGAAGAAAGGTGAATCACGCCGTTTTGTGTGGTTTGAATGCAATGGAGTGCTTGGGAAATAAAGTGATGGATTTCATTTCTTAAGTGATTTGGGTATAGGTTTCTGAAAGTATAGCTGAGCCAGTGCACTCCACATACCTATATATATATTAATTTCATATGAAACATGTAAATGCAATTAATAGAAATACTAGAATATAGTGATTGTCTCTTTAATCTAACTTACTCCATCTCAATAAGAGTGTCTTCGAAGAATTCAGTTGGATTGAATTTCTGCAACATGTGTGTGTATGCACACTCAATCAGTTATTAATTAAGTTGCCAATTAATGTATTATAATGAGTCATTCATTCATTAATCATCCCAGGCGGAGAAACCACCATTAGTGCTTTGGAGAGGAAGGATGACATTAACAGCCTCATAGAATCGCTGGGCAATTGTGACAATAAAAGTGCAACCTGCATCAATTAATTTCTTATTATGGATTAATTGGAGTTATGATCAGTAGGAATTAATGAATAATAAACCTTCAAATAGATTTGTGAAATGTTGTTACAAAGACAATAACATTTTTGAAAGCCAAGGATATCGCTATGTAGAGTTCTTTTTATATTTCTACGTGACAATTAAATTAAGACTCATGATTTATAACCACTTTATCTTTTCAAGCATTTTTTTAATTCTTATTTAGGAAGAAAACAAAGAAGAGCAATAGTAAAGCGTGTATTAGTTTGAAATGAAAGATGAAGTTGCATTTATCATAATAGGGTTTATAACGCTGGTGAAGTTAACTAATTATCTAACAGATGATATAACAAATCCTTAACTAATTTTCATGTCTTTGACATTTTTGGTTATATTATTGATTCCCTCTTTTAGCTTTTTCCATCTCTAAAATTTCATACAATAGACTTAAAATACCCAAAAAAAATAGTGTTTACAATTGTATGTCATTTTTCTTAAATCAATTAATTAGTTACTTGGGAAGCCTTCACGAAGTCGTGTGCTTTCCGAAGTGTAGGCTCATATACTTGAATGGCGAATGCTGTATCCCACATTTGCGATCCAAAACTCTGCAATATTAATTAAATAGGAGTGAGATGAGTAAATATGTATAACTGTATATAGAGTACAGACGAAAAATAGTACCTGAATTTTCAAGCCATCTTCTGCAAGTCAGAAGTAACCAGGAATTCGGGCTAAGTGAAGTTTGTATGCCTTTGAATTGGGGTCTTCAACCCAACAGGTAATCACACATACCCTTAATTTTCATTTAGTAATGACAAATTAACTATGCTTAATTATGCTTATTTTTATTTATTTAATGGTAATTAATGGTTGTTGTTACCTTCTCTACACTTCCAATGCAAAGGTATCTACTATTCACGAATGTGATTAATTATAATTTCTATTGTCTTTCGTCTAAGCATAGAAAATAGTCAATATTTCAAAAAACTCTCATAACACATCTTGAATAATAGGGTGTGGATAGTACAGATCCTCCTTAAATTCCAGTTTCATGTATTCACACACCAAAAAAGTTAACCATTTGGTATATGCCACATAGGAGTAACTGGAAATGTTGCATTCTTGTTATCTAGAATCCAAAATAACCAATGTTGCAATGCAACATTCCATTGAAAAAGTAAGGAAGAAAAATATGATAAACTTTTGGAACGATTGTTGGATCGGGGAGAGAAACCTCAAATCTATTCTTCCTAGACTTTTTGCTTTTAATATATTGATTTGAAGGAGGAAACACTTAATGAATGTAGTGTGGATAAATGATACTTGGATCATGAAAATCATCAATTGGAAAAGGCAATTGTTAGCATGGAAGCAAGAATGGGTTGGAGATGTCATGCAGCTTGTACAAGGTGTTTCTGTCACTTAAATAGGGGCAAGGGATGCATGGTGTTCGATGCACGATAAACATGGCCATTATTCAATTAAATCAATATTGTACAACATAATCCAAAAAGAATGCAATATGTTTGATAAGGACTAAGGTTTTATGACGCTTATGGTCATGAAAGTATGCACCATCCAAAGTATCTTCTTTTGCATTGAAGGCTCTCCAAAACAGAATTCTAATGAAAATTAATATAGACATAAAAGTAAGGAAGTTTCTCATGTTATTTTTAGGTTTATTACCTTGGGTTTTATATATGTATTTCTTTTTAATACTGATATTGTCATGAAAGATTCAAATTCATCGAAATATACATATGTTCGTATTTCGTTTTACACATATGCAATAAATTATAAAATTATTAAAATATCAACTATCGTAACAAAGTCAACATATATAATTCTATAATCTTTTGGAATGCATCTTCACGTTTTAAATAATTAACCAAGTGTGCATATCACATATAAAGTTTATAGAAATAGGTTATGATTTTTATAAACTTTCTTTTTATATATTTCAATAAAATTTTAAGAGTAATTTATTGAAATAAACTAATTTTAGTTTATTTCAAATTTATAACAAAATTGAACTCTCATAAAAAAAATCATAGACTCTTAATTGAATTATGTAATCAAATACACCCTAAATTTATTACTGAAATGTGTATTTATCATTTTCTTTTCTTTATCGATTAAATATATACGTTAATGATTTAGATGATCTACTAACCTTGGGAACAATGTTTCGAGCCTTATTCCAGTTGATTTGGTTAGTGCTCTGATCGTGTGCTTCAATTGATGAATAGAAACTTCATGTAATTTAAGTAATTTTCTTCTTCTTCTTCTCTAAAAGTACATTTGTTATATTCTCGTTATTTTATTACAACTTAATTAAAACCATTATTTACAACTTATCCATCCACTCTCCAGCTTGAGGGGATGTTAGAATATCTTTTTATTTTATTAGTTTTCCGTTATTTCTGTTTTAGTTTGTTGTTTAGTTTGTTATTCTTGGGTCTATATAAATTATAATTGTTTTCTTTCTTATTGAGAATTCTTAATACTTACTTCTGCTCTTCCATAGAACATTCTCAAGTTGAGCATTCTGGGGAGATATTGTTCGAGTTTGGTAAGATGTCAGTTGCTGAGAACAACGGAACAGGTGACGGAAAACAAATGGAAGCAAAATCTGATTTGGCATCATCCCATTTTCTGTATCTACTTCAATGCTCAAAAGGGACAGAAAATTGTAAGAATCTGCCTTTTATTTTTATTTGCACGTTGTATGTTGAATGTGATCAACTAATTAGAATTTAATTTTTGTCTGAAAACTTGTATCACAAACATATCCAACCTTTAACTTTCCCTATTGCAGACCCCGCCTTCACTGATTACGTCAAAAGATTTTCTCCATCAACTCTGGAGGCGGAACTTCGAATGTTGCAGGTTATTGATGATGCTGATGATCAACAAGAAGCTGAGAAGAGACCTCAGTTGGTACCAATTGAGCAGCTTCTGGATTATTTTATTCATGAAATTCCCTGCAAAAATAACCCTGAGTTTCTACAAGGTTTCTTGCAGCTATTTTTGAAGGTTAGGGACAATCTCAATGTTGGCCAGTTTGACTGTTTATCGAGTTCAAATGAGTGTGGTATTTTTTTCCTTAATGTATGTTTACCATGTTTCTTATTCTTGCCAGATACATGGTGAGACGATTCGGAGTCATCCATGTGTACAAGATAAGGCAATGAAGCTTCTAGATGTTCAGAGAATGGAAAGTCAGAGGGTGGAGAAATTACTTCAGAGTGTAAAGTCTATAGTTTCCTTTTTTAGCAATTCCCAAATATTCTTCTTGAAGTTTTCCCATGATTTCCTACAAAAGATCATATTATATTCTCCATTAAATACTTGGAAATTACTGTTGAGGGATTGCGATTTAAATAAAAATCTATGGTACGTAGTTGGAGTTATCCATTTATTCTTTTATATATTTATTATATGGTGATGATTCCAATAACAGATTATCAAGATTAATGATTTATACTCAGTTTTTTTTATAACCAAAGCTAACAAAATTCATGAAGAAAATTGTAACATATTCTTGCGAAACTCTGCATATGACCTCATAAAAAAGAATGTAAATAATTAAAAACTTGTAAAAAGTACCTTACAAATAAAAACAAAGTACTGTTTTTTTTTTCAACAAGTCAAATACTGTTTATTATTACACACCCAGTTGGAAAGTAAAGTTAAAAGTCCTAAATCTTATTGCTCACGACCCATGAGTCGTGGGATGCACAAAGCGGTATTACTAACAAAAAGAAAATAACATGAAAAGCAATCCCAAAGTTTTACTAGCCATCAAGCTTAAATCTAATTGGCAAACCTAAGATTAATTTTACACTCATAGAGTTGAGTCCTCTTAATTTTTACACCACTATACATTGAAACTTGTTGCAATATAACTTCCATTTTTAGTCAATATTAAATAAGGATATGGTAAAAAAATTATGGACCATATGTTGATTCTGTAAACAGAGCCTCTTACTCCAAGTTGATTCTCATTTTAGCATTCGAACAAAAATTATCATTCTTAAACAAAAAATAATAAAAGCCCAAATTTTGATACAACTCAAAAGGTAGTTGCAAGTCAAAATGAAGTGGCGAAGACTACTACCACCAATCCGAGAATCAAATTATATCATTTTGACAATTTCTGACAAATTTCTATCCAACATTTGTCATTAATTAATTCTAAACTAAATGATTCGAAACATATGCTGGTTGCCAGTTACTGCAGGTTAATGATGCTCAGCAGGTACCACAATAAAATAATACTCAGGTTGAACAAGATTCAAGAGCAAAGCTGCAAATATCCTCTGAATTGTTTAACAATCATTTCTTGGCACTCAAAGAACATATATATCGTAGCATATATTCATTGGAAGAGGTGGTATCAACTAGATGCTGCTGTCCACTCATTGGTTTATGTAGAGATTTTAAT
This sequence comes from Clitoria ternatea, assembly GCA_037962975.1. Lineage (NCBI taxonomy): Eukaryota > Viridiplantae > Streptophyta > Magnoliopsida > Fabales > Fabaceae > Clitoria > Clitoria ternatea. Next base: position 268,421,600 of record CM075671.1, read on the forward strand.
GAGGGCCCAAGATTTCTAGAGCTCTGGAGAATAGAAATCCCATGAGCTTTGCTGATGCCCTGTCATAATAACAGAGATAAAGATCAGTTTACAGAACTACCATGATTTTGAGCAAACTTAAAAAAGAATTAAATCTAAGCAAGTAAGAGTACCTGAAACCATCTGAATATAAATTCCAAATGTGGGCTGGTTTCTAGAAGATCTGCAAGTAACTCGATTAACCGCGGGATATATTTGAAAGGAATTGATGTGGCAACTGCTGGAAGATCTTCTGGACTGAGCGCAAAAATACATTTTTTAATGAACGAATCCTCGTTTAGGCGAAGGCTAAGTATCAAAGCTCTACTTGGTTGATTTTCACTAAGAGCTTCAAGAACGGCCTGTTCAGCAATACCAGCCAAAGTGACTGAGGACATAAAAAATGGAAACACTGCAGTGGGCAAGAACATCATATACTAGTGGATGGAACAAAATCTAAATTATTTCAGGCTGCTCAATATTGATATTGACTCCCTGCTTTCATGATTAAAAGAATAGAAGAATGGAATCTAGGAAGTTGTTACATCTGGTGCAAAAATTTTACCGCTTTCCATAATTTTGTTAAATAACAAAATTATACTTCGCTTCAAGTTTTGTGTTGATTGTCAAGAATAATAATGGTGTGGAATGTCCACACTATAACAGGATAAATGCATCCACTTCTTACAGGCATAAGTCAACTACCACCATACCATTTCAAGCACAAGCAATTATTGCAAGATTAATTAAGTATACTACTTACTACTATTCTTTTAAGTAAATGAAGCCCAAGTTCTTTCAACATATAATGTGAATATGTTTGTAAACTTCGAAGATACAATACCTCTGGTGTAATATCTATGTCCAGGTCAGTTGGATCAAATATGAATGATTCATCAACAGAATAAACCAAAACTCCCTCGGTTGTTGCTGCAACAAAACTTCGCCCTGTAGATGCAATTCTCAGGCATTTAGTCTGGATAATAGGCCTTCCACGGTTAGGTAAAGATCCTGGTAAGTCAAATCCTATTTTCCCTCGTGTTTGTTTGTCAACACCTTCTTCAATGTCACTGTTGTCATCATCAATCAAGTCTAGTGGGCCAGTGTCGGTCATATTCTTTGAGTTTAAATAGTCAAGCACTCCATCTAATGAGAGATTGAGAGTTATCTGGAAACGTCTAAGCAACACCTGTACAAAGGAGACTCCCAATTAATTAACAGAACAGTCCATTTTAACTATGCATCCACATGAAACACCCCATAACTTATTATGCAGATGGATGAGAAATACAAATAACAAAAATCGGCATAAAAAATTTAGAAGGACATGAAAGTTTAGGAGTAATAGACAGAATCAGACAAAAGTTTGAAAATTTGCCCACCAGATACATTACATAAAAAAAATCTTCAAAATGAAAAGAAACTTCAAAGAACAAAAACAGAAGGATTTCAACAAACACACTAGATGGTTTCTCTATTGAAAAAGTATTAGCTGTAACAACCAAGATAGGATTAAGAACATAAATCATGCCAAAGCAAGTTTATAGCTATGGACTAAGGTGATGTTCTTAAAGATGTATGGCTTCAACTCCATGGCCAGATGCACCACATAATAGAGAAGACGGTACAATGCCACATAATTTTGGCCCCAGCATTCACAGCAAAGAAATCCTTTAAATTGAAACATCAAAAATTGTTCTGGAGTTAACACACCTGGTCTGCATAAAGAGATTCTAATTGAAAGGTCCAAAAAAATGTGACAGCATAACACTTCACTACAAGAATGAACTCACTCAATGACTCACCAGCCCTCTCACTTCTTCTGTTTTCATTTAACAAGGGAGTAGGTGAATTAGTATAAAAAATCTTCACTACTCAGCATAGAGAGCCATCACAACACAAGTGCGCATGGGGGGAATATGGAAGGTCACATTGATATCCATCTCAAATTTTCAACCTATCTATTTAATAAATGCCATCTTACAGCAGTGAATATTGACCCTAGGCATCATTTGAGGCCTATTAAAATAAAAGGTTATGATAAATAACCCAACTTTGTGTGTTGTAATAATACTAAAGAAAAGATACTAAAATATTTCTTCCTATAACATTTTTATGTTTATCTATTATTTAATTCTCCCACATCCAAAACATCTGTTTAGCCTAGAGTGTCTAAATTAACATGTACCAAGAATCAATAAGGAATAAGTATTCTAGAAGATAAAACTTCAGGAATTAACAATTAATATGCAAATGACTTCTAGATATGTGAAAATCAAATTGAAAAGGATAGATACTAGATACGTGGAAGTGTGTGCAAGCCAACCTGATCTGCAACATCATACATGCATATGTATCTGCTACGTCCCCCAGCTAATATGTAGCTTCCATCAGCTGAATAACACAAGGTTGTGAAGAACTTCCCTGAAGTTGAGTTAGCAGCTGATCTACGGTCAGTCATAAGACGCCCACCAGCAATATCTCTAGAACCTTCAATAGTGTACATCAGCAAACCATCTATTGGGTCCCAAAAATGAATTTGCCCATCTAATGTGCTGCAAGCTAACTGTCTTCCATCTGGACGATAAACTACTGTGAGAACATCATGTGTGTGAGGGAATGTTTCAACTGCTCCTTTTCCATCAAAGACATCCCACAACCGAACAGTTTTGTCATAAGATGATGAAGTCAAGATAGCCTGCACAAAGTGAAAAGAGATAATGGAAAGTGTTTTTGTTATAACAATGTTAAAAGCAGAACAAAACACACGCATAGAGACAAACTTTAGTGATATTTGATAATACTACAGACCAAGAAAATAGTATCACTAATTTATAAAATTGCAAATATTTAACCATGACTTCAAAGAGAAAATTAGAATTTGTACTTTCCTAGTAGTGTAGCAGCAGAGAATTAGAATTTGGAACCAACAAAGATTATATATTCACTTATGTAGGCAAATATGAAATGAAGAAAATATAACTAACATTTGTCGGAGAAAATGTCAGCCCATGAACAGGAGCTTCATGACCACTGAGCATATCCAACAAACGACCGGTTCTCATTGACCAAACAAAAATCTGTTACATCATTGAAAGAAGGTAGAAAATTATATTTAAAATAAAATAACATTATAATCACAATCCAATTAATTTCTGAAATTGTACCTCAAAGGAATCTGAAGTGCCTGCACATATCACTTCACCGCCTTGATCAGCTGTCAAAGAAACAAACTGCCTCGGTGAAGGGGCTGTAAAAACCTTAAAATTCCGGTAACGTGTTAAATCCCATGCCCGAATGGTCCCATCAAGTGATGCACTAAGCAGGCAATTGCTACTTGCCATAAAATGCAGAGCCGTAACAGCATTAGTGTGCTCAGAAAAAGTAACAAAACAAAAGCCTGATGAAATAGTCCACACCTGCAACGCCCAAGCACAAAACTTTCACTTCTCAACATTTAATTCCAATACACACACATTATCAAAAGTTCAATGCAATCTATGCAGTCAGTCAAGGATGATCAAATTTTCAAAATCCAGCAACACAATGCAAGTTCAAATCACCTTCACTTTATTATCATCAGCTCCAGTGGCAAGGAACTGTGAGTCGGGTGAATATGCAACACAATTCACATCAAAGTAGTGACCCTGTTGCTTCAAAATGTAACTCTCAGATCGCCACTCCCACACAAGCAATTGCCCCAATTTGGCACAGCCAAAAGTCAACCAATTTCCAAGATCATTAAACACAGCAGTAGTAATCTTCTCCCTCGATATAGACAACAAATGAATGCACACAAAATCCGGCATTTGATACAACCCAAACACACCATTCGAAAATCCAACAACCACCATATCAAGCCCTCTATGATAATCACACGCAGTCACCTTCGCTGAACCCTGCATAAAACCATCCTTCCTCAATAACTCCCACTTCCCTCTACTCAAGTAACCTTCATCATAGTCGTCGTCACCATCACCCTTAGCATCAAATTTCTTCCTCTTCTTCAAATTCTCCTCTTCCCCATCCCTAACAGGTGTCCCTGGTGAGCGAGGCTCTGAATCCTCGTCACTACTCTCATTAGCACATGTAAAACCCCAACTAAACAAATAACAATTCCTAGCTATGGTATAAGCCTTTAAAACCCTATTAGCTTTCGAATCCACGCCAAAAAATGCACCTACAACCGAATCCCTATGCCCTAGAAACATAAATGGCTTGTGCGTAACTCCTTTTTTCGGTTTCTTCATGCACACGATTTTTGCGGTTAGGTCCTTGGACCCGACGATCAAGTACTTGGAGTCAGGGCTCCAATCGAAAGTGGTGATTTTGGAGGCGAAGTCGGCGAAGGTACGATCCAGCTGGAAGGCGAAGTAATCGGTGCTGAACGCGGGGGATTTCCATATCTGGACAAATTTGCCGGCGGCAACAGCGATGAGGGCGCCGTCGGGGCTAAATTTGACGGCGGTAACACGGTCCTTCAAGGTTATACGGTGGAGGAGGGTGCGTCGGCGGAGGTTGATGAAGAGGCAGCGGTTGCGATCGTCGACGGCGAGGAGGAAGGTGCCGTCAGGGGAGACATCGATGCGGGAGATGTTTGAGGAGGATTGGATGGGGAGGGTGATGGTTTCGGACTTGAGGAGGTCGGTGACGGAGACGCGGTTACCGACGGGTGAGAGTAGGAGGGTGTTGTTTGAAACAACGACGTTTCCCCCTCTGTAGGGAGCCCCGAGAAGGTTCTGGAACCTGTAGTTCATGGTTTCCTTATTATGTTTCGGTGTCTCCGTTCGTTGTTTTTGGGGTTTATATATTTGTGAGTGGCGGGAATCAGGATTTATCACTCTGTTAGGGTTTTAGGAACTCTCATCCGTTGTGAAAGTTCAACACCAAACGCATCAAACGCTGCGTTTCAGTATAAACACCGGTACTCAAATTTTATCCTTAAAAATTAAATGTTAAAAGAAGTTTGTGTAAAATATAATATAATATTATATTAAATACAAAAATATCAGGATAATATAATCATGAATTGTTCCATTTTATAATATCCCCGGTTTATTTGTCCAGCTTAATACTTTTATAATTAAATTATTATTGAACTAGTCAAGTCACTACTTTATAATTTAATGGTCAAATCAATATTTTGTAGGGTTAAATTTATTATTAATTATTTGTAGTGTGTAGTGAATAGCTAGAAAATATTTATATTTATTATAGTGTTAATATAATAATAGTTAATAAACATTTTTAAAAAGTTAAGTGTGGTGTAATGGTAAATTTAATAATTATTAAAATAAAACATTAGTCCAAGGTGGGGGAGCATTTTGGCGAGCCATCTGGAACAACAGATAGGAGTGGTTAACGGACGGTTTCGGCCGGGTTCGAACCAGAAAATCCTCCTCTGACCAAGCCGACCAAGGTAAAAAAATACCCCATTGCCGTCCAAACAATATTTCGGGGATGGCGGGTGATAGGGATGGCGGGTGGTTAAGTTTAGGAGTTGGGAAATCTTAAAATAGCAGAAAAAATACTAAATGAAAGATGAAGCAACATTGAAGTGTACCACAACAAGAAAAGCGATGCGTAGAGAAATGAGAAGAATTAGAAGTATGCACAACAGAAAGAGGAACAAGATGCAGAACTGAAAAAAGAGGCTTGAGGAAGATGAAGTAACGTGTTACAAGAGAGAGAGAACAAGGTTTAATCATTATTTATTATTGTTGTGTGAAGAGTTGAGAAAAGTCCATTTTTGTTTACGTGGCAGAATAATAATTAAGCATTTGGCAGTGGAAGGGAGGGAGCAGGTGAAAGGCTTTTATAGAGAGAGTGATCACAAAACGATAAAAGAGAGCCGTGTGATGATTGAAATAGGAGGAATATACGGGTGGGACGGGTAACTTCAGATCCCGTCGAGTGAAATTTTTTTTCCAAAGCCATCCGATTAAAACCATCTATGTCCAAATTTTTTATATTTTTCTTCCGAAAATTATATAAAACTGACCCCGACGTTTCTTTACAGATTTAACGAATAATTTCAGACTGTGCGGGTTTTGCTCACCCCTAACAACAGACATCTTACTTTCATCCTATATTCAACAACTTCACAATCCATTTTTACCGTCTCACCAAGATTAGGAAATCGAGTAGACAGTTCATCTAGGACGGGTTTTTAATTGTTAGGTGGAATTGATAGAGACTTACCTAAGTTTAATTTAAATAGGACTGCCTCTGTAGCTACTAACACTCTTCAACAAGAGTTGGAAGCTGCGAACGATACATATGTTGAACAACAAATTAAGTACGTTAAATGTAACCCACCTAAGCTAAACGGGGGTATACTGAGGCCTTACTTTTTGTCCCTTAATGAACACCCAAGACATCCTTAGCCAATCCCCATTATGTGATTATATAATTATTTTTAAAATTTCAAGTTTCATTAATGAACAATATTTGGAATATTGTATTTGTATTATTGTTTGCACTTGTTATTTAAAGAAATTGTCTATTTATCTCTTAAATCTGCCATCAACATCAAGTTATCCGCATATGAATCATTACTTTCTACTTCAGACGACAAACTGAAATCCGAATTCTCAATCGAAATGTAACTCATTTTGTTAATCAATATCAAAATTTGGATTGGATTTCAAGACGTATAACATACAGAAACCAACACTTTCACATGCAACTTATAATTATCAATTTTCAATCATTTCATATTCAATCATCCCCCGGTGGGGTTCATAGAACTCATCACTACATAGATACACAACTACTTTTAATTTCACTTTCAGTTAATCAATTCTATTTTCCTTTGCTTAAATAATTACCATATAGTTCATTTAATTCATTACAAACTATACACATAATCATGTTACTCATATCAACATCATAGTTGTCCCTCTCATTTCAATTTACCACTTATTTTTAATAACTTCATTATAATTTGTTACTTCACACTCATAACATATCACCCATCTTTCATTATTTCAAATCATACATCGATTAATTCACCACAACACATTTAAAACTTATAAATTATTCTCCTTGTAAATCAATAAATCATCACCACTATTCAATCCACATACCTTGCAATCAATAAAATACTCTAACAATCACTCCAATAACAAAAAATCATATCCAACTTTTTTAATCTAGTCTCACTTTACATCATAGAATACGTAACATAAACGGTCCTGAATGAAACCACTTTGATACCACTTATAACATCCTTCCTAATTATCTTTAATAGTTCACCAAATTTAATTAATTTTAGGATAAAGTTTTCATAAATTAAAGTATTATAAACTTAATTAATCATAATTTATATATATAATCTCATTTAAATAATAATATATCAAAAACGGCTGAAAAAGTTGAAAACCAAATGAAAACCAAGTATCTGAAAAATAGGGGCCAATGCTACGCAATCACCCCTGACGCTACGCATTAACCTTGACAGTAACAACACTCTGCTGTTATACAGAAATTAGGGTCGGGCATCAGTCGGACCAGTCAAGCTCGAGCCCAAAAAACAAAAACCTAAAAAAATCCAGGATTATCAAATTATGGCCCATTTTCATCCAAGTATATTTCGAGTGGTGGATTATCGGGCCTCAGATCCTATTTGGCTGATTTTCAGATTTAGGCTATTTTTAAGCCACAGATTTTGTGATAGAAAAAACATTCAAATTTTTAACCTAACAATCTTGTCGTTATTTTATTTTCTTCATTAGATATCCAGTATAACACTTTCTCCTTCAATCTGGGCTTTTGTAATATTCAGGCCTTTTTTATCTTATGTTTTGTTTAAAGCTTTTATCTTGCTGAATACAACTTTAAATTTTTATTTCTATTTGTCAATCATAAAAAACATACCCATCTAAAAAACAAAAAAGAAACAAACATAAAGAAACATACTTAGGAGTCATTGTAACATACTCAACAACAATATTAACTCCTTACAACTATATCTAAAAGGTAACTAATTTACGCATATTAATAAAAGTCCAGAACAAGAACAATATGTATCAAGCATAAAGAATCAATATTAATAGTATTACATCATTCAAAGAATCCTAAATTTCTAATCCCTACGCGCGTATTTTGTTAACTCAGTTGGGCAACAAAATTGTGCTCTCAGCACGTGTACAATCCTCACCATAACATAAAGTTGCTACCAACTTTATATTAGTATGAAAGTAGAATTGAAGTTACTTTTTAAGACTAATACTAATAGAGTCATATTAACCATGGGTTGTTAGACATCAGTCCAAAATCTCAATTGCATGAGCCTAATGGCTCATTTTATTGATAATGAGTGGGCATATTAGAAAAAGGTTATTAGTTTTCTTGTTATTGAGAATCACAAAGGTGATACGATTAGAAAGAAAGTGGAAGAGTATTTAAGAGGTGAGGTTTAAGTAGCGTTTCCACAATCACATTTGACAATGCATCAGCCAATGATGTGGCTGTTGCATATCTAAAAAATAGGTTGAAGAGTATTTCTAGTTTAGTCTTGGACAATGAGTTTGTTCATATGAGATGTTATGCTTACATCCTGAACCTTATTGTCCTGGATGGACTAAAAGAGCTCAATAAGAGCATTTCAACAATTAGACATGTTATTAAGTATATTAGATCATCTATGTAACGCCCCGTCCGCTTTTCAGGAATGAATGAATCTCCCCACAGACCAACACGAGACCTTTTCAGTATGCTTTTGTCCTCACTCACACACTTCCCGAGAACTTCCTAGGAGGTCACCCATCCTAAAATTACTCCAAGTTAAGCATGCTTAACTTTAGAGTTCTTAAGTAATAGGCCATCGAAAAGGCTAATGCATTTGTTTGTATAGGTAGTACGAATTCATTCCTTTAAGCTATCCTTGACTGTATAGTATCATACCTATACAATCTTTGGATCCCTCTCATTTTGGTATGTATTTGGTTCGTTCATATATCCCTCCCACTAGAAGCCTGCCAAGAGCCGCTCCTTGTCCGTGCCTATGTACTGGCGATCACTCCCTGCCCTCAACAGTGCCCGGGATGTCACATGTCCACCAGCTTCCGCCTGGTTCATCCCCGAACCATATCGTACTAGGAAAGGCTATGCTGATACAACTATAATGCCCCGGCCGCTTTTCAGGAATGAATGACTCTCCCCACAGACCAACACGAGACCTTTCTAATGTGTTTTTATCCTTACTCACACACTTCCTGAGAACTTCTTAGGAGGTCACCCATCCTAGAATTACTCCAAGTTAAGCATGCTTAACTTTGGAGTGCTTAAGTGATAGGTCATCGAAAAGGCTAATGCATTTGTTTGTATAGGTAGTACGAATTCATTCCTTTAAACTATCCTCGACTGTATAGTCCCACACTTATACAGTTTTTGGATCCCTCTCATTCTGGTATATATTCAGTTCGTTTATATATCCCTCCCACTGGAAGCCTGCCAGGAGTCGCTCATTGTCCGTGCCTATGCACCGATGATCACTCCCCGCCCTCAATAGTGCCCAGGATGTCACAATCTGCACATAGATTGAGGAAATTTAAAGAGTGTATCTGTGACGTCCCATGTAAATTTTCTGAATAAATTTTTCGCGTTTTAAAAATCATTTTTTTTTAAAATTTGTAATAAGTCATGTAAAAGTTAATAAATGCGGATTATTATCATACATACTAGTCGTGAATAACTAAAGTCATGAAATATTTATATAGCGGAAACGATTTAGAAAAATACAGTACAAGAAACATTATATTATTATTACAACCCATCAAATTAAAATAAAGTCAAATTCCAAGCAATAATTCACGTAAACTCCATTCATGGCATCACTCTTCATTCTGTGTAGCATTCACTGTAAAAATTAATGTAAGAGTGAGACAGAATATAGAATAATTATAAAATAAATAAAATTGCACAAACACAACCAACAAGGCATAATGATATGATGAATATGCTAAACAAGTTCATTTATAAATCTTTAATTAGTCACATGATGTCATGCTGGATCCATTTAGTTTGGTGGAAATACTGCAGTAAAAAGTCTCATAGAGACTCCAGTAGGAATTAGCATAACCATGAATCCCTACACTTTCATGGCTCCTGCGGAAATAAGTATACCAGTAGGAATTTACACAACCATGGATCCCTACACTTCCATGGTTCTTGTGAAAATAGGGCTTAAACTCATCATAGAGTAACCCCCCACCAGGGTAGGCAATCATGGAACCCCTAAATTCCATGGTGCGTCCAAATGCTTATGATGCATGAATGCCTTTAATTCTCTTTATCATTTAACATACCATGATATATCAATTTCCAAAACCACTTGGAAAACCACAAGTCCTCAAAGGACACATCATATATAATAATTTTCAGAATCATGGATTTACTGTTTCAACCACATATATTAATAACCGTAAGACATTCATGTATATATATTAATTTAGTCATTCATAATTATTCACCACCAAAATACACAAACTGAATGATGCTCATTAGACACTCATAAACATTCATAATACTTCATAATCACTCAAGAATTCAATAATAATTTGTTACCCATAGGGAAAATATCATTTTTATCCATAATAACCATTATAAGCAAATTTTAGCATTTCCAACAGCAACATACGTTAGTAAAACAGTCATAACATGAGCAAATCAAATCCTTTTCATGTGATTCCACTTTCTATAGCTCAATAACATAAATATCTACAACTTTCATGAAGACCATAAATTCAAATTCTAAACAGAAACATCACTTATTCACAGAATACAAAACTGCCTCAAAGAGGATTTTTAAAACGTACACAGGTTAGTATTTTCAACGTTTCTGGAGCTACAAAAACAATTTTGGCATGAAACCAGTTCTAAATTATTCTTAACACAAATATCTACAACTTTCATGAAGGCACCAACCACTAATTCTCACCACAAAATTCCCAGTTTTAAAAATAAGATTCGGATTTCATAGTTAACAGATTTTCAGTTTGAGCATACTTTAGTATTTTAGGTATAACGAGAGCTAAAGACATCCTTTTAACTTGAAACTACTTTCTATAGATCCATAACATAAATATCTACAACTTTCATGAAGACATCATAGTCTAAAAATGTATGTATAATTCCCAGAATATTAATATATGCACAAAACATAAGACAAGTATTTCAATCGGACATGTAGTATTTTGGCTATAACTCATGTTATACATATCATTTCATTGTTAACAGATTTTTAGTTTGAGCATACTTCAGTATTTTAGGCATAACTAGAGCTACAAAGATCCTTTTAACTTGAAACCACTTTCTATAGATCCATAACATAAATATATACAACTTTCATGACATCAAGGTCTAAAAACATATGTATAATTCCCAGAATATTCATATATGCACAAAACACAAGATAAGTATTTCAATCGGACATGCTGTAGTATTTTGATCATAACGTATGCTATACATATCCAATTCAGTCGGTTCAGGTCTCAAAATTCTCATAACAAGAAGATCTACAACTTTGATGAAGACACCAATCACTAATTCTCACCACAAAGTTCCCAGTTTTAAAAAATAAAATACATATCTCAAGTTAACAGATTTACAGCTTTGACATACTTCAGTATTTTAGGCATAACTCGAGCTACAAAAATCATTTTGACTTGAAACCACTTTCTACAGATCCATAACACAAATATCTACAACTTTCATGAAGACATCAAAGGCTGATTATGCATGTATAAGTCCCAGAAGTTTAATATATATACAAAACATAGGATAAATATTCCACTCAGACATGCTGTAGTATTTTGGCTATAACTTTTGCTATACATATTAAAATTAATTTATTCAGGTCTCAAAATTCAGATAACAAAAAGATCCACAACTTTTATGAAGAAGTCAAAATCAAAATCACACGTTTTCAATCTCAAAACTGAGTAACAAGATACGAAAATAAAACTGGAATCCTAGGACAGCATACAATTCTACCCATTTCATAGTTATTCACAACCCTGTCCCCTCTTACCTTAATGGAGGTTCCTAAAGTGGTTGAAAGTGTTGTATTATTGTCCTAGCTTCAGATCAAGAGTGAAATTGATGGAGAAAGTGAAAGAAAATAAGAGAGAGACTTCACTAACTTTAGCTTGTTCTAAGAATTTAGACTTGGGAACAAGATGTAGTGTTGATTTAATGATGTAAATGACAAGTGGGGGACAAGATTTTCATAATGGGATTGTAGTGGGATGTTAGGTGCATGAATTATGGTGATAATGGAGGTTTTAGGTGAGAAAAATGAGCTGGATTGTTGACCATTTCCGCAGCCTACATAATGTAGTTTGTTTGATTGAAGTAAATATCAATTCTGACACTGTTTTGGTATTTTAGGCATATCTCTCTCATATATTAATGGATTTTAACAAATGTGGTCTTGTTGGAAATCTAAGACAACAAGGAACAACTTTGTAGTTTACCACTTTTTCAAATTCGGACTCTAACAAGGTATTAAAAATATGTACAAGATGATATGATTGAAATAAAATATCAATTCTGACACTGTTTCGGTATTTTGGGCATATCTCTCTCATCTCTTAATGGAATTTAACAAATTTGGTATTGTTGGAAAGATAAGAAAAATAGGAACAACTTTGTAGTTGGACACATTTCCAAATTCGGACTCTAACTAACAATTAAAATGTGTACAAGATGACGCATTTTGAGTGGAGTATGTGGCAATTTGATGAGAGTAATTGGAAAAGCCAAGGAAATTAATAACTAAGGAAATAGGTAATAAATTATTTGATTAACTTTTACCAAAGGTATAAAGTTAAAATTATTTACCATGGTAAAAGGTTAAATTGAAGATGTTGTCCTAACCAAAATTTTTTTTTTTTAGAAAATTGAGATAAAATGGATAATATTAATAATGACCTAGATTAAAAATAATTACACATGAGATTGAAATTTTTGGGATGTTACAATTCTCCCACCCTAATAAAAATTTCGTCCTTGAAATTTCAAAGCTAAAATCATTCCGCCCCATCATCCGGAACATAATCTTATCACAACTATACATATTCATGCTATTATTATACCATCATAAGACATCATCCCCCAAAACTCACTATCATGTCCTAGACTTGTCTAATCCAATTTACACGCTCATGTTAGGCTTCGGGAATTCCTCTCCTAAGACCAAGATTCTTTAAATCTTAAATGGCTAACCACACCTAACAACAACAATACTATGTCCCTTAGCCTTAAGACCTCCAAATAATCACATGAATCATTCAATCATCATCAAAAATCTATTCGAACTCATTATAAACCTATCGAATCCGTCTAAGACCATTACCAATTCAACTATTTCAAAATGGCATATCCATTCATCAATTTAAGTATTTATTTCCCTAATCCACTATCAATGGCTTACAACCATTTTTAACATCATCATAAACATCAACAACCTAAATTAATTCCCCCAACCATACACATATTCATATACACTTTTCTCCCAATCCTCAATATTCAACACTAATGCTTCAAACATTCATTTCCTCTTTATATAATCATTCTAGAGTATTCAAAGTCATTAGAAATCTTCAATTTAACTAAATTCCCCAAATTATAACACTTAGGGTTCTTTATCAAAACTAAATAATCATTTCTAATAATCACCAACCTCCATTATTAATAACACCTACACACTCATTACTAGGGGTTTTCACTAAAAATCATTTCATAACCTTATTACTCATTTCCCCCAAATTCTAGAGTTATGATTTCACTAAAATCAATAATCACCGTTAACAATCATCATCTTCCATCTCTAATTCTTAAAACTTTCATATACTACTTCACACCTAACCAAAAACACATAAATCACATCCCACCTTTGGGTTTTACATGAAAATGGTTCTTATTTCTAAATCCATTCATAAGACACTCTCCTAACCATATAGAAACCAAAACCTAGGGCCAAAACAACAAAAGAGTAGAGAAGTTTACCTCAAGCCCCAAGCTATCCCAAAACCCTAGCATGTATACGAATATAATGGGAGAATAGAGAGCTTCCAAGCATCTGAATCATTCTTCAAAACGAAGAAAAAGAAGGCATGGTTGGTTAGGTATAGAAGGAGATTCATAAAATGGTGAGCTTTGTAGAAGAAGAGGAGAAAAGAGAGTTTGTGTAGAGGAGGAAGAAGTGACGAAAATGAGGGAGAGGAAAAGGGAAATAAGTTATGTCTCGGTCCATCATTAAAATATTTCCCGTTTTATAACAAACAGGATTCCCGTTCGGGCTTAATACTAAATCCAAAAATTATTCCGAATATAGATTTGGATTCCCAATAATATTCTTAATAGCCCTGACCAATGGCATCTCAATTCGAAGATACTTGGTCTGACACCCATTTTCTAACTGGGTATAATTTTAACTCTAGTCCCAATAATATTTAACGGATTTTCTATCGTAGCCCTCCTTCAAATTTTTACGCATCTCAACGCTTTTTCCATTTGGGTGTAGTAGGGACATTTGGCCAATTCATCAAACTTAGAAGCGTACTCCCCAACTGTCATATTACCTCATTTCAAATTAAAGAATTCCTGCTCTTTCTGCCTCCTTATGTCTTCAGAGAAATATTTGGCGAGAAATTTCGTCTTGAATTCGTTCCCAAGTGATGGCGTATCCATCAGTTGTTAACCTGATTCTAACATGGGTCCACCAGTACTCTGCTTCCTCAATCATCGTATGGTGGTATACTCCTCCTTCTCAATTTCTGAACGGGGTAAGGCTCGAAAATGCATTCCATTTCCTTAATCCATAGGTATGCTACCTCTGGATTATCGATGACTTCCTTTTTTAGGAAGTGATCTAGTCCGTGAAGTCTTCCAGTGTTTCTTGGTTGATTCTGCCTCTCCAAAGCCTCAGCCAAACGGTTAAGAGCGGCTGCCATAGCGTCGTTATTGTCTCTTGCCATCCTACATTTGTGGTTTGGTTTATACTAATTCTAAGGGAAAATATATGTATATATATAATATTATAATGTAACTATAAGTATTCTATAATTTATCAGATAAGCAATAAGTCATATAACACACATTTATCATATCATCAAGCTAGTAATCAAACAAATCACTTGCAGTTTATCAGTCAGGCACAAGTCATATAGCACATACGTAACATATTATCAAACAAATAATCAAACAATTCACATAGTATATCAAGAATCAATACATGTCATGGTAATTGGTCCTGAATTTTTGAAAATGCTTTGATACCACCAATGTGACGTCCCATGTAAATTTTCTGAATAAATTTTTCGCGTTTTAAAAATCATTTTTTTTTAAATTTGTAATAAGTCATGTAAAAGTTGATAAATGCGGATTATTATCATACATACTAGTCGTGAATAACTAAAGTCATGATATATTTATATAGCGGAAACGATTTAGAAAAATACAGTACAAGAAACATTATATTATTATTACAACCCATCAAATTAAAATAAAGTCAAATTCCAAGCAATAATTCACGTAAACTCCATTCATGGCATCACTCTTCATTCTGTGTAGCATTCACTGTAAAAATTAATGTAAGAGTGAGACAGAATATAGAATAATTATAAAATAAATAAAATTGCACAAACACAACCAACAAGGCATAATGATATGATGAATATGTCAAACAAGTTCATTTATAAATCTTTAATTAGTCACATGATGTCATGCTGGATCCATTTAGTTTGGTGGAAATACTGCAGTAAAAAGTCTCATAGAGACTCCAGTAGGAATTAGCATAACCATGAATCCCTACACTTTCATGGCTCCTGCAGAAATAAGTATACCAGTAGGAATTTACACAACCATGGATCCCTACACTTCCATGGTTCTTGTGAAAATAGGGCTTAAACTCATCATAGAGTAACCCCCCACCAGGGTAGGCAATCATGGAACCCCTAAATTCCATGGTGCGTCCAAATGCTTATGATGCATGAATGCCTTTAATTCTCTTTATCATTTAACATACCATGATATATCAATTTCCAAAACCACTTGGAAAACCACAAGTCCTCAAAGGACACATCATATATAATAATTTTCAGAATCATGGATTTACTGTTTCAACCACATATATCAATAACCGTAAGACATTCATGTATATATATTAATTTAGTCATTCATAATTATTCACCACTAAAATACACAAACTGAATGATGCTCATTAGACACTCATAAACATTCATAATACTTCATAATCACTCAAGAATTCAATAATAATTTGTTACCCATAGGGAAAATATCATTTTTATCCATAATAACCATTATAAGCAAATTTCAGCATTCCCAACAGCAACATACGTTAGTAAAACAGTCATAACATGAGCAAATCAAATCCTTTTCATGTGATTCCACTTTCTATAGCTCAATAACATAAATATCTACAACTTTCATGAATACCATAAATTCAAATTCTAAACAGAAACATCACTTATTCACAGAATACAAAACTGCCTCAAAGAGGATTTTTAAAACGTACACAGGTTAGTATTTTCAACGTTTCTGGAGCTACAAAAACAATTTTGGCATGAAACCAGTTCTAAATTATTCTTAACACAAATATCTACAACTTTCATGAAGGCACCAACCACTAATTCTCACCACAAAATTCCCAGTTTTAAAAATAAGATTCGGATTTCATAGTTAACAGATTTTCAGTTTGAGCATACTTTAGTATTTTAGGTATAACGAGAGCTAAAGACATCCTTTTAACTTGAAACCACTTTCTATAGATCCATAACATAAATATCTACAACTTTCATGAAGACATCATAGTCTAAAAATGTATGTATAATTCCCAGAATATTAATATATGCACAAAACATAAGACAAGTATTTCAATCGGACATGTAGTATTTTGGCTATAACTCATGTTATACATATCATTTCATTGTTAACAGATTTTTAGTTTGAGCATACTTCAGTATTTTAGGCATAACTAGAGCTACAAACATCCTTTTAACTTGAAACCACTTTCTATAGATCCATAACATAAATATATACAACTTTCATGAAGACATCAAGGTCTAAAAACATATGTATAATTCCCAGAATATTCATATATGCACAAAACACAAGATAAGTATTTCAATCGGACATGCTGTAGTATTTTGATCATAACGTATGCTATACATATCCAATTCAGTCGGTTCAGGTCTCAAAATTCTCATAACAAGAAGATCTACAACTTTGATGAAGACACTAATCACTAATTCTCACTACAAAGTTCCCAGTTTTAAAAAATAAAATACGTATCTCAAGTTAACAGATTTACAGCTTTGACATACTTCAGTATTTTAGGCATAACTCGAGCTACAAAAATCATTTTGACTTGAAACCACTTTCTACAGATCCATAACACAAATATCTACAACTTTCATGAAGACATCAAAGGCTGATTATGCATGTATAAGTCCCAGAATTTTAATATATATACAAAACATAGGATAAATATTCCACTCGGACATGCTGTAGTATTTTGGCTATAACTTTTGCTATACATATTAAAATTAATTGATTCAGGTCTCAAAATTCAGATAACAAAAAGATCTACAACTTTTATGAAGAAGTCAGAATCAAAATCACACGTTTTCAATCTCAAAACTGAGTAACAATATACGAAAATAAAACTGGAATCCTAGGACAGCATACAATTCTACCCATTTCATAGTTATTCACAACCCTGTCCCCTCTTACCTTAATGGAGGTTCCTAAAGTGGTTGAAAGTGTTGTATTATTGTCCTAGCTTCAGATCAAGAGTGAAATTGATGGAGAAAGTGAAAGAAAATAAGAGAGAGACTTCACTAACTTTAGCTTGTTCTAAGAATTTAGACTTGGGAACAAGATGTAGTGTTGATTTAATGATGTAAATGACAAGTGGGGGACAAGATTTTCATAATGGGATTGTAGTGGGATGTTAGGTGCATGAATTATGGTGATAATGGAGGTTTTAGGTGAGAAAAATGAGCTGGATTGTTGACCATTTCCGCAGCCTACGTAATGTAGTTTGTTTGATTGAAGTAAATATCAATTCTGACACTGTTTTGGTATTTTAGGCATATCTCTCTCATATCTTAATGGATTTTAACAAATGTGGTCTTGTTGGAAAGCTAAGACAACAAGTAACAACTTTGTAGTTTACCACTTTTTCAAATTCGGACTCTAACAAGGTATTAAAAATATGTACAAGATGATATGATTGAAATAAAATATCAATTCTGACACTGTTTCGGTATTTTGGGCATATCTCTCTCATATCTTAATGGAATTTAACAAATTTGGTATTGTTGGAAAGATAAGAAAAAGAGGAACAACTTTGTAGTTGGACACATTTCCAAATTCGGACTCTAACTAACAATTAAAATGTGTACAAGATGACGCATTTTGAGTAGAGTATGTGACAATTTGATGAGAGTAATTGGAAAAG
Source organism: Clitoria ternatea (assembly GCA_037962975.1). Taxonomy (NCBI): domain Eukaryota; kingdom Viridiplantae; phylum Streptophyta; class Magnoliopsida; order Fabales; family Fabaceae; genus Clitoria; species Clitoria ternatea. Next base: position 268,440,108 of record CM075671.1, read on the forward strand.
CCAAGGAAATTAATAACTAAGGAAATAGGTAATAAATTATTTGATTAACTTTTACCAAAGGTATAAAGTTAAAATTATTTACCATGGTAAAAGGTTAAATTGAAGATGTTGTCCTAACCAAAATTTTTTTTTTTTAGAAAATTGAGATAAAATGGATAATATTAATAATGACCTAGATTAAAAATAATTACACATGAGATTGAAATTTTTGGGATGTTACAGTATCCGGGAAGTTGGAATTGATAGTCGTAAACTAGTATGTCTAGATGTCTCTACAAGGTGGAATTCAACTTATCTCATGTTGGATTTTGCTAAAAAATTTGAATATGCTTTTGAGAGACTAAAGTTTCATGACCCTGGTTATTTAGAGAATCTTGGATCTGAAGACATACCTACCTATATTGATTAGACAGATGCTTGGGTGTTTGTAAAATTCCTTGATGCAACAAAGATTTTCTCAGCCTCTAACACGGTCAGCATCAACAATGCTTTTCATTAACTAGTATTTATTCACTGTGAAATCAGTAAAGCAGTACATAATGTTGATTATTATTTAAGTGGAATAAGTGCTAAAATGAAAAGGAAATATTATAAATATTGGGGCAATCTACACCAGGTTAATCAGTTATTGTATTTTGGTGTCATTTTGGACCCAAGATACAAGGTGCAGTTTATTTCATGGGCATTCAGAAAAGTGAACCAAGGTGGTGTTTAGTCTCCATCTGAACTTGTAAACATTGTGAAAGATAACTTGACTAGAATGTTTAAATTGTATTTTGATCAAAATCGGCCTGCATCCCAATTTGGTATTGATTCTTAAGGGTATAGTTTAGTGTGTAACAATAATAATCAGTTAGAATTGGAAGCCCATGGCAGAGATAAGTTAGATATCTCATTTTAGGATCTTTTAAATTCTTAAAGTTTGATTGACTAGAAAATTGAACTGGAAACGTTCCTTGATGAACCATGTGTAAAAGGGGATAACAACTTTAACCTTTTTATTTGGTGGAAAAATAATGCATCAAGGTTTTAAATTCTGTCTTATATGGTTAGAGATGTGTTATCCACACCAATCTCAATTGTAGTTTCTGAGTGTATTTAGTAAAGGTTGAAACTGTTCTCATAATTTCAATCCATATTACCAATTAATTACAACTTATAAGCCTATTCCATCCAAAATAACCCTGATTTTACTTAGTTTAATTTGTATGAATATCTCACAAAATTTGAAATTCTTTCTATGTCACACTTAAACGCTCTGATATCAATAAAAATATAATACCCTAATGTAAAGATTATTTAGCATAGTAGCTTTCAATCATAATCTGCACATATATTTACATCAACTAAGCACCAAGGTTTGTCATAACCATTCAATCATTTATCTTTAATTTCACTAAGCACTAGGCTTCTAAAGATCATCATCAACCATCTCCAAATATACATCATTAGTACTTCATCACTAAACATAACTCAAGAGTTCACAATGTATATATAAATGAATGCCATAAACTTTGGAAATTACTCTTCTCAATGCATAAAAACATGTTATACGGAATTTTCTTAAACAATAGGTAAATCATAGTGTCAAGGAGAACCCACTCAGTGAATCGTAGCACTATAATCGAGGAATCAAGGGACATCTAGGTAACCATACAACGAATTGTAGCACTATAAGCGGTGGTACTCGAGAACTGCTCAGTGAATCGTAGCACTATAAGCAGCAGTCTCACCGGTAAATCATAGTATGTATCGGATAAATCACAGCGTTAATAAATGCATATGATATCATGAGATGCAATAATGCATATGATGCAAATTGTAGTGCATATAATCATTTTCAATCTAACATCACAACCTAGCTCTACTAAACCATTTCATGTTCTCAATTCAATAATCATCGTTCATCACTTGATATTTCTCAACATGGGAGCTATCAACACAATTCTTCATTGTATAAATAACTTTGGCATCATAGGCCATCATAATCAAAATCAATATCATCCTTTAGATCATTCCACAAACAAACATAAATCAATCACCATTAATAAAGGCTCACCCAATGGAGCAACCAAACACAATTCATCAATCATCACTATCATTTGCCACTAAGATCATTTAATGTCAAATCACATCCCATTACAAAGATATAATTCAAGCAATGCAATTCAAAAGCAATTCCTAATATAAATCACAAATAATATCATCTATTTCAAACGTAGATTGACCCCATAATCTAATTTCCTATTCTCTACTCAAGTAGCAGTAAAGCCCAACATATGTAAAACGTACCTCACGACGATCTAGATTTCCTAAACAAGTTCCCGGTCAACCGATTTCACTTCCAAGAGTTTCCTAAAATTCAGTTTCATTCTGATTAGCAACCTCCAAGCTATTGAATAACATTCTGAAGCTTAAATTAATTATTTGATAGAGTTTTGATAATCCCCGACTTACCGAAATGTAACAATACTTATAAATAACTCCTCGATCACTTCCTATATCATTTTCACTATTACAATAATTCCTAAAAACCAACAATAATTATTTTAATACCTCTAAGCTATGTAACCATGCACTTCGAAGCTATAAACACGAACTTCACATGATTCCCATAATTTTTCGACTTACCAAAATACGTCGCCACTCTGAAATGTTCTTGGGCACCAAAACCTTATTGTTTACTTCCAAACATAAGCTCTAGATGCTGCCCACCATAAACTCATACATGGAACATAATTTAAAGATAATGAGTCCATGGTCTTCCTTAGCCAAAAGGGAAAAAGATGTAGGAGAAGAGTTGGGGTCTTACCTTGAAACTTTTAGAATATGAAATTGGTGGCTTCAAACTTCATCACCACCTATGGAAACCCATAACAACAACTAAGGAAAGAGTAGGGAGTGGATTGGAAATGGCACTGTGAGAGGTGAAGAAGAAACAAAACCAAGCTTTCTTTCCACTACTGCATGTGTTCATGAGAAAAGAAAAGAGAATTGGAATTAGAAATTGATGCAAGCATTTTATTAAGGATAGAAAGGTAACTTCACATTATTTTTAATTAATTAATCATTTTAACCTCTTTTTTTATTACTAATTAATATAAATTACCCAAAAATCCAGATTAGGATGTTACATTTGTAACTTCAATCTTGAATCGGTCTAGACTGGGGTCAAATATTCAGTGTAGGACCAGCCACAAGAGTCAACGAATGACTAAGTTTGTACACCAGTACAATGGGTATCCAGTATTATGATCCAAACTCTCAGTGGGAGATCTGGTCTTGTTGTCCTGCAGATCCTTCATACCAAGCTTTCGCGTTGAATGAGGGTGAAAGGTGGTGTCATCTATGAAAATTCTCTGACGCTCAAGTAAGTGACCATAATGGAATTCTAGAGGAAAATATCTTAAGCAATGCAACAGTGAATAGAGAATAAGAACAACGTAACCTTTTCAGAGTATGAGATTTTCCTATTTATAGGCAAACATAGAGAATGAATCATTAGGTTTAGCCAGGGGACAAATAGTACATTACTCAGTGTACGATTCTGACACACGACGCGGGGAGAACCGCGTCTCCTGTGAATTCCCTATGTTGCTATACCTTGTACTTTTTGTCAGGTGACGTGGATGCTTTCCAGTGTGCAAGGTGTGAACCTGGACATACCGGTACTAAGAGGATACTCCCAATATGGATTTAAAGTCCAGAGGTGTACCTACGAGACCGGTTGCGTAGCGAGGACAGATGAAATTACATCCTTGTCCCAGGTACCGGTATCTAGACCAGATCATTTGTCCCCTAGCTTATGTGAGGGATTGGTGGAGTTGCTCATATAAGCAATACTGTCTTCATAAGGTTATAGATACCAGTTAATAATCTAAAGTCCTCAATTGATGGGTACAGATATCGGACTGTGGGATTTGCCTTTGGAGCCGTTCTCATGATATGGATGATGTTCTCTCACAATGGGTTCAGACAACAAAATACATTACATAAGAATCCCAAGAGTTTTTGGAATTTGTAAGTCCTAGCCTTCAAGTCTTTGTAACAACAATGCCTTGAGACGCCTCTAATGATGAGTAATGAATGCCATTAACACGTGAGTCATAATGATTTCTAACCACGTGGTTCGATAACCGTCGCTAGGGCTATTATGGGCCTAAAATTTGAATTTTGGGCCCATCAGATTGCAACTTTAAACGAATCGCCACATTTTTTCGCACATTTACGAACAAAATGACTGTGTCGTTTAGCCTCTAAAGCGCCGTATTTCCTGACAAATGACACCTTTCTCTGGTTGGCAATCATACCCCCTCATTGTCTATATAAGCGAAACTTAGAAAATTCTGGAACCACCTTACTTCAAGTCTTAGCAAAACTCTACTGAAAGTTCTCCTGAGAAAGAAAATCGTAGCAACCTTTGTAAAGCACTTCTCCTTCAATCATCTTCACTACCTCTTTAGGTAACCAACTCCTTACTTCCCCTCAACTCTTTGTATTTTTGCTTTTTGAATATTTGTGAAAATACGCCCTAGGCAGAATCGCGCTAGCCCTAGCTTTGTAGGGGGAGAGTTTCTTCTCGAACCCCTATCTATCGTGGAGGGAGAATCCTAGTGATTCCTTCCAGAGTCAGGCCACGTCTCTCTGAGAGGGAAACTACACGCTATTTACGGCGGAGGGTGATTATACCCTATTCAGGATCTTCTTCTGAGTCAATAAATAGTTGTTCTACTGATAGTGAGGTGAGTGTTGGTTGTTACCTATCTGACGATATGGCCTTTTACCGCAGCACAAAAACCTTCAATTTAGCTTTTCATAAAATGTCGGGTGAGGGCACATTGGGTCAATAATACATCTTGAAAACTGCCAAAGATCTATCTAACGTGGTGGCACACCGAATAGACTGGGTGAAACTTCAAGCCAAATATCCTTATTGTTGGATTATTGATGAAATACGGGGAATGCCCTCTCGCCATGCTAGAGAAGACGGTGCTAGAATAAAACCACAGTTTAGGGTTCATGCGGAAGAAAGGCTGAGAGAACAGTTCATGATGCTTGCACCCCGCTTCATAGAGAGAATTTTCTATCTTGTTCTGGACGAACGCTCAGTATATATGTATGACTTTGTCTTTCTTAACCTCAACGTTCGTTTCCCTTTAAACGAATTTCAAATGGGTGTGCTAAGGTTTCTAGACTGCGTCCCCTCACAACTTCATCCCAACGGTTGGGGGTTGATTCGGGCTTTGGAGGTGCTCAGGGACTATTTCAACTTTACTCCAACAGTGGCCATACTCTTTTATTACACCCAAGTTGTACGTCGGGCCAATAAATAGGGTGGAGTAAGCTTGGTTACTCTCTGAAGCCTCTTAAAATTTGTCAACTTTGAGGTCTATACTGACTCTGCCAAGGTAGAAGGGCGATCTTTCAAGTCCTACTACATCAGAGTGCGGATTCAGCCAAATAAGCTGGTCTTCTGGAAGAACAAAGACAGTCTCAATAAATTCCTTGTGAGTTAGTCTCATAAACATTTCCTCCCCACCTCCCAAGCTTATTACACGGAACAAGACAAACTTTCCACCGAGTCAGCGACAGTGCTATTTGCTCTTGAATCCTATACTTCTTCCTTCAAGACGTTCTCCTGCAAGCGCCTCTTGGGTTTGGATTATATCCAAAATGAATATTTACGTAAATCTTGATTGTTTACCTTTAAGTTTTTACTTTATATACATCAATTGCTTATCACACTAATTATATTCTTGTTTGTTTATGCAGGTCAAATAGAGGAATTGTCCCTAACCATGTAGAGGCTCAAGTCAATGATAGCTGGAGGGAAATCCTTCATAGTTGAAAATAACATTCAGCCTAAGAGAAATTCTTCCAAGGTTCTGAATGAGACCATCATCCTTAACGCCATGGCAGGTGATGACATACCTCTAATTGAGGGCGGATCATTCAACTCTGCCCCACCCGAAGAACCAAAGGCAAGAGAAAAAAGGAAGAAAATAAAGAATAACGCTGCAGAGCAGAAGATCTCCTCTCAACCTTCTCCGAAAAAGCAAAATACTTGGAGGGGGCAGGCACAATTGGCGCTTCCAAGGGAAAGGGTATGGCGACCACGACCACGGCTGCTCAAGGCACGAGTACTAGAACGGAGTTCTAACCTCCTCCCAAATTCTTCATGCCAGTGGTCTCTAGCACTCCTCCAACCAATTCCTTCCTAACGCCATTCCTCGCCTATGAGGGTCTGATGCCAGTGTCAATTCTTGAGCCACGGTACAAGCTGAGGCCTATGCTTAAGCTAGATGAGATCAAGGAAGCTTACGAGGCCGAAAGGTGGCAATTAGCTAAACTTTCCGGACTTCTAAGGTCGCTCAGCAAAATGGCAGATCATGTCACTGAGGTGGACAAGCTAAGCTCCAAGGTTGAACATCTCACCGCCTCTACTGCTGAAGATAAGGCGGCTCTGAAATTACTTAAAGACCGCCTCAAGAAATCCAAGGAATATAGGAATCATATGTATACAAAGACCCTATCCCAAAAGGTAGTGGTGAAAGATCTGGAGGGCAAGATATCTGAATAAAAGAAAAATACATCCAATCTGAAGGAGGGTATCTGTGCTGAAAAGGAGAAAATGCTAAACTGGAGAAGGAGCTAAAGATTGCAGCGGAGGGTCACTTAAAATAGGTTGAGGAATAGGCTCAGAAAGAGAAGAGGTTGCTTCTTTAGATTGAAAACCTGAAGCTAGGGAGCACAGAGACTGGCCAGAAGGATGAAGATAATGCCGCTCTGAGGGAGGAATTGGCCACTGCTACCGCCCAAGCTAAAGAAGCGATTGAAATCTATATCCAGGTTGCTGAAGAATCCTTTGGGCTAGCAGTGCGCCAGATCTTCTACCGCAACCCAAACGTGAAACTCGATTTATATGGCATCAATCCGTTCTATGAGTTTCATGGAAGAAGTTAGTTGTTGTTGTTGATGACCGGCTCGAGGACCCAGCAAATCCCCTTTTATGAGCTGCCTCCCCTTCCTGAAGGCCAGAGCATGGATTTGTTGCAAACCACTCCTGGGCCCGAGGGCGCTAAAGAAGAAGAGATAAAAGATAATGTGGCCGGAAAGGAAGGGGTCCTCGAGGAAAAGATTGAAGAAGAAAATGAGACTACTGAGAATAGCCAAGAAGGCCAAGAAACAAATGTTGATGCTCCCCTTCCTAGCTTTCTTTTTCCTTTCTTGATTGTAATGTTGTGTTTTGGGATCAGCTCTGGTCTTTAATCACTATTTGAATAATTCATGTAATCTCTTTTTTCAATCAATGACATTTCCTTTTCCCTTTTAACTCTATCTTTGATATGTTTGTGCTTGTCATCCATAATAAACCTTTACTCTTGAGCTCTTCAGTAGGCTTTTTAACTTTAACTCTGTAAAACCTGTCAGCCATTCTTCGAACTGAAGCTTGAGATCGGATCAATAGGGTTACATCATCGAAGAGAATACTTTATCGAATAAGCGATGTCCCCTTGCTTGTGATGATTACTAGGATAATCTAAGTAATTCTCGTGGGGTTACGTTATCAACCCAGATAATAATTCTTTACTGGGGTTTGATACGGCCTTAGAAAAGGTCTGATCCTACAACCCATCGTACCGCTCAAGGAGTTACATCGTCAGCCACGAAATAAGTGATTGAGATCATCTATCCTGAGGGTGATTCTTCGTTTCATGCCTCGTGGAGTTACATCGTCAACTGCGGAATGGGCAGTTAAGATCATCCGTCCATAGGACTTTTTCTTCACTGGGGTTCGGTACAGCTTTGGGAAAGGACCAATCCTACAACCCTTCACTGAGGTTTGGTGAAATCCTACAACTCAGGTCTTCAATAGGGTTCGGTGTAATCCTACTACCCAATGCTGAGGTTCGGTATGGCCTTGAAAAAGGACCAATCCTACAACTCAGGCCTTCGCTGGGGTTCGGTACAATCCTACAACCCGTTTATCCACTCAAGGAGTTACATCATCAATCACAGAATAGGTGATTAAGATTATTCATCCTGAGGGCCTTCTGGCACATCATGCACAAAAGCCATAAATCATAAAACATGAAAGAGAAATGAAGACATCATAGTCATAAGTGAATGTCTCATTAAATTGAATGTGAATTACAAAGGGAGCGTAGTTGGGGTCATGCCTCGTTAAAACCTTTCTGAGAAAACCCAATGGGAAAAAACTCAAGTAAGGAAAAAGAGTACACGTCATCTTACCAACTAGCTGTAATAAATACGTAGATTCTGGGTGTTCCATTTGTTATGGATTAGTGTGCCATCGAGGTTCTCCAGGCGATAAGAGCCTTTTCCAGTCACCTCAGATACTTTATAAGGGCCTTCCCATGTCAGAGCCAACTTGCCCTGGTGAGCAAACTTATTTCGCATACTGGCTTTCCTCAAAACAAGATCTCCTTCATTGAACGTTCTGAGCTAAACGCGCTTATTATATCGTAGAGCGGAATTAGCCTTGATAGCCCGATCTCTAATGAAAGCTTCTTCTCTGAGCTCCTGGAGCACATCCAGCTCTGCTGCCAGATTGGCATTGTTATCCCCTTTAGAGAAATACTCCACTCTTGCTGAAGCTGTCTGAAGCTCCACTGGTATCATTGCCTCAACACCGTAGGTGAAATGGTATGGAGATTCGTTTGTTGAAGAATGGGGCATAGTACGATACACCCACAGAACATGACATAGTTGATCAGTCCATCCACCCTTGGCTTCTCCTAACCATTTCTTCAGCTCCTTCAGAACCTCTCTATTGGCCACTTTAGCTTGGCCATTGGTTTATGGGTATTCAACAGATGAAAAAACTTGGACTATCCCCAGTCCTTCAAGCAACTCTGTGAACTTTCTATCAGTGAACTGGGTGCCGTTGTTAGTAACTATTCGTGCTGATACTCCAAACTGCGCTATGATATTCTTGTAAACAAAACGGTAAGTCTGGGCTGAAGTGATATGCACCACAGGTTCTGCCTCTATCCACTTGGTAAAATAATCAACCCCCATAATGAGGTATTTAATATGTAACATCCTAGGTTAATTTACCTTTTTCTTTTCACACGGCAGATTATTTCCACAATAAATTTTTCGCGTTTAATGAAAGTTTAAATCTTAATATAAAATGATATTTACTTTCCTTAATAAATAGCCCACTCGGCCCTGATGTAAAGTAATATTCACTTCTTTTAGTTACCTTCTAAATAATAGGATCATACTCAGCGTAAGCAAAACCGATCGAAATTAAATCTTTTAGTAAAGGTATATTAAAAGTAATCGCCGATCGGAATTGATTCAGCTCGGTATTGATACGAAATAGTATTTACTTAAATATAGTCAAATAATGATAGGAGCGCATGTAAAATAATATTCAATCGGGAATACCTCTTTTAATAAAGTGGAGTTAAAATAGCAAGAGAAGAGGAATAAGAAGAAGGAGAAGAAGACAGGGGTCACTCGCCTGAGCGAGACCCCAAGGTGTTGAGGCGAAGTCCGAGAGTCGCTTAAGCGAGTGCCGACTCGCTTGAGCGAATGCCACACATTAAGCCTGAACAAAACGTACACGGGAACTCTCATCAGGGTTTTACTCGGAAAAGGGTTTACTCGGCAAAAGGGTTTCACTCTGAAAACACTCAACCTCCATTCACTCGGGCATACTACACTTGACTCATTACTACCCTTCACTCAGAAAGGTTCGCTCGGTCACAGCTCCCTCGGGAGTAATCTGACCCCCTACACTCGGTAAGAGTTTCTTCGGATATCCTCACTCGGAAATAAAATACCCAATCCTTACTTCACTTGGAAGAAGCTCTCTCGGCCACATTTTACTCAGAAACGTTCTCACCTTCCGTCGAAAGCACTTTAATTTTCACTCGGAAACATGGTACACTTTCTTCACTCGGGATCATTATACGCTTTCTTCACTCAGAATATTCTCCCAACCAATCTCACTCGGGACACGCTAACCTTCCACCCGGAAGGGGATCCCTCGGTTATTCTTCACTCAGACAAGGATGGGCATGTCAGATAGCGGTGAAACAGACATCAAACTGACTGGCCCTCGCTCAACCTGGAATAAATCAACTTGGGCTAGACTCGCACGGTAAAAGACTGTCACAGCAAACACGTGAAAATATAAACTAAGCATAACACAATATCAGTTCACATCCGATTCAATTTAAGTCAGCACACAGGTGATATCACACTCTCAGAAAACTTATACATATATATATATATATATATATATATATATTACATAATTACTCAAAATCACTCGGGCCTTGGCATCGATCTCCCCCTTGGCGCGACTCCATGGCTCCGACTTCCTCCCTATCACTGGTTACTAAATTGAAAATAACAGTAAGGGTGAGTGTTTGGCATCTTAATTAATATAGATCGGAATTTAACAAGTTGAATATATTTATATACGTTCTATTCGAATGCATCTTCGTCCCTTTTTCAAATTGTACTCGGTAATCATGATAACGAATTTCACTCGGCAAACTTAATGACAAATCCCGCTAGGCATATATATATATATATATATATATATATATATATATATATATAAGTCTCATTCGGAAATCATAGCAGTTCATTCAGCAAACATAACAACAACATTCAGTAAAGATATCAATTCATACTCATCAAATATATTAAATTTTCACTCGGAGATTTATCAAGTCACACTCGGAAAATATAGCACATAGCACACGAAAGACATATCAACTCAACTTAGCAATTATACTAAATTCATCCATAATCACCACTGACTCTCATGCAATCTGACTCCTAGTATCTGGATACTAAAGGATCGGCCTTCAGCTGGGGGTCCTACTTGATACCCCGTGAACCCTACTTGGTTCACCGAGTCCTGCTTGACTCTCCACCTCGACCTCTGGGTCCTACTTAACCACTGGGTAGCTCAACTGGGCACAAAAACCATGGGAGCCGGAAATGAGGGGCTATAACATACCGTCGGCCGTCCCACACCACATAGTCACACATACAGTTCACATTTCACATGTTATAAGTGGCCATCAACATCAATTTCTCATCACTCGAGTGACCTGCTTGTCAAACCCGGCTTCACATTATAACACTGATCATCTCAACATTAAATATTTCAAGCTCATCACATGATTAATTCAGTCACACACCCAATCTTCAACTGATCGGTGTCCACGGTCACATATGTACAAACATAGGCACACGACAACATTCAATAGCATTTTCTTACCCTGTTCATACCGTTCAACGACTCGGATAGGGAGTAAGTCCTATTCTAATTAATCATAACCTGAACACCCCCTTACCTCGGTTCCACGCTTCGATGATCTGCTCCTGGTGTCGATCTCGTCCTCTAAGCACTGGATTCACAGTCTCAGCTCCGTCACTTAGCCTTTCGTTGTTTAAGCTACTACCTACGGGTCAGAATGTAAAAACCCGTTAACTCAATACCTTCGGCTCTAAGGGCCACATTTGAGCTCACACTCACCAAAGGAGTGGAGAACAGACTTGCATACAGCCATACATGGTCACTTGGCTACCAGAGAAACGAAAGAGATAAGGGACCACAAATAGAACGGATCAGTGGACTCACCTTGAGGCCACAGTTGTAGAAATGGGGTTCGATTGAAGTTTTGACACTAACGGACCCCTCCTCCAGAGCATGCAACCAGCGATGAAGGAGGAAGAAGATGAACAGGAACAAAAATAAGCGAGGAAGAAGAAGAAGGAATAGTGGCTCGCGTGTGAGTGATAATTGGGAGAGAGAGAGAAAAAGAAAAAAAGAAACCTTTTTAAAGTCCAGAGTGACCGGTAACCTTTTCAACCGGTTGCCACCTCATTTCCTCCTCAAACACTTCTCTTCTCTCAACAGGTCTCCACCTCATTATTAACCAACCAATTAAATAATTTTATTTATATTCATAATATTTAATTATTCATAATTGTCCAATGATTCATAAAAATTCCAAATAATATTCAAAAATAATTAATAATATTTTCTACTACATATAATTTTTCCTAAATTGTCAGGGATGTTATATAATACCCCCAGGAGCTGTTGGAAATAGGCCTAAAATATCCAGGCCCCACTGGTAGAACGACCATGGTACAGCGGATGTGAAAAGTTCCTCGGCTGGCGTGTGGTAAAGGTTAGAAAACCTCTGGCACGGGTCACACTTCTTGATGAAATCTATGGAATCCTAATTTACTATGGGCCACCAGTATCCTGCTCTAAGGATCTTCCTCATTAAACTCCTACCTCCAAAGTGGTTCCCACATTGCTCCTCATGCACTTCTTCCATCACCTCTTATACCTCGTTTTTGTTCAAACAGCAAAGGTAAGGCACTAAAAATCCTCTCCTGAAAAGCTTCCCATCTACCATCTTGAAATAAGGCAACTCCCTCCTTATTCTTCTCTTCTCTGACTCATCAGTGGGCAACTGTCCGTTGACCAAATATCAGATATAGGGAACTACCCTTGAATCTTTATTGAAGGCATGAGCCGTTATCGCATTCAACGATGAGGTCAAAGGAATGCTGGGAGTTATCAACATGCTTTGCACCATAGTAGTCATGCTCCCAAGCTGCTTTGTGCTTACGAATCTAGATAGGATATCCACTTTGGTATTCTCTTCCCGAGGCACATGTTTAAACTCCAACGTTGAAAACCTCTCATTCAATTCATTCACGTAATTTAGATACAATTAGAGCTGAGGCTCGTGGACTTGATATTTGATAAGTGTTTTATAACACAATAAATTAGATTTAGTTTGCTTAGGATTTTAATCATTATGCACTGTATTTTCTTAATTTCCATGATTTTTGCTTTCTTTCCACTATATTCTACTTGGGTATTTTATTTTACAGAAATTAATAAAATTAAGGAACAAGTACAAAGATAATTCAAGGGTCAATAACAAGAGAAAAATGACCATCAAATGATAAAGAAACAAGAAAAACAAGCCCCAGTGAAAAAAAGAGCAACAAAAGCATGAAAATAGGCTCGGCCCAAATGGAAAGAATTCAAAGAGGACTGAATTCCGACTCGGAATGATCATTTCCGAGTAGGATGACTCAGAATGATCATTTCTGAGTAGGGAGTCTCCGAGTGAAGCTTTACCGAGTAGATTATCTCCGGGTAGGGTGTTTCCAAGTGGAAGATTCCCGAAGGAGGTGCCTCCAAATGAAAAATGACTTTGAATGAATATTTCCCGAGTGGAGGTAAATCTGAGTGAAAGATTCCCGATCAAAGCCATTCCGAGTGAAAAATGACTGACCTTCAAGGAATACTTCCCGGTTTGAGTTAAATCCGAGTGGCAGATTCCCGACTGCAGCCACTCTGAGTGAAAAAGGGACTGACTTTGAATAAATACCGCCCAAAGATATATGTCCGAGCGAAGAATCACTGATTGAAGCGAGTCTGATTTGGGAACAAGTGCTTTTTCTTGGCAAAATTGTTTCCGAGTGGAGGTTTCCCGGGTGAGTTGATTCTGAATGAAAAAACTCTGAACTTCGGAAGAACACTTGTCAGACAAGGCCTTTCTGAGTAGTGTGTTTCGGAGAAAATGTATTTTCAAGCAAGGAAAAAGTCTGACCGGGAATGAGTCTCTTTCGGGCAGACTCTCAAGTTTCAAACTAACCCCGAGTGAGATGTCTCCAAGGAAGGCACTTCCGAGTGGTTTGGGGCCGAGAGATGTATTTCCAAGCAAAGCAAAGATCTGACCTGGAAGGAGCTTCTATCGGCCAGAATTCTCTCAAGTTCCAAATTTCTGAGTGAAAAGCAAGGCCGACTCCCGAGTGAATACAACCGAATGGGTTGATTGACGATTGAGGCCATTCTGAGTGAGAAGCAGGTCCGACTTCCGAGTGAATGTGTCTGCGTGGATCATTTCAAGGAGTGAAGAAAGGGTTGTTCTCGACTGAATTACTCCCAAGCAATATATCCGAGCAAGGTTTCTCCAAGTGGTTCAATTCCAGAGACATAGCCGAGTGAAACATTTTAGAGGTGCCGATTGAATCATTTGGATGAAGACTTCCCGATCCTGAGTGGGTCACATGTGAAAGAAGAGGGTCTGAACGAGTGCTTCAAGCAGAAGCACCTCCGAGCAAATGATCTCTGAGTGAGTCACTTTTGAAACAATTCCGAATGAATGTTTCAATCAGTGAAGCAATCGGAGGTGCTTTGCTCGGAACTTGTTTCTGTTTGAAGCAATTCCGAATGAATGCTTCAAGCAGTGACATTTTCGGACAAAGCAACACCGAGTGAAGCAATTCTGAATGAACAAAGGTCCTGATGAATGCTCCTCGGAAAGAAATTTCTGAGTCAATAAATTCAAGCTTTCACTCGGTCTTTTATGTATAAAAGCACTTGTTCCACTCGGATTAATTCCCACTGAGGATGGATACTGGCTTTCACTCGGTCTTTTATGTATGAAGAGCACCTGTTCCGCTCGGATTAATTCCCACTGAGGATGGATACTGGCTGAGGCACTAATCCGAGTGATAAGGAGAATGTCGATTCCATATTCCCACCGATTGCCCATGCTGACTTGGATTCCCACTATCCAAGTGGATCCTTGAATTATGAGGGGGCGGCTGACAACAAAAGAAAAGGGAAAATAATAAAGAATTCTTACTAGTCGCCGTTTCCTATAGTTGTCGAGGTCCAGGCTGTTTCCAAGTTGATTTGTTGATCTCGTGGGGCGGCTGACAAGAAGACAAAAGAGAAGTCCCACTAGCCGCCATTCCCCATGACTATTGACGCCCAGACTTCTATAAATAGGGGAGAGGTCTAAAGCCATTATAGCATGGCCTTTGATATCCAGTTCTCATTTTTTTAATTTGTTTCTTTCGTTTTCTTTCTCTTTCATTTTCTTTTCCTTCGTTTTCTTTCTCTGTCCCATTTCTTTCGCTTTTTATTTTCTTTCTCTTTTCTTTTTCTTTCTATTTTGTAAGAGTTGTGAGGGTTGTAAAAGTGAGCGTTCCAATTTGTAATCGGTGGAGGAATATTGCAACAAGGAAATACAGTGGTAAAATTATTTTGAGCTTTTGGAGAAACTCGTAAGTCTTTATTTTTACCATGTCTTGTATGTTTTATTTTTCCATCATGTATATGAATTTGAATTATTTCATGAGTAACTAAATTAATTATCTTGGGATGAAGGGGGTGTGATAATATTTTATGATAATGTTATTTTGACTTTGAATTAAATAAATTTCTGTTTTCCATTTAGTTTAAAAAATGCTCAATGCTCTTAGTAATTCCTAACAAGAACCTAAGTGATAAAACTGTATACTTGCGGGTATATTAGTAAGTTTAAGTAATTAATAGAATCGAGAGATTTATTGTTACTGGAAAGTTTTTGAACTAAGCCTAAGGTTTTGAAATACTTTTTGTGACCTCGGTAAAACTGTGAAAGTAATCAAAATCTTTTGGGGAATAAATAAGGGATTTTCACAAAACGATAATGGGCCTTCTCTAAGGATTAAGCAGCGCTTTCCATAGGTTAGGTACATTAATAGGATTCCAAGAGGAACATATTAATTATCTTAAGGAAAATCCGCCTTGGAAAACTTAATTTGATTCTTATTTATGAAAAGTTAAAATTCATTAACATAAAATAGAGTCTTGATCCCCTGATATCCCAAGATACTCTCAACTCTGATTTTTAAGTGTCAAATAAATTTTGTTTCTAAATTTATTTTTAATTTGTGTTTTATTTTACAAAAATATTAAAAATCAATTGTGTGGATAATTAAATTTCAATATGCTGGTACTTTGAACACAGTCCCTGTGGAGAACGATAATCTTTTATATTACGCGACATAACCCGTGCGCTTGCGGGCCCTGTCAATATTCTCCCTGAATCTGTGATATCACCAGCTGTGAATCACTGCAGAGGGTCACTTTGGAAGCACCGATGTCAATAATAGCTCTTAGTGGTGAGACAAGCTTCGTACTCAACTTGATTGTTATGGTTGCTTCGTACTCGCAAGCCTAGACAAAATATCTGCCCTTGCGTTCTCCTATCGTGGTACATGATTGAATTCCAAAATCGAGAATCTCTCTCTTAATTCCTCCACACAGTTCAAGTATAACTAGAGCTGAGGCTCGCAGACTTAGTATTCTCCTTGAATCTGTGATATCACTAACTGCGAATCACTGCAAAGGGTGACTTCGGATGCTCCGATGTCGATTACAGCTCGTAGTCCGATGAGGCAAGCTTCGTATTCAGCTTGATTATTAGAGGTCTTGAAATTAAAGCGGGGAGAAATCTCCAGATGCACTCCATCATCACTCTCTACTATAACGCCTGATCCACAGCCTTTATTATTAGATGATCCATCTACATAAACAGTCCAATGTCATCGGAGTATTGTTGGATCTGTCCCCAACATTTCTACTATGAAATCAGCCAACACTTGGGCCTTGATCGCACCCCGTGGCTCATAAGAAATGTCAAACTCTGAGAGTTTGATGGACCACTTAATCATCCTTCCAGCAAGGTCTGGTTTGCTTAACACGGAACAGAGTGGTAGATCCGTTCTCACCACAACTGGATGAGCGTGAAAGTATGGTCTTAGACAGCATGAAGCCCAGACAACAGTGAGAGTGGCTTTCTCAATCTTTTAATACCGGCTCTCAGCACCTTGGAGTGTCTTGCTTGCAAAATACACTGGCCTCTGTCACTCTGGAGTCTCCTTAACTAGTGCCACTCTCAGAGCTTCATCCGAGATTGCTAAATACAAAATGAGTGTTTCTCCAGGGTCAGGTTTCACCAATACCGAAGGTCTTGATAGCACCTCTTTGAGCTCTTGAAAGGCTTGCTCCTGCTCCTGCCCCCACTCAAACTTCTTGGATTTCTTTAATACTTTGTACAGAGGGAGTGATCTGTGTGCCATTTTAGGCATAAACTGTGCCAAAGCTGCTACTTTTCCATTCAAGGAGTGAACCTAGCTCAGGTTTTTTGGGCTCTGCATGTTGAGAATGACTTGACACTTCCCCGGATTGACTTCAATACCACATTGAGTTAACATGAATCCCAAAAAATTCTCAGCTGAGACAGCAAAAGTGTACTTCAATGGGTTCAGCCTCATGTTATATTGCCTCAAACGCATAAATACTTGTCATAAATCACCCACATGGTCACCTCCAGCTGAGGTCTTGGATATAATATCATCAATATACACCTCCACCAACTTGGTGTGCATGTCCTCAAACACCTTGTTAATCATGCGCTGGTAAGTGGCCCCGACGTTCTTCAAACCAAAGGGCATGATGGTGTAGCAAAAGACACCACGGTCATTGATGAAAGCTATTTTTTCTTGATCCTCTTCCCACATTGGAATCTGGTTGTATCCTAAATAGGCATCTATGAAGCTCAAGTATTAATAACCAGATGAATCATCCATCATCCTATTTATATTTGGGAGAGGATATGGGTCCTTTGGACAACAGCGGTTCAAATCTACGTAGTCAGTGCACATCCTCCACTTGTCGTTGGCCTTTTGGACCATCACCACGTTGGAAAACCATGAAGAATATCAGATTTCTCTAATAAATCCGGCCTTCAGCAACTCCTCTGTCTACTCACAGGCTGTCTTTTGCTTCTCCGGGCCCAACCTTATTTTCTTCTGAGCAATTGGCCTAGTCTCCGGATAAACGGCAAGCTTGTGATAGCAAAATTCGAGATCCATCCCAGGCATGTCCGTAGCAGTCCATGCAAAAAGGTCTTTGAATTCTTGAAGGAGCGTAAGCAAACGTTGTTCCATGACTGGCTCCAACTTATCATTTATATGTGTAACCTTCTTTGGGGAATCTCCCAAGACGACGTCCCTGGAACCTCTGTGGGCTTCGACGGGTTGAGCGGATCAATTTTAACTCCGCTCTAAGATCTAAATCAATCAGACTTACGGACCCCACCGCCGCTCCTCCGTCGTTCATTTTTCTTTTCTTATTAAATGCTTCCGGCTTCACCGTATTAAGGCTCAGGTTGTAACAGTACCTGGCTATCTCCTGATCACCTCTGGGGGAAGACACATTGTTGTCCTTATCTATGAATTTGATGAGTATATGAGGAGTTGAAATAATGGCTTCCATATAATTCAACGTTGGGTGGCCTATGATGCCGTTGTATGGTAATTCCACATCGATCACCAATACTCTGGACTTCACTATTCTGGCTCCGGGCTTGCCTTCAAAAGAAATCAGGGTGTCAAGATACCCCTTCATTAGCTGTTTCACTCCATTAAAAGCTGTTAAGTTCTGTATGTAAGGCTACAAATCAGAATCATTAAAGCTCATACGTTTAAAATAACCATAAAAATAATGTCACAGGAACTCCCCTGATCGACAAGAATCCTCTTGACGTCCTTGTTTGTGATTACAGCTATAATCACCATGGCGTCATCTCCTCTAGGAATTGTTAGGCCAAAATCTTCATCAGAGAAAGAGACGATAGGCACCAAAACCTCGGCCCTGAAATAGTGGTTGTCCCTGGGCTTTCCTTGCACAGAGAGAATCATACGATGATGATTCTTCCTCGCCGTTATCAACGCTCCGCCACCAGGAAACCCTCTTGTGATCATTTCTATGACCTCATGCCTTCCTTGACGTTGTTGCTGGGGTATGACGTCCTGCTGCGTAGGCTCGCCAATTACAACTCCCTTTTGCTTTTCCACCGCTGTGAATATCTTGACCAGATTACGACTATCATCGCTTTTATCGTCTCGATCTCTTCCCTTTTTCTCCATCCGGTCTGGTTCGTCGAGGGATCTTTCCTTAAAGAGATATTGTTTCAACTTTCCCTCTCTGATTAAGGTTTCTACGGCGTTCTTCAGGGCTTGGCATTCATCTGTGGAATGGTCGTTCTACTTATGAAATCTACAGTACTTACACAGGTTCCCAGGTCTTCAAACGGGGGCTGGCTTCCTAAACCTAAACACACTGAGTGTTGGCCATCCGACCTTCCTCAGGATCTATGAATGCTTAACAGTTAATGACGCGTAGTTACTGAATGAGTTCACTCACCTTTCTTGACGCTAGGGTGCAGAGCTGTTGAACTTGTTGCTGTGGAATGGTCTTTCCATTCGCTCCGACCTCGGTCTGTCCTTATCCCTTCGTGGTTGAGAGGACGGTGTTGGTGGCTTTGTTCTTGTCGTTGTAGCCTCCAAGTGCATTTCAATTCCCACGTATTTTGAGGCTTTCCTTTTGAACTCCTCAAAGGTTGCTGAAGGGCTCTTCGCCAATGATAAAGCGAAAATGGAGTTCGGCTGTAACGCCTCTATCACGATATGTAGCTGTAATGCCTCAGCCAAGTTTGGAATAGTGGCGGCCTCTTTATAAAATCTCTTAAGAAAATCCTTAAGAGTTTCACGCTTCCCCTGCCTAATCTGGGCCAAGGTGTGAAATGTTCTGGGAACGTCTCTAGCGATGACGAAATGATCCACAAATGCTGTGGCCATCTCTCCCCAGGAGTCGATGGAGCCTGACGGTAGCCCCTTGAACCAACTGAAAGCATCATCTACTAGTGTGCGAGGGAACATCCTACACATGATCTCCTTATCTGCTTCCAAATACATAGTCTCATACACATATGCATCCAGGTGTTTAGTGGGATCAGTTTCTTCGCTATATTTCCTAATAGAAAGGGGTTGGGTAGTCTGCAAGTGCCTGGGAATAGGCACGTTTATTAGCCTTGGTGAAAATAGGATGCTGAGTTTGTAAGCTCCGTGAGTCACCATTGGCTCCCTCCTTCTTCCACTGACTCTCTCACCAGAGTCATGGGTCTGCTCCTTCTCCTCGTACGTGGGGATTTGGAAGTATTGGAGAAACGTAGATCTTTCTCTCCCAGTGGTGGGGTGAGTCTCCTCAGCTTGAGACACCACTTTCTCTTCAGCAAGCTTCTTCTCATGCTTTAGTTCTGCGAGCTCCATCATGAGCTTCCTTATCATCTCATCTCGTGGGTCATGTGCGGGTACCTGTACCACTCTTCTTGAACTTCCTCCTAGTGACTCGAAGGCTAGGCGCCTACTCACCGGCTGCTCCTGAGCAGTGATATCCTCCACGAACCCATCTTGCATGTTTCTTCCATTGCCTTCTATGGTAAAAGACCAGACTTTGAAAACGAGAGGCAGGAATAACTTTATCGGGTCCCACTGGGTGTGCCAATGAACTGGTCTAGACCAGGGTCAAAGATTCAGTATGGGACCAGCCACTAAAGTCAATAAGTCAGAGTGTTTGTACACCGGTACAGTGGGTATCCGGTGTTTTAATCCAGTGTCTTAGTGGGAGAAGACCGATCTTGCTGTCCTAGAGATCCTTCACACCAAGCTTTCACGTTGACGGGGGGCGAAAGGTGGTGTCACCTGCGAAGATTCTCCGATGCTCAAGTCAGTAACAGAATGAGAATTCTGAGGATCAGAGAGCAAGGTAGCAGCAAGAATGCAATACAAGAGTGTATATGTGAGTGAGAAAGATGTAACTTGTATTAAGTATGAAGTTAGCCTATTTATAGGTGAGCATGGAGAATGAAGGGTCAGGTTTTCCAGGTGACAAATAGTACAGTGCTCAGAGTACTATTCTAACACGCGACACAAGCAGAGTCGCGTCTCCTGCAAATACCCCTGCGTGGCTGTACCTGGTACTTTCTGTCAGGTGATGTGGATGCTTTCCGGTGTGAGAGAGTAACGCTTAGGTACCCCGGTCTGGGAAATCCACCCACTTCAAGTATCGAGGTTTTGCATAGTGGAGCAGGCACCAATCTGTCAGAGTATGGGTGAATATTTTTACTTACGAGCTTGAAGGTTTATAAGTATGGGTTACGAGATAAAGCGTGCGTCGCCCAAAATATTCCTCTAGCTCAGGTCATGGGGGTGATTGTGCCTTTACCAAGACCACCTGCAATTGCCTCTAATGTCTCTGATTTGGAGAACGAATAATGAGAACGGGCAAGAATCCCATTTGATGTGCGAGGTGTTGACATGGACATACCGGTATAGGGAGGACACCTATACGGTGTATCAGTCTGATGTATTACCTGCTGAATCGGTATACTATAGAAAGCGGATGAAATGGTATCATTATCCTGACACCGGTATCTAGACCGGATCAAGTATGCTTCCTTTGAATTAAACTCATGGAGATATTTAGGGATAAATTGGCATTTGACACTTAAACAAAATATGACTTTTCTTAATACGATTAACCGTTATTCTAATTTATAATAATAATGATAATAGTAAGAGTTACATTAACCTCAATAATAATATTAGTATACTAATAATAGTAATAATTTGCAATCAAATAAAAGATAAGAATTCTGGATAAGGTGGTAAAGTCGACCATTATAATATAGATAAACATAAATGAAATAAAAGGAAAAATTAATGCAGAGAATAAGGCGGCAAAGCCAACCATTATATTTAATAATATAAATAAATAGAAATTAAATGAAAGAAAAAGGAATGTTAAGAATAAGGCAGCAGAGCCGACCTTTATATTTAGTAACATAAATGAACATAAATTTAAATAAAAGAATAATGTTGAGAGCAGCAGCAGAGCCGACCATTACGCTCAATAGTATAATAATAATAATAATAACAACAATATCAACAACATTAATATTAACAATAGTAATAACAATAATGATAATGGTAGTGGTAATAATATTTTCTTGAATTTATTTTCTTAGGTGTCAGTGGTATAGTTGTCATGTATCGAAAGAACTTTGGTGCTAATGCGATTGAGGACGAATATAAGGACATGATTAGTAACTCGTACTTCAAAATAATTATTACAGACTTTTAGGCATAAAATAAATTACACAATAAAGGTCACATGTCCATCCATCCTTATATCCTTTTTATCATGTTCTTCGAGATTTATTATTAGGACTTCATATTCGATACCTAGTGTTCTTTTTAGTATTTTCACAGTCTAGTACCTAAATATACTCACTCAGTCACCAGAGTTAGTAACAGACAAGCATAGTCAAGTAACCACATATGCAACAATAAAATATTGGTAAAAATTTAAATGACTTAGTTAGGTAAAATATTCCTGAATCCACCCTCAGAAAGGTAAGGACTCAAAATGAGCCTTAGTCGTTCCGTACACGTGTTTCACCCCAGGGTACCTGAGGTGTCACTTTTTCCCAATACTAGACGAAAGAACGAAAACTCAACTTTCAATTTGCAACTCCGATCGATGATTTATCTCTGTCATTGAAATCTATGTGACAATCAGAGCCAAGATGAGCCAACATGCAAAAGATCGAACAGAGGGATAGGGTGGTGGCTGCCCACGGTCGTGGAGGGTAGCTAGAGGCTATGATAATTGAAACCGTTCTGTAGAAATAAAAAGAAACAAAGATCAGAGGTCATCGGAAGAAAGAACGGTGAAAATGGAGGTCGTGGAGGCCATGGGTGATTGTTATGGTAGTGTGTTGGGGGGCTGTCCAGGGGAAGAAGATGGTGGTTTTGGGTGGTTCTAGGTGGTGAAAGAGGTGGAGGGAGAAGAATGATAAAGTTTCGTGGTGGTCGGAGGTAGTTTCGGTGAGAAACGAAGGTTGTTTTGAGGTTAGTGACTGACATCCATGGAGGAGAGAGAGGGGGTGATGATTGTTGAAGAAGGAGTGGCACGCTTATTTATAAGAAAACTCATTCGGCAGGTTGAGATTTAATCGGTACCGGGTGGAACCATAGTTACAGTTTTTAATGCTTAACTTAGAGAAATATATGACTTATAGCTACGGTCAGAATCTGAAAAAGTGCCCAGCATAAAAGTTTTAGATCTCATTTTTCTCTTTAAAACGGTATATGGCACGCCAAAATCAAACACCTAGAGTAAGAGTCATGCCTAAACCAAGGAAAAGTGCTCCTGGGGCTCCCGAAATTGTTTTAACTTGAAAGGAATAGTCATTACGCGGAATCCTTTAGGAATTAGCTTTTGAGTCCTTAATAAAAGTTGTAGGGTTTTTTGATACAAAACCATGAAAAAGAATGAAGTGATTTCCATATCGTATAAGAGAGATATTCATGTTTTTCTGCTGCTGGGCTAATTAAATATGAAAATGACTTTTTCTTGAAAAGTTTGGCTTTACGGGGATGATCGGGTAGGAACTAGCTTTCGAGTTCTACAAGAGAATTGTAGAGGGGTTCGATATGAGAATAAAGAAATTGCAACATACTAATTCTAAGCTTGTATGAGAAAGATATAATTTTTCTCATAAACTAATGCAATTTAACAGGATTAAATAAGAGGCTTTCGGGGTACAAATTCTTGGTTCATCAAATTGGGGATGATACGCCGCAAATTGGAGTTCGAGACTAGAAATATAGGTTGCTAGGTTTTTCATAAAGAAAAAACCAAGACAAGAATTTCTTGATTTCGACATCGTACAAAAAATTTAGGCTCAAAACACTAAAGGTGTTCAAGCCGGACTCAGGGGTTCTAATTTAACTGGATAGCTTTTCCAAAAAATGAAGTTGATAGGGTCTGAATTAGAGTTGGGGCTCTTCAGGAGAAGTGTTTGATTTTTTGAAATGGTTCATTAGGGACTTCCCATGCTGGAATTGGACATCCCGAAGTATATAAGCAAACAACTATGAGTCTCTTTCGGTATAAAACAGGTATACAGAACTGATCTGATTCTCCCTCGTTTTACATGAATAATGGTACCAGCTGAACTAGTTTATTATATAGGTGCTAGATATGGGATCAGATAGTCAGTTCTTGACTACCTGCAGAGTCCTTTATTTACTCTCCCTAATGTTTTTATTGTTGAGTATAACTTTTTTACTACTATTATATACACTTGCTATTTCTCTTACTGGGTTTCTCAACCCAATCATATTATTCTTTTTATGGAATGATCTATGTCCTGATTATCACCTACAAAACTCTCATAATTGGAAACTTACTGAATTTAAAACTACTTACCAAAAGCAGGGATGTTACATCGTGCTCTTCTGTTCTTTACTCGGTTTGAGACTCATCTTTTGTGGTTTTGCCCTGATAGCGTTGTGCACAGAATTTCCTACTCGATCGGCCTCGTGGCCCTCCATGTTGAAGTACCTGTATTTATATGTTGATGTAGGTTTTGATAATGACACAACAAATGAAGATGTTGTCAAGCGATTAATTAAAATTGATGATGAAAAATTGATGAACTCCAAAGAAATAAGTCAAGGCATTTACAAAGGTCTAAAATGTTCATCTAAGTGCCATAGATTGAAAGGAACCAGGCCGTATCGAATTAAATATCAAAAAGGGCTCAACAAAACATGGAAAAATGCCAATCAGCTACAAGAATCGATTCACACTTATAATGAATCGATTCCTACGTTATTTTGGTGCAGGAAATTGAAAATTCAAGCAATGAATTGATTCTTTATATACCATGAATTGATTCACTCGGTTTTGATAGCCCAGAATATAATTTTTCCATAAATGAATCGATTCCCACTAAGGATGAATCGACTCACACGAAGAAATTACACCCAGGATTACATTTTTACATAGAGGAATCAATTTCTCCCTCCCACGAATCGATTCATGCGTGAAAACTTGCACAAATACGCTTGAGAAATCGATTCATTTGTGAAACGAGTCTACTCATCTAGTTCAAATTTGAAATCCTCAAAGCTTCAAAGTGGAAACAGCTTGCATCGCACTACCAATTTCTTAATCGAAGAACCATGCTGCACTACATCGAAGCAATAAGTTAAATTGCAAGGCCATGCTGCATTTGAATCGTCGAGGAATTTATTAAATGCAAAGCTATGCTGTTCACCTCGTATAAATAGGAAGCCTTGCAAAGGATTCAAGAGACACCACACAACAAGCGTTCCCTCTTGTTCTTCCTCTTCCTACGTTAGTCTCTTAACTAAATTCCTCTCTGTTGCATTTTCTTTTAATCATTTTGAGAGTTAGCTTGTGAGGAAAATATTTTGTGTGCTAAAATTTGCATATCCTCTCTTTGAGAATTATCATTTTGTGAGAGCTTTAATTTGTATATCCACTTTATTGGAGAGTTACTCTTGTATTCCAAACACCAAAATTTTTCTAGAGTTGTATGTTGGGGTTCAACCTTGTAAAATTGTGAGATTGAGAGATTGAGTGGGGTGCCCTTGTACTTGTGAGAATTGGGTTCTTGAGTGTGGGACACTAGGAAGCCGCGATTGCTCAAAGTTGTATCTCTAATCTCCAATAGTGGAAATCCTCTAAGTGGATTGCTTAGGGGCGAGACGTACACCGGTGTGGTGGAACTCATATATATCGGTTTACAAATCTCTCTTCCCTACACTCATTTAATTTGTGTACTTAAAATTGCTTGCTAAATATTTGTGATTATAATTTTATTAATTAAGCAACTTTATTAATTTACTTGTTAATATCAAAGTGCATTTTCTATTAGCTTGATAAAATTTGTAAATCACTTAGATTAAAATTGTAAAAGTTATTTAAGTGGTATTCTTGAATTAAGTATTCTTTTTCTAAGTGCTCAAAATAGTGTAACGATTTAACTTGATATTATTAATTATTTTCTTGAATATTACTTAAACCCTTTAAGTGAATTTACTTGCCATATATTAAGTGCTTATTATTTTGTCTTATGTATAATTTGGTATTACTTGTGATTAAATTTATTATCTTCAACAAGTATATTTATCAAAGAATTAATTTCAAAAGCATTCCAAGTAAAATTTTTAATACTCAATTCATCCCCCCTCTTGAGTAATTAGGGCCACTTGGTTAACAGTACCAACCCACCCATTGCCTGAAATCATCCATATTCAAAGATGGTTTCTTAGCTAAAGAATCAGAGAATTTACTCAAGTGTAACCCTGTTTGGATGACATAAAGGGCTACTTCCGAGCTTATGTCTCAGATCTGGATGACCTATTCCTTAAAGCGGGCCATAAATTATTTAAGCGTCTTCTCTCTGCTCTGCTTCAAATTGACCAAGCTGAGCGAGGTCTATTGTACCGATCAGCTAGAGGCAAATTGGGTTAGGAATTTTTTCATTAGTTTCGCGAAGCAGGATACATTCCTCGATGGAATGTGTGAGAACCAACGAAGGGCATCTTTGGTCAGGGTTACGGGGAACATCTTGCATAGTAAGGCGTTAGATGCTTTTGTAATCAGCAAGTTGGTGGTAAACATGGTTAGGTGCCTCCGAGTCACCCCTTCAGTCATATTTCTCCATCGTTGGAGGTTTGTAGTGCGCTGGTGTCGAGGTTGCCATTATTTCTTCTGTGAACGGGTGAGCAGCGTAAGGAACCAAAGGCTCATGCTTTTCTGCCCTTTGTCTCGTGGTTTGGGTGTTGTGGTAACTGGAGGCCTCTATCTCCTTTGATCTATAGTTGTATAAGTCCTCATCCTCTTTTCGTAATTCCTTCATTATACGTTGCAATGTCTTAAGAAGGGTCAACACCTCCTACAGTTGGTCGTCCCTATCCTGTTGTCCCTGTTGCTACCCCTGGTGGTGGCCATCTTTGCAGCGACTAGGATTGCTGCTCACAATTACCATTGTCGTCTTCCTTGGAGCGAGTCTCTTTTGTGTTTTTTTGTAGAAATCGTTTCATCAGGCCCCATAGTGGATGTCAAAATGTTCATTCTGAGTTCGTTACATACAAACCCGAAAGAATTACTCTTGGGGAATTAAGGTTTATTACTAAAAAAATGTCACTTGAATTAGAGGGTTCATAAGGTTACATTTATACAACGGTAAAGAAAATAGGAAAAGAGAGCCTTTTATATAGGTCCAACTAATTAGGGGATAATTATGTTCTGCTTAGATCATGGGGTTTGGTGGGCCCCTCCCGATCTAGGAGAACACATAGTTAATAAATGAATACATGATTACATATGATTTTTGTCTGCCATTTGTTAACAAAGTAGTGAAAAGTAAACATGTGTTAACTATCTAAAACATTTTAAAAGGATAGAAAAAAAATAAAGTTAAGAATCTAACTTAAAATTTAGTAAAAAGTTAGTAAACTAGAATAGTAATTTAACCACTTAAGTCATTTAAAAAAGCTAATTAATTTTTATCCCTAGTAAAATTAATTTTTTTAATATTGTATGTCGATAATAATAAATAATAAATAATAAATTAATAATAGACCATGGTTTCTCCAACGCTCTTAAACCCTAGTTACCTTCTCTGTCTGCACCTCTTCTCAAAAACCCTACATACACGACACTGCAGCATCATTCACTTTTCATTCTCATTCCCCTCTTTGCTATTTCAAACATTAACAACCATTCAATAATCTGAATCTGAAATCTGAATCATGCCAAACAAAAACCGTAAGAAGAAGAGCCATGATCCTTTCTTCGCTGACGATAACCGAAAACGCCGCAAACCTAATCATGACGACGACGCCGAGATAGAAAGCGACTTCGAAGAGGACGAGTTCTTTGCCAGCGCCGACGCCGATGCCGACGAGGAATCCGAGGAAGAGACCGGCGCCGAGGCGAGGAAGAGAATCGCGCAGGACTATTTGCGGAAGGTTCGAGAAATCGCGCAGAAAGAGAAGGAGCGAGAAGATGGAGAAGAAGTAGAAGAAGACGACGACGAAGAAGGAGCCAGAGATTCACTCGTTGCTCAGAAATTGATAAAGGAACAGCAAGAGGAAAGTGGACGCGTCAGAAGAGCCATTGCTTCGAGGTGTGGTTTAACTAATTCGATTCGTTCTTCACCAATTGTTTTAGTTTCGGTTTTGATTTTGATGTAACCCTATGTTTGTGTAGGGTGAAAGTGAGTGGAGATGAGGGATTCAGGGTTTTGGCGAAGCACAGGTGTAGTGTTACCTCCGTGGCTCTGTCTGAGGATGATTCGAAGGGCTTTTCGGCTTCGAAAGATGGAGTGATTATGCAGTGGGATGTGAATAGTGGACAATGTGAGAGGTATAAGTGGCCTAGTGATTCTGTGCTCAAGTCTCATGGCTTGAAGGATCCGCAAGCTTCTGCTACAAAGCAGAGTAAACACGTTTTGTCTTTGTCTGTGAGTTCTGATGGTCGCTATTTGGCCACCGGAGGACTTGACCGCCATGTTCATATATGGGATACTCGAACTAGGGAACATCTTCAGGTGTGTCTTCCTTCTTTTAGAGGAAAATAGGAACAATGTGAGGTGGGGTCGCGCTGGTATGTTTTAGGAAAGTTGTGGGTCTTGGTGTTGTGATAACCGATAAGGGTAGTTGGTTGTTTGCTTTACTGTTGTTTGTTTGGAATGATCAAGGAAGTTTGTTGTTTGCATTAAAATGTTTCATTGCTGTTGTTTGTTTTGGATTTTATGTTTTAGAGGGTAATAAGCTAATGATTAGTGAGTTGATTTGAATGCTGAAAGGTTCTTACGTGTTTGGTTTTTAATTTTGGCTTTTACAGGCTTTCCCAGGTCACAGAGGCCCTGTTTCTTGTTTGACTTTCAGGCAAGGAACTTCAGAGCTTTTTTCCGGTTCTTTTGATCGGACAGTTAAGATATGGAATGTTGAAGACAGAACTTACATGAACACTCTATTTGGCCACCAAAGTGAAATATTAAGTATTGATTGCTTACGCAAAGAAAGGGTATTAACAGCCGGACGTGATCGTAGCATGCAATTATTTAAGGTAATCTCACAAAGGTTAAGTATCTGGCTATGAATCTTGTTTGTTAGATGCTGTCATTATGGTGAAATTTTTATCAGCTTAGCTACGGACTGTTTCTTGGGTTATTCCCATCCATCTTAGATCTGTTTTTCCCATTTCTTATGTATTCTCTTTAATTTAGGTTCATGAAGAGTCACGTCTTGTGTTTCGTGCTCCTGCATCATCCCTGGAATGTGGTTGTTTTATTAATAATGATGAACTCTTGTCTGGCTCTGATGATGGAAGCATTGAGCTTTGGGATGTAATGCGAAAGAAGCCTGTCTACATTTTGAGGAATGCCCATGCTCTACTGGTGGATAATATGAAATCAGATCAAAAGGACAGTGAAAAACTCCCCAACGGTAACTTAGGTGAAATATTCTTTTTAAATTAATTTTCTTCGTAAATCAAATGTCTCAAAAGTCAAAATATTAAATATTAGTATCTCCTTCCATTCTTCAGTTATTTTTTAGAAAAAGTAGTTATGATGTGTGTACCAACTTCTTTTTTCTTTTTTTGTGGTCTTCTTTTCTGCAAATGATACTTTATCTACTCTGTAAAATGTATGCACAAGAGAACAAAGAATCTCATATTTTGCTGTTGGTTTAACTGTTACAACTTTTACCATATGAATGTGCTGTAATACATGTCAGGTTTAGTTATCCTTCATAAGATCCTTAAGTGATACTGCTATCTTTACTGTGCAGAAAATGGTTACCACCAGAATCATCATAGTTCGTCAGTATTCTCTTGGGTTAGTGCAGTCACTGTTTGTAGAAACAGTGACCTTGCTGCATCTGGGGCTGGCAATGGTTCAGTTCGATTATGGGCGGTTGAGAGTGAGACCAAAGACATTAAACCTCTCCATGATGTGCCTCTGGTAAGTGAAAGGAATAGCAACTAAACTCAGTTACCTTTTTGCTAGATAATTTTTGGTTAAATATAGCTTTTGTTGCTATTCTTGTTGAATGTAGCTTCTTCTATATACATAACATGGAAAGTTGTTTCCACTGTATACTTATAAATTTGCATGTGGAATTTGTAGTTGTTTACTTGAAAAATTAAGTGTTACTAATTCAAAATAATTTTTGAACATGTTATTTTTAGTTTGACTTAGTTTTATTGTTCTGTTGAAAAACCCAATAGCATTTGATTTGATTAAACACTTTGCCTCACAGGTTGGGTTTGTGAATTCCTTGGCTTTTGCAAAATCAGCAGAATTTCTAGTTGCAGGAGTTGGACAGGTTAAGTTTTGCTCCAAGACTACTATGTTCTGCATGTACTATGGTTTTTGATGAATACTCTTTACTGGAATTTCTCTGAAACATATTGTCATTAACTGAAAAGGTATCCTGAGTCTTTCAACTTTCTACTTTGATAGTTGGGCAGTTGTTAAGGATTAGCACAATAATTTGGAAAATGGTTTGGGATTAGGTTATCTTTTGCATATGGCTCCTTCTGTCCTTCATAGTAATTAGTGAATTTATTGTGTTCTCTTGCCCTATAAAGCTCTTGTTTCTGACATATTTGATAAAGAGAAGCCATCTCACCAAATAGTTTCTGTCTGCGTTTAAGTTTGTGATTCTTAGGCTTCCTGCATGTCAAGTAAATTAAAGAATTTATAAGACTAAAGAATTTGGATTCAGTTAATGAGTTCAACTCATGGGGAAAACACGTCCCCCCCCCCCCTCCCCCCATTTTTCATTAACTCCCTAATGCACATAGGAATTAGTTTGTTCAACCCTCATCACATAGATTGTCTTAATATATCAAACCATTACTTTTCATAACCACTTTGCGTGGAACAGCTTTGCTATGATGTGATTTAGCATTTTCCGTTCTGTTAATGTTGGTCAATATCTCTTTAATTCTTGTTACTGCCATTCCTCGCCATTAATACTTGTGCTAGAATTAGTGGTTTTTAATTGTCACTAAGATGTCTTTTGTCAACAGGAACCTCGTCTAGGAAGGTGGGGGCGTAATGCTGAAGCTCGGAATGGAGTTTCAATTCTTCCTCTTCAATTATGAGATGATGCAATTAATATTGTACCTCCTCAATTTTGACATACGAAATGTAACAACATTGAGTTGAATGGTCTCTCTTCGTGATCTTCTCTATTATAATATGTATCCATTACATTTTTTATTTTTGTTTATACAACATTTCCGAAAATTTGGAATGTTTCAGTCAACGAAAAGGAAATTATTTGATTAAGGGCTATACAAATGCATTGCAACATCCTCTTATTCAAGTTCATTTCCTATTTCAATCAAATACCACCTGTTACGATACAGTTCGAGACCCGTATTATCTACTATGTTGACTGAATAAAGCATCAGAACATACAAGACATTTCACCGTAAAAAAATGCTGGACAAATTGTCTTTATAAACTAACTCACTTCTTCGTCCCAATTACGTTGATATCTCGATGTTAGGTGACAAAAAAAATGGTACACACAAGTAATTTATGTATGTTACATATTTGCAATTCATCCGGTAGATAATTGCATATTTATTAAATTTTAAACACTAAATAAAGTTTGAATGCTTATTTTTTATACTTGATAAAATATTTAATTGTTAAGATATTTTATCTTATAATAAAATAAAAATAAAAAGTTTAACACAAAGAAATTGTATCATACCATGCTAATTTATATTATATTATATTAAATTTGTATTATATTTTCTTTATCTTTATTATTTATTTTAAATGTAAAATAATAGATACCTACTTCTGAACCACAGGTCATGTTATCTATTTTTTCACCTATGGGTATGTGTACGAGGGACATATTAATCGGTCTGTCTCATTGTTTGATTCTTATGATATTCCTACTCAATGTACTGTATCCCCTACTACACTTAACATTAGCTTGTGTTTGCGTAGAGAATAAGAGAACTCTTGGTGAATGAAACATTTAGACATTATGATCTTACATAGGCTCTATTATAAGTGGAGATTAGAACGAGGTAGGTTTTTCCGACCCATGAAAGTCTAGGTAGGTTTAGGTATGAGCTTAAAAGATAAATTTAAAATTATACAATTAAAAACCCAATCCTAAGAGTCCTTTTTGGTTTATGGAAACCTGACTTAAAGGTTTCACATCTCATTATAATTTTTAATTTTTATTAATTTTAAGAACATAAATATATATTTTAATAAAAAGTTATATATATCTAATATATTTTAATTAAAGTAATATTTGAAAATAATCTTAAAAAATTAAAAAATAATAATAAACTTATGAGCTATGGCATATATTTTTTTAAAATATATTAATTTATTATCATTATTAACTATTATTATAATTAAAATTTGTTAACTTCTATAACATGACAAGTTGGGGTGGATACTTGTATTCTCAAACTCATTTCATCTTCTTGAAATCAGGTCAGGGTCAGGGCTAATACCCACGGGTTTGGGTTCCACTGTCATCCCTAGTTATAAGTGACACTAGTTCATGTCATGTGGAGATTATTAGACTATTAGAATGTTCCATGCAAATTTTTGGAAAAAAATGTGAGTTTTATAAAATAGGGATCAAGAAAAACAAATTTCTCAAACCAAACCACCTCTCTTATTATAATCCAAATTTCAAATTTTCTTTTCTCTTGTTCTATTTTGTTTATCTGACATCGGGTTGAAGTGTTAATTTTTTTTATTTGATATACATTATTTGGGTTCAAGTTGAGAAAAATTAGTATGAATGATAAAGTTTTCCCTACCAAAATTTAATGGAATCGAATTCTCTAATATAACACATGTTAAACTAAAATAACTCATAATTTATCTACCCATTTGCGGTAGTTAAAGTCTTAATTGAATTTAGCAAATGGTTACTCTTTTAAAAAAAAAACAAAAGAAGTTATTGCACTAACCTCTCGTGGTTGTTTCTTTCATTTAAGAAATTACATCTGTCTTTTCTACCTAACTGGAACTTATTGCAAGCATAAGTTTATTATATTAATGCATCATACTTGATTAAATATATCTAAGTATAAAAAACTATAAGGTATATAATAAAGAGTTGGATATAGATTCTAAATTGGAAAGCACACTTGAGTTTTTTGGTTGCAAAAAAGCATACTTGATTAAGTATTCCAATGAAATAAAGAGTTGGACAGATTCTAAATAAAAAAGAAACTAGGTATAATAATCGTTAGCCTCAGAAGATATCTATAATTACTTCAATATAAAATGATTAACTCTATTGACTTATGTAACTTCTTTTTTTGACTTATGTAACTCTATTGACTTATTTAACTTCTTTCAACATAACAAGATTTTAAGACAATTTATAATAGTTGTATATTTGTATATTTTTTCTTTTTTATCTGTAAACCTGCCTTGCGTGTGTGTGAATATCTTATATGATAGTTATTGTTCAGTGGAAAGAAAGAAAACACAAAGAAACTACTCCATACTGCCATTGGTCTCATTTTTCAAGTCTTCTTATTGTGATATGACAGTGATTTGTTAAGGCTTAAGTAAAAAGTCTTCGACAATACTACGCGGTTAGCATTAGGCCATAACATATTTTGTTACCCAGTTAAATATGTTTTTCTATTTCAAATTTCGTCATTATAAAATTTTTCTATACTTTTTGTTTGTATTAAATTATAAAAAAATCACTACTAAGAATTAATTCGTTTAACATATCTTGGTATCATTTCTTCATATAATCCATTGATATGTCATATAAGTATTTTAAAGATAAATAAAAAACATTTGACGTGATGATATTTTTTTATTAGAGTGATCGATATATTTAGGTTATGCATTATTATATTTTTCATGTTTTTATTAATAACTTTTGAACTAGATGATATGCATAATATGTCTCACCACATTTACTTAATTAAAAATAGAGGTTTTAACCTTAATTTAATAGATTTTACTTGAAATAATATGGAACAAGTCAAAAACACTACTTGAAATAATGTGGTACAAGTCAAAAACACAAAATAACATGAAAATTTATCGAAAATTTTTCAGGATGCACATTCCTTGCGCATCTTTCAATATTTTACATCTAGCGGGAGTTATGGAACTCCAATCGGGGTGAATCTAATTGATACATCTCCACAACTCAATTGGTACTCCGAAGGGGGCGAAGGGCAACTATGCCCCTAAGATCGCCCAATTCACAAAAATGTGGAACCAGTATATATAAAATTTCAGCATGAACACCCTATAGTATTTTGGGCATAACTTGAGCTACAAACCTCTGATTGAGGCGAAACTAACGGGAAAATGTCCACGAATCAATTATCTACAACTTTCATGAAGGAAGCGAGAGCAAATTTTAATTTCGCTTGAGCAAGAATTGGCTTGCTTGAGCGAGAAATGTCTCGCTTAAGCGAAAATTCACTAGAATCTCCTCATGACTCAAGAGAGATTGTTCTCGCTTAAGCGAAAATAACCCAAAAATCACCCTGAAGTTCACGCAGGATCTCGCTTAAGCGAGAATGGATTCGCTTGAGCGAGATTTGCAGTAGTTTTGCCTCTAGGCCAACTTCCTCGCACCTTATCTTGTCCGTTTTAACTCCTATTGCTATGAAACTTTATGGGCAGTATCGACTACTTATTTCGGACTTGCAGGCGTATACCATGCTCAAAAATTCATCCAAACCACAAAGATATGTAATAAAATGCATTTGACATGATTTCAAGCAATTACATTACCTAAAGTCCTTCAATGCCTTCCAACTAAGGATGCCTTTGCACACCTACATTGCAATTAGAGTTAGGGAATCATTAGTACCCAAGGTTTTAAAAATCAGACCGGTAATCGAACCGGTAAAGGTACTGGTTCATAGTTTATTCGTTTCACATTTCACTCTAATTCAAATCTATTTTCTTCTGGTCAACTATAACATCAACATGTAGTTGGCTCCATGTCATTCAACCACAACATTTTCACACACATATAATTAGATTATACCATAATTACCTACCCATATAATCACACATTATCAATCAATGACTAGTGCCAAAAACACAATTCCTAGATATCAATCACATGTTTATCATCATATCATTTTATCATTACTAGACATATTTTATCATCATCATTCATAACTTTCACATGGCTATATCAAAATAGCATAACTATCCCTAGGTCTTCGACACTGCAATCCAAAAACATCAAGAGAATCGTGCTCATCAGTCCTATGGCAACATGTATCATAACACCATACACATGTACTTGTACACAAGTTAACATTTTAGCTATACTTACCCAACATCATAGCATATGTATATATACACACACACACACACACACACATATTCACATCACAAAATCAAACTCCTTGGCATTGCTTCCGCTCATCAGGCAGTAGTCTCTACATCATCGGTAACATCCCTGTCTTCAGTCACTAAAAATAATTGTAAGGGTGAGTGACTGACAATACAAATCAATGCAAATAATCAACAATATACCTATATATATTTTGGGAAAAGCATTGCATAGTCAAGGGTTCATTTAACCATTCCTCATTAATTCATTTTCAATCCACTTCAACATCATTCATAATTCCTCAATCTCATCAATTTAATAATTAACCATTCACTTCATAATATCACACGATTAATTCGTCACATTCATCATCAATTCAAAGTAATTTCACAACTGACTCTCAATTAATGATAATATATGACTCTTTAGTATCCAGATACTAACTTTACCGATTGGTCGTCCAAACCATACAATATACATATATCAGTTTCATCACATGTCATCTTAGACAAATTCTTAGTCATCTCGCCCAGCACTATGACCATCAAAAGGGGATCTCCACCCGCTACTCAAGCATACCAATTCTCATATCATTATAATTCTCATTATCTGATAATCCATCACATCAATCACAACTCATCATCATTTTAGTTCATCATCACATATCAACATGTAATAATCATCATCATGTAATATTATTAATTATCACACAATCAAATCTCAATGTCACCATACATTCAAGATTTCACTTCATCATTCACATGGGTTAGAACCCAATTCATTACAATATTAACTATATGTTCATTATCAACCAGATTCTCATTCATCAATATCACAAAATTGCAAAAGATTAACATCATATATATATAACCATATTTACTCATTTATATAAAATTTAATATTTGTAGTTTATCCTACCATAATCCCATGCATCAGAATCACCATTAACCTTATTTTCATTAATTCATACACTGAGTACACCCCTTACCTCGATTCCACGCTCTCGGGACCTTTGCCTTAATGCCGAAATCACCAAACTCACCAATTATCTAAATTCAAGAAAGTTACACACTAATTTAACATTTCGACCTTCGAAATTAAAATCCATTACATCCAAACGACACTAAATACATATTTATAATTTCCAAGACTTACCTTTGTTACTTCCAACCTTTGTTTCCATGTTTCGTCTCCAACCTTCGGTCCGTCACCTAGTGGCACCAAAATAACAACCCATTAGTTAATTGTCAACACCCACTTCTTCCAAAACCATTATTATACCTCAAGAAGCCACAAGCATGGAAAATGAAAACCTCCATAACCAACCCTTGCTTTCGGCCTTGAAGAAGGGAAGAAGAAAAGCAAAATTAGAGGTACTTATATACTCACCTCGTTCCCCCGACCTTAACGATACAAACAATTTTAAGTTTCGGCAAAGAATTGGATGCCAATTACCACCTCACAGGACTACTATGAATGAGAAAAAGAAAGGAGAAAGAAGAAGCAAACATGAAGACGGTGAGAGAATAAGAAAATGAAGAAAATTAATTTATTATACCTAAGGACATTTTCATCATTTGCCATTTTCTGTTATCTTTTCTCTTTTTTTTCCTAATTCTATTTCTCTATTTCCTTTATTTCTTTTAATTAAATATATTTTACTTTTACCCCAGTAATTAATAATTTACCATCACAAATAAACTTAAAACAAATTCCTCAATTAATCCCCCTTAATCAATTTATTTAATTCTCTAAAGCGTAATTAATTTAATTTAAATATTTGAGATGTTACAATATGTAAGATAATTAGACAACATATCAGACAAAGACATGAAAATTTATTGAAAAAATACAATTAACATAAAAAATAAGGGAGTAATACAAAATAATTAAATTAACAAGGGACCATTTATGAATATTTTATATGAATAAGGGACAATAAACGTAACAGAAATATTGACGAGGGATAATAATTATAACAAAATTTTTATAGAGGTGAAAATTGAAATTTAGTAATTTTTTAGGGATGAAAAATGTTTAATTCTAAATTATATTAGCGAGAATGCAAAATATTTTAAGAGAAAACCTTCAAATTATATAGGATTGTACTTAACTAGGTCCTTTAGATGATAATGTATAAATAAGTCTTTCAAATGTTGAGTTCAATTTCATATTCTTTTTAGACGCTTTTACACTAGTTAATACAATTATTTTACACTGGCTTTTAGCCGATATTAAAGAGTCCAATGACCAATATGAAAAAACAAATCAATCTTCAGATGACTTATTTAATAGTTATCTTCTTTTAGAGATTTAGTTAATAAATAACCTTATTTAGAGAACCAATTTAACTATTCTCTTTTATCAATTATTAATTATAAGTAAATTATAAGAACCCAAATCATTAAAAAAAATCATAAAAACCAAAATACAAAACCTTAATTTTAACGTGTCATTTCTATTAACAAGCTATTAACACCTATTATATGTAAACCACTTTTATCAGAATCATTATATGTAAACCCTTATTTTTCTCAAACTCTAATTACCTTAAATATCAAGTGAGTCTCTGAGTGTGTTTTTCTTTCCGCCGCCGCTCTCTCTCGCTCTCACTCAGTCTGCTCCAGTAAGTGGTGACTCCTTTCTCTGGTTTTTCTTTAAATTTTATGGCAACATGTAAGACATGTCAGCACTTAAAACGGAAATTTAACGGCTATGGCTTAAATTGTACTAGCTATTCCTAACAAAATACTAGGAACCTAGTCCTGACCACACATTTCAGAGAATTTTACTTGATCAAACCTTTTATTTATTATAATAATGAATACAAATTTAGCTAGAGCACACTACAAAATGTGAGAATCAATAATGGAAAGTGTTAATGTGACTAAATGTACTCTACTTAATAGTACTTAATAGTACTCATGAGAAATTAATGTTTAGCCGAACATGCTTCGTGATCAAAACTATACCCAAAAGATAAAGAAAACAAATGGTTGTAAATCTAGTATACTTTTCTCTTCTCGAACGTACGACTCAATTTTCAAGACATTATTAAGTTATGCGTAATATTACACCCAAATTCATGAGACACGCGATCCTTAATCCTTCTCTATAAACCCATAAGGGGTCCATGCATGGTAAGCCATCAAATCCTACTACAAATTTTCTAAGTTGATTTGTAAGAAACTTATATCATATACTAACAAGTTTCAGCACCCGAAGGTTCAATGTATATGTAACAATTGTAACGAATCTTATTCATCAGGAATCGTAATTACAAAACATCCCCCTCCCCTCTTTTATTTGGCTCCCTAATTTCAGCATACTTTCTGAGTTGCAAATCCATATCAGCAATCAACCCACCTTGTCAATGCTAAAAGACCCACGTGACCTGAGCTCCTCTTAACCACTTGAGTATGGAACTTCCTATAAAAAACCATACAAGGTTGCTTAGAGCGATTGATCAAGTCCGTAAAGGAACCCATTTTCATACTGAAACACTAGGACAGAGAGATGTATTTATATGAACAGTTAAACATGAAAAGGTGAAAATTTAGTAGCACCTATTTGGTCGAGCTAAAATTGATATGAACAGGTGAAGAATTCAGTATCACCTAACAGCATAAGTTAAAGGCTCATAAAACACTGAATTTCTAGCTTCAGAAATCGGGTGGGATTAAAAAATCAATACTCCTATTAAAAGTAAAACAGCGTGCAGAGAGGTCTTAAATGCTCTTGCCCAGCCAGACTCCAGGACATTATCCTCCCACCTGGTTAATGTTTTGCATGGTTAGCCACCCAAGCCACTTCAAGGAAA
Organism: Clitoria ternatea; assembly: GCA_037962975.1. NCBI lineage: Eukaryota > Viridiplantae > Streptophyta > Magnoliopsida > Fabales > Fabaceae > Clitoria > Clitoria ternatea. The sequence continues at coordinate 268,478,857 of CM075671.1, forward strand.
TTACATCAATGTTCAACTCCTTTTTTGTCACCAGTTGTGTCCTTGTTATTGTCTCCTTCAACCATGGCAGTTGATGCCCCATCCACAGATGTAAATGCACACGAACTTGGATTTTCACTTCCTGTTTGAGTTGGCTCAGAGGTTTCAATGCTCGAGTTGTTATTGACAGATGCCGATGGCTCAGCAGATATATGCTCATCCTTTGCTAATGCTGATGGCTCAGCAGATATCTGCTCATCCTTTGTTAATGCAACAGTGGATGATGGTGATGATGATTCAGCCGCACCAGGTTCATTGTTCCCAGGTTCTGTCTGAAGCTCTCCGTTGGGAAGAACACTAGAAGGGTCATTCGCATCTGAAGACTCCCTCCATTCAACCCATTCAACTGGTTTATCGGTGGCACTATGTTCTAATTTTGGTCCAGCTTCTAGGGAAGATGTTGCAGTGTCAGCCAACTCCTCATCTTCCCCAGCAACAACATTATCAACTCCACTGGCATTGATATGATCCTCCTCAGCATTAGGTGATGGAGAAGCAAGGGAACCAGTTGAGCGTTCATTGGCTACTCGGTCTCTATCATCCTCGAAAGCAAACCAATTGGAATTGGTGAAGAGAGACCCACTGCATGTGCCAAGGCAAAATACAAGGTATAAATTGAAAGAATGCAGGGAAAAGAACCACATAAAAGACGCTAGGCATGTCATTCAATTTGGAATAGATTAAAGATACAGATTAAAGATACCATTTACCTTTCATGGTCATCTCCTAACCGCAGAGAAGATATAACAACTTCTGCAGATTCATCATCAAAATAGACATCCTGCAAGATACATATTATATGTCAGATGTTTATCATGACCAAAAATCAAATCTCAACCAAAAAAGTCAGAAATGTCACACGTGATAAACGTAAACTTGAGAGAAATCACCCCAAAAATAAAAGAGAAACATGCGAGTAAATACTGTGATTGCTGACTTACAGAAAAGCATCAATCCAATTGGCAACCTAAGCAGGGTTGCCATACCTAATAGACTAATTAAGCAAAAAATTTATGTGATCTGGTATACATTCCATACTAGCCAAATTAGTTTACATACAAAAATTTATGAGAATTAAGTTCTGCAGATTCAATTATATATTCATTCCACCGAATTCCAAGACTCTAGATTAACATTTGATAGGAAAATAGAAGTATACCTCATCATCGCGTTCAAGAGAGCCATGTACCTGAACCACAAATATATAAGTCAGTAATCAACAACCAATTACCAGAACCTACTAATGATATAACATCTGATAAGCAATAGCACCAAATCAACCATAAATAAAACAAGACCACAATCATAGAATTAACACCAACTAAAATTGACACCTGCTATCAGTAATTTATCTTTATAAAATTCAATAACTTGGAAAAAGTAACATCATACATGATGCAGAAAGTAACAACTAACTAAGACACCAGGTAAAAATGCACACAGAAGAACAAATTATCTGGTCTGTAGGATGAAGTGTGCATAATCAAATTAAAAGTAACAGCTGGTGTACAGAATTTGAGAACAGATTGGATTAGCAGTAGGCAAGTAATATAATTCCAAGTTCCAACAATAGCATCTGCAAGCCAAGCAAATTCCAAAAAACAGCCCCTATGTTTTTCATTCTGATTTGCTTAAGATGAAAAGAATGACTGGCAAATCCCTTTTGTGTATTAGCTGGTGTTTAATAACAGATTTCAAATATAACTGTTTCAAGTGTTCTAGAACCCAGACTGAGCCATTCCATTTTAAAGTTAAACCTGATATTACATGCCTTCAGTGCCATACAAATCATCTATGTAATTTGTAGGTATTTTATATACTTCAGGCCATTATGAAGAAAACAACTTTTAAGAGCCATTACAGGCAGAAACACACCACCACCTCAAGAAGCAATTCCAAGTTTCCAACTGAAGTAGATGAAATAATTCTATAAAAAACAACACTATGAAATGCACATACAGCTGCAGACAGACAGGTGGTCTTCAAAAAATGGCTGTACCTCTTCCATGTCTTCATTATTGTAAATGCCATAACGGAAGGCCTGACTCAGGTTATTTGCTAATGCTGCAACATCATAATCCCGATCCTGATAATCATCCTCATCACTATCCCTATTTCTGTCATGCAATGCTGTTGGTCTCCTGTAACAATCATTAGCTTAAAGTCATTAAACAAGTCTCTAAAAAAAATACAAAAAATCACATTATATGACCTGTATAGAAGATGCCTATTAAAAATATATAACCCACATTAAAACCTCATCAAAATATGATAATCAATCCCAACAACTAGCAAAATATTCAATATAAGAAATCAAGATCATTCTCAAGCTCGAGTCTCCAAGCATGAATTTCACATGACAAATCAGTAAATGAACACCACATGCCATCCAATTCCGATGTCTTGCATGGGTGAAAGGGGTCAAATTTAACACTGGTGTCACTTCAACTCAGTACACTAGCAAAGAGATATTTTTAAAGAGGGTAAAGTAATTTTTAACATAAAATGTAGAAATTCATGGTTTTTCACAAAACAAGGAAAGTGAAAGGGCATGGCAATATCTATGCATAGAGAGACTTTGTAAAGTTATTTTATAATTATCTTAAAATTGGAATTTCTATCATCAATACATGAGTACCTAGTACCTACAATATCCCAATAAAATAAAATCAATATACAATTATAGTTGACCCCTCTCCCAGTACCCATCATGGTTCCAAAGTAAAACCTACCTCTCCCGTAAATGTCTTTTTTGTACAAGGAAACAATCAGTTTAAATATTATTTTAGACATCATAGTCTTTACTATAGAATTCAGGATGAAAAACCATCCTAGTCTATAGAATTCAGGATGAAAAACCATCCTAGAACAAAACATAGAACTTAAAATGAACATCAGCCCATGTTTTAGTGATTCAGTAATCCTTTGGGAACAAGATGCACTAATAACCTTTGGTAGACCTATCACGTTAAAAATAGAATCATCTCACCATAGTAGTCAAGCGCGCCTATCGCGGCCGTGATCGCGCCGCTCCGTCGCGGAGCGAGTCCTCCCCACAATGGGTGTTTCGCGGCAGCTCCAAATCGCAGCGCGTCTCCTGCGATCTCAGAGTCGCGTATCGCAGGTTGTTGTGATGTGACGCGGCCGCAACACGTTTGGGGTCTAAAACTACGTCTTTGCATGTATTTTAAGGGCAAAATGGTAAGTTCTCATGTTCCCTCCCTTTTTTATTTAGGTTTTCTGATGGCTTTCTCTTTCTTCCTCCAAATCTTTCATCTTCTTCTTCTAACTTCTCTTATCTCCTACTCACTCACCCACCCTCCAATAAAGATACCCACTGCTGCCTCACTCTCCGGCGACCCCCTTGACCTCTGGCGAACCCTTTTCGACCTTCAACGACCCCTTTCCGAACTCCGACGACACTATTCTGGCCTCTGGCGACGCTGCTTCGACTCCAGTGACCCTTCAACAGCTCCGGTGAGCTTGAAACTGTCACCTCCAGGTCTCCGACCGCCTGCTGCCACCTCCTATAGCCCCCAACCAGAAGCTGCCACCTCCAAAAAGCTGCTACCACCTCCCATAACCTCCAACCACCTGCTGACACCTCCAAATAACCCCAACCAGCTTTTCATTTGGATAATGTTGCTTTTCTTGTTATGTTTAATGTTTTGGATCATTAGACAATGTTTCATATTGGATAATGTTGCTTTTTACTATGAATTTGGAGTGTTTTTAGTTATATTTCTGTATTTTTTAAGTGATTCTACATATATACATGTTTATGTGTGTTTCCCCCGCGATAGAATCAAATAGCGTCCGCGATTTACTCTGCGAAGCCGCAATCCCAGTTTAGGGGTCGGCCGCAACATGATCCGGGATTGACTACTATGCATGTCACAATAAAGCACACAAAATTTATGTCTTTGTTACACCACTATTATATACTCTAGAGCACAAAATATTCTTGGTTTAACAAGCAATATTCTATGCCTTGAATAGAAACATTATTGGAGAAGGTCAAGGTACCCACAAGCCCATTAAGAAATACAACATACCCACAAGCCCATTGATAGACATTTTCCACAGCATTGCGGCTTGATAAAACATTCATGTACCAATCTGTCCACTCACTATTTCCCTGTCAATTAAAGAAGTTTGGAAGTGAGCTTCAAGATCATGTAGTTAACATTAACATTAACATTAAAATTATGCATGTACATATTAAAACAGCAGAAATTTACTTACTGGGATCAGAAAATTGATCAACACATACCAAATAGCATAGCAATATAAGTTTAAACACCAAAAAATTATATCACAGAAATTGCTGGACAAATAGTAACAGACCTGCAGATGTTCCTGAATGACACTGTTGTTATTCCCTAACTGTGCAAGTTTGTTAGATATTCGGGTTAAGTGTCCTATGCATCCTATCCTGGGTGGCGATTTACCCTCAGCAGGTGTTGTTGGCTGCATGAATATTTGAAAAGACAAACTGGAAAATTAAAATATTTATTCATCCCAAAAAAAAATTATTTTTCATAAAAAAGTTGTATCAAAACTTAAGACAAACAAAACAAAATCGTTCATGCATGCTGATAATTTTCTTTTGTGAGCAGGGGGATCTTCTACCTTGTTTGTATCAGCTTCCAACGTGAAATGCTTTTCTGCTTGAATAATTTTCCCAACAAAATCACAATCACGGAGAAGATGTTCCAGAAGAGAAGAATTCTTGCTCTCCAAGCATGATGTTATAATGTTTTCCACATGGTGATGGAGAAAGTTATTGTACGGATACCTACAACATTCAAACAGCAAATCAAGGCATGAGATCAAATGATTCTAGCACAAGATAACAAAGTTGCTAAACTTACTCAAAGAACAAGTGTATAATTCTTTGTACTGCTCCAAGATCAATCAGCTTCTTCTCAGCAGCTTCACCACCAACAGTTACCAAAACTGATATAAACTCTACAATCTGAAAGAACATGTCTTAGTTAATACTTAATATTATAGCAAAGCTGTAATATTTTTTAACATCTTCAGCAAGATGCCAACCGTGCAGGCAAAAGTTAACTACCAATTACCGACAATTCCAAATAATTAGTTTACCTTTAAACGATGTTTACCAAGAGGTGGTTGTAACTTGCCAAAAGTAGTTAGCAAGAGATTTTCAGCAGAAGAAATATCTAAAAGCCCGAGTAGATTTCCTGCAGAGTTAAAGCCAGATCAGCATTTATGTTCTTCCAATAGAACAAGTCACAACATATAGCAGCATATAATCTTGATGTCTTAGTTATTTGTAATTTGCATTAGGCATATATTATAACAGTACAGAACAGGAATGAACATCCAGATTCCAGGTACATGCAGTATCACAGGGTGTAATGTAGCACAAGTTTGGATTTATTTAGCTAATTTAAGTTAAACCATTCAAAAGGAAATACAAGTCACTATTCAATATAACATGAATTTTACATGTGATGGCTAGCTTCCAACCAAATAGAAAAGAATGAACTTTATTTTCTGATTAGGAAAGGGAGTTGATTGAAGTAATAGCAAGGGAGGAAAAGGTCACAGCATGTTGAAATTAAAAGGAAATCAAAACACTAAAAAGCTGCACCATAACACATCCCACAACAACCATTGTGACCCGCTGGCCGCCATGAGGTTATGCACCATGGCATTTTGGGGAAAGTTTGGCTCAATCTGACACCGCTATCTTGACTATTTAAGAACACTACATAGAGCTCATACATCATAATACCTATAAGATGAAATTTGAGGCCTAGAATAACTGGCTATTTGAAGGTCACAGCTGATGGAGGAAGTTTTACCTAGGCTGTCTAGCATGCCTTCAACAGTCTCGGGATTTGCAGTTACATTGGATCCACTAGTCATTTGACGGTTATATGCATGATAGGCTCCAAAAGTAAGTCGCTTAGGGTCTAGCAAAGATATGCAAACAGATAAAGAATTAACAAGAACAGATTTTGGCCGAGAGTCTTCAAGGGCATGTCGGAATAATCTTCCTATGAAGCTGCAGGTAAAAGATGATACAAGATACCAGTCAAAGAAGAAAAGCATGTGTGAATGTCAAGTCATGAAAACTAATGTAGGATTGCATTCATAACTAAAGAAAAAATTCTACAATGAGTCTGACCTTGGGCTGCAGATTTTTGCAGAAAGCCCTGCAGGAGCAAATCGGGTGATAGCACATAGAGTTTCTGCTGCATTAGCATGCACTTCTGGAGAATCCTGTAAAAGCCACAAGGGGAAAACAGTCAATGTGAATGTATTAGCTGGCCTTCTTAATAAAGAGAATATGACTATACACATTATACTTGTAACAGTTATTGTACATGATTTACGTATCTTCATAGGTTGGACTCAAGGGCATTTAAAGGTTTTATTAGAAAAATGTGGGGAATACGCATTAGAAAGGTGTAGACAAAAAAATTACGTGACAGATGAAATTGCTCACGAGTGCAATAGAGCTATTCAATGACCCTAGCTCATAATAGCTCTATGGACAACATATTTAATATATGACCATTCTAGTCCAACCAAATACATATACATAAAACATAAAAGTTAAAAAGAATCCAAAGTAATCAACAAAAACAACTCAACACAAAATACATTCATGTAAAAATCCTGTTGTAAGTACAGGAGGCCAGTTAGATGTATAACAAAAATGCTTGTGATTTTAATCTGCAAGGCTGCTTCCTCTCAACCTACAGATTTCCCTAAAGCTTACTTAGTAAGTTGCATGCTTTTGATGATATCCATAAGTTCTATACATCTGTAATAATGATGTGAATAATACTTCATTCAGAGTTGATTCAACATTTTTCTATAATTCCATTATTCCAAAAAAAAATAATTTTTACAGACATATTTTAACCACAAGAAAATACCTCAAGTGAAGAAAATGCAATGAGGGTAGCAGGGCATCATTCCGTAACAAAGATGGTAAATATTAGTCATATTAGTCAAAAGGGGCAGCATGATTTATTAAAGTATTTAAGTATAAACCAGTTAAAAAAGGTAGTGACAGACAAAATTTCCTTAAAGGTTATATACTGCATCCGAGTCTCTCAGCATAGAAAATTATATAGCATTCATGCATAAATCTTCACATATTTAAATTACTTACTGACATCACATGACATATCAACTTCAAAATATTATTATTTGTCCGTTAAAATTGAGTAACACATTTAAATTTACAAATATTAGCAGATCCAAATCCTCCTGTACAGATTTTGGGAAACTGAGGATACATACTGAAGAACTGAACTTATCCACAATCATCTCAAGCACATTGGTATCTTCAATCCACTGCATTGCATCCACATGATTTACATACATATGCTCATCAGCACCAATCAGGCGTATCAAAACCTGGTTTTCAGGAGAGAAGTCACAACAAATTTCAAATGCCAAAACAGTGACAGAAAAAACAAACAACCCAAAATTCTAACCAATAGAAGTAATTGCATTTGTTAATATGAAGTTTAAAAAATTAGCTCAGATGCTTGTGTATAAGCAATAAATACAAGTGAAACAAAATCTCTGAACTTACAAGCAAACCAAAGAGAAAGATAAGGTAGTGAGAGAACACCATTTAAAACAAAAAAAATATTGTCAAAAACCAACCTCCATGATAGATGTAATTCCAATCAACTCAACTAGTTTCTTCACAATTCCCTGGTGAGCCTGATTAGCCAAAAGGACAACATATCACAACTGCTAAACTTGACAAAATGATCACTTGGACACAAAATAAAAATAAGCAGTCATTCAGTCCATTACTAGAAGTAGAAAATATAAAACACTAGAAAATGTTCCTCTTGCTCCTTCAAACAACTTCCTTCAGAATCTACACTTTAACACAATATCATACCTTCTGCATTAATTTCTGTACACTATAAATGCAACAGCGGGGGTAAGAAAAATCTGTAGGGTATTTTTAAAAGCCTGAACAAGACTCAGGAAAATCATTAGGGTGTTTTTCAAATTCACAAGTTCAAAATCTATTTAGACTGTTATAACCATAAATGATATTGAAAGTATGGGGTGTTAGAGGGAGAGAAACAGATGAACATTGAACATTATAATATGTTGATGAGTACATAAAACCTAGAGAACTATTCCCCTATTTATTCTAATTATGATCTTAAGTAATTCGATAAATACATATCATAATAATAAATAAAAATATGATCACTGGTAAAGTCACGAGGCCAGGTTGATTCATTTGGGAAAGCCGCATAGTCAGGCTCATATTTTCATGAAAGCCGTGGCGTCAGATTAAAGTCTCAAGTCTCATAACACGTGCTTGATGTGAGATAAAACTAAATAGGGAGATAAATACACCAACAAAGTTATCAAAATAAAACTATCAAAAAGAAAGGTGAAGACTAAAAGCTAAGACACATCATGAAATTGTATGAAGGAAGCTAACATGAAGAAGAAAGCGGTTGCAATGAATAACATAACCAAGCAAGGATTGAACTTGCTGAAAGGAGTAACACAGCGAAAGGGAGCACAAAAGTTTGAAAAGTGTTAAAATATTAGTCTTTTGTGTAGATTAGATAGTTGTCTTTACCATTCCTAGAGGGTCAGATCAGGGTTGCTAGGGCATTATTTTTGTTTCCTGTTTTAGCTTTCCTTAGTTACTCTTGCTCTCTCTCTCTTTCCTTGTATCTTGTATATATGCAACAGTGTTTTTAATGAAATACATTGAACATCATTTCAAATTTCAAGTTGGTATCAGGGCCGGTACGATCCCGCTCTGTAGTTGGTCCTTTCCACCACCACCGGCCACCACCTTTTGCCGGCCACCTTCCAGCGCCTCTGTCTCCAGCGAACCTAGGGTTAGGTGCACCTTGAAGAGATTGGCCCATTCTGTAGGTTGCGTGCACGCGCCGCCACCATTCACGCGCCACCCTCCGGTGACCGGAATCTCACCAGACCAGTCCCAATTGACTCGGTTTCTCCTTCTCGATCTGTTCCAAGCCTTGTTTTCAAGTTTTGACAAACTTGGACAGCGATTTCTCTCTTTTCTCTTCTGTTAGGGTTTTCTTCCACAAAGTTCTCTTCTCTCTCTGGTTGAAAATGTTATCTGCAGGTCCTGTATCCACCTTTTCTGGAACCCCCACCATTACTACTGCAAAACTCAACTGGAAAAATTACTTGTCTTGGTCTGCATCAGTGGAGTTGTGGTTTCTTGGCCAAGGGTACCATGACCACTTGGAGAAGGAAGCTAGGGCTATTTCAAATGACAAAATTATCTGAGTGGGAGAAGCTTGACTTCCAATAATGTGCTGTTCTATGGCAATCTGTTGAGCCGGATGTTTTGGAAATTCTTAGATCATTCAAAATATGCTGCTCCTATTGGAAGAAAGCTAAGGATATATTCGCCAATGACATTCAGCATCTCTTTGATGCAATCCAGAAGGTCACTTCCCTAAAACAGACCAACCATGATATGATTGCACATGTGAGTAAAGCTCAGGCAGCTGTGGAGAATCTGAAAAGATTTCTTGTGGCGGATTCCTTGAAGGAAGTTAATAAAAAGCTGGATAAACTCTACATGGTCCTTATCTCTGGTTTTGATCATGTGTGTGATCAAATCCTTGCTGGTGATTGGGTCCTATCAATGGACACTCTCGTTACTAGACTCCTTCGTGTGCCCAACTTGTTGAAGGATGAAAACTCAACCGAATTAGTGGAAACATCAGTCTTGGCAGCACCGCGTGGTAGAGGAGAAGGTCATGGTGGAAGGAGTGGACGTCCTCAATGCACTTATTGGAAGAGGATGGATCATACTCAAGAAAATTGTTACTCCTTACACAGCTTTTCCAACAAAGTTGCACATGTATCTAAATCTAAAAAAGTAGAATCTAAATTTTTTGATGAGGAGTACCAAGAATATTTGAAGCTATATGAAAAATGTGGCAGCATAGCCCATTCTCCATCAATGCCAAGTGTTTCAACAACATGTAATTCTCAATCTACGGAGGGTCACGGTCCTTAGATACTTGACTCAAGTGCCTCTGACCATATTTCTAGTAACAAATCTTCTTTTTCATATATCTCTTCTCCAAATATCCCTCACTTTGTTACTATAGCAAATAGGTCTTAGGTTGCATCTCAAGGAATTGGTCATGTCCCTTTATCTTCCTCTTTAAAATTAGATTATGTGTTGTTCATTCCTCACCGTCCCTACCATTTAATTTCCTTGAGTCAATTAACTCGTTCATTCTTTAATGCTGATTGTTTTGTTATTCAGGAACATGGTACGGGTCGTCTGATTGGCGAAGGACATGAATCACGAGGTCTTTATTACTTAAAATCCAGCCCTTTTGTGTCCTGTTTTGCAACGTCAACACCAAAACTTTTGCATGATCGTCTGGGTCACCCAAGTTTAGCAAAGTTGAAGATGATGGTCCCCAGTCTTAAGTATCTTCAAGTCTTAGAATGTGAATCATGTCAATTAGGAAAACATGTTAGGTCAACATTTCCTCAACAAACTAAGGAAAGATGTAAGTCAGCTTTTTCTACCATTCATTCCGACATTTGGGGTCCAAGTCGTGTCACATCTTTTGGTTTCAAATATTTTGTAACCTTCATTGATGAGTTTTCTCGATGTACTTTGGTTTATTGAACGAAAGACAGATCTGAACTTTTATCTATCTTCATGTTTTTCTTTAATGAGATTAAGAACCAATTTGGGAAAACAATTAAAAATTTTCAAAGTGATAATGCTAGAGAATATTTTTCCCATGATTTGTCCTCCTCCTCATCTTCAAAAGGCATTTTACATCAATCAACATGTCCTCATACTCCTCAACAAAATGGCATAGCAGTTTTGACAACTTGTTTCTTGATAATCAGATTCCTCACTCCATTATTTTCCTTCATGATCCTCTATTTCATGTCTCTCCCAAGGTTTTTGACTGTACTTGTTTTGTTCATGATCTTACTCCCGGTTTAGATAAACTTTCTGCCAAAGCTATTAAATGTGTCTTCTTGGGATATTCTCATCTTCAAAAGGGTTACAAGTGTTATTCTACAACTACTAAATGATATTATATGTTAGCTGATGTCTCCTTCTTTGAGGACACACCCTTCTTCCAGCCTACCATAGACTACTCTTCTCTTCAACATGTTCCTCCTGTTCCATCACTTGGTCCGATAAGTGACTACCACCAAAGTGTTAGTGAAACTCTGTCTAATCCATCCAATTCTGTTGAAGTTGCTCCTCCACCTCTCATTACATATCAACGAAGGACACAACGGGTTGGTTCTCCTTTACTTGGGTCGTCTTCTTGTGATTCCGTTCCTCCTCCAACAGATGCTCCAACCATGGATCCTTCCACTTCCATTGGCTCTCCTAATTCTACTTCAGATTGGTCCATTGCCCTTAGGAAAGGTACTCGTTCAACTCAGAACCCTTATCCAATTTATAATTTTTTAAGTTATCATCGGTTATCTCCTTTATACCTATCTTTTGTTTTCTGCTTGTCCTCTCTTATTGTTCCTAACACTATTCATGAGGCACTCGATCATCCTGGATGGCGACAGGACATGATTGATGAAATGCAGGATCTTGAAAACAATGGCACTTGGGAGCTTGTTCCTCTTCCTCCTGGAAAGGAAACTGTTGGTTACATGTGGGTCTATGCTATTAAAGTCGGACCTGATGGTACTGTTGATCGCCTTAAAGCCTGGTTAGTCGCCAAAGGATACACTCACATCTATGGCCTTGATTATTGTGATATATTATCTTCTGTGGCCAAAATTACCACCGTTTGCCTGTTTCTTGCTATGGCTGCCATGCGTCATTGGCCTCTCCATCAGCTTAACATTGAAAATGCTTTCCCTCATGGTGATCTCGAGGAGGAAATTTATATGGAGCAACCTTCCAGATTTGTTGCTCAGGGGGAGTATGGTTTAGTTTGCAAACTAAATCGATCTCTCTATGGGTTGAAACAATCTCCTCGAGCTTGGTTTGGTAAATTTAGTCATGTGCAGCTTTTCGGATTGAAAAGAAGTAAAGTAGATCATTCAATTTTTTATTGTTATACATCTCCTGAGAAATGTGTATCTAATTGTCTATGTGGATGATATAGTGATTACAAATTGTCTATGTGGATGATATAGTGATTTCAGGAAATGGTGCTATCAAGATATCTCAATTAAAAAAGCACCTATTCAGTCATTTTCAAACAAAAGACCTGGGTTATTTGAAGTACTTTCTTGGTATTGAAGTGGCTAAATCAAAAGATGGTGTTGTGATCATGGTAGTTAAAATCTCAATCTGGGTCATTAACATCCCAATTTTACGATTTTCTGACGAGCTTCTGATTCGAATCCTAGAAAAAATCCGTTTTGGTGTAGAATCCCACTTGAATCCCGATTTTATGGTCAAAACCCTTAAAATCCCATTTTTTAAGGATTCACTACGATTTTATGAAAAACTTATTTTTAAGGCCATACCTGTTTCAGACCTGGTTTCTTTCCAAAGCCTAGACAAAATCGTGTGCAACTTTAGGTCCCCAAACACAACTCTATTCTTTGGCGCAACTTAGAGGATCAAACAGCCCCCCACCATCCCTACATGGTCTCCGAGTCTGAGCAGCCCCTCCACCATCACTGTGTGAAACACCATCGACGACGCCTTCCTTACTTTGTTTTCTCGCTCTGTTTCTGCAAGTTTGATGCTCCGTTTCTCACCACCATCATCCATGATCAAATGTTTCTCTTCAATGGGGCAACCAATGGACTTAAGACTTTGATTTGTTAAGTTTTATGTATGGGTGTTTATGTCTATGTTTTATGGATGTCTATTGAAGTTTTTTACAATATAAATTGAGTTTATATGCATTCATAGGAATATATAGGAATATATAGGAATTTTTCAAATCTTATAATACGATTTACGATTTTCTAAACCCTCTACGATTCAACCTTGGTTGTGATCTCACAAAGGAAGCATGTTCTTGATATTATGAGGGAAACGGGTTTAGAAAATTGCAGATCAGTTGATAGTCCTATGGACCCAAATCAGAAGCTCATGGCAGATCAAGGTGAAATCTACCCTGATCCCGTGAGATATAGGAGACTAGCGGGAAAACTCATTTACCTTACCGTTACAAGACCTGATATTTTCTTTGCTGTTGGGGTTGTTAGTCAATTTATGCAAACTCCCCATGTTGATCATTGGAATGCTGTCATACGTATTCTGAAATATCTAAAACTCCAGGACATGGATTGTTGTATGAAGACAAGGGTAACACTCAGATTTCAGGATATTATGATGCTGATTGAGCTGGTTGTCCCATAGACAGGAGATCTACCTCAGGATCATAGTAGTCAATCCTGGATCGTGTCGCACCGCGGCCAACCCCTAAACTGGGATCACGGCGTTGCGGAGCAAATCGCGGACGCTATTTGATTTGTCACGAGGGGAAACACACATAAACATGTATATATGCAGAATCACTTAAAAATGCAAAAATATAACTAAAAACACTCCAAATTCATAGTAAAAAGTAACATTATCCAATATGAATCTAAAAATGATCCAAAACATTAAACATAACAAGAAAAGCAACATTATCCAAATGAAACATTGTCTAAATGGAGTGAACTAGAATGAAAATCTATAAATCACAAATCATATTCATCATCTTCATCTCCTAGTTGCAACTCTTCGGAAGTCTTCTCTTCACCATCAAGCTCTTCCTCCTCTTCTTCCTCCTGCAAAACATATTTCTCTTTCCCCTTTTTCCTATTGCTTGAGGAAGACCTAGAAGTGGCAGTTTGCTTATGCTTCCTCCTAGTGTAATGCAATGGTTGTCCAACACCGGTAGTATGTGAAACTTGCTGCCATGTCAACCCACCTTCCTCACCAAACACAACTTCCTCTCCATCTTCATCACCGCCTAATTCTCCTAGCAACCACTCGTTAGCTGCGGTATCATCAACTTCCTTCAATAGAATTGGATCTTCAATGGTCATTGCATTAAACCTCTCATTTAAGGTTTGGTTGCACTTGATGAAAACCAAGTCACACAACCTTTGATACTCAAGACGACTTCTCTTCTTGGAATGAATCTATTTGATTTTTAAAAAAAATATTAGCCACCACCCACCACCAATCCAATTAGTAACAAACTAATAATGTTAAAAAAAGATATAAAGAACTTACATGCTCAAAAGTGCTCCAGTTTCGCTCACAACCAGAAGAGCGATTAATTACAAGTCAAGGATAAGACTTTAATGATCAAATGTGGATTAAATGTCCCATATTGCTTCCACCATTCAACTGCAATTAATTAAATTAATCGTAACCTCACTTCGCCAAATATAAAACAAATGAGCAATTAAATGAAGGAAACTCTTACCAAGGGCCATAGTGGTCCTTTGTCTTATAGCCCTAGCCCCACCAAAGATCCCTTCGGCATTTTTATAAGGCACCAACTCTTCAGAAGCCCTATCTTCATATCCAATAGTGGGGGAGAGCCGAGTAATGGTCTCCAAGAGGCCAGTTTTCACCTCTGAATCATTCTCAATGCCTTCCGGGTCCGTAAAGAAAAAATGCAAGATTAAGATAATACCCTACAGCATGTAATGGATAGTGCATCTGAGAATCCCATCACTTATCAAAGATGGCAAAGATGTCCCTGTATTTCCTTTCATCTCCTTTGAAAGTTGTTTGAAAATTTTCTTTGGCCCTATTCATACCCTCATCGATGTAACCCATTGCGGGTTTCTTCTCATTATCCACCAATCGTAAAACTTGGACAATAGGCCCCATAGCCTTTAAGCTAAGAACCACATCTGCCCAAAATGAAACCATTAAAACAGTTTATGTTGCTCTTTTTCCCTTAGCATCTCTCGCAACCTTGCTCTTTGATCAATCTTCCGATACAAACATCTTGCGAAGGTTGTTTTTTTTGGCTTTGCAACCTTTACAAGGTCAAAAAGGTTATGGCAAACCTTGTCACTCCATGTCTTACTAGCTTGGTTCCACCGGTGAATTTTCTCAACAAATTTGATGCAAATGAATGGTTGTAGATGTAACCAACCAACTTTGTTCCCCTTAGACAAGCCTTTTTAATTTTTGGAAGCTTTCCGATGTCCTCCAACATCAAATTCAAACAATGGGCAGCGCATGGAGTCCAAAACAAATGCTTCCTCTTCTCCCTCAACATCTTATCTAAATTGACAAGAATTTAAGAAACTAATAGAATTAAACCTATGTAATTAAATCAAACATGATTAACTCAAATAAAAATGAATAATAACAACTATTACCAGCTGCAACATAGTTGCTCCCATTGTCTGTGACTACTTGCTCCAATCTCCTCTACAAAGTTGTCCAACAACTCAAACACCATGCCCCCCGTCCTCATGAATGAAGAAGCATCAGCGTCCTACCCTTTCTATCAATCCAACCATTTGACATAATAGAACACCCGGTGTTTTCTCTCCAAACCGTATGTTTCTTCATGAGGTCGTTGGTGTGCTCCAACTCCTTAAGAAGAGAAACCCTGCATTCATGATAGGTTGGGGGCTTTAAATTCCGAACATATTCTTTAATAGCTTGGATCATATCTTTAAAGCTCTTTGTACGCATAACATTAAAAGCGATCCCATTTCTAATTAGGAACCACTTTATATATTGCACCGTTTTTGCTCTTTCCGCTTTGGTGCAATGATCCTTAATGTTTGATTGTTTTGTATTCTTCTCCAACCTTTTACTCACTTCCGGATCCTTCATCAAGAGCAAATCGATTGGCCTTTTTACGTTGTTCGGTTTCTTCAACAACATAGATGTTGAACCATGACTTGAAGACAATGGAACCCGCTTATTTCAAAGACCGGATTTCTTGAATCTCTTCATCCTCCTCATCCTCATTCATATGTAAGACTTTATACGCAACCTTCTTAGCTGCAAGTTCAACCAACTTTAGTCTCACCTCTTCAGGGATCTTCATGCATTTCCCCACATTCCCCCTTGCACCCATTTAATGCTCTTTTGCTCAAGTAATACCACCGATGGTGGTCTTGCCACAATAGTCACATATGACGTGCTTCTTGTTGTTGGGGTCCTTTAAAGAATTCCATTCCCAACCCGGATCAATGTTGTTTCCGGTGGGTTTAAAGAGTTGCATAGATGATTGAGGGGTTGGGGTGCCACTAGAATCTCCACCAACAGTTGCCATTGATGGAGAAAATGAAGCAGGTTGTTGGAGACCGTGTTTTGGAGGTGGCAGGTGGTGGTTTGGAGGGGGCAGCAGCTGGTTGGGGGCTCTTTGGAGTGGCAGCAGCAGTTTGGGGGCTATTTGTAGGTCTGAACAGCGTGGCCGAAGGTCAAACAGTTTCACCGGAGTTCAAATAGGGGTCGTCGGAGGTCAAACAAGGGTCGCCGGACAGTAAAGGGGCAGTGGGTGTTGTTATTGGAGGGTGGGTCAGCAAAAGATGTGAAGAAGAAGAAGAAAAAAGTAGAAGTAGTAGAAAGTAGAAGAAAGAGTGAAGAAAGAGAAGCTATCAGAAAAAGCCCTAAATAAAAAAGGAGGGAAGCTGAGTTTTGGACGCCATCAGAATTTCGGGCGGCGTCACCCCGCGACAGCCCGCTATCCGCAATGTCGAGATCAGCGCACGATGCCCTCGATTTGGAACCCCTGTGCATCGCGGTCCGCAATTCCCGCGGTCAACTACTATGCTCAGGATATTGTGTTTTCATTCGAGGGAATATTATCTCTTGGAAATAGGGATGTCAATGGGGTAGGGCGGGTGCGGGTAGTATGTTACCGCTATCCGTATCTACGGGTTTTAGGTGGTAACGGGTATTCGCGGGTACCCATAGATATTAATAAATATTTTTTATTTTTATAAAATAATAATAAAGAATAAAATATGGTATAATGTACTAAACATAATATTATT
Source organism: Clitoria ternatea (assembly GCA_037962975.1). Classification (NCBI taxonomy): domain Eukaryota; kingdom Viridiplantae; phylum Streptophyta; class Magnoliopsida; order Fabales; family Fabaceae; genus Clitoria; species Clitoria ternatea. Next base: position 268,495,864 of record CM075671.1, read on the forward strand.
TTAGTAAAATATAATTCAAATTAATATTGTATTATACATTACAACTTTATAAATTAAAAGTATTTTCATTGAAAAATATTAAATTCTATTTATATCATTATAAAATAATAAAAAATACTTAGATATTTAAATATATTTAATAAAAAATAAATATTAATAATTAAACGGGTACCCGCGGGGCGGGTAGTGTGATACCGCTACCCATCCGTTTAGTAAATATGCGGATATCCATTACGGGTAATCCGCGGATTACCCGCGGGCGCGGGTTTTTTTGCCATCCCTACTTGGAAAAGTAAGAAACAAAATGTTGTCGCTCAGTCCAGTGCAGAGGCTGAATATAGGTCTATGGCTATGGTTACGTGAGAACTTATGTGGATTAAACAATTTCTTCAAGAGCTGAGATTTTGTGAAGTTGAACGAATGACATTATACTGTGATAATCAGGCAACTCTTCATATTGCCTCCAATCCAGTTTTTCATGAGATAACTAAACACATAGAGATCGATTGTCATTTTATTCGGGGGAAGCTTCTGTCCAAGGAGATCAACACTGAGTTCATCAATTCTAATGACCAGCCAGCAGATATTTTGAATAAGTCCTTGAGAGGACCTAGGATTCAATCTATATGCTCCAAGCTTGGTGCATATATGATCTATACGCTCCAGCTTGAGGGGGAGTATTAAAATATTAGTCTTTTGTGTAGATTAGATAGTTGTCTTTACCATTCTTAGAGGGTCGGATCAGGGTTGCTAGGGCATCAATTTTGTTTCCTGTTTTAGCTTTCCTTGGTTACTCTGTTGCCTTTTTGCTCTCTCTCTCTCTTTCCTTGTATCTTGTATATATGCAAGAGTGTTTTTAATGAAATACATTGAACATCATTTCAAATTTCAAGTAAGAGTAACACAACAAAAAAGACAACAGATTAAAAAGAAAATGCTATTCAGACCAACTAACTAGCATCATTTAAAAGAAAATGCATCATGTTCGGCAATAATCATTTGCACCCACACTACGGTATGATAATCATATGCCATGATAAAGATATTCCTGAATAAAATAAAAGGTTAAGATGTCGCGGACTTACTTGAACATATTGCATGAAAGGAACTGTCTTGCGTAACAATAGGCACACGACTACCTAGCAGCACAAGAATTTCATAAATAAATTTCCAAATGGAAGACAAATAATTAAAAAGAGAAAGAAAGAACATTAAACAGAATGCTATATTCTGATTTCAAATGGAAAGAATTTGCCAGCCCATCCAGGATGGTTTTTAAGTCATAATTTTGGAGTCAGAGCAAACTTAACCATGTCCATGGTTTTGTTTCTGGGCCAGCCCAATTCAACCCACAGCATAAATAATTTTATAGACTGACCAAACATTTAGTAAAAAAATTCAATAAATCAGTACCTTGCTAAAATATCCAGCTAGTAGGTTACTATGGGATTTGTTTGGCTCCAAAAAGGAGAACAACAAATTCATCAACTGACAAAAAGGAATGCAATCAGCACTTCTAAACAAATATTAAAGTCAAATTGGTTTTAAAGTTCAGATGTCTTACCTCCTCATCCTCTGCAAGAGTTTTGAGTATGACATCAACTTCACACGTAAATATCTCGCAAGCAATAAACGGAAACCTGGTACCAATTAATTGCAATAAAATGTATCACTGCAAATATCCAGCTGAACTGGAACTCAAATCAATCTCTAATTTAAGCAACCTACTTAAAAGATCGCTTCTTTTCAGCATCCTCGGGAGCTTCTTCAATGATGTATCGTATCAATTGTTCAACCTGTGCTCTTGCAGACAAACTACAACAGGCAGTATAAAACTTCGTTAATGAAATAAAAGCCTAGTTTAGCCAGCCAAAAAAAGCCTAGTTTAGCCAGCCAACCATACAATAAGGAACCAATAAGGATTAATCTCAAACACACCTACCCTACCAATATCCAAACCAAAGAAGCATATAACTAAAAAGTTTGAGGTAGAAAAAGAGATTCCAAAGTTCATCAGACAAAAACCACGACTTCCAAGGAGACAATACCGAAGAGACAACCCACCCTTCTGTACTAATAACTAATAAAGACTCGAGCGCAGATAAATAGGAAAGCCTATTAAAAATTAAGCTCAGCTAAGCTTTTTTATAGTTGTATTTTCCGCCTTTATTGATAGTTATCCATACATTTTCTTTATTACAGTTCATTGATTTTAGCCCCACAATTTACCAATGATATATAATACTGTGGTGCCAAGATAGGCTTGTAGAAGCTTCTCAAAAAATTATTTGTTAGAAAGCAATTGTCACATTGACAGTTTGTTAAAAAGTATGTGCCACATGGTGATTGAATGAAATATTTTCTGCATCAATAGGGAGAAATTCTGTGTCATCCTATGCATCAGCCATCAGATGAAGTATTTAAAGAAAAAATATAGTATGAATTAATTTGATTTGTGTCTTCAGGAAAGCAACATCAGTTGGGAGCAAGAATAAAGAGGTAAACCCCCAGCTGTTCTTACTTACAATTAATAAAGAATAAAATGTAATAATTAAAACTGCACCAAAAATACCTATTGTTAGAATATATGTAAAAATAATTTAGTGTATATTGGAGATTTGATTGCCTCTTAGGACTAGTTTCCCTATTTCTTTATTTCCATGTCTCCTAATATTTCATGATTTGCTTCCTTAGTTTAAGGAACTTTGGATAATGGCCTAATGTGATTAAATATAAATGAAGGCCAGTGCTTTATGTTTTGTATCACATTGTAATATATCACAAGATATCAAGTTAACATCAATTTCGGAGTATTTGGTCTCAATTTTCCCATTTTCTTCCCATTATAGTTATGCATAAAACCCTATTATTTCAAGTTTTCAACACCTATTATTCATTCTATATCATAATTATGTTCAAATTGAAGCAACAAAAACAATTTTCAAACAAAATTGTGATCCAGAACTTCTGTTCATAAAATTAATTTTCTTTCAAAAATCAAATTGCAATCAACATCACATAAGATTACATTGGTGAGAACACCATTCACTGGACTGACAATACGAGTTATACTGGAAGAAGCAACTCTCCATGCTTTCTTTACTCTCATGATTCCCAAACCAGATCAACTTGCAGGCAAAAGCAAGTAATGAGTACTATCTTAACAGTAAGTTCTTTCATTATCATTAAAATCAAAACGTGCAAGATGAGTATCATCCCTAATCATAACCACCAAGCTGACAACTTTACAAGTTCTCGAATCAGATTACTCAAATTAGAAAAATTAATTAACTAAAAATATGGAAAACCAACCCTATAACTTGTTTTCTAATCTAAATTCAATTAAAATGTAGAGGCAAAGTCCAATTTGTTAAAAGAAGGGCTCACTTAGGTGATTTCAAGTAAGTTGCTTCTTATCTCATTCTAACTCATAAACAGTACAATGAAGTATGAAGTATTTATTCATAGGTCAGTTTTAAAACTAGCATGGTCTGATGAATAATATTATAATTATAATGCACATCATCATGATAGCTTCTGGAAAACAAAAACAAAACAGCAATCAACTAAAAAAATACACCATATTAATTATCAATCAAGGAAGTTGATATCAGGATGTTACTTTGAATCGGAAAGGGGAGAGTAAAACATCATAAATCAAAAAATCAAATTGTAAGATTTTGCAAATTACATATACAAACAAGCTTATATACATATAGTACAACGCATATCAAGTTTTTGACAAGTTCCAAAGCATAAAAGACACCAAAGTAATGTTCCAGGGAGGACGAAGTCAAAGCAGAGAACTTGAAGTTCATGGGGAAAGGGAAGAGCAAGGTTTGATGGTCCAAACTATAAGGAGGGGAAGAGCGGAGTTCAGAGGAAGGAGAGTGCAATTGCAGTGTAATAGAGGGGGGCGAACACAAAATTGCAAACCTAAAATGAAGGTGTGAGTACACCTGCAAAACCCTACAATGTAAAATTGGGTCACCTGCAACCAGGTCAGATGGCACACAAATGGGTCACCTATGAAATCATTAAGTTGGGAGGAGTTAACCAAATTTTTCACAATCTCAATTGAGATTCCACTATGATCTTACACGTCTTGCAGTCTGAATTATGGGTGCGGTTAAAATTATAAAATCATTCAATTTCATTCATGATTTTGACTACCATGATTTGAATAAGAAAGACACTTGTGATAGCAGAAAAGAGGAGCATTACAAATTTATAAGGCGGCTATTAAGTGCTTTGCATTCCTGGATAATTTCATCCTCATCGAGTAGTTCCTCCAGAGTAAAATTTTCCCTATCCAAAATTGTCTCCACCTGCAATATAATACACCAAAATAAACGGTAAATCTATTATAGCCCCAGAGAAACAAGCAATAAATATAACCCAAACTTATAGCTGTAAAATCAATTTTACCTAATACTGTCCAGATGTCCATCACAATTTACATGAACAATATAGCTGGTAATCTACTTCAATAAATTATAAAACCCTTACCCAGTAATATCCCATCACTTACAACAATTAAAGGTGGTTTCAAGTCTTATCAAACAATCACACGGGACATGCTCACGCATGTATGCATAAGAACTAGTCATCTTAGCTTCTTTTTTTTTTCCTTGCTCTTCAATGTACTTTTCCGGTTTTCCTTTTCCATTTTACATGGCATCTTCTCCTCATATATGTACATTTTCAAAAAATTCTAAAAGAACAACAGTCTTACAAGAAGAATTTACTGATCTGGGGAAGATAGATAGCATAAATTAACTAACACTAGCTTGAAGAGAAGTGAAATTTGGAATAATAAAGAAAATCCTAAGCCCACCACGCTGCTCCAATGATCATTCACGTACTCCTTAGTCCCCATTATTGATCCTCACGAATCATTTCCAAAATCATTGAAAAATAAATTTCAGCCAGCAAGAACCCCGCACTACCAATAATTCATCACTCCACCTAAATTTTCAAGATTCTTGACTACGGAAATTGTCCTAGTGTCCTCAACCTAATGTGACAGTGACTACATACTGGCCAAAACATTAAAAGGTCGCTGTATAATCAGGCATGGAGTTACATCCACCAATTAAAACTATTCAATTCAAGAATAAACAATTTCAAGAAAAACGACGCTAAGATCACCGTCGAGTGAATTGAGGACAATAACCCTCCGAATTGTCACACTTTCCCAAGAACCAAAAAGAAAATCAAATCCGAGCAAACACCGCATCGAAAAACGACCGAAAGCAGAAACAAGACACGTGAAAGTGGCAAATGAAGAATGAGAGTGCGGAACTCACAGGAGACGCGGTAGACAAGCCAGCCATGCGCCAAAACATGATGAATTTGTGAAGAAAGCGAAAATCGGAAAACGGATCTGGCAGCACAGAAACCCTAGCGCTTCTGTACCAAATCGGATTGGAGGGGTTGTTGCTGAAGAAGAAACCCTAGAAATCGGGAACGATGAGACGGAGCGAGATCGAATCGAGAGAGAGGGAGAGAGAGGGGGAGCAGCACAACCTTCAATCGCGGGAGAAAGATTGTTTACAAGTGAGTGATGAATAATAGCATTACATCCATCATCATTTCATCATATATATTTTTCGAATTTAAATTTAAATAGCTGGAGCCAGGATTTATTTTCTTTATTCCTATTTATTAAATATTAGTATTATAGTGTATGCGTATTTATTATAGTCTTACTACTATATTCGTTAATTTATTTAATATAATAATGTATACGTATTTATTATCGTATTAATACTATAATATCGGTATTTCAAAATAAAGAATAATGATTTATATATAAATCATATAGAAATTATATTTTATTACTTTTAATTGTTTGAAAATAATTATATATTTTATTAGTATAACCTCTAACTAATAGTTAATATTTCTAAGAGTTTAATTTTAACATTATTAATAATAATAATAATAATAATAATAAGATTGAAGATGTCAAAATAAATATAGGGCTTATTTGTTTAAACTTATTTTGAGAAATAAGTATTTTTTAATTAAAAAAATACTTATTTTAAATTTTGATGTGTTTATTTAAAGTTTTAAAAATAAGCAACAACTAAAAAATAAGCTAATTTCAGCTTATTTTTACTTACTAAAAAAACACTTATAAAAAGAAATGATTTTTAAAAAACACTTAAAAATAAGCTTAAACAAACGAGCTCATAATGTTTACTTAAACTATAAAACATAGTTATAAATAAAACCTCAACAAATATTATTCATAAACAAACGGCCCTTGATAAAATATAGTGGTGAAAAAAAGGCACATTATTATAAAAATTAACACGATTAACAAACATTAAGTTTTTAACTTTAAAACATATTTTTGTTGTAGTTGTAATTGTCGATAAATATAATATGTTCACATACAAAGTATTAGCACGAAACCCTAAAGAATTCCCTTAGGGATTAGGTTTATTAATTCTCAATATATGTGATTTAGTTACAATGTGCACAAACAGAGTACATTTATACTTAGGTTAGAATCAAAAAGGGGCAAACCCATTACACTAAAGTCGACGAGATTTCATCTCTAGTTGAAATAAAGGAGATCATGGGAACAGGTGGGTCCCGCCTGGCCACAGGAGGAACATAATCCATTAGTTCAATCTTTTATAAAGGTTGAAAACTTTGTTGAAGCTGCTATGTTGGAATTTTTGTTTATACCCATATATATATAATGATAAACTTTATAACCTCTCGTCATCAAATGAGGTTGTTGGTTTGATAATTGGTGGTTTGAGAAATTTAAATAGGGAGTAAAGGATGTCTCACAAAAATTGTAGCTTGCATGAAACATATACATCATTTTTATCATTACAAAGCCCCTTGGAAACAGTGGTTTTTTAAAAGATATCCTACTGGAAGAATTTATAATTGATGATGAAAATAGAGAACAAACTAAAGTTACAATAAGAGAATTTATTTATTTATGTTTTCAAGACAAGAAGTCGGAATATGGTAACACAATGAATGTTAAAGGGTTGTTTCAATAGTTTGTGGTTGATTGTTATACAATGATAGTTTCAAAGGCTATATCGTATTTAAGGTGTAATCAACCTGCCCTTGGATGAGAAATAATGAGTAGCTTGGAAGAAGTGTTTATTTAGGTGGTACTAACCCATTATCTATCGATAAAAGCACCATTTGCAATATGTCTAATAATGTAATAGTCATTTTGCAATAAATTCAGATATCTAGATTGATTATCATAACTACATGTAATTCTAGTTAAGAATAAGTATAACCATTTTTTATATCACTTCAAGTATATGATCGCCTTAAGTCTATGTAGAGTTTTAAAAATGAAACTAGATAATATCACAAATGATTTTAAAAGGAAAAAAATTCTTTTATGTTGTTGAAATATGTAATTATGGATGTTATATTATATAGTATATTAAGTTATATTTTACACGATTTTCTAATTAAAATTTTAAGATTGTTTTTCTTTCATAGGAATGTATACTATTGAGTTTCAAAAGAAAAAAACTCTTCAACATGCTTGTATTCTAATATAATTAAAGGAAGATAACAAATTGAAAATGAATATTGAACTGTCATACTCGTAATTCATAGTCCATGTAAAAATCTTAAACATCATTCTCCATGCATGAAATGTTATGACCATTCAAAATATTTTCTCAATAAATTTCAAGTTTCCACTATCACTCATTAGGAATAATATTTAAACCATGAGAAAAGCAATAATGGAATCAACATTAGAAGACATGGTTTTGAAATTGGGAACAAATGGCTTAACAAAATAATGGTAAAGATTATTGATCCGGTCTGGATACCGGTCCCCAAAGTTATGACGTCAGAGTGACCTCTTAAAGGAGCATCCGGTATCACAGGAAGACAATGCCATAACGGACATCCGTTGTCACTGTATCCGTCCTCGCTTCATTAAATGTTTCCGTCCTCTATACGACAGATATCTTATCCGTTCTCATTTCCACGACGTGTATAACTGTTTGCCTCAGGATCACCATGAGATAAGAGTTCCTTATAACTTATCAGCGAAGATACCCTGCATAGCGGAATGTGTCTATGTCAATTATCTCAGAGAGTAAGTACAATTGTCAGCGAAATAGGCGGAAAAGGTGATTATCTTCCATCCCTATCACAGGATCATACTCTGATAATTGACCTACCCACCTGACACACTCTGAGCACTGAGTCACCTTGATTGACACACTCTACACGCTATCAGAACCAAGGGGCCCACTTGCATCCAACGATTCATTTCCTACGTTCAACTATAAATAGCAGGTTCCATCACACATGCAAGGTTACGTTGTTCTATCTCATATTCTTACTATTGCATTGCTTAAGTATTTATTGAGTTCATACGCTCTTCTAACTTGAGCGTCGGAGAATCTTCACAGGTGGCACCACCTTTCGCCCTCTCTCAACGCGAAACGTTGATGTGAAGGATCTCCAAGATAACAAGACCGGTTTCTCCCACTGAGAGACCGGATTACAATACCAGATACCCACTGTACCGGTGTACAAACCCTAAAACACCTGCATTCTTGTGGCTGGTCCCACACCGGATCCTAGACCCTGGTTCAGACCAGTTCATTGGCACGCCCGGTGGGACTCGTTAGAGTTATTCCCACATTTCGTAGAAGTTTGGTTGTCAGAATGGAAGGTGATGGACGTGAATTTGTTGATGATCATGTGGAGGACGTTACCCACCAGCAGACTGGGAGGAGACTCGTCTTTGAATCTCCTGCCACCAACACTCGAAGGATGGTACCAGTGGCAACCCCTAACCCTCGTGATGAGGTTATTAGGCAGCTCAGGGAGGAGTTGATGGAGTTGAAGCGGGAGAAGAGAGGAGCTGGGGACAGGGTAACGTCCTATGCAGAAGAGGCTCACCATGCATCTGTGAGGGAAAGATCTACGACCCTCCAGTACTCGAAAATCCCTACGTACGAGGAGAGGGAACAGACCCAAGACTCTGGTGATAGAGTCAGTTCTAGGAGAAGGGAGCAAGCAGTGGTGACCTCTGGAGCTTACAGACTCGGTGTTTCTTTCTCGAGGAGACTTATGAGTGTTGTCATCCCTAAGCATTTGCAGACAACTCAGCCACTGTCGATAGGGAAGTACAATGAAGAAACTGATCCCACTAAGCACCTAGATGCTTACGTTTATGAAGCTGTGTATCTGGGAGCTGATGAAGACGTCATGTGTAGGATGTTCCCAAGAACACTGACGGAGGAGGCTCTCAGCTGATTCAAGAGCCTGCCCTCAGGATCCATAGATTCCTGGGAAGAAATGGCAGCTGCATTTGAAAGTCATTTTGTCATTTCCAAGGATATCCCAAGAACCTCCCACACCTTAGCCCAGATAAGGCAAGGAGAGACTGAAACTCTGAAGGAGTTTTTGAAGAGATTCTACAAGGAGGCTGCGTTGGTCCCCAACCTCACAGAGGCCATACAGCTTCATATTGTAGTGGAAGCTTTGCAACCTGGATCTGTTTTTGCCTTATCTTTGGCAAAGAGCCCCCCAACAACCTTCGAGGAGTTTCGAAGGAAAGCTTCCAAGTACATGGGTATAGAAATGCATCTGGAGGCTACAGCGGCTAGAATGAAGCCCCCAGTACCCCCTCAGCAGCCACGGAGAGAGAAGGAGAGGGTGAGACCAGAAAAGCATGCCTTCAGAGAGGACTTTGCAAGTACTCGACCTCATCAACGAGACAGACGCGTCTCATCTTTCAGCAACTATGCTCCTTTAAACACCAGGCACTCCCAAATCTTGAGAGAAGTTGGCTGGCCAGCGCTCAGTGTTTTTGGTATAAGGAAGCCACCCCCAATCAAAAGACCTGGAAACCCACGTAAATATTGTGCCTTTCATGAACAGGCGGGTCACCACACAGACGAGTGTAAAGCATTAAAGAATACTGTGGAGACCCTCATCAGAGAGGGAAAGCAGAAGCAATATCTGTTCAGAGAAAAATCCTTGGACGAGCCTGAAAGGATGGACAAGAAGGGGAGAGATCCGGATGATGAGGGCGATAATAGTCGTAACCCCGTTAGGAGGTTTACTGCGGCTGAAAAGCAAAAAGGAGTGGTGATCGCTGGAGGAGCCCAGCAAGACAACATGCCTCAGCAGCAGAGGCAAGGTAGGCGTAAGGTGATTGAGATGATAGCTAGAGGGTTCGCAGGAGGAGGAGCATCAATCATAGCTAGGAAAAATCACCACCGAATGATTTTGTCTATACAGGGCAAACCTAGAGATAACCGCCCTTTCAGGGACGGTGTGGCAGCCCCGGCGGTGTCGTTTACTGATGATGACTTCGGCCCTACGATCCCAGGAGGAGATGACGCAGTGGTGATCATTGCTGTCATTGCTAACAAAGATGTGAAGAGGATCCTCGTCGATCAGGGAAGTTCTTGCGATGTAATTTTTTATAACTGTTTCAAAAGAATGAGTTTTAATGATGCAGATCTGCAGCCGTACACGCAGGAACTCACGACTTTTAATGGGGCGAAGCAGCCTACCAAAGGGTACCTTGATACCCTCATTTCTTTTGAAGGAGAACCGGGCGCAAGAACGGTGAAATCGAGAATCCTAGTGATCAATGTGGAATCTCCCTACAACGGGATCATAGGTCGCCCTACCTTGAATGCAATGGAAGCAATTGTGTCCACTCCCCACCTCTTAATCAAATTCATTGACAAGGATAATGGTGTATCCTCCCTCCGCGGAGATCAGGAGATGGCTCGATACTGTTATAACTTGAGCTCAACATGGTCAAGTTGGAAACATTTAATAAGAAGAGGAAGCTAAATGACGGAGGAACAGCGGTTGGGTCTGTTAGTCTGATTGACTTGGACCCCATGGTGGAATTGAAGATTGACCCTCTTAACCACTCGAAGCCCACATCGGATGGTGGTTCCAGGGATGTCATCTTAGGGGATTCCCCAGAGAAGGTCACGCACATTAACGATAATCTGGAGGTAGGCATGGAGCAACGTTTGTTGGCTCTCTTGCAGGAGTTTAAAGACCTTTTTGCATGGACTGCAACAGACATGCCCGGGATGGACCCTGATTTCTGTTGCCACAAACTCGCTGTTTACCCAGAAACGAGACCGGTGGCCCAGAAGAAGAGGAGGTTGGGACCGGAGAAGCAGAAGGCAGTGTATGAGCAAACAGAGGAATTGTTGAAAGCTGGTTTTATAAAGGAGATTCGCTATTCATCTTGGCTTTCCAACGTGGTGATGGTGCAAAAAGCCAATGGCAAGTGGAGGATGTGCACGGATTACATAGATCTCAACCGATGTTACCCCAAAGATCCGTATCCCTTCCCAAACATTGATCGTATGGTAGACGACTCATCTGGTTATCAGTACCTTAGTTTCATGGATGCTTATTCAGGGTACAATCAGATTCTGATGTGGGAAGGAGATCAAGAGAAGACGGCCTTTGTCAATGACCGTGGTGTCTTTTGCTACACTGTCATGCCGTTTGGACTGAAGAACGCTGGTGCTAACTACCAGCGCATGATCAACAAAGTATTCGAAGGCATGCACACCAAGCTGGTAGAGGTGTATATCGATGATATCATCGCAAAAACTCCCGCTGGAGGAGACCACATCGAAGATTTGCGCCAAGTGTTTACTCGGCTGCGACAGTACAACATGAGGTTGAACCCACTGAAGTGCACTTTCGCTGTCCCAGCAGGGAAGTTTTTGGGTTTCATATTGACCCAGCGCGGTATTGAGGCCAACCCTGGAAAATGCCAGGCAATACTGGATATGCAGAGCCCTAAGAGCCTAAGGGAGGTACAATCGTTGAATGGGAAAGTGGCCGCTCTGGCTCGGTTCATGCCCAAGATGGCACACAGATCTCTCCCCCTGTATAAGGCGTTGAAGAAGCACAAGAGTTTCGAATGAGGAGAAGAGCAAGAACAAGATTTCCAGCAGCTTAAGGTCGTGCTTTCAAGTCCACCAATATTGGTAAAGCCTGACCCTGGTGAGATTCTGATTTTGTATTTGGCGATTTCTGATGAAGCCCTAGGCGTGGCTCTGGTTAAAGAAACTCCAGAGGGGCAGAGGCCGGTGTACTTCACCAGTAAGACATTCCAGGGGGCTGAAGGTAGATATCAAAAGATTGAGAAGGCCATTCTAAGTTGTATGGGCTTCACGATGGTTGAGGCCGTATTTTCATGCACATCCAGTACTGGTGAGAATGGATTTGCCACTCCGTTCAGTGCTTAGTAAACCAGATCTTACTGGAAGGATGATCAAATGGTCTATCGAGCTTTCTGAGTTTGAAATTTCTTATGAGCCTCGAGGAGCTATTAAAGCTCATGTTCTGACAGATTTTGTGGTGGAAATGACAGGGTCGGATCCAGCCACACCTCAAGTGCATTAGACCATTTATTTTGATGGGTCGTCAAACAGTAAAGGCTGTGGAGCCGGTGTCGTGGTGGAGAGTGACGATGGCGTACACTTGGAGATTTCCCTCCGGTTCAATTTCAAAACCTCCAATAATCAAGCTGAGTATGTAGCATGCCTGGCCGGCCTCCGAGCGGCGATTGACATCGGAGCATCAGAGGTAACATTGTGCAGCGATTCACAGCTGGTGATTTCACAAATCCAAGGGGAATATCAGGTCAGAGAGTCACAACTTCAACTATACTTGAACTGTGTGAATGAATTGAAGGGGAGATTCGAAGTGCTGGAGTTTAAGCATATGCCAAGAGAGGAGAACACCAGAGTGGATATCTTATCAAGGCTTGCAAGCACAAAACAGCCTAGCAGTACCATGACTGTGGTTCAGAGCACGCTGACATCACCTAGCATCCCTTTGTTCCCATCTCTAAATGCTATAATGGTCAAGTACCCTTATGAGAATTCTTGGGTCATCCCCTACATCCGTTATCTGGCGGATGGACAGCTCCATACTGATGAGAATAAGAGGAGGCGAGTGAAAAGGGAGCTGTCGTACTTCACCATGGTCGATGGTGTTCTTTACAAAAGGGGATTCTCAGTCCCATACCCCCTTTGTTTGAGAGAAGATGAGGTACAAGCGGTTGGAAGAAATACATGAGGGGCAATGTGGACACCATGCCGGGGGCAGGAGCTTAATGAGAAAGGTCCTTAGGGTTGGATATTGGTGGCCCACAGTGAAGCAGGACTCAGCTAATTTTGTGAAGAAGTGTGATGCTTGTCAAAGATTTTCCAATCTCCATCATACACCGGCCCAAGAACTCTCTTCATCCGCTGTGCCTTGGTCGTTCTACTAGTGGGGCCTTGATATCCTGGGCCCGTTCTCCACCGCTCCAAGAGGTATTAAATATTTGATTGTGGGGGTAGACTACTTCACTAAATGGATCGAGGCTGAGCCAGTAGTGCATATCACTTCTGCACGAACAAGGCGTTTTATATATGAAAACATCATAGCTCGATTCGGTGTCCCAGGACGGATTGTAACTGATAACGGCACTCAGTTCACAGATAAGAAGTTCACAGACTTGCTCGAAGGACTGGGGATAATTCAAATATTTTCATCTGTTGAGCACCCCCAGACAAATGGCCAAGCGGAAGTAGCCAATCGAGAGGTGCTAAAGGGGTTGAAGAAGCGTCTTGGAGAAGCGAAGGGAGGTTGGACTGATCAACTATGCCATGTTCTGTGGGCATATCGTACTACACCGCACTCTTCCACTAATGAATCCCCATATCAGCTAACTTACGGGATCGAGGCGATGATCCCAGTAGAGCTACAAACCAGATCAGCCTGAGTGGAATATTTTTTAGCGGAAGATAATAATGCTAACCTGGCATCAGAGTTGGACGTTCTCCATAAGCTGAGAGAGGGAGCCTTTATCAGAGACCAAGCAATAAAAGCGAAGGCAGCTCTCCGGTACAACAAGCGTGTCCAATATAGAGTGTTTAACACTAGAGATCTTGTTTTGAGAAAGGCGAGTGTGGGTAATAAATTCGCTTATCAAGGGCAGCTAGCACCGACATGGGAAGGCCCTTACAGAGTTTCTGAAGTGACAGGAAAGGGGCCATACCGGCTCGAGGAGCTCGATGGAACCTCAATTCGCAACAAGTGGAACACTCAGAACTTACGTATTTATTACAGCTAGTTGGTAAGATGGCATGTACTCTTTTTCCTTACTTGAGTTTTTTCCCATTGGGTTTTCTCAAGAAGGTTTTAATGAGGTATGACCCCAACTACGCTCCCTTTGTAATATATATTCAACTTAATGAGAATGCAATTTATGACTATATCAATCTCACTCTCTCATTTGTATGTTGCGATTTATAGCTATAAGCTGTCACGTTTAAAGGCCCTCAGGACGGATGATCTCAACTACCCATTCTGTAGTTGACGATGTAACTCCTTGAGGGATGAGACAAAGACCCTCAGGACGGATGATCTCAACTACCCATTCTGTAGTTGACGATGTAACTCCTTGAGGGATGAGACAAAGACCCTCAGGACGATGATCTCAATCACCTATTCTGTGTATTGACGATATAACTCCTCGAGGGGGAAATGGGTTGTAGGATTAAACCGAACCCCATTTGAAGGCCCAGATTGTAGGAGTTAAACTGAACTTTGGGTACGGTTAGTAAGTTTGGCTGAACACCATCTGAAGGCTTGAGTTGTAGGATTAAACCGAACCTCAAGAGACAGACGTAGGACTTAACCTTTTTTCAAAGGTTATACCGAACCCCACATGAAGACTTGGATGGTAGGATCGAACCGAACTCCAAGTATAATTGCCGTCCTCATCTCCGAAGCACTCATCACAGGACGGTTGAATGTGAATATAGTTATTCCGCGTCTTCGAGATCGAATGAACCTTTCTAATTTCCAAGAAGTTAAAGGTAACGTTTTACAACAGATATTCCCTTCCTGAAATACTTATACTTGGGGACAGGGCATACTTTAACAATAAGTGTTGCATATCTGTTATGATTTTTATTATTTTACTCCGAGGTGGGAAATACGCTTTAAACGACAATACGGTTGAACAAAGCGGATTTGTAAAGTATTAAAAAGGTAAAGTATTGTGTATACGACTGAGTTGTTTGGCAACCATATACTTGTCACAAACGATAGAAGAAAATGAAAGCAAACTTTATTTCTGTGAAGGAAAATTTTATATGTCTCAAGGCATCAAAGCTGGAGCTGATCCCAGTACACAACTATAAATAAAAGCACAAAATCAAAGAGCAGGTGGTTGGTTCTCCGATGTGGGCACTTCTGTTCTCCCCTCTTCAGCTCCCTCAGTTTGAGCCTTATCTGCTCTGATCTCTGGGGCAGCTTGAGCACCCCCTTGTGTCTCACCTTCGGGGCCAGAAGTGGTTAGTACTGGTTCCATGCTTTGACCCTCCGGAAGTAGAGGCAGTTCATAAAGGGCATCAGGAGGGTCCTGGTGTGAGCCGTCGCTCTTCACTTCGATAAGTTTCCCTCCGTGGAATTCATAGAACGGATCCAATCCGTACAGATTAAGCTTCAAGGCGGGGTTGCGATTAAAAACTTGACGAAGTGCCAGGCCGAAGGATTCGAAAGCCACCTTCTTGCATATCTCCAAGGCTTTGGTAGCCTTGGCCTTAGCAGCAGATAATTTCTTTTGAAGCTTAGCAAAATCCTCCTCTGACGGCCCAGTGCTCGTACTACCCTTCCTCAGCTCTTCAATCTGAGCCTGCATCTCCTTTTGAAGGGCCTCCCACTCTCCAAGGCTTTTATTATGGCCGGCCTCTGTTGTTGTAAGATCGTCAGCTAGCTTGGCCGATTTCTTCTTCTCCAATTGAAGCTCCTCTTCAAGGAGGGGGATGGATTTATTTTGCTGCCGAAGTTCAGTAACCTGCCGCTCTAAAGATTTGTTGGTGAAGTAGAGCTAGCTTATTTCTTCGGTTTTCTTCTGTAGCGTCTCCCTGGCCTTAGTTAATTCTGCCTCCACCCCTCTATGAGTCTCAGCTTGCTTGGCTGCCCAGGCCTCCTTTATAGCGATGTCGGCCTCAAGTTTTTCAACTTGTTCCATGTAATCTACCTTGTCGCTTAAGGACTCCAAGAGGCCGGATAGTTCATCCAGCTGCCAGCGTCCGGCCTTGCACGCGCCTCAAACTTCAGCAGCATCGAGAGAGGGGCGGAGACAGTACCTCGCCTTTGGAAGAGTGGGGGGCGTAGACCCTTGGAACCAGAGATAAGGTAAGAGAAAGGATTCGCCTAGAGGATCAAACACTGGAGGAGGACCGCTCTCAGAGTTTGGTCCAGACGTGGCCTGTGAAGGAGGGGCAGAGGAGTCAAGGACGGGCTTCTTCCCCTTGTCCTTCTTCAACCCAGATTCCTCGAGGGTCTTCTGGCGTTTCTTTGCAGGGTCACCAGAGGAAGGCTTCTCCACATCCGTCGCCTTAACCAGATGCCTCTTTTTCTTTTTCTTCTTTGGGGCGACCTCTCCATTTCCTTACCCCGCAGCCTCCGTTTGTCCCTCAAATTCCTGCTCATCAAGAAGAGGGACCTCGTTTCCCACAGCGGAGGTAAGAGGAATTATTGGAGCTACCGCCTTAATGGAGTTCCTCTTAGCCTGAATCTCATTCTCTTCAGAGGAAGAGTCACCATCTGCCAGCATGGATTTCAGGGACAACATCTAGGGAGATACTTTTTCAATTTGTTCTGCAAAATAAGGAAAATTGAGTTAACATATGGGAGGAAAAATAATAAGAGCGGAATAAATATGTAACATAATCATAGTTCAAGAGCGGCCATTACAGAGATAGGTGTCCCGGACGTCGGCACTTCCCAAGAGAAGCCGGCAAGAGAACCCCTTGAGTGTTTTTGAGGCCGATTGCATGGCACTCAACACTTCGACAGAATGAGATGAGAGTTCGCTCTCCTCAGTATAGTAAGCACGGCTCAGCAACAGAAAGTGCTCGTGAGACCAGCTGATAGGGAATTTGGTGAACCCTTCTTTGTTGAGCCAGAAGACCAGCTTATTGGATTGAACTCGGACCCGCGTGTAGTAGTGTTTGAAGGAGCGTCCATCCACCTTAGCGGATTCAGTGTAGGACTTGAAGTTCACTAACCTTGAGTCACAACGGAGTGTTATGAACCCAAGGCCGCCCTTCTTGTTGGCATGGCAGACCACTTGGCAGTAGTAAAATAATTTGGCCACAGTGGCGGTGAAATTGAAGTGCTCTCCCAGAACTTCGAGAGCGCGCACCAAGCCCTAGCTGTTGGGATGCAGTTGAGTAGGGGCGCAGTCGAGGAAGCGTAGGACGGCCATCTGAAACTCCGTCATGGGAAAGCGGACCCCCAAGTTTTGAAAGACGAAGTCGTACATATAGACCGACCTCTCGTCTGGGACGTGGTGGCAGACCCTCTCAGTTGGACAGGGGGCAAGGACAAGAAAGCGTCCCTTGTACTTCTTGTCAGAGTAAATCTTGCTGCAGAGAGTGACTGGGTTTCCTTCTTCGTTTGCATGATGTGAGGGGATTTCCAAGAATTCCTCCTCAACCCAGCAGTACGGCTTCTCCCTGTTCAGCTTTTCCCAGTTCAGCTGGTGTGCCACGACGATGACACACCCTTCAGTAGTTCACAGAATTAAGGTTTTGCCAGACCCCGGAATCTCCATAGTACCTGATGCACGATGGAACGCGTGTGTGCTGTGGTAGAAGGCAACATCGTCAGAGAGATAGCCTTTATCACTTGACCCATCATTAGAGCAGCTGGTGGCCCTCGAGTCAAGGGGATCCTCAGGGCGGCGCCGGTCAACTGGCACTCGCGAAGAGGAAGTTTCAACTCTCTCTGAGCGACGAGGCCCAACCACAGGAAGATTCACTGGAATCCTTCCACCACGGTGGCTAGAGAGGGCACGAGAGCTCAGACTCCCCCTGGATGAGGTACCAGCGTTGCCTGTTCTAGGGCGCATGGTTGAAGTAGAATGAATAAAAATGATATGGAGGTAAAGGATAGGGAGGTTACCTAAAAGAAGGAAGAACTTGGTGAAGAGGAAAGGCAGCAAGGAAATCTTCAGAAATTTAAGCAGAGGTTCACTAAGCTTGATGACAGAGATGAATTCCAAAATTCGTTAAGATTCCCTTTTATAGGTAACGAAGAAGCACAGTGTTCTGCCAAAAGCTACGACGTTTGTTTCAAAACGCAACCTTTCGAATTCAAATGACTTCATCGTTTCGTAACTAAAGCGCGAAAGTGGTAACGTTTTAGTAAAGGTTTTTACGAAACGGGCCTGTGGAAATTGAAATTCAGGCCCAATAAGCCCAATCGACGGTTACACTCTTGGGTAATGATGGTTCACGTGTTAAAAAGGGCATTTAATGTCCAATCATTTCAGACGCATTTAATGCACCTCAACCACTCTTCGAATACCAAGAGTCTTGATTTCCAAAAACTCTTGGGATTTCCCTCGCTGCGAATACTTATCTGAATCCATTGTGAATGGCATCAGAAGAGCGGTTACTTAATTTACAGAGCGGTTGTGCTGGTAAGAAACCAAACACGCATATGTCAAAGGGTTTCTAGAAGGAATTTCTAGAGCGTTCCACCGGCATCCAAACTTCTTAAAGGCTGTATAGCTCATGTAAGCAACCTAACAGTCCCTCACATAAGCTAGGGGACAAATGATCCGGTCTGGATACCGGTCCCCAAAGTTATGACGTCAGAGTGACCTCTTAAAGGAGCATCCGGTATCACAGGAAGACAATGCCATAATGGACATCCATTGTCACTGTATCCGTCCTCGCTTTATTAAATGATTCTTTCGTCCTCTATACGACGGATATTTTATCCGTTCTCATTTCCACGACGTGTATAACTGTTTGCCTCAGGATCACTATGAGATAAGAGTTCCTTATAACTTATCAGCGAAGATACCCTGCATAGCGGAATGTGTCTATGTCAATTATCTCAGAGAGTAAGTACAATTATCAGCGAAATAGGCGGAAAGGTGATTATCTTCCATCCCTATCACAGGATCGTACTCTGATAATTGACCTACCCACCTGACACACTCTGAGCACTGAGTCACCTTGATTGACACACTCTACACGCTATCAGAACCAAAGGGTCCACTTGCATCCAACGATTCATTTCCTACGTTCAACTATAAATAGCACGTTCCATTACACATGCAAGGTTACGTTGTTCTATCTCATATTCTTACTATTGTATTCATTGAGTTCATACGCTCTTCTAACTTGAGCGTCGGAGAATCTTCACAGGTGGCACCACCTTTCGCCCTCTCTCAACGTGAAACGTTGGTGTGAAGGATCTCTAGGACAACAAGACCGGTTTCTCCCACTGAGAGACCAGATTACAATACCGGATACCCACTGTACCGGTGTACAAACCCTAAAACACCTGCATTCTTGTGGCTGGTCCGACACTGAATCCTAGACCCCGGTTCAGACCAGTTCAATTATGTAAATGTTAAAACTATGGATGAAATAAAATTATTATTATTTGTCTCCATGTGAATCAATTTTAAGAATGTTTGCATTTGACATACATGAAAGATGGTCCCATGTGCTTATGTGAAATATGCATATCCCAATATGTTCATTTTTGTGATCATCAAAGAATCGATGATGTTCTTGAAAAGAATTGTCAACATAATATTTACACCATGCTTTGAGACAAATAAAATTTCTAAAGGGTATATCATAAGAAGGGTATATCAAGGGTATATCATAAGAAGGTTAAGCTATGTTTATTCAAGAATCGTTGAACTTTACCACACAGGGATATTGTTAACTGTTCAAAGAGATTGTACAAGTTATGATAAAATAAAATTAGCCAGCAAGATAAGATATAACATCTTTGAAGAAATATGTTATGTATTTAGATTGTTGTTAAGTGGTAAAGAATTTATAGATACAATTGTTGAGGTATGTGACTTGGTTGTAGCTAATTAGTTAAGAATATTTGCAACTATGCTAACGATGAATACTATTACCAAATTTGATGTGGTGTGGAAAAATACTTGGAAGTTAACTTTGAAATAATTGGCCAACAAAGAAATTTTTTTATCTTTTCAATAAATTTATACAAAATAATATAATTTGTAATAAAAGTGTGCTTTCATCTATCTTCTATTTTATTTTAATTTTTAATTGTTAAAAGTTTAATTACTAGTAACTATTTATTTATTATATTATTTATAGGTCTCCAAATAGGAGATAACTAGGGTAATTATTGACTGCATATGAAAGAATATGAGAGAATATTTATGATACGGTCCCAATACCGGTCTATAAGCAATACGGTAATTTGTCTGTCATCTGTCATTTAGGATCGGTATCCAACACAGTTTAGTGTAACAACATCAGTATGTCGGTATTGCATGAAAGGTCCCAGAACTGACCCCGGTATGAGTCATTCCCTCAATACCAGGTGATCAGAGTTGACCTATGTATCAGTGTGTTGAACAAGTAACCTGTAAAGTGACTGTTTAGTAGGTAGAGCCGTTTGGATATGCTACTTTCATGTGTTAGCCTTTCTGCAAGGGATCAGAAAAGTGCTGACATAATGTACATAAAACTTTGAGAGCAAGAAGACTCTTCCACTACCTTCAGGTATAAAACCTATGCATCAACGTAACCAAGGTAGAACGTTTTCTTTAGAACTTACGCTTAAACTATAATATTCTCTTGAATATTTACTAACTTGAGCGTCGAAGTGTCCTAGCAAGTGACACACACTTTCGCCCTACAACGCGTTAGGGTGGTGATTTGGTACAAGGAATCATACTAGGACCTTTATTTCCCACTGAGATAGATGATATAATACCGAATTCCCACTGGATTATCGTAAAACACACATCAGAAACCGAGTATTAAGGATTATCCTGAAGGTGACTCTTGCACCTCGGCCTAGACTAGTTCTGTTTATCTTATCCAATTTGGTTGAAACTATAAGTTTTACAATGGGTTTATTTTTATGAATTAAGCCATGACAAGTAAGATTTGTCATAAAAACATGCTAATTTGATAAAACTACCCACACTTGCATAAGAATATGTTTATGACTACATTATAAAATCCATGTTGGGTAGTTATGATGGGTTTTACAAAGTGAACTATGTTAGTCCTCAAATTTACAAAAAATTCTTAAATAAAAATTTTGTAAAAATAATAAAAATTAGTTTAATTTGTTAGAAATTTAGGTTTTAAATTCAATAAATGGATGTTGTTGAAAATAATCTGCCCTTGATCAATTTTCTCTAGTTTTGCAGTGAAAAAGTAAAGAAATTAAAGAGAAAAATTGAAGAACTGAAGAGCTGACACATAGCATCGACACTACGTGTAGCGTGGGAATTTTTAATGTTGACGCTACGTGTCACAGCCACGCGTAGCATCAGAGCTACGTGGACTCCATTTCCAGCTGGACAACCACTTAGTCAAAAGGCCAAATAATGGCCAATCTAATCAAGCTAAATGCCAAGCCGAATTGGGAACATGTGGAACCATTGTCTGGGCATTATTAGATTAATTAATTTTAATAATGGCCACCTAATCACGTTTTTAATGGGGGCTGAGTCAGGAACCTGACGCGTAGCGTCAGGACCCTTCTTCAGCCCTATAAATAGGGTCATTCTCCACACTTTCAAAGCATCCCTTCTGAATTCAGAGCCTTGTTTACTCTCCTTTCACTCGAGTTTGAGTGTTCTTTTATGAGTTTGTAAGGTTAGAGTGATTTCTAGATACTTGAGAGTGTTGTGTAGTATCATGAGTTCTTGTATCGGGAAGTGTTTCCAAGTCCTCGTAATGTCAAACTATGTAAGTGTTGTTTTTACTTTTACCATGTGTAACTAAATTGTTTATATTGAAATTTGGTGAATCAATCTATTATATGATGTTGTAATTATGATCTCTACATATTTATGATTCTAGTACATGTTAGTATTTCAACTCTTTATTAATATGAACATCAAACAGGAGAATGATTTTCATGTGTATTAAAACCTATTTTATTAGTGTGAACATCAAACGGGAGAATGATTATTCATGTTGTATTGAAACTTGTTTTAATGAAAGTAAAAGTTGAAATACCCTTAATATGCCAATTATTAGGGATAGAGTTGGTGATTATTGTTGCCATAAGGTCAGGACTTAATGCAAGTTTTTATTGAGAAAGCTCACGAGGGATCGGACTTTACGGTAAATACTTAGAATTTATATCACGAGGAATCGGTTATAATTACTTTAAGCTGCAATGACATGAACTTGATAATTAAATATGTATGTTTGTAATCACTTCATTATATTTTAGTGTGAGGATCCTAATTCCAATATAATTTGTTAATATGTGTTTTTTTACTTCAAATATATGATTTATTCTGAATTACATCTTAATTTTTTAGATAACTTTTATATTTACCATCTTTTTACCACATGAACAAATCAATCGTCAAATTCTGTGAATACTGTATAAATTGTTTATAAAGCATTATTTTGCTAATAACTTTTGATAAATTTACTATAGTAAATAATAATTACTGTGAGTTACTGGAACTTTCAATCCCAGTGGAACGATATCTAAATTTAAAAACTATAAACGATTGGTGTGTTTGCCAATTAAAGACCCAACAGTACCATGGGTTTAACAAACTATCCTTCCAAAACTAGTTTTATAACGTATTTAAAATATAAAATACTTTATTTAATCTTACACTATATTTAAGAAAGGCCTAAAAGAGTTTGCTTTTGCTCTAAATTGCCTAAGAGAGTTTGCTTACTCCTTTATTACAAATTAAGTATAGCTTACTGGCATGAGATGTAATAGAACTAGATAAGATAAAGATTAAGTTTATCATCTCAAAAGAGAATGAATGAGAATGGGGCCTTTTAGCTACCATTCAGAATAATTATAAAATAGAATGACTTACATTTCCTTTATGAGTAAGGTGATACAAGAAAGACTTTTATTTAAAATACCTTTTTTCTACCACTTTTCACTTATAAGGGATTGATTGTCCACCTTGTTGAGGCTAGTTTCTTTTATTATTGTCAGGTGGGAGAACAACTCACTTTGTGAAATGTCGAAAAACCATTTAATGGTAAAGTTATTGTGTTAGGATGAGACTTTAGGCAAATTCCATTTGTTATTTATGGAGGTAACATGCAAGACATTATAAATGCAATTATAAATGCTAGTTATAGCTAAAAATATTCTAGGTTCCAGCCTTACATAAAATATAAAATTATTTGCAACAAATAATGTTAAAAAGGCTAATGAAATTAAAGAATTTGCCAATTGGGTTCTTAGTATTGAAAATGGAGATTATGAATGCAATGCTTTTGGTGAATCTTTTATAGAAATTCCTCCTTATATATTGGTTTAAGGCTTTAACATTCCATTAGTATAACTGGTCAACTTTGCGTACCCTAACACGTTACAGAGTATTAATAAACCCAAATATTCTGGGGAGGGAACAATTTTGGCTTACATTGAAATATGTTGAATTGTTAATGACTTCACACTTTCTTTGCTTCCAATAAACAAACAAAAAAATATTAAAGTTATGATGCAACAAGTGCATCAGATAAGGATTTTGAAATTAGATGGATAATGGTTTACAAAATGATATCAATTGTTATAGTATTCTTAACCATACACTAAAACTAAAAGTTGATGTTATAATCTTGCATTTTAATGAATTACATAAAGTTACTTATTTAGGAAACAATGTAATTGGTGCTACTATGATTGCATGGACAAATATCGAAGATAAGATCTATATTTAAGAATGTTCATGCTTCTATATGATTCAAGGATACCATTCAAATTTGAATAACATTAATTTTCTTTATATTTAGGTTTTGCTATGATCATAAATAGTCATGATCAATCCTTATCTCATGTTGGGTTGAATCTTTACTTGTGTTTACACATGGATAGTTGTATGTTGTTATTTTGATAGTAAAATTAAGAAAAAATATAATTTTTGACAATAAAGAAAATTGTTGTGGCACAATAACAAATTTAGTATTTAAATACGTGTTTTTGAATGTTTGATGTTAACACTCTAGATTGGTAATGTATATATTAACTTCATTTTTTTAATCAATGAATTATGACTCCTAATTTTTTTATAATTTTTCTTACTTTATTAGTCAATATTGTATTTTCAATTATGATTAATCTATTCAAAAAGAAAGAAGAAAAAAACTAATTTTTTTAAATATCTATTTAAGTTGCATAATAAAAATAATTGTGCAATCTCTACAATGACGTTCTTTAGATATTTATATCTCTCTTTGTGGTGCACCATAAAACAAAACTTGTTTTACTTATAAAAAAACTAATATAAAATCATATCAACATAAAAAGTTTTCATAATAACATAATAAAGATTATTGTTAATTTTGTATTTTCTATTATATTTTTTAAATACTTGTTTGATATTAAATTCAAAAATATTTATTAACAAATATGGTTAATATCTAGAATTTTTCTTATCAAAGTATATCATAAAATTATGTTGAATATTTTTTATATATTTTTTTGTTCTTTTATCATCTATATAATTTATTGATCATATTGTAACATCCCAATTTTTATTAATTGAGAGATTTTAGAAAAATAATTCAAGTACATGATTTATTTTCAACGATTCATAATTAATTAATTAATTAATTAATTAATGGTCGATATATTAAAATTTTAGAGTGACCCATTAAATTAGGGAATTAATCCTGTAATTTTAGGGACTAAATCGAAAGAACGATTAGGTCGGATGTTGGCCAAAGGGGTTAAAGAACCGAATTACTTTTAGTCAACCTAAATCAATTAAGTTAAATTCTTTTTCTCTTTTCCTTTCACTCTTATTTTCTTTATTCTTCATCAAGTTGCCTCTCTTTTCTTTTCTCTCATTTTCACTCACCACCTCCCCCACTCACCATTTATTTTTCTCTCATTTCTCTTCTCCCTCAACACTTTAAAACTGAACATTCTTTCTTCTCCACCATCATTTCTTTTCCTTCTCCACTTCTCTTCTCCTTCACTTCACTCATTTTCTCTCCTCTTCATAATCACCAAGGTCATTATCTTCTCCCTCTCATTCTCACAAACCTGTGACCATCCCTCACTTCTCTTCCATCATCATCATCATTATCATCTCATCTTCTTCTCCACCACCACAACACCAACCCTGTAACCACCACTTCGTCGTCCGTCATTTCCTTTTATCCTTTTCTCTATCATCGTGAGCTATTTCTTTATTCATCATTACCAACACGGCTCGCCCGGGAGCCGAAACGAAGATTATCGATAGTCGATCAGTGCAAAATAAGCATTGGTAAGCTATAACCCTTATTCCTTTTTGCATGCATGTCTATTTTTCTTGCATGCATGCTTGTTTTTCTTGCATGCATATCCATTTTCACTTTTTTCTACATGTATGTTAAATTTTACAAATTCATAGGTCTTTTTGATAGGTTTCATGTTACCTATCGGTCGAGATTTTGGGAAAATCATGAACACAAAAATTGTTCTTCCTTCTTTCCCCCTTTTAACAAGCTATAGAACGTCTAAATCAGATAACTAGAGCAGAAGCTATACCCAAAATATAAACACTAATCTGGGTGTGTGTATGGCTACCGGCCAATGACCTTGTTGTGCAATTTGAGACTATTTGGCTTGAAATTGGCTTTTGGTATCATCATAAAAGTTGTAGTAAATTTTGTTACAAAAATTTTAAGATCAAGATCGCTTAAATCAGGCACCTGTAACTTAAGACATGTTAAAAATAATGGAGCATGCGCATGGTTATTGGGTTTTGCATAAAATAGTAGCTAAAATTGGAAACTAGAATTTTTCGACTCCAATCTAGTTTTTGGTGTATTTATTAAAGTGGTAGAAAAATATGTTGTAAAAATTTTAAAACTAGATTCACCTAAAAAGGACATCCATAACTTAAATTAAACTTAAAATATGAAAGTATACGCGAATTTGTGGGTTGGGATTAAAATCTAAGATTTTCTATGATAAATTGATAGGACTTCCACACGTAAAAGATATAAAAAATATTTAGGAAGTCTCGTAAGGCTCATATAATATTCACTAGCCTGTTAGGCTCAGGCTTTGGCCTTTAAAACATTAGAAAAGGATGATTTTGAGGAAATGAATTCCTAAAATCTAATATAAAATAAAATATATGCTTTAAACAATATTAGAAAATTTTTTCAAACCAAATGTAAACTTTATTATGTGATTAAGATTAAGAATCTGG
This sequence comes from Clitoria ternatea, assembly GCA_037962975.1. NCBI lineage: Eukaryota > Viridiplantae > Streptophyta > Magnoliopsida > Fabales > Fabaceae > Clitoria > Clitoria ternatea. The sequence continues at coordinate 268,522,121 of CM075671.1, forward strand.
GTTGGCTAGATTAATTAATGTATTTCTACGTTTATTTAAATGTAGGAATCTATCCGGTTGACAAGGCAGGACGACCTCCCAGACTACTTCTCTTAAGGTGGGATAGTTTGAGTTTCATATTCTAAATACACGCTACATTAACCATTGATAATACATATATATGAAGATATATGCCATATTTGCCTTGAATGGAATATGTTTCCCTTGTTTGTATATATGCATTGTTGATGATCGATCTATGATTATTAAATGCATTTAGAATATGTGTGGTGTGCTATATATGTATATCCAATCTTCCAACATAACACAAAAGCCTAAGAGTTTACTATATCAAAAGTCGATTACAAGGTGTTTGATTACCCTTTTCTCCAAAGCTTAATTCTACCTTATAACCCGACGTTACCCAACAGGATCATGAAAACTTTGAGGTCTTTTTGGATAATAGATTCTTAACTTTTTCACACCCGAGTCCCAAACTCTTCTAGTCTAAGAGCAATAATGAAAAACTTCTAAAGAAGTAAATCATTAGAGATTAAAAATGATAAGAAAGACAATAGCTTAAGTGAACAAATGTAATTTCACTTAAATAGTTTTTTACTCGGTAAAGGAAAAACATCACCAAATAAGGAAACAAAGTATACCAAGTTGCTATAAATAAGTCAAGATTTCGAAATACCCTGGTTTGACCTCAATGGTTCAAACCAAGCCAAGAATGGTTCAAACCAACCCCATAAAAATCATTGGTTCAGACCATACATAGTGTAGTTCAAACTATACAAGCATACTTCAAATTTTGACCTTTTTTTTACTTAAAACTTGGTTCATTAAATAATCTTTTTAGTTACCACTTAAAATGCGAGATTAATTAATTAACGAGTTACTTAACTCAGGTGCTCACTTAAGATTAATGTATAACTCTTACAACCAAACAAAGAAAGAAACTTTAAGTCCAAACGACTTCATGTTCCAAAATTAAGAGTAAAGGATTTTGTACCCTTGAGTTCTGTTAACCATGTGAAGGTTTAGAGACGAACTTAGTAGGAGGATTGAATAAGTCTATGAACTTTTTGTGGAATAAAACATTCATAAACAAAAATGGCAACAAACTAAAACAAACAAAGATTCAGACTTAAAGAGATGAGGGATAGAAAGAAATGCACAATAGATTTATATTGGCTCACTTTCAAACGACAAAGTTATGTCCAGTACCTTCAAACTTAAAGGATTTCACTATGTGAAAATGTCTTTTTACATAAACTACATTTCTCGTGCCTCAAGTATTGTTGACTCCAACTACTTCTGACTTAACACCCAAGTATTCTTTCAATAAGTCACTCCTAGCTCAAAACCCAAGTTTTCTTTCTAAAGCCTTTTCAGGTCAAACTATTTCCCACAAAAACTAAGACTGGTGATCTGTCCTGGACCGGGGTCAAGAGATCCGATCTCAAGCCAGTCACGAATAGTATGTCAATACCGTCTAGTAGACCGGATATATGTATATCCGATGTAGGTATCCGTTGTCCTTGAATGAAGAGAGCGGATTGGGCGTTCTGGAGATCCTTCACACCGACCTAATCGCGTTGAAGTGGGCGAATGGTGGTGTCACCTGCAAAGATTCTCCGACGCTCAAGTCAGTGATTATATCCCAAGTAAGGAATGTATTCAGAGAGGAATCAGTCGTAAAGAGCTGAAGAAGAAGCTCCCCAACTTCAATCATGAAGTTAGTTCATATACCTGATTGGCTCGATTAACGAGGACTCGTTGGTGGGGAACCACCAACTCCCATTAGCATTATTATATTGCGCACTTACCTCCATGATTGGGTCAAGTGGCTATTGTATATTGAGCATAGAGAATGTAGACTAGGATTAGGGAACAAGTTGACCATTCCCGTGAGCAGAATTTGGCTCGTAGTGCAGGGAATTATTGATCGATCCCTGTAGCAACAATCCTTGTCTTTTGCACAGTGACGTGTGTATTATCCGATGTCATGGTGTTATCCTGAACAACCGGTATAGGGAGAACGCCTGATACGGAATTACAGTTCGGATGTATACCGATGACACCGGTTACACGTAGATGTCTTATCAAAGACGTTGAAATATGTACAGCAGATCGGATACCGGTATTGAGACCGGATCATATGTCCCCTAGCTTGTGTGAGGGACTGAATAGTTGTTCACATAAGCTACTCAACCTGCGAGAGGTCTTAATATCGGTAAGCTTACGTGTGTAACAGTTCCTTAGCATCTGTTGTCATTCGTAAAGAACCGCTCTGAATTTAATAGAAAAAACCTTTCGGTACTGTCACAACGGTTTCAGACAAAGATTCGTTGTGTGAGAATTTCAAGAGTTTATTGGAATTGAAAGCTCTTGAAGTTTGTGTAACGGCTGTAAAGCGTAAATTGCGTTGCATGATTAGACATTAATGCTTTTAATCACGTGGGCAGGCAATTATTGCGTCTGAGATGAAAATCTCATTAACCGTCGTTTTGGGTTTAATGGGCCTGAAGTTTTCAAAACTTTTGGGCCCAGTGGATAGCCCTTTGCTGAGTTGCTATCGTTTTGGCGCCCAAGAATTTGGAACGGTTGTGTCGTTTCGCTTGTGAACGGGTGCGTTTTATCGAGAACGACACAACTTCAAGAGGAGGTAACCGGTCCTCTTTGTTTCCTATAAAAGGAATACTTAGTGGATTCTGGGTTCCACTTGCTTTTGCTTTCTCAACGAAACTCTGCAGAAATTTTGCAAGGAAGTTTATCACCTACATTGCGAGGGTTTCTTCGTTCCTCAAATTCATCACTGTCATCTGAGGTAACTATCTTTTCCTTGTCGCTTTAGTTTCGCTTTGACTTGCTACTCGTAGTTATAGAAAGTAGGCTTCATCAAAAAAGGGGGGGGAATCAGTTTCCCTCAACCCTAATAGTTGTGGGGAAGAATCCTTGTGATTCTTCCTAAGACTGAACCGCGTCGCTCAGAAAGGGGATCTTACTCACTGCGGGAAGTGACCTTTCCCTTCTCAGAGTCGCCCTCTGATTGTAATTGCTTTTAAAATGCAGTGAGTAATGATTGCAACTTTCTGACGACATTTTATTTCTTATCATAGATTAAGGAGTTCGGTCTAGATATTTCCAATGGCAACTGGAGAAGGATCTTCTGGAGATAGTGCCATTTCGAAGACAGCTGAAGGTCTCTTCAGCGTAGTTGCTTCGAGGCTGAATTGGGAGGAGGTTCAGGCTAAATGGCCTTTCTGTTGGGTGTCCAGCGAATTTAAGGACTTGGCCTCTCGTCATGCGGATGAGGAGGGATCTCGGATTCAACCGAGGTTCACGCTGAGTACGGATGAAGAGACAAAAAAGTGGTATAGGGTTTACGCACCACTTCCGACAGAGCGGATATGTCATGTCGTCCCCAACGATCGTTCAGTGTACATGTACGACTTCATCTTTCATTATTTGGGTGTCCGCTTCCCATTAACCAAACTCCAGATGGGTGTTTTGAGGTTTTTGAACTGTGCACCCTCTCAACTTCATCCCAACGGTTGGGGCCTCATCTGAGCTCTCGAAGTGCTTGGGGAGCACTTCAATTTCACGCCAACTGTAGCGATGCTGTTCTACTACACTCAGGTAGTTCGAAGGGCGAATAAGCAGGGCGGAGTTGGTCTGGTGACACTCCGGACTCTCTGTTCTTTTGTGAACTTTGAGTCTTATACTGATTCGGCCAAGGTTGATGGGAAGTCGTTTAAGACCTACTTCACTCGCATCTCCATTAAGAAGGGCAAACCGAAATTTTGGAAGGACGAAGATGATGTTGACAAATTTCCCCTGAGCTGGACACACAAACATTTCCTCTTGAGCTCACACGCGTACTACACTGATCAATCCGATCTGTCTCGTGAGACGTCGAGAGTGTTGTTCGCACTTGAATCGCACACTACAGGTCGTCACGTCTTCTCGTGTAGGCGTTTGCTAAGTAGCTCAAGCGGAGTCCGGGAGGAATATTTGCGTACTTCTCGTTTTATTTCATCTTCCTCCTTTACCAAATATATATAGAATATTTGTAGTTGCTGACATCTTGTGTTTGTTCATGTAGGTGAAATAGAACAAGAGACTCCGGAGATGGACAAATTAAAGAAATTCAAGGCGGCTGGTAAATCCGTTTCCCGTGAGAATGAAGTGAAGCCCAGGCCCTCAACCAAGGATCGTCCTGAGTTAATAATACTGACCTCGGATGCTGAAGGGGACGTTCCGTTGGTTGAGGGCGGTTCTTCTGCCGCTGATGAATCCACGGGTCATCCTCCAGTTTCTGAGAGGAGAAGAAAAATCAAGAATGACTCAGTGGGAGGCCCGTCCAAAAAGCGCAAAACTTCGGAGGGTAAGCTTGTTGAAACCTCGGAAGCAGCTGGTGCTCCCTCTAGTCTTAATAAAGAAACTGCTGCTGGAGCTTCTGGGTCAAATCCGACCTCCTTCCCAACGACCTCGTTTCTCACCCCCTTCCTCTCCTACGAAGGTTCTACTCCTGCCACTCTTCCACCACCGATGTACAAACTCCGGCCTACGCTTAGTGTTAAAGAAATTGAAGAAGCGTGTGAGGCCGGAAGGTGGCAGCTAGCCGAACTTGCTGGATTGCTATCTTCCGTCAATGAGTTGGCTAAGAACGTCGACAAGGTTGAGGAGCTAAGTGAAAAATTAGAAGAGCTCAACCTTTCCTCAGACAAGGACAAAGCCGCCATGAAGTTAATGGAAGATCGTCTTAACAAGTCTAAGGAGTTTGGGGATCTCGTAACTAAAGAGAATCTCAAGCTCAAAGGCGATCTTAAAAACTTGGAAGGCAAGGTGGCAGAGAAGGAGGAAGAACTCCGTAGCAGCCAGGATAAACATAAAGCTGATGCTGAGGAGTGGTCTCAAAGGGAGAAGAAGCTCCTTCATGAGATAGAGGGACTGAAGGCTAGGAATGCGGAGTTCGAGGTGTTTAGTGAGGAGCTGTCCAAGTTGCGGGGAGAATTGGCTACAGCGAAGGCTGAGAGAGAAGAAGCTGTTGACATATGCAGCCGGGCTGTTGAAGAGTCCTTCGGCCTAGCCATACGCCAAGTCTTCTACCGCAACCCCACTGTGAAACTTAACCTTTATGGAATGGATCCGTACTATGAATTCCATGGGGGAAAGTTAGTCGCAGTGGTGGATGGTCGTCACGAGGATCCACCGACGTCCTTGTATGGTTTGGCTCCTCTTCCTGAGGGTCAATCTATGGGACCTGATTACGTCTTTCCTGTGTCCGAGGTTCCCTCTTCTGAAGAAAGGGCTGAGGCTCCTGGAGGTGAGACTCCTGCGGAGGTTCCAAAGGAAGGGGGACAAGAGCCTTGTGCTGAGGAGGCGCAAAAAACTGAAGAACAGATTCCTCCTCCGTAATTTTGTTTTCATTTACATGTATAGTTGTGTACCGGGATCAACTCCGGATTTTGAACTATTGTATGTAATTTCATTTCAATGAATGAATTTTGGTTGAAGAAATTTGTCTTCATTGTTTCATGTATATATAAATCGTTACTAATCCGTTCAGTGTAATTAATCTTAAGGCCGGATTGAAATAATAGCCTCGGAAGATTAAATAACAAATAAAATTTAGAACGGATAAATATATACATGTCCCCAAGTGCGTATTAAGAAGAAGGTGCCTGTCTCTGGGGCATGATCCTTAATTCTTTTGGGGAAAGATGGGTCGATCCGCTGTTTAGCAAAGTAGTGTAACAGGACGGATGACTGCTTCTAACCCGTAATATTCTTACAGGAGATGATAATATTGTTCCAAGTTTAGGGAACTGCAAGGAAGTGGTGTTTGAGTCCTTTATCATAAGGATGATGATGGGAGTTTTTTCTACGCCAGGAGTTACGTCGTTGTATCACAGAATAGGTGATAAAGAGTATCCGTCCTGGGAGAATACCACTAGAAAGCGAAAGTGCGGACTGACTTTCGGAATTTTCCATCATAAAGATGATTATGAGTATTGATCATGCCAGGTGTTTTATCATTAAATCACTTCATAAGTGATTGAGATCATCCGTCTTGGGGATGTGTACGATACCAGCAACTACATCATCAGGTCGCATATTAGGTGATTGAGATCATCCGTCCTTTGGGTGTGTATGGCGCCAGGAGTTACATCGTCAGATCACAGCATGGGTGATTGAGATCATCCGTCCTGGGCAGGTACACCGCGTTAGGAGTTACATCGTCATATCACATAATGGGTGACTGAGGTTATCCGTTCTGGAAAAGTACACATCGTCAAGAGTTACATCGTCAGATCACAGATTAAGTGATTTAGATAATCCATCCTGGAGACATTTTTCAATCGTAGGAGTACGGATTGAGTGAATACTTTCATCGTAAGAATGATGATGAGAATTGTTCATACCAGGAGTTACATCGTCGAATCACTGAATAGGTGATTGAGATCATCCGTCCTGGAATGATTATTGGAGTTCTTCATACTAGGAGTTACATCACCGAATCACTGAATAAGTGATTGAGATCATCCGTCCTGGTGAATTTTTTTTTTCGCATCCATCCGAAATCCGAGACGAAATCCGAGTATTACCTCTACTAGCCCCCTAGCTGATGTGAGGAAGCAGTTGTCTTGCTCATATGAGCTATATTGATCATTGTACGTCTGAATTTCGGATTTGCACCGAAGTGTAAATATCCGTTCTGGGAACCATGATCCGTAGTGATGAAATTTTAAGGGCGGATTCGACAATGGAAATATCAGAAGTTTATCGAATTTCGCAACCCTTGGTATTCGGGTAATGGTGGCCACGTTTCTAATGATTGGACATTTAATGCCTTAATTCACGTGGGCGCGCCATTATTGCATTAAGTGCGCATGCCTTAGTAACTGTCACGTATAGTCTTGTTGGGCCTAGTATTTGGTTTTAACAGGCCCATTTCGATGGCTTTGTGACGAAATGATGGCATCTTCGCGCCTTGATGTACTAGACGACAATTTTGGTCCACTAAACGGGAAGTCGTTTGGGGGTAAACGACAGATTGTGTTTAGTGGGTATTTGAAAAATTTTTGTGCCCTGATACAGGCATATTTGGCAATCTCAGTTACCATTTCTTCTTGCTTCCTCGACGAACCTCTGCAAAAGTCCCAAGAAGTTCTTCGTGTCCGCCTCTGTGAATTTCCATTCACTATCCTTAGGTAACCACTTTCCCTTCGTTTTTTGCATCTCTTTTCAATATTTGAGAATGGCTAGGAAGGGTGTTAGCTTCAGTGGCGTTAGCCCTAGAGGAAGAGGAGGAAGGGCTTTGGCTCAAAACCCTAATGTTCGTGGTGGGAGGATCCCAGTGATCTTCCAATCGAGGCCATAGTATACAGGGGGGGAGGAGTCGCAATATCAAAGGCGAAGGGTGATTATGCCCTCTTCAGAGTCTTCCTCCTCCAGTGAGAGTGTCGAAAGTGGGGATTTGTATCTCTCTGATGATGTGAAATTTTATCGCAGCATCAAAGCTTTCACAATGGTGACAAAGAAAGCCACTGGGAGAAAATCGTCTGAAGGGGAATCCCCTTCCGAGAAGTATATCTTGAAGACCCAATCCGGTCTCTGCAATGTGGTTGCACACCGGATAGACTGGGTGAAATTCCAACAGAAACGCCCATTCAGCTGGGTGGCTGAGGAATTTCGTGAGACACCGTCCGTCCACGCTCGGGAGGATGAAGGGGAACTGGAGCCGCGGTTTACCGTTTGGAAGAAGGACAAATACAAATGGTGTTTTAATGTATTCGCTCCCCTTCCATCGGTACGGATATGCCACACACCGGACGAGAAGTCCTTGTTCATGTATGATTTTCTATTTCTGAACTTGGGTGTGCGTTTCCCCTTGACGAAGTTTGAGATGGGAGTCCTGAGATTCTTGGACTGCGCCCCCTCGCAACTTCACCCTAATGGGTGGGGATTGGTCCGCTCTCTTGAAGTGCTTGGGGAGCACTTCAACTTTAAACCGACGGTGGCCATGCTTTTCTACTTCACTCAAGTGGTCCGTCGTGCGAATAAGGAGAAAGGAGGAGTGAGCTTGATATCCCTCCGGACTATCTCCAAGATCATCAACTTCGAGGCGTACACTGACTCCGCCAAAGTTGATGGGCGTTCATTCAAGTCCTATTTCACGAAGATTAGCGTCCATCCGAATGAACCAATTTTTTGGTTAACTGAAGATGGGATTCCAAAATTCCCAGTGACTTGGACGCACGAACATTTTTTGTTGACCTCCCAAGCGTACTATACCGAGGAGGACGAACTGAGCCCAACTTCGATCTCTGTTCTTTCGGCTCTGTAGTCCTACACAGCCTCACACCAATTTTTCTCCTGCAGGCGTTTGTTAGGACCAAAGTCTACTCGCGAGGAGTATTTACGTAATTTCCCTGCCATTCTTCATGCGTTATTATGTCATTTGCCTTGAAAATTTTACGTCTCTGATTGTGTCTTTTGATTGTGCAGGTGAAATTCAGGGCGAGTCACCAGAGATGAATAGGCTAAAAGGACTCAAGGCCAGAGAGACTTCCGTTGTGACTGAAAATGACATTCAGGCAAAGCGGAATTCTAAGAAGGCCACTGCTGAGACAATAATATTAACTTCATCTGCTGGTGACGATATTCCTCTGATCGAGGGCGGATCTGAGAAGGTGGTCGAGAAAAAGAAGAGGACAAAGCGTGATCCTTCGAAGACCTCAGACCGTCAATCCTCGCCCAAAAAGCCAAAAACTTCAAGAGGGGCTACTGAGCCAGGGCCTGCTAAGGAAAAGAGAGCGGAAGGGTCTATTCCGGATACTCCAAGTGGTGTTATAACATATGGGGCGAAGCCAATAACGACTTATTTCGCGCCCAAAGCCTCTTGCCCTCTTGAAGATAGTTCCGGTCTTGTTCAACATCTGGTGTATGAGAGCTCCGTTCCTGAGGGCGTTCCCGAATCCTCACCCAAGGTGAAACCCTCGTTGAAGAGTGAAGAAATGATCAGAGCTTGCGACGACGGACAGAAGCACTTGGCTGAGTTATCCGAGCTCCTCAAGTCGGTTCGCGAGCTCACAGAAGAAAACGAGAGGCTCACCTCAGTGGTTGGCAAGGACAAGGCAATCATCCTTCAATTAGAAGGAAAATTAAAAACTTCCAAAGAAGAAACTCAGAAGAAGGATGAAGAAATTGCCAAACTGAAAAATCTTGCCAAGGAGCTAGAGGGTCAAGTTTCTGATCAGAAGAAAATCAATGCTGACCTCAATGCTCATCTCTGCACGGAGAAGGAACGCTCTTCAAAGCTGGAAGAGGGGTTGAAGGAGGCTAAGGTCGTCCATTATCTAGGAGTGGATGATTGGACACGTAAGGAAAAGGAGCTGCTATTAAAGCTGGCGGATTCGAATGGCGAGGTCAAGACCCTGAAAGCAGACTTGGACGATGCTGTAAACATGTGTGACCAAGCAGTCAAGGAGGCTTTCGGGTTGGCAGTTCGTCAAGTGCTATACCGGAATCCCAAGGTGTCAATTAATTTGAACGGTATTGATCCGTTCTATGAGTTTCACCAAGGGAAACTGGTGGCTGTCGTTGACAATCGTCATGAGAGTCCGCCTAACAGTCCTTATAAGTTTGCTCCTTTACCTAAAGGTCAATCAATGGGACCTTCCCTCCTGAAGCCCAAAAGTACAGGATCAAGCTCTCGCACTGAAGGAGGCAAGACCGGAGACAAAGGCAAAGGGAAGGAGGGAGACTCAAGCCAAAAAGAGTAGCGCCTTCCTTATTTCCTTTTTCGTTTTATTGATTCGAATCCGCTGTGTTCCGGGATCAGCTCCGGATTATTACACGAATTGTAATTCTTATTGAATCAATAAAAGAGTTTTTTACCTCCATTCTTGTTTAGTGAAAAACAACTTTAATAGAGGGACTGCATGTGTATTGTATTATTCCGGATTTAAGTAATGAAGATCGGATTGTAAAACAAAATCTCCATACCGGACATATACATGCGAAATGAATTTCATAATAAAACCACCGCTTGTGAGGGAACACATCAGTGCCTCAAGAACGGCTTAAGGGGAATGATTGTGAGATCGTTTAGACGAGAGTTCATTCCTCAAATTATTCGTTAAACCGTTGATGTTGTCCCCCAGTATCATTTGGTGATTATCACTTTGAATAAACTCTGAGTGAGATTTTCACGTGAGAGATCTTGAGAATGAGGATTTAAAATAGAAATTCCTCTTCAAATATTTCCGACTGAGGAATTTCGGGTGAAAATGCCTTAGATTGTGGCGTACCCGAGTGAATTGTTTGTGTCGGAGTTTATGAGTCAGATCTCAATTGAAGAATTGATGACTCAGAATTATCAGCTATAAAACTCCCAAATAAAGAACTTCACGAGAGTATTAATTTGGAGTTCAGTATAACTTACTTGTTGTGTTTGGAGTTCGGTTTGATCCTACTGTCCATGTCATATTTGGTGTTCGGTTGAATCCTACTAGCCGTTCTTCAATTGGTCTTTGGTTTTACCCAATGACAATTCTTCACCGACGTTCGGTTAATCCTACTAGTCGTACTCAGAGTTCGGTTTAATCCTACAATCCGAGCCTTCGATACGGGGTTCAGATCAGGGTTAATCCTGAACCTACTGCGCCCGTCACTTGGGGTTCAGCGTGGTCTTGAAGAAAAACCAGCTTACTGCGCCCAAGCCTTCGCATGGGGTTCGGTTTGTGGCCTCGAAAGAGGACCAGCCCTACAACCCATGTAATCTCTGAATGGGGTTCGGTTTGTGGCCTTAAAAAAGTGCCAGCCCTACAACCCATGTCCTGAGGTTCGGTTTAATCCTACAACTCAGGTCTTCACCGACGTTCGGTTTATCCTACTAGTCGTACTCAGAGTTCGGTTTAATCCTACAATCTGAGCCTTCACCGGTGTTCAGCCAAACTTACTAACCGTACCCAGAGTTCGGTTTAATCCTACAATCTGGGCCTTCAATATTTACACACTCGAGGAGTTACATCGTCAATTACAGAATGGGTAATTGAGATCATCCGTCCTGAGTATGTTCTTGTGCGTTGCGCATATTCGAAGAGTTACATCGTCAACTACAGAATAAGTAGCTGAGATCATCCGTCCTGAATATGCTTTTGTACACCGGATAAACTGAAAATCACAACATAAGAAAAACTCGAAAGAGTTAAATTGTTATGAGAGATTCTTATTAAATCAAAAATAAGAATTACAAGGAGAGCGTAGCTGTGAAAATAAATTCTCCAGTATTCAATCCAAGATAAGGATAGGAGAGTGTAGAAACAGCTAGCTATAGTAGATGCGCAAGTTTTGGGTGTTCCATTTGTTTCGGATTGGAGTGCCATCAAGGTTTTCAAGGCGATAAGAGCCTCTGCCAGTGACCTCGGATACCCTGTATGGGCCTTCCCAGTTTGGGGCTAATTTGCCTTGATGGGCGAATTTGTTCCCTATACTTGCTTTCCTCAAAACCAAATCTCCAACGTTGAAAGTCCTTGATTGGACTCGTTTGTTATACCGGAGAGCAATTTTGGCTTTGATGGCTTGATCTCTGATGAAAGCGTCTTCTCTGAGTTCTTGTATGACATCCATTTCAGATGCCAAGTTAGCGTTATTGGTTTCTTCAGAGAAGTACTTACCTCTTGTGGAAGCAATTTGCAGTTCCACAGGTATCATTGCCTCGACCCCGTATGTTAGGCGATATGGGGATTCATTGGTGGATGAATGAGGCGTTGTCCGATATGCCCATAGGACATGACACAGCTGGTCTGTCCATCCGCCCTTGGCTTCACCAAGGCGCTTCTTTAGTCCTTTAAGCACCTCCCTGTTGGCCACTTCAGCTTGACCATTAGTTTGGGGATGTTCGACGGATGAGAATATTTGGGTTATTCCTAACCCTTCAAGCAAATCTGTGAATTTTCTATCCGTGAACTGGGTGCCATTGTCTGTGACAATCCGTGCTGGGACCCCGAACCGTGTTATGATGTTTTCATACATGAAACGACGAGTTCGGGCTGAAGTAATATGCACCACCGACTCTGCTTCTATCCACTTAGTGAAATAATCGACCCCTACAATGAGATATTTGATGCCCCCAGGAGCAGTTGGAAAGGGGCCCAGAATATCCAATCCCCATTGGTAGAAAGGCCATGGAACAGCGGATGTGAAGAGTTCTTCCGCCGGTGTGTGGTGTAGGTTAGAGAATTTTTGGCAAGCGTCGCATTTTTTGACGAAGTCAATGGAGTCTTGCTTCATTGTGGGCCACCAGTATCCAGCTCTGAGGATTTTTCGCATTAAGCTTCTTCCTCCGGCGTGGTGTCCACTCTGTCCTCCATGCACTTCCTCCATTACACCTTGCACCTCATCCTCTTTGAGACAAATTAAATAGGGCACAGAGAGTGCCCTTCTGTAGAGATTACCATCAATCATGGTGAAATACGGTAATTCTCTCCTTAACCTCGTCTTTTCCTTCTCATCTGTGGGTAGCTGTCCATCAGCCAAATAACGGATGTAAGGAGCCATCCATGTATCTCCGTAAAGGGAGTCAGTCATTATGGCGTTTAGAGAAGGGAAAAGAGGGATGCTGGGCGACGTTAGCGTGCTTTGAACCAGAGTAGTGGTGCTACCCGGTCGTTTAGTGCTTGCTAACCTGGAGAGTATATCCGCTCTCGTATTCTCTTCACGTGGAACATGTTTGAACTCCACCTTTGAGAATTTCTCAGTCAACTCCTTGACACAGTTCAAGTATAATTGGAGTTGAGGTTCGCGAGCTTGATAATCTCCTAAGATCTGCGAAATCACCAGCTGTGAATCGCTACAGAGTGTCGCCTCAGAAGCTCCGATGTCAATTGCAGCTCTTAGCCCGGCCAAGCAAGCTTCGTACTCAGCCTGGTTGTTGGATGTTTTAAAATTGAAACGAAGGGAGATCTCCAGGTGTACTCCGTCATCACTTTCGAGAACTACACCTGCTCCAGAGCCTCTTTAGTTTGATGAACCATCAACGTATATGGTCCAATGGATTCGAGGGTAATCCGGATCAGTCCCTGTCATTTCCACAATAAAGTCAGCCAGGACTTGAGCTTTAATAGCGCTGCGGGGTTCGTAGGATATATCAAACTCGGAGAGTTCAATAGACCATTTGATCATCCTCCCAGCAAGATCGGGCTTGATTAAGACAGAACGGAGTGGCAAATCCGTTCTCACTATGATTGGATGGGCGTGAAAGTACGGACGCAACCGTCGTGAGGCCCAAACAACAGCGAGGGCGGCCTTTTCAATTTTCTGATACCGGATCTCAGCACCTTGCAAGGTCTTGCTAGTGAAATAGACCGGTCTTTGTCCATCAGGAGTTTCTTTTATCAAGGCAACGCCCAAAGCTTCATCTGAAATAGCCAAGTACAGAATGAGTATGTCTTTGGGGTCAGGCTTTGTGAGAATGGGAGGTTTGGACAACACCTCCTTAAGCTCTTGGAAAGCTTTTTCTTGTTCCTGTCCCCACTCGAATTTCTTGGACTTTTTCAGTATTTTGTACAGGGGGAGCGACCTGTGAGCCATCTTCGGCATGAATCGTGCCAAAGCTGCTACCTTGCCATTCAGGGATTGGACTTCTTTGAGATTCTTAGGACTTTGCATGTCTAGAATCGTTTGGCACTTCCCTGGATTGGCTTCTATACCACGTTGAGTTAACATGAAACCCAAAAATTTCCCAGCAGGGACAGCAAATGTGCACTTCATTGGGTTTAGCCTCATGTTAAATTGTCTCAAACGGGTGAATACTTGGCGCAGGTCTTCAATATGATCGCCACCAACCGGTGTCTTTGCTATTATGTCGTCAATGTATACTTCAACAAGTTTGGTGTGCATACCTTCGAAAACCTTGTTGATCATGCGCTGATATGTCGCCCCAGCGTTTTTCAGGCCAAAGGGCATGACTGTATAGCAAAAGACACCACGATCATTTATGAAAGCTGTCTTCTCTTGATCCTCTTCGCACATCGGAATTTGGTTGTAACCAGAATAAGCGTCCATGAAGCTCAGGTATTGATAACCAGAGGAATCGTCCACCATCCGATCTATATTAGGAAGAGGATAAGGATCTTTTGGACAGCAGCGGTTAAGGTCCACGTAATCAATGCACATTCTCCATTTACCATTGGATTTAGGGACCATCACCACATTCGAAAGCCAAGAGGAATATCGGATTTCCTTGATAAATCCGGCCTTCAGCAATTCCTCAGTTTGCTGACAAGCTGCCTTCTGTTTCTCTGGGCCTAATCGTCTTTTCTTTTGGGCCACAGGTTTCGTTTCTGGATAGACAGAAAGTTTATGACAGCAGAATTCAGGGTCTATGCCTGGCATATCGGCTGCAGTCCATGCAAAGAGGTCTTTAAACTCTTGTAAGAGAGCCAGCAGTCGCTGCTCTATTTCAGCATCTAGCTTGTCATTGATATGGGTGATCTTTTCTGGAGAATCTCCCAAGACAATGTCCCTGGAACTTCCATCCGGTGTGGGCTTTGATGGGTTGAACGGATCAATGTTCAAATCCGCTCTAGGATCCAGGTCGACAAGACTTACAGATCCAGCCGATGTTCCAGCATCATTAAGTTTCCTCTTTTTATTGGAGGCGTCCAGCTTTGTCATGTTGAGGCTAAGGTTGTAGCAGTACCTAGCCATCTCTTGATCACCCCGGATAGATGACACAGCATTATCCTTGTCAATGAACTTGATAAGGAGATGTGGGGTTGATACAACTGCCTCCATTGCATTCAGAGTAGGACGGCCTATGATGCCATTAAATGGTGATTTGACATCAATCACTAGCACCCGAGACCTAACCGTCCTGGCTCCTGGCTCGCCTTCAAACGAGATAAGGGTATCAAGATACCCTCTAGTTAGTTGCTTTGCGCCATTGAAAGCTGTTAGTTCCTGCGTGTAAGGCTGTAAGTCTGAGTCTTTAAAACCCATTCTTTCAAAGCAATTATAAAAAATAACATCGCAGGAACTTCCCTGGTCAACAAGGATTCTTCGGACGTCCTTGTTGGCGATCACAGCAGTGATGACTACAGCATCGTCACCACCAGGAACGGTTGGGCCAAAATCCTCGTCAGAGAAAGAGATTATGGGAGCCTCAATTCCTCCTCTGTAAGGGCGATTGTCTTTGACTTTCCCTTGCACAGATAGAATCATTCTGTGATGATTCTTTCGGGCTGTAATTGAAGTTCCTCCTCCAGCGAACCCTCCAGCAATCATGTCAATGACTTCACGTCGGCCCTGACGTTGTTGCTGGGGTATGCTGTCTTTCTGTGCTGCATTATCGGTCATTACACCTTTTTGCTTCTCTGCAGCAGAGAACTTTCGAACCGGACTGGGGTTGTTGTCATCCCCATCGTCGGGATCTCTTTCTCTTTTCTCATTCCGTTCTGCCCTGTCAAAGGATTTTTCTTTGAACAGGTATTGCTTCAATTTGCCTTCTCTAATTAGCGTCTCAACCGCGTTCTTTAGAGCTTGGCATTCATCAGTGGAATGACCATTTTGTTCATGAAAATCACAGTACTTTCGTGAATTTCCTGGTCTTTTCATAGGGGCTGGTCTCCTGATGCCATATGTGCTGAAAACTGGCCATCCGACCTCTCTCAAAATCTGAGATGGTCTGGCAGATAACTGTGCATAATGGCTGAAGGAATTGACATGCCTTTCTCGAGGTCGAGGAGGGTGGTTATCCACCTTAGGATTGGTGAATGGCCTCTCCATGCGTTCTGACCTCGTCTTTTCCTTACCCTTCTGGGTTTGGGGAGATGGTGTTGGTGGCTTTTTCTTTGCAGCCATTGCCTCCAAGTGCATCTCTATGCTCACATACTTTGAGGCTTTTTTCCTGAACTCCTCAAAAGTTGCTGGGGGGCTCTTTGCCAATGAAAGAGCGAAAGCTGATCCTGGCTGCAATGCCTCAATTACGATATGCAGCTTGATAGATTCTGTGAGGTTAGGAACCAGGGCTGCTTCCTTATAAAACCTCTTCAAAAAATCTTTTAAGCCCTCAGTTTCACTTTGCTTAATCTGAGCCAAGGTATGAGACGTCTTGGGTACGTCTCTGGAGATGACAAAGTGGGTTTCAAAGGCAGCTGCCATTTCCGTCCAAGAATCTATGGATCCAGAAGGCAGGCCTTTAAACCACCCGAGGGCTTCCTCAGACAATGTTCGAGGGAACATTCGGCACATCACGTCTTCATCAGCCCCCAAGTACATGGCTTCAAACACATAAGCATCAAGGTGCTTAGTTGGATCAGTTTCACCATTATACTTTCCGATGGAAAGTGGTTGAGTGGTTTGAAGGTGCTTGGGGATGCTGATGCCCATAAGTCTCCTTGAGAAAGGAACCTTCAGAGTGTAAGACAATGGGGGTGCTGTTGTTGAATCTCTCTTCCTTCGGGAAGCTGCATCCTCAGAATCGCGAGTTTGTTCCCCCTCCTCAAACGTTGGGATCTTTGAGTACTGAAGAGTGGTGGACTTTTCACCATCAGTTGTGTGGGGAGTGTTTCGCGTGCGAGATGACTCTTTATCCTCGCTTTGCCTTTTTTCTCTTCGCAATTCAGCGAGTTCCCTCTGAAGTTGTTTGATCAACTCATCACGAGGATCAGGATCAGACACTGTTACTATCTTCTTTGAGCTGCCCCCATGAGAATCAAAGTTGAGTTTTCTGAAGGCGTTAGGATTGGTTCTGCCTTCAGCTTGATTCTCCACGAAGTCTTGTGCTTCGCCTTCCATGGTGGATTATCTGCTCTGTCAAAGGATATGGGAATAACTTTATCGTGTCCCACTGGGCGTGCCAATGATCTGTCCTGGACCGGGGTCAAGAGATCCGATCTCAAGCCAGTCACGAATAGTATGTCAATACCGTCTAGTAGACCGGATATATGTATATCCGATGTAGGTATCCGTTGTCCTTGAATGAAGAGAGCGGATTGGGCGTTCTGGAGATCCTTCACACCGACCTAATCGCGTTGAAGTGGGCGAATGGTGGTGTCACCTGCAAAGATTCTCCGACGCTCAAGTCAGTGATTATATCCCAAGTAAGGAATGTATTCAGAGAGGAATCAGTCGTAAAGAGCTGAAGAAGAAGCTCCCCAACTTCAATCATGAAGTTAGTTCATATACCTGATTGGCTCGATTAACGAGGACTCGTTGGTGGGGAACCACCAACTCCCATTAGCATTATTATATTGCGCACTTACCTCCATGATTGGGTCAAGTGGCTATTGTATATTGAGCATAGAGAATGTAGACTAGGATTAGGGAACAAGTTGACCATTCCCGTGAGCAGAATTTGGCTCGTAGTGCAGGGAATTATTGATCGATCCCTGTAGCAACAATCCTTGTCTTTTGCACAGTGACGTGTGTATTATCCGATGTCATGGTGTTATCCTGAACAACCGGTATAGGGAGAACGCCTGATACGGAATTACAGTTCGGATGTATACCGATGACACCGGTTACACGTAGATGTCTTATCAAAGACGTTGAAATATGTACAGCAGATCGGATACCGGTATTGAGACCGGATCAACTGGTAACACACTGGACTTTGACACAAGAAAAATGATTAGGAGGTGTTTATGTTTGATAACTTAGTGTATGAGAAAATTGAACTTAAGGACAAATACACTAAGTTAAAAAATAGAGACTAAGTCAGCAAGAAATAGATGTAAGAATATAAGAATAAGAGTCTCTGTTTTTGATAGATTCAATTTGTTTGTGCTAAGTTCTTCTTCTTTAAGGTCCGAGGTCTCTTCTTATTTATAGGTCATTTCAAATAGTCATTATTGTTTCACTGATAAGAGATAGCATTTGAGCATGCAGACTTGAGAAATAAGAAGACGACAAAGGTCTGGCTTGAGAATATGCAAAATTTGTATTAAAACAGTGCCTCGAGCTTTACAATGTGAAAGCCCTTTTTATTGTCTTTCATCTATCATGGATTATTGCAAAATAGACTTAGTTGACCTTCTGAAGCTTTCTGACTCAAGTATTGATCTTTGTCAGCTTTTCAATTTATGCAGAGCAGCTTCCTCGATTTTCTCTTCATGCTAGCCTTAGTTTTCTTATGAATTTGTCTTCTTTTCCATTTCAGGTTAGGAGCAGTCTTGCTTGAAGAAAACTAGGTTTGAGGTATCTTTAAAATATCATTGAGTTGACTGAATTAGAACTGGAGGATTGTTCTATGCAAGAAGGGTCTAAGTCTGATAACTTGAAGCCTGGATAGTTAAAGTTATGAGAGAGATGTGTGTTCCGAATAGTTACTTTGATGAAAAACATGACTCAACAGTCTTAAGTCTAGAATAGGCACACTTGATAGATTTTGAACGTTGCCTTGTAATATACTTGAGTTGTGACAGACTTAGATAGATTTGATTTGGTCTCACATAGAATTGGTCTGAAAAAAGACTTAAAATATTTTACATTGCTCAACGTAGACTTTAAATGTTGGACTCCCCCTTAAATTATAACATATGCATCATAGACTTTGTAACCTAAAACAATTAAATAGATGGTTAAATAACACGTAGGTAGACTTTATTTAATTAAAGGCCTTGATGTGTGTTATTAATAAATCTTGGGGTCTTTAAATAATATTTAAAATCTCCAAAGTCCTTTATGAAACAAACTTGCTTCTAATACCATGTGTCTGTTGTCTTAAAATCCATGTTACGTCTCATCAGGTTTATCATTATTAGAACCTGTTAATCACAAAAACCACACGAGGATGGCTTATCGTCTAAGCCAGACCCACTGTCTGAGGAGTATGATTCTTCTTTCTTTTCATCCGCATTGGGGGCTTTTTATGAAGTTACTTCTTTTTAAGACTTTGATCTAGATTTAGAGTCTTTGACTACTTCTCTGGTATTTGGTTTATGAGGTAAAACTCGTGAACTCTTAAAGGACTTAAGAGTTAATCTAGCTTTATTTTGTTGAGATCTTTTAACTCTTGAATGACTGTAACCTTTTAATTCGTATTCACTTGGCAAGTTGTTAAGAATCTTGACGTTATTTTCTTCAAGGGTATACTCTTTTCTAAGAGTTTTCAATCCATCGATGATGGTTTAAAATCTTCCAATGAGATCACCAACAAAATTGTTTTCATCCATCTTGAAGAGTTCATACTACCTTATTAGTAGTGTGGTATTTGTTCCCTTAACAATGTTGGTTCTTTTACAAGTTACCATAAGACTATCCCATGTTTCTTTATATGTTTCGTACTTATATATTTTATTATATACACCCTTAGACATGACATGCATAATGAGATATTTTTCCTTGACATTAACCTCTTACAGTTTTAATTACTCAGGTATCTGTTCTTCTTCAGAAATAGGAATATTTAAGAGAGACATAAGGACATGAAAATCACCACCATTGATGATTTTCAAAGGTTCCTTTGATGATATTTAATAAAAATATCCATCATGCTTTTCTGATAGAGATAATCTTCCCCAAAGAAAGTAGGAGGTATTAAGAAGGAACATCCTTTAGAGGGGAGCCGATTATTTAAGTCTACCATGGATCTTACACGATCAGATGCTCAACCCAGAGACTGAGCTATAATACCAATAAAATGTAACATAGGTACACACTAGGAGGGGGTTAAATAATATATATGAAAACTTTTGCAAATTCTTTTTGAAGATACTTGTTTAAGTTTTCATAAAAGACTTATTTAAACGAGAAAACAACAAAACAAACTAAAGAGGCAAACAGAATAACACGTAAGCAATTTTACACCGATTTACCTCTTAACCAAGGCTACATCTAATCCCTATTCAAGCACCATAATATTTTATATTACAGGTCAAAAAGCTGGGTGCAGTCCACACTTACTTATAATGATTCTAAGTATTCTTTAACACATACATCATCTCCAAACTAAACCCAAGTCTTTTTTCATAAACAAGCCTCTTCAGGTTTAACCCACTTTAATACAAAATAAAAGGTTCCTAAGTCTTTACAAGATCATATAGGTGTGTGAGCTTACAAGGCTGAAATGATTATTCAGGATATCAAATAGAATAAAGCTCTAAGCATTTTCATATAAGAGATCAAAGATTTTACACAAATTGTGTAATGTTGTTAAAAAATGTTGTGCTACATTATTGTTTTTTTTACTCTTTGAATGAGTTTCTTTATATAAGCTTCACAGAGGAGAACATCGAGAGACAAAGAGAGCTTTCACCCAAGAGTGACGTGACTAGTATAAAGAGCTTCGAAATATTTATCATTTGTAGGTCTTTCTAACAGTCTTGTTATATAACTTTCCTTTTAGGAGTGATAAGTAGGACGTTCCTTTAGCTCAGGTAGTTCTTTAAAGTTATAGGTAGGTAAATATTCATTCTTTTTGTTGGAACGGTTACAAATCAACATTGAAGCACAAGCTTTGACTTGTAATTTGTATTTACTATTTTCCACCTAGGGTGTATGAGATGGGTCTCTAGGGTAGTTCTTTAAACTTTTAGGCAACTTCTTGGAACATTTTGTTTCTTGGCTTTAGCTTGTAGCTACTTCAAAGCACACTTAGACAACTTTAAAACATTAGTTTTATAAACAATGTAATATTTTTAGCGTAATCAAAACTTCTGAGGGGTCATTAGAACCTCGCATGTTCTTTAAGGACTTAATACATAAAATTTAATTTGCACAAAATGTAAGAATATGGAGAAAAAATTAGAGATGGATAAATGAAGAGATAATAATATAAACCAATTATACCCAATACTAATCGCATGCTACAACTTCATGGGCAACAAAACACGAAACCCCAAAATCAACTAAGAGTGTGATTTTCCCCATAAACATGAAAAAATAGGGCTTTTTAAATAGATCCAACCTTTGCATAATCATCCAACATATAAAAAAGACAAATTCGAACCAACAAAATAGTAAGATTAACAACTAATGATAAAAACAATTTAATTGAAAGCAGAGGAACAACAATAAGAAATTAAGTAAGTTGTTATGCGTGGGTGTGAATTTGATTGAGATTGAAAGGGAAAAGAAAGATCATTCAAAGGACACTTGATTTAGAAAGGGTGGTGGTGATGTGTTTGATTTAAAGGGGGTGATGATGATGAGTTTGGAGATTTGAAGGTGTTGTGGTTATGAGATGATGAGGTTACTGGGATTGAAATGAATGGGTTAGTGATGAAAAAAGGTGATAACTATTGTCATCGATTTTAATTTTAAACTGTAAAAAATGTTATCACATTAAAAAAATGTGTTAACAATAAGTTTTTTTTATTTACCTTAAAAATTTAAGAGACTGAAAGTAGTCATCTTTTTATAGGATTTGTTTTTATAAAATCCTAAATTTTTCATAACTTATATGATTACATTGATACTAATACTTGAATGATGGATATTAGTAAATCATAGATATTAATAATTGGTTTCAACATTTACATAATACAAAGAGTGTTATAAAATTAAGGGTAAATACACCATTTGGTTCTTTATTATATACAAAAGTTTCACCCCGGTCCTTTTACTTTTTTTTGTTCATGTTGGTCCCCAATGTGGTTTAAAATATTTCAAGGTGGTCCTTCCTCAAATAATTGTAACAGCATTTACACTGTTTACATTGTCTTCTTCATTTTAAATTTAGGGCTCCCCCTCTTCGATGGTTTCTGCCATGTTAAGGTCTCTTTCTCTAAACCACTTGTAAACTCACAAAAATTGTAGAAGATGGCATGCTCAAGTGGATCAAGCTTTAGCTATAGAACCAGAGTGTGC
Organism: Clitoria ternatea; assembly: GCA_037962975.1. NCBI lineage: Eukaryota > Viridiplantae > Streptophyta > Magnoliopsida > Fabales > Fabaceae > Clitoria > Clitoria ternatea. The sequence goes on from CM075671.1 coordinate 268,543,928, forward strand.
GAAGATGAGTCTCCTTTGTGTGAATGCCCAGGGAGACTCAGAACTGTGATGCGAATATCAAAGACACCTGCAAACTATGAACACAGATTCTAGGGATGTGTGAAATATACTATAAATATTACTTCTTTACAGCCATATCTGATTGAGGTTCTGGGTGTGTTAATCTCGGGGTTCATTTTGCAGGGTGCCAAGAATGACGGGAGTTGTAATTTCTTCCATTCGGTGTGTGATGATGTTGGAGCCTAGAAAGACATGTTGATTTTGAGGAAAATGAGCTGCATAATAGGTTTACAAAAAGCATTAAAGAAGGCACAAACATGTCTCAAGTGGCTTGGTGTTGTTTGTTTTCTTCTAGGTTTAATGATTGTTGTAGGGGTTATAATCTGTGTTTGTTAAGGGTTTAAGGCTGGGACCAATGTTAATTTTTGGGGTAAGATGTATTTAACAAAAAAGAAGGAGTAAGGGAATTGTCATCCTTCATAGTTGGTGTATGTTATGTTGCATTAATGAAAGTCCACTATTTTGCAATGCATTGGTTGTTGTTTTCCCTTATAATGAGTCTAGGTTCATTTACATTGTTATTCACTAAATTGGAAACATAATCACACAATAGAATTGTAAATTCAAAAGGAATTACATATTATGAATACAATTGATTCAGAAATATAACTTCAATACCCATTGCAAAAATATAACACCAAATTGTCATGTTCCAAAAGGAACTAGTTGCCAAAACAAAATAACATATACTGAAGGCACCAAATTCAAAAGGAACCATGACGTAAGACAAAACAAAATTGCAAACAGAATTGCAAACTTCAATTCAAAACAGACAGTATCATACTTCAATCCTAAATAGAATTACAAGTTAAAAGCAGAATTATTCATCAGTGTTTCTTCCTCTTTGGTGTTAATTTTTTACCTCCTCTTGAGTGTATATACACTTTGTGGCCTTCCACATGAGGTCCTTGAGTTGCTTGCCTAGGTGCCTCTTCCTGAAATTATTGCACAGGTGCCTTACACAACCTTTGCTCAACACCAGGCACAACTTCCTCCAATGCATGCTGCATACCCTTCTCATTGCAGGTTTAATAGACAGTATCAGTTAACAGGTCTAGGGACCAACTTGAAACAATAAAAGACACCGAGGACCAAATTGAAACAACTAATTATAAATGAAGGACTACTTTGAAACATTTATCTGATTTACCTTTTGCTGATATGATATGAAAGTAACCTCTTTGCAGGCCTGTGTTCCACCCAGATCTCCCACCAGCAGGTCCAGGAACCACCTTTAGCACTGCATGAACGAAAATGGGAACACAAAACAAGACAATGAGTCATACATTGGGTGACCTCTGTTTTTCAAGAAAACCTAACCCCAACAAATAAAACAATGAACAATGCATTGCATCAATGAAAAAACAAACCTCAACTTTCTTTGTTGTGAACCACAAAACAATGCACTGCAACAATCACCTTCGAAAGCTTCCACTTCCGTCGTGCGCGTTACTTGGACATAAAGACATGTTCTTCATGAAGAAAAAACATGAACATAGACCGTTTTCTTTTTTCCCTCCCAATTGTGAAAACTGCATCGTTTTAGTGGGTTGAAGCAACAACGAATCACTCGTTGACACGTGTGTAAAGATGGGCCCAATTGACAGCATGTCATACAACAGTGCAAACACTATTATAATTATTTGACGGAAGGACCACCTTGAAACATTTTAAACCACATCGGGGACCAACATGAACAAAAAAAGTAAAAGGACTGGGGTGAAACTTTTATGTATAATAGAGGACCAAAGGGTGTATTTACCCTAAAATTAATCTTTGCTTCACAATTTGACTTAGTTTTTAATTTTTGCATTGCATTGGAAAATCACAATTTTTTAATCTATATTTTGAATTTATTTGTACTTCTACTTATAGTTAAAATGTGTGTTTTATTAAAATATTTATGTTATATATCATTTTGTGTTTATAGTATGCACATATTTGTCATGTCAGACTTGTTATCTATGTGTTCAACTATATATTTATTTGGGCTAAAATATACATTTAGTACATGTTATTTTTAAATTTTAATTTACACACTTGATTGAACATGGAGGCTCTATTAAACCAAATAAAACTAAAAAAAAGCTAAAACTATGAAAGCCAAACTTAAAAGAAAGATAAAGATGTTTCATCAAAGCTAAGAAGAAGAGCAATCTTGAAGGAGGTACTCAATATTGTTCATGACGACCATAAAAAAGTAAGCCTCAATTGTTCTATGATGGGGCCTGAAGCTAGTTAGGAGGGTCCACATAGAAAAGGTGTGTGAAGATGGTAGTTGGGACCAGTGAAGATGGAAGGGTGGGTTGAACAAAGGAATGAGTTCACAGACAACATAGCTTAACCATGAATTTTAGGGTTTTGCTACACTTATTCCATCATTTTAAAACTCATTTAGTTTAATACCATCAACCCTAACCATAAACCTGAATCCCAAAACGGGTGTAGTTTGATTTGGCACAAGTATAATAAAAGGAATGCAAAAAAGATAGTGTCAAGAGAATGATACGTGAGGAAAATGTTGGAATGTTGGGTAGTGTATTTGAAGAAGTAGATAGCTTCATGGGGGAAAAGGCCAAAAGAGTAAAAATAGATAGGGTTGTTGAAAAGGAGTAAACAGATGAAGGTGTTATGGGGAGGGTAGTGGAAAAGAACGCAGGTGGTGATGTGAGAGTGAAGGTGTTGAGAAAAAGGGAGAGTGATGGCTACTAGGCACGATGAATTAGGTATCTCAAAATGGTGTGGTTTTGTCCACGTCATCTATCTCTAATAGAGCTAAGCGAATACTCAGATACTTTTCCTTATGTTTTCAAATGATGAGGAAAATAGTAGAACATAAAATAAATGTTGGGACCTAACTGAAACCTCCAAAACATCTAAAACTAAATCGAAACTCAAAAATAACATTAAGGACTGAATGTATATTTTAGCCCTTTGTTTATTTATAATATTACTTCTTACTGTATGTCAATTTATTATCTTGACCAACAAATAATATGTATTGATGATTTTGCTAACTCTATTTTAAATTAATAACTTTACTCAATTCTTAATAATTTCTATAGTTATATTGTCTTGAAATTTAAAACTAGTCATGTAATAACCGAGCTAATAACATTTATCAGTTTTAATAAATAAATTATTTCACAAATAAAATTCAAGCATATTTATATATTAATATGACATTTTAAAATTAGATTTTATCTCTGAATTTTAAAAAGTACTAGATTCGTAAACTAGTTAAAGGTAAAAAATATTATTTTAAATTAAAAATAAGAAGTCTGATAATATAATATAGCACATACAAATTATAAAAACAAAATAGTATTATATGACTTGTTTTTTCATTAAGCTAATAAAGAAGAGCACAAACTAGACATTTAAATTGAAGTTTAAAATCATAAGTATTTTTTTATTCGGTATTGATTTCAGTTTTATATTTTATTTTAACTAACCATAAATATTTTTCATATGATACAACTTAATTTTTTGTTTCATAACTGAATTGAATCCTACCATAAACACTGTACAGCATTTTAATAAATTTCAGTAACTAAACTGCCCACACTTTGTTGGGATGATGAGCGAGGGGAGCGATTATTTCATGTTTATTAAAATGTATTCTAAGAAATGTAAAGTTGGGAATACATATTCTTACATTTGTTAAAAGTAAAAATATCTTTTTTTTTTATAAAAAAGAATAGTTAAATTTGATTTATGGATGAATATAAGAAGTTATTTTCTAGATTTGTTATAACTTCTGATTTTTATTTTTTATTATTTAAATTTTACAAAAAAAATTAAAAATACTTAAATTTAATCATATGTGTTTAATATATCATTTCTGATTTTAAATATAATTAAATTTTAGTAAAAATTTTTAATCTTATAATATATCATTAAATGTTTATTTATCAAATATATCTTCTTTATATATTTTTTCAAAACAACTAATATTTAATAATATTAATATAAATAATTACTTTAAACTTATCCTTAAAATTTACAAAAATGTTACTTACTAAAACATATTTTTAGTTATAAGATTGTTTGATATGTGGTTGAAAAATAAGATTTAAAAAAAGAAAAAATTTAAAAATTAATATTAATATTTAATATGTCGTAGGATGTAAATTTTCCATTTGCAAACCTCAGTTTGCAATTTTAAACGGAAATAGTATCTCGGAGAAATACGAGTAAGAAAATTGTTGTTTTTTACAACATGAAACAAACGCCACAAGGAAACAGAAAAGTGGTGAGAAGGAGGGTTTTTGCTGGGTTTTTCTTTCAAAACAATCCCTCCCCTGAAGCTGAAATCAAAAGCATGCTCTGATCAGAGAGAGAAATGCATCGACGCCTCACCCTCTTCGCTCACCACTTCCTCTCAAACCTCACCAACACCAATAATTCCCTGCGCACACTCCCCACCTTAACCTCCCTACACCCTCACCCCTACTCCAATCATGTCCCCACCCCCACCCCCCACCACCAAAACATCAACCTCTCCACCACCCCTTTCCACCGCCGCACCCCCAATCCCTCCGACCCCACCACCCTCATCAAAGACGACGCCATCTCCCTCTGCTGCAAAATGTGGATCGACAACTTCCGCCACCCCGACACCGCCGTCACCAACCTCTCCTCCTTCCTCCGCCGTTTCGAACTCTGGCTCCTCGCCTACCAGAAAGTCGCCACCGACGAAACCGGCTCCTACACCCCTCGCTCCTCCATCCCCAATTCCACCCTCCAAGACCTTCTCTCCCTTCGCAACGCCGTTCTGGACCGAAACTTCAAGTGGGGTTCAAGGTTAAAGTTCTTCATCAAATCTCCCAGAGACAAAACCGATTACGATTCCCTCTCCAAGAGGAAAATCAAAACCATTCTCACCACCACCCAACCTTCACCATTCCAAGACAAAATCGTTCAAGAGGTTTTGCTCATGATTCTTGAACCTATCTATGAGCCTCGTTTTTCTCCAAAGTCCTTTGCTTTCAGGCCTGGCAGGACACCCCATACTGTTTTAAGGGTTATTAGGAGGAGTTTTGCTGGGTATTTGTGGTATATTAAGGGTGATTTTAGCACCCTTTTGGATGGGATGAAAGTGGGGTTGGTGATCAATGCTGTTATGAGAGATGTTAGGGATAAGTTAGTTATTGATTTGTTGAAGGATGCGTTGGTTACGCCGGTTGTCACGAGTAAGGTTGATGAAACGGAGGGGAAGAAGAAGAAGAAGAAGAGGAAGTATCAGAAGAAGAGGGTGTTGGCTGAGGATGAGCCTAAGCCCGATCCTTATTGGTTGGATACGTTTTTTGGGTTTGTGCCTGAGGAGGCTGAGAAGGTTCCTAATTGGGGGCATTGTGGGATTCTTAGTCCACTTTTGGCTAACATTTGTTTGGATGAGTTGGATAGGTGGATGGAAGGGAAGATTAAGGAGTTTTATGTTCCCTCCAAGAGTGATGTTATTTGGAATAGTCCTGAAGGGGAGGTTGAGCAAGGGAACACGTCGTGGCCGGAGTTTGTACCCACGAGTGGGCCGGATAAGACTAGGAAGATGGATTACATACGATATGGTGGTCATATCTTGATTGGTGTTCGTGGTCCTAGGGCCGATGCGGCCACATTGAGGAAGCAGTTGATTGAGTTTTGTGATCAGAGGTTTATGCTCAAGCTTGATAATGAGAGTCTCCCTATAGAGCATATAACTAAAGGGATAATGTTTTTGGATCATGTGTTGTGTAGGAGGGTTGTTTATCCCACTCTAAGGTACACTGCAACTGGTGGTAAGATTATTAGTGAAAAGGGTGTAGGAACTCTTTTGTCAGTAACCGCAAGCTTGAAACAATGTATTAAGCAATTTAGGAAGTTGAGTTTTCTCAAGGGTGATAGGGATCCGGATCCCCAGCCTTGTTTTAGAATGTTTCATGCCACTCAGGCTCATACTAATGCTCAAATGAACAAGTTCTTGTCAACCATGGTTGAGTGGTATAGGTATGCAGATAATAGGAAGAAGATTGTGAACTTCTGCTCTTACATCATAAGGGGTTCACTTGCAAAGCTATATGCTGCAAAATACAAGCTTCGTTCGCGGGCAAAAGTGTATAAAATTGGTTCTCGTAACCTGAGTCGTCCATTGAAGGAGAAGAAAGGGCAGTCTCCTGAGTATCAGAATTTGCTAAGGATGGGTCTTGCCGAATCAATCGACGGGCTTCACTATACAAGGATGTCTCTTGTTCCTGAGACAGATTACAGCCCATTCCCCAGTAATTGGAGGCCTGACCATGAAAAGTCATTGCTAGAATACATAAAACTAGAAGATCCAAAGACTTTGGAGGAACAACAGAGTTTCATTAGAGAACAAGGTCTTGTTTCACCTCAAGACTATATTTCAATGCTTGTTTGGAATTACAAAAAGAATTCTCTTCCTATGGACCAACTGTCCTTGATAAAGAGCAGTGAAAGTGTTGTTGGAAATCAGCATTTACTTGTTGGATCAAACCAGGATGATGGTGACCACAAAAGCAGAGAGGAAGACGAAAATGATGGAAGGATGAATGCAGCACAAATTTAACAAAAGGTTTTGTAATTTTCACTCACAAAGCAATGCTAATTTTTATATGGTCTTTGAATAGGATCTTTTAAGATATTTTGGACTCATTGAGAATTTGAGAATATGTTTTTATGTTTTCATTTAGTTCCCTCCCTTGCCTGCAAAGTGGTGTTTACCTGCTATATTTTTTCTTTGAGTGGTAACCCACTTTGTCTTTTTATTTATTTTCTTTTCCCTTTCTTCGTTCCCTTACAACCAAGAAGTATAGTTATTAAAACATGTTAATAATGGTAACTGTTACATATTTTAAAACCACTTATATGCTTTAACTCTATGGATTAAGCTTATAGTAGAGTTCCTTTACTTGATAACGCTCTGTGGCTAAGGGATGAAGAGTTTGATCCTTGCCACATTCATTTAAATAATGTTGAATTTCAGCAGAAGATTAAAAAAAAAAGCACATGGCTGGTCCACTCTGCTTGCCCAAGCATGTCTGTCTCATTTTTTTGAGGGTTTAACCATTAGCTTTAAGTTTAGCTTTTAGGAGACTTCATGATCTTGTGAAGAGATTATTGTCATACAAGGGCTTTACAGTTTTAGGTAGAATTCCATGTTTCGCATTTAAGACTTCTGCTTCAGTTTCAAGCTTGTTTGGTGCAGTGGTGTGTACCCTTGCAAGGCAGTTCTCCGTGAATCAACAAAAACCTAAAGGGATAAATTTCTCTATTTCTTGCTTTAATACTCCCATAGATATACATCATGATATACTCAATGACAATCTTTTTTAGCTACTGCCATTATGGGGTTACTAGTGATAATTGTTTTGTTTTGTATTTCAGATTTTTGCATAATTTCACATTTAGCATGGTGCAGTAATAATTAGTTCCTTCAGTTCAACTTATTGCGAGGAAATAATCACTTATTTTTGCCAACCTTGAACCTCCTGAGAGCTTTTGTAGAATAAGCAACTATTTCTTTCATAGACAAACTATTCCAAACATCACATGCTCTTAGAGGGGTGATACTTTTTGCTCAAGTGCCTTTTAAATATAATTCTTCTGGCATGTATTCTCTTCGTTAATTTTGTCATTCTGATAGACAGTAGTAACAACATAGATTCTAGTATGCCATTGTGCTTGATGTTGTATCATCATGGAAGCCCCGTGTAAAAATCATTCCTGACTGCTTTGAATGAACTTGTGTCTGTTTTACCTTTCCCTCTTTTATGACCCAGCACTAGCTAGCTCTCTCAATCCCTTCTCATTCTTTATTTTAAAATGGTTTTTGGTGGTTCATTTTTTTTATTCAATATCAGTTAGCATATTTAAATCAATATCTTTGATGCGCTCCTTAACTACTAAATGCATGTTTTGAATTTTAAAAATCAGGACGCAATGCATCATGCATGCATTTCTTGAAATGTGTCACTTTGTTCCCCCTTCCTCTTCTGCTGCGTTGGCTTCTGAATTGATATTTTTCTGTGTCTTTAACCTTAGCATTGGTTTTCCACTTTTCCTGTTAACAGTTTACGTAGCCCTCAGTGACTTATTGCTTTTATGGCTTCACTTATTGTCATGTTAGCAGCATTTGCTCTTTGAAATATCTGTCCTACTGCTTATAGTTCTGTTGTCTTTCTTTGTTAAGAACGTCAAGTTTTAGAATTAGTCAGTGCCAAATGTTACACTTGGTGTCTTTTTGAAATTTAATATGTTTGATGTTCCATAAAACCCGTTTCCTCTTTTCAGGTTGAAATTATCTTTCACCATCACACCATTGATGCTTACCAGAGAAAGAATACAAGAACTGAAGAGTGGGGAGCTCTTTCATGCAGGCATCTGACTCAGGCAAAATACTAATATGGCCACTCTTGCTTATTTACACTGGGCTATAAGATGGAGGTGAAAATCCATGCACTTGACAAAATATGCAAAATGATGCCTCATGGAAAATCTTGGTGTACAATATTTGTTGTGAGTGCACAGGAAGGAGTATGCAGCTTTTTGTGTCATGCTAATAAAGCATGTTCTTCGTGGATGCATATGACAAGGCAAGAAAAGAGTTGAACTTACCAGGATCACTTCAAATATCACATCAACGTTTTGTAAATTGGCTATTTGTTCATATCTACTCGCCCCAATTTTTTTTAATGAGTTGAAAGTGTATCTGCAGTTCATAGTTCTTGACCATACAATGATGTATTTATGTTTTCTCACTTCTCTTTTCTGTGAGGATATCTCGTAAGAAAACTCTGAATTTTGAAGCAGTGTACAAGGACGAAGAAACTCAAGATAGTTATTATGGTTGCATTCGACCAAAAGGGAGACACAGAAAAAATGCATAGGAATAACTACTATCAACATACTTCAATGGTTGAATTGAATTTTTGGTCCCTCAAAGTATCCCAATTTTTCTATTTGGTCTCGTTTTTGAAGTTATAGAGGGAGAGACACACACTTCTGCTCCCTTAAAATGTCATCCAACCTGTAGATTTGGTCTTTCGTTATTTTTTAAAAATATACCCTGTTTGGACTTGAACTGAGCAATTACAAATAGTAAAATTCTTCATACTATCGTCTTCTATTATTTAGAGTCCTGTGTAAATACACAAGGATAAATTAGTGAAGGATACACACCACCAGCTTCCATAAAGTGGCCGAGTCTTGGGATTTCCATGGTCACTTGGCTGGAAAATCTTCCCTTTTTTTCTCAAGTTATTTACGCTTGACACATCCCTAAACAGATGCAATTCTAAGACTGAGGAATTAGTGCCAAGCAGCACTTCAACCATGGCTAGCAGCATTTACCACTAAATTAGATCAAGCAATAAGAAATATATTAGAAAAATGTGAACATTTTCTTGTATTCTTTCGAATTTGGGCTTATATACAAAGACAGCACAGTGATTTGAACTCATAATAGTAGAGGCAATGGAATTCAAACCTCCTCCCCATCATTTCCCAAGACAAATCAAAATCTTAGTACTACTCTTAACAAATTACTTCCCCACTTAACGCCTAGCAGTTTTCATATCCCCAATTGTCTGATATACCTTCGAATAAAGTCCCATTATGGAAAAAAAATGACCTGAAATTAATAGTTAATGGAGAATAATGAAAAGTCCTAATACAATTAAATGATGAATTTGACTAAAATAAGACTAAGCTGGAAGTGTCCCAAATTAGTTAACTAGCCACCGGCTCCAATAAGCTCCCATAAATTGTGCTTAACCTATCATAGTCAACAATCAATTAATCAATCAATCAGTAATCAATTAAACATAAGATTATTTTGTTCGTAACGTAGTAATTTGAAAAAACATAATTAACTTCATTTTTCTCAAGGTCACAATTACAACATACCAGCTAAATACAAGCTAATGATTAGTGTCACCATAATGGTAAATAAACAAGCTCTTGGACCAACAGCAGCTGAGGTTGACCTGCACAATAGGGGGTTCCATCAGTATAACAGGAGCAACTCTGGTCATATGAAAAATAAATATAATACAATAATGATGCTTTTCAATAGAATTTATTCCAATATAATTCATTGAGTTTTATTTTCCCCTTTTTTTTGGTGGGAGGGGAATGTTATTGACCAATGACATGGCAATAATGGATCATCTTTTATTTTAGAGAACAACTTACTCCTAACATTCTTGCAAAAATTGAATTAATTGCTGAATATGATTATAGAATTTTTTTAAAAAATGTCAAGCCATACCATAGATCAATTAACATATATAAGCTTTCATAATTTAAATGAAAATTACCTTTCTACTAAGTCCTTGACAGATTCCGTCGTTAGTCCAAAACCAAAAGGAAAAAGAGGATCATAGTGAGGATCCCCAAAATTCATTGGGAGTTGATCAACAGATTTGAACCATGTCCTTGCAAGCTTACCACTAAAACCATAGTCACCAAAAAGTACATCTGTCACACCTTGGCCCTCAGTGCCTGGTAACCATGCTGCCACCAATGCATCTATAGACGAAATATATGGTTCCATCACTATAGGCCTGCCAGAAATGATGACAACCACACACTTAACAGTCCCACAGACATTGTTGATGACATTTGGGCCTGAATTCAGCATTGTAAGTGTTGTGCTGTCCCCAGCAGTCTCGGCGTAAGGAGGCTCACCAACTACAACAATGGCATATTCAAAGTTGCCGCTCTTAACAAATTCACTATCAGGGTTGTCATGAAAGACAACTTCTGTGCTCGGATCAACTGTTGATTTTATGGCACCAAGAATAGTGGTTCCTGTAAAAGGGAAAAAAGTCTGTCAATTCATTTCTATTAAAACTCGTTTCTTTTGTACCAGTAAATGAAGTGCAGAAACAGATTGTTAAATTTTGCTGGAGTTTACGAGCCTACAATGCTGCTTATATTACTAAATCTTCCTCTCTTTCATTCGTTTGAATCATTTCTTTTCCCACATTAAAGGCGTACAAGTTACAGGATGAACTTCTAATATGTTAAACAGTTAAATAAACACTACCTGGTTCAAGTAACTCAGAAATTATCAAAGCAACTGAAGGATTTAAATAGCGGTTACACTCAATCTCATAAGGCATTCATGAAATATACCTTTCATTCTAGAAAATATGCACCACAGCAGGTTTAGTAAATATTTACAACAATGGCTAGTACCCTTTCATTGCTTCAAATTATTATTCTCATTGGCTACACCTCTCACAAATCTAAGTAAATAAGTAACATACATCTACAGCTCAGAATCTTATATGCTTCCATAGGCCTTTGACCTCAGCTGCTTATGAATGTTTGAGAGCCACACTTACCTCTTGTGTCACTGTTGCCACTGAATCCTTGCCATTTGATTGTCCACCCACCACATTGGTAACCCAAATTATCAGCATGAGTACCAGCAACGAGGATTTTGGGGGCTTTCTTAGGAAGAGGCAGAAGCGGAGTACTTTCATTTTTCCCATTCTTAAGCAGCACAAGAGATTTTCTCACAGCTTCCCTTGCCAGGTCTCGGTGTTCCTAGTTAAAAAAAAAAAAATTCTTATATCTCGAGACTCTAAATTATGCTAAGATATATTCTAAGTTACAGGCAACCAGGAATGTCCTCAATTCACCGTTGTTCTTAGATTCACTTTTATCCATTTAAGGTTGGGATGCCTCGAATGACTCACCTGACTTCCAAGCTCATTGACTAAGCTTAAATCAGCTAGAGGATTCTCAAAAAGACCCATGGTGAACTTTACAAGCAAAATTCTCTCTACGGCATCATCAATACGCTCCATTGGAATTATATTGTTCTTGACCAAGATTGTAAGATCCTGAATGAATTCATCGTATTTGTATGGGACCATCACCTGCAATGATGAATTCATGAATCAACAAAAACAACATTGAGTTCTATAACCCTATACTTCAGAAAGCATTACATTGTTTCATGAGTTACATTGAGCAGAAATTTCATTCACTGCAGTGATGCAGGCAATTTCCACATAAAGAGCAGACTAACCATATCAACTCCGGCTTCAATGGCAGCCTGGACAGAGTAAGTGTAGTTTGAATCTGGTGGTGATGTGATTTTGTCAATACCTTGCCAATCTGAGATGACAAATCCCTGCTAACAAAATTTGTTGTTAGCATCCAAAGATGCAAACCGTGTTGCTTAAAATCAAGAGCTGATAATGGCATAAAGTCAGGCAGTACAATAATAGAACAACATATTGATTTACTCTCAAATTATACTTGATAATATGATACAAGTAGCATCATCAAAAGAGCAATACCATTTTTACTCAAGACTGATGGCACAAGAGAAATTTTACTGTAGATCCAACATCAAATAACAAAGAAATTAAAACCATAGTGCAAATAGTTGATTGGTTCTGGTCCTTCTGGATCATCATGAAAGAGTTCCTTTGAATATGCTTAAAAGCTCTTTACATGCTCTTTACACAGCACTCCTCAACTATGATGCACGGAAACACCGGAGGACTGCCGTACCATATACCGGAACCGTCCCGGAAACGGAAACGGCATGGAAACACGGAGGAAACGTTACCCATAATTCCTCTATTTTGGGCCCAATTGGGAATGGCCCAGAAACACCTGGCCCGCATTTCCCGGGCGTTTCTGGCCCAATAACCCATGATTTTCATTTTCCCTCTTTCCCTTCAGTTTTCGAATTTTTGACCCCTTTGGGGTCCTTTGCCAATTAAATGGGATATGTGGGGCTCAACGAAAGTAAATGGTTGTCTAGGGCCGTTTGGGTCAAATCAATTTCTAATTCAGCTGTGCATAAGACGAATCTCTGCATGCTTGCCACGTGTCAAGCATGCAGAGAACTTGCACATGGGAGGGACGAATTCTGGGCAAAAACCACATGGCCATTGGATGAAATTAAGGTGTCAGGGGTCAGGGGAGCAGGGCAGAAAATCGTCCCCGACGAAAATGGCAGAAATTCATCCCTTGAGGAGACATTCTTGCAACCCTTTAATTCAACAACTTCGAAAACATACTCTTCATATTAATTTTCATTTCAAATTTAACCAAACAATAATAACATATATATAAATTAACAGAAATTATTTCCATAATAAATGACTTACTACTAATACAATAATTTTTACTTCAAATGCAATAATTATTTAACAAAAAAATTACCTGAACAGCAACCAACATATAGCAAATGCGAAGCAGCAAACAGCAAGAGTGAAAGTGTAAATACGAAGCAGCAAGCACCAAGAGTGAAAATGTTCTGTATATGAAAGTGGTGCTGCGTAAGAAAATGGGACAAATTTCACTCAAATTCGTCCTTCAAAGCAACGAATCTGTGGGCCTTGACACCTGGCAAATTCGCACTTCCACCAGGCGAATTTGACCAGGATCGCACTTCCACCAGGCGAATTTGACCAGGATTTCGTCTCTCCACCAGGTGAATTTGACTAGGATTTCATCTCTCCACCAGACGAATTCAGTGTGATCTTGACACATGGTGCGCAGTTGCAATTTCGTCTCTCCAGTAGACGACTTCTTGAATTCATCCCTTCACCCAACGAATTTGAAACAGGACATGACAGGAACAAACCCAGGCAGCCAATTAGTTTTCCATCAGGCCTAGAATCATAATTTTTTTACTAAAGAAGCCAAAATGGGTCAAAATCCCTCAGTTTTCACCCCGAACCCTTTCCCCCTCGCGTCGTGTTTCTTCCGCACAGCACCCCACCCCATCTTCCTCATCTCTGCTGGTCTCCGTCGCGCCTCTCGCCGCCGGCCGTTTCACTGTCATCTTCTCCGGCGTCTTCATCTCTGAACGCAGGTGTGTTTTGTTTTCTTCTCCCTCCATCGTCTCTCTTCCTTCTCTTCCTTCTCCGTCAACTCTCATCTCATCTCCTCAAATCAAAAGCGCTGCTGGCAGGTCTTCTTATTCGTTTCTTTTCCCTCTTTCCGTCATCTTCTCCGACCAGACCACCACGCCTCTGACTTGCGGGTTCTGCTTGCTACTCATTCTGGGTTAGTTTCATTTTTCATGATTGTTACCATGTGGTTAATAATTGGGCTGAATCTTCCATGTGGTATGGTAATAGTTACATTACATAATTGTTTGTTTCCATTCTCTGTTTTTCTCCAAACAAAACAATTAATTTGTTAGTTATTTTACTTATTTAGGATGTTTTTGTATGAATGTTGTTGTTTTTATGCATTTTGATATGAACAACTTTATTTAGTAGTAACATTATACATAATATTTTTATAATTATGACAACATTTCCACACCGTTTCCGTTTCTTGATTTTTTGGGTTTCACTTTTACCCGTCCCCATTTCCGTACCCGTGCTACGTAGCTCCTCAAAGAATAACCATATTTAGCTGTAAGAATTAGTAAGTTAAAGAGCAGCCATCATGTGAAGGAATATCAAATTCTGGTCAAATGTTTTGTGGTAAATTGCCACAATAGCTTTTCATATTTGAATAAAATATCAAATGAAACTGGCTTACTAAAGAAAAAAACACATAAAGCCAGTGACGATCATGAAGGCCTGATCAACTAAGTATGAATGATATAAAACAAATATATTACGGACTAATGAAATAAGTCGGATATCACTTCAATTAGAATAACGAGAAGCGGCTAAATGAAATATGTCAGCCGTTTCCTTAGGTCGCAGGTCCCAATATTTTGACAGTAAATATGGATACAACATTGACTATAGAAAAGTACGGATATATAATACCTTGAACTTTAGTTTTTGGGAATTGGGGAAATGGGCGAGGGGGATAGGTGGAATGGAGACTCTGGATAATAAGATCTTTGGATTCCATATAGACAATTTCTTTTCAAAAATTAACACTATTAAGAATAAGATATACTATAGAATACTTTCTAGTATTGTCTGTTTTTCATGCCAATACTCATAATTGTGTTTTATTTTGTACAGTAGTGTAGATATCTATGTAAATGCCATATTACATGACTCAAGCCTAGCATCTAATGATTTTCCTGTATTGCCACACATGTACTTATACTTATTAGATACACAAAGACAATATGATAGACAAATAAGTGGAGAAGTGTCACTGTAAAAAGCATTTGGTAATAATTGGTATCAGCTTCCATTGCAGAGAAAAATTGCACGTCAACATTTACTACGTAGCTATGTACAGGGATACAAAAGAAGCCAATCACCTTAAATTTTAGGGTATTCTTGAGGAAGCCAGTGACAAGATCGTGATTAGCATGCATCTTTACACCATTCCAGCTAGAGTATGAAACCATGACTGTAGAGACCCCCTTAATAATGGAATCAGAATAGGCAGGCATGTGAATGCTCAGCAATCCATGCCAGTCAATTACTGTGTTGTTCTCATTTATTCCCTTTGCTGTACCACCATCTCCAACAAAGTGCTTAGCACAAGCTGCTACCTTCGTCCTACAAGAAATTAATAAACCTAATCAATATAGAGGAACAAAATGAATCTTTTAACATCCATCACTACAAATAAGTACAAGTTGATTATGCAATCATGATTTTTTTCATTAATTTTGGTTGCATAATTAATTGACTAGAATCCCTAGATGAGTTGCTGTTCACATGAAGTGATTTCACCTAACTCATTCAAAATTTCAAATTATGTTTATGTAAAACATAATGAGAAGACCTTATAATTCAAATAAAATTTTAAATACTAATCATTTTTCATGAATCTCTAACAGTTACCAGAATGGTAGATTACATGCATCAGAGTTACAGATACAGCGGGATAGTGTTAATTTCTTCAACACTTCAGTTAAAATGTATATAAGAGAATTTTTCAAATGTAAACTATTAATTAAAATTTATTAGCTACGTAATTACATTAGTGATTAAAATCACTAAAGATCCATGAACTATGTTCAGATTATATCATGTTTCGACACAGGTGGAAGACCAGCAAATCAGGCATCAAAATCCACACATAATGGCCCTAGAGTAAATTTTATAAAATGTGTACATGAAATTCCTGAAAAACAAATAACAAAAACGTAATCTTATTTCCAAAATGCTTTACTATTATTAATTACATACTTGCCACCAACATATGGATATCCCTTTCTGTAATTGGCAGGAATGTCTCCTTGTAGACCAGGTATGATCGCTGTCATTTCTTGCACAATCTTAGGATCCTCACTATAGCTTTCATAACACCGACCCCACCTTGGATCTCTACAAACCTATAATCAATATTTCAAGAGTAATCAGTAAAATTATAAAGAAACCGGTTACACATTTGACAACCTCAAACATGTCTAACCATAGTTTTCTACAAGTTTAATATTAGTGTCTTCATCCTATTTACCGCTATGCATGGAGCAAAAACATAAGGAATTCCAGTCGCTCTGACTTCGAGAGCAGTTGCAGCACCAATCCTTTGTGCCAGGTTAGGATCCCTGTTCATAAAAGATTATTATTAGAACAGAACGAATGGTGGATCCATGAGGCACCCAATAAGCGTGCATGCATGCAACCTAAGGTACAAATATTATATTGCCAGTTGAATATAATAACTGTCAACAAGCATGATAAGATTTTTTCAAATAAAACAAAAAAAATTGAAATGGTCAAGGTGATAAGAACCTTGATCTATGTAAATTGAAATATAAAATTACACAAAAAAATTTATAGTATCAAACGTTGTCCCCATACTAACAAATTAAAAAAAATGGTAATAAATCTTAACTTGCCTTGTACATCCAAGCCCAACATTATGCGGAAATATGGTGGCATTGTAGACATTATTGTGACCATGAACAGCATCAATACCATAGATCATTGGGATGCCCAATCTACTTCCCAGAGCTCCCTTCTGAAATTCATTAATCATATTAACCCAATCTTCAGCAGTAGCCTTTGGAAGGGGTTCGCTACCGCCACCACTTAATACACTCCCTGCGTGCAATTAAAAGAACCAGTTAATTCATAATATCTCTTCAATGATATCATAAACTCTTTTGATTTCCTATTAATAATTCAACTTTCTGCCAATTACTCATTCCTGGCTTACTTCAGTTTCCTATTCAGATTATACAGATCTAACAACATTTAAAACTAAAAACATCCAAAAGTCAATTGAGTCATTAGAAAGCACCAGCATAATCAAACATGAACAAAGAGGAAGACATGTGAGCACTGAGGCCTGAGCAACAGAGCATGAGAGAAAGAAGCTCAAATTGAAGCTAAGGGAATAAAATAGCAAATCTCCATTTCCTGTTTAGTTGTTGTATTTCCAATATATAAAAACAGTCAGTAAAAAGTAAATGCAGATAAGATTAAGTTACCATTAAGAATGAGTAAAACATTTGAAGAAATTATCATATATAATGACTTAAATATAATGGCATGAATATAGCAAAGAGGGTATTCACAAGGTAATCAGCACTCAAGTTGGGATTCAAAAGATGTCCAGGGATTGTATAGTAAATGAGAATATATTACATTTGCAAGGCTTATTAAACAGCAGCAACGTTTTCAACACAACTGAATAGAAACATGACAGGCAAAGAATGTCAAGCAAATATTGAAAGACATGAAACTCATCAACACTAAAACATTTAGTTTGGAAGATTCGTCAGGATTGTAAACAATTAAACTTCTGAAAACGGATAACAATGCGACAATTTTGTGATTAATAGTAAAAACAATAAGGGAAAGCAGAAAATATTTTCTCAAACCAAACCAACCCCTTGACTTTGGTTTAAAAAATTGGTTAACTTCCAAGACATGAAAGTACATTTTCAATATTAACATCATTAACACGGAAGAAAAAAAGAAGCTTCAGCTTACAAGGAGTTCATAGTTCTTACCAATGAAGCTGGATTTCATAACCTTATCATTGGCAACACTCCTATCAATTTGAACCATTTGACCAATCTTTTCCTCGACAGTCATTCGACTAAGCAAGTCCTTAACCCGAGTTGCCACAGGTTGCTTTGGATCTTTGTATCTCAGGTACTCAAGTTGGGCTTCGCCAGTTGAAGCAAACCACCAACATAGCCACAAAACACCCAACAAATGAACCAATGCCCTAGACATGTTGGACTTCAAAGCTCTTCCTTCACCTGCAGAATTGGACAGAACACAAACACACCCAATAAAGATTTAGTTTTGGGGCTTATTCCCCACTTGGTATCCAAGGTAAGCAACTAAAAGAGTTTAGAGCAGCAAAAGAAAAGCATATCCAATGAAATGGGTTCAAGAAAACTCAACCCCTGAACCCCATGACTTGTTTCATCAGTTTTTTAATCCTTTTTTTTATTAAAATAAATGGAAATGTGAAAAGGGGGTTATAAAGTATGTAACCAAGTAAGATCAAGCACACTTTTTTTTCTTTGCAGGAGGAAACAAGATTTTTCACAACAACCATACAACAAACGGTAAAGTGAAGGAATCAAAAGAAGCAACAACAAAAGCACCCTTCAAGTAGTCAAGTAGGTGTGGGAGAAGATGTGTGTGGCAACGAGAGAGAGAGAAAGAGGGGTGACACACCTCAAAAGGAAAGCAAAAATGGTAACTTTATGAGATGATATTTGAAAAAGTGAGTAACTTTGGATCCAATGGAGGAATGGGGTGATAGAAGTAGTGTAAATGGCACAGTGAGGGAAACAGAAAGTGAAGGCAAATGGAGGATAGTGGGGAACACTTACCAATGTGTTCGTCTTAGGTGGACAGTTTTTTCTCCTGTGAAAACAAAATATAAGAGAACGTGTGATAAACAAACCATGTGAGTAGAACTGCTAACTAGGAAATATCGTGTTTTTTTAATCATCTTTTTTAAAATTAATTTTTATTTTTGAAAAACAAAATAAGAGAATGGATAATAGTGTGTTTTTTTATTGACTATTCTTAAAAAAAAACTAAAATTCAGAAAAATTGCTTCGAAATAAAAATATCATAACAACTCTGACGTTTTTTTAGTTCTTGTTTTACAAAATAAGAAGAAATATCTTTTGAAACTGGCTTTTAAATAACATTACCAAATAGAGATAGTTTATTAATGTTCCCGACCGAATAGCTGGTTGAAGACATAATTTTTAAAATGATCTTAAGATTTTATTTTAAAATTCTAAGGAAATCAACCATTTTTGCATAGTTACAAATATAACAAATATATTTCTCATTCTTCAGTAGATTAGTTGTTGGGTTTTATTTATGATTTTTTAAAAATTAATAAACCTGCTAAATATAAATAAACGAGAAATTTTAACTTTTGAAAAGTTATAAATTCTCAATTTTTTAAAGTTTATTTAAATATGTTTATATGAATTTTTACATTAATTGTTTACTTATCATTTTTATTATTGAAAAAATTAGTTACTTTAATTAAAATAATTAACTTTATCTCAAATGAGAGGTAATTTTTTAAAATTACTCTTAAAATCATTGAGCATACCATGTTTTTTCTCACTCATTCTCGCTTTACTAATTCTCTCTTTATCATATTGTGTCAACTAATTATAATAGAAGAGATAAATATTTTAAACAATATGATTTATCTATTATTTTTTAAAAACTTCAATAAGAATTACACATTTAACATGAATAGTTTAGTCTAAAAATAATTAATGACATAAAAAATTTCTCAAATGATCTTATATTTAGGGACGAGATAATATAATTAAAATATTATATTTCATTTAAAGTCTTTTAATATAATTTAAATTATATTTCATTTAAAGTCTTTTAATATAATTTAAGTTATATTTCAATAAACTCGCTTAGAAAAATGCTATATCCTCTGTCCTCTTACATATTAATTCAAACAATAATTAAATATTTTTTATGTTGTCAAGACAAGACATTATTTATTTATTTGTTATTCATTATTATTTTTAAAGTATTCAAAGAAGTTATTGGATAATTTATAAGAGGAGATAGCATTTTTCATATGATAAAAGGAAAGTGTAAAATTATAACAAAAGAGTAAATTTACTCTATGTAATTAAAATAATTAATATTCATAAGTAAGTATGTATTAAAAATGTAGTTATTTTAAAATTTTACAAATCAGGAAATTGGATTTGGAGGTACTCGTCATAGCATTAAACTATTTTTAAGAACTTAAAAATCTATTATTTTCGAATTAGGAAAGTTTTTTAGTTGAATTTCAAATCCAATGATTTAATTATTTTATATCATCTTCTTCAAGTGATCTTTCTTTTATGATAAACTACCCTAAAAACAATTTTAACTTTTGGATGAGTTACACATGTTGTGCATGTATTTTTTTTTTGTTATGCAAAAATATATTATTACCATATATGAATAACCTTAAATGTTTGATTTATTTCCAAACAAGAAACACAAAAGAAAAAAGTTAAATACTATGTATGATTTTAAATATAAGTAAAAATAACTAGTTTCACACATATTAATAATAATAGTTGGAAATAGTTATTTGTATTAGTTTTATTAAATATTTGATATAATATTTTAAAATATCTCTAATATCATTTATTATATAAAACATTAGCTATATTGGGAATACCAAAAGTAGTATTTATATATATATTTATTATATTAATAAATAAATATAATAAAATTTGATTTTAGTTTCTATATTTTTTGTTAATTTCTTTATAAAATTTAAATATTTCAAAAATAATTTTTATTGTTATTATTTAATGACATGTACATCTCATGATATCACATTATAATAATTCTTAATATAATATACATCATCAATAAAATTACTATTTTTAGTTGTTTAAACTTAACTCTAATTTCTACGTGTGAGAGTAATAGAATTCAAAAGGTCTTTGATACAAATATTGATATAAAAAGTTAAAAAGATTAGATATAAAAAATTTCATCATAGTTGATTTGTCATGTAATTGTTATTCTTAATAAATATAGTTGTAAAAATAGTGTATAGTGAAAATTTAAAATATTAATATATGTTTTAGTTGTAGAACATTTTTTGATTATTTATCCATTATAAAAAATTTATATAGAAAAATTAAATATTAATTTTTATAAATAATTCGTGTAAAGTAGGCATCATGACTAATTATTTTATGTTCAGCTCCAGGGGATCTTTAACTTTAACTTTTGATGAGTTACACACAATTTTTTCTCTTTGGTAACGGGGATGCTGTGCATGTATCTTTATATGTTACACAGAAGAAAAAAGCTAGGGGAAGAGAATTTGAATAGTCAATTGTTGCAAGATTTTATAAGACCGTGTACAAGTTGATTGGAGAAAAAAAAGTCAAAATAATTAGTTTTAGCTTATGCCAATTTAAATGAAACTAATGTTTCGTTTATAATAAGAATATGTTTGAATCGGTAATTTAATTAAGAGTTTATATAATAAGTTATTTTTAAATTTTAAATGTAAAATTTGTAACATCCTAATTTAAAAATTGTGGGTAAATTAAATTAGCTAATAATTAAAATGGGTGAATTTGCACTTATACCTCTAAATCTAAAAAGTTTCAATTTCAATTCTATTTTTATTTTGTCTCCAGTTGTGCTCGTGAGAAAAGGAAAACAAGCTCACTTTCACTCTCAATTGCTTTTACACATGCAACAAGGAAATTGGGTGTCATCTTCTTCTTCTCTTCCATGGATACCACTCCCACTCCTACCATTTCTTCATTTGATTTCTCCAATTAAAGTCAGAATCTTGTGCCATCTTCCTCCCTCTCGCTTGCGGTAGTCAGTGTTGTTCATGGGGGAAGCTTTAGCTTTTCAATTTCAAGGTTGAAATGTATATCTTAAATTCGGTTTTGAGTAATTCCTAAACCTCACTTCTCATTAGCTTCATTTTCATGTTTTTAGAGCTATTTGGAATCTAAGAAGCATGCGGGTAGCTTGGTGATAATTGTTTTCATGAAATTAGGTAGTTTGGAAGCGGTTTAAAGTGTCGAGCAGTTTCATAATCGTTGGGGTTTTCATTTCTTCCAGTTTGGAACCGTTACGGAGCTCGGGTGTTGTATAAAGCAAGCATTAGTGGTTGTTGCATGCTATGCAATGTTATGAAATGGAAATGAAAATCCCTCGGTGATGGTAGCCAAGTGATGGCCCCTAATGATGGTAATCAGGTGGTCTGGGGATGAATTGGTGTTGTGTGGCATAGCATTTGCATATTTGGACGCTCACAGGACTGTAGGGGCCTGCAATGCCGACCCAAATGGGAGGGTGGCCTTTAGATAGGCATAGAATCAATGGTGGTTTCATTCGGGATCCACAGTCGCCTTGGATTGAGTTCAAGGCCGACCCATAACACCTCATTGAGTTGCCACTGTCACTGAGAGTGACTGGTGTTACATTATAGGCGAGCAGTTTGGTAACGGTAAAAAGGAAATTGATATATGTTGTGAAAATTTATACATTGCAGTGCAATCCTATCATTAGAGTCGAATCCGCTTGCATACGCATTTACATGCTGTGTTTGAGTGCTTTGAAGCTTTGGATAACTCATGAGATATAATTGATATGTTGGTTATATTATGACTTATGAATTATGTCAAGTGATGGTGAACTATATTAATGTGATGTGTAGAATTGGATAGGTTGAAATCTGATTCAATAGCTGTTATTTAATATATAATATACTCACCCCTATATTGTGGTTGTCTTTTCAGTGGATTTGGATCGAGTTGGTGAATGGTAAGGAGTCACCAAGCTTATGTAGGAGCTATTGCATTTTAGATGATGTATATACTCTGTAGTGGATTTAGGTAACTGACGACTTCACTGGAAGTCTAGATTGCATTTTAGATATTGGATTTCACGTATATAATGATGATGTGGTGTTATTTTGATACTTGGATATGGTTGATAATGGATGGTCCTAAACAATTGCATTTGATGCATTATATCTAGGAATTGGGTTTGGCACTTTGATACATTTGCACGATTGATATGGGCAGGAACTGTACATGCATTGCATTGGAATTGATTGTGTATTTGAAATATGGAATGATGATATGAATTTGAAAGTTAATGGTTTTAAGTGAGTTTTATGCATAATTGGAAATCAGACAGGCCATATTGCATTTTATGAGGTTCGAATACCTCAGAATGTTTCCAGTAGGTTATACATGATTTATGACTTGTGATTTGGAATGGACCAAATTTATTGAGAAATAAAGCTTATGTTGCATGTTATAGCTTAGAAATGGTCAAAATGTAATTTTGCGCATATTTTAGTCATATAATGGAATTTTGGCAAACGAATTGCGCCAACAACTCCAGAATGGGGAAAACATAGTGTGTGACGCCCAAATTTTTAGAAATAAATTTTTTTCGCGTTTAAAGAATCATTTTGAAATTCGTAATTTAAATTCTGAGGTCACGAAAAAAATTGATAAATGCGGAATATTATCATGCATACTAGTCGTGAACGAATAAGACATAAAACATTTATATAGCGGAAACGATGAATATAATTGCAGTACATGGTACATAATATTATTACAATACATTAAAATTCAAATGAAGTCAAAGTCCAAGCAATAAAACATAAAAGCTTCATTAATTGCATCACTCTTCATTCTGTGAAGCATGCACTATAAAAATAATGTAAGAGTGAGACAGAATATAGAATAAATATAAAATAAGTAAAATTTCACAAACACAATCAACAAACCATAATGATATGGTGAATATGTCAAACAAGGTCATTTACATTTAATAATCTTTAATTTAGTCAAATGATGTCATGCTGGATCCATTTTGATTTGGTGGGAATACTGCAGTAAAAAGTCTCATAGAGACACAAGTAGGAATTAATATCTACCATGAATCCCTACCCTTCATGGCACTCAAGTAGGAATTAGCATAAACCATGAATCCCTACACTTCAAGGCTCTCAAGTACCGAAGTACACAAGTAGGAATTAGCATAAACCATGAATTCTTACACTCCATGGCTCTTAGCGAAAATAAGGCTTTAACTCATCATAGAGTAACCCCCCACCAGGGCCGGCAATCATGGAACCCCTAAATTCCATGGTGCGTCCAAATGCTTATGATGCATGAATGCCTTTAATTCTCTTTATCGATTTAACATACCATGATATCAATATTTTCATAATCACTTGGAAAACCACAAGTCCTTAAAGGACACATCTCATATAGTAATTCTCAAAATCATGGATTTACAGTTCAACAACATATCTCAATAAACCACAAGACATTCATGTATACATTAATTTAATCATTCATAATTATTCATCACAAAGATAAACATACTGTATGACATTCATAGGACATTCAATAACATCCACAATAATCAACAATCTCTCAATGATTTATAAATAAATCATTACCCACATGGAAAATATCATTTTCATCCATAATAATCATCATAGGTAATTTCAGAAATTTACAACAGCAACATACATTAGTAAAGCGACCATAATGTGAGCAAATCAAATCCTTTTTAAGCAATTCCACTTTCTATAGATCTATAACATAAATATCTACAACTTTGATGAAGAAGTCAGAGTCAAATTCACACATTTTCAGCTTCAAAATTAAGTAACAAGCTACGAAAATAAATCTGAAAATCCTAGAACAGCATACAGTTCTACCCATTCCATATTTATTCACAACCCTATCCCCTCTTACCTTGATGGAGGATCTTAGATTGGTTGAAAAATGTTCTCTTCTTACTGTCCTAACTTCAGATCAAAGGTGGCTTGACGGAGAAAAGGAAATAAGAGAAAGACTTTACTAAATTTTAGTTTGTTTTAAGAATTCAGACTTGGGAACGAGACGTAGTGTCGATTTAATAATGCAAAAGACAAGTGGGGGACAAGCTTTTTCATAATTGGATTGTAGTAGGATGTTAGGTGCATTATTTACGGTGATAATGGAGGTTTTAGATAAGAAAATGAGTTGTATTATTGACCATTTCCGCCGCCTACATAATGGAGCTTGTATGATTGAAGTAAATATATTAAAATATGCACAAGATGATATGATTGGAGTAAAATATTAATTCTGACACTGGTTCGGTATTTTGGGCACATCTCTTTCCGAGAAGAATCCATCAGAGCCTCTTTTCGTTTAGAATTGCTCCACTCGGAAGGGAATTCGCTCGAAAATGTTTCTGTTTGAAACACAGTCATAGCTTTTCTTTCCGAGTGAGTGACCCACTCGGAAATGTCTCACCCGGAGACACATTCAGAAATATCTCACTCGGATATATCTGCCCGAAAAGTGCTCGTTCAAAATCAGCCATTTTTGTTCAGAATTGATTCACTCGGAATTTCTCTACTCGGATATATTTCTGCCCGAAAAATACTTTATTCGAAGTCAAAGCCTTTCTTCACTCGAAAGTATTTCTCTCAGAAGTGCGTCACTCGGAAATCTTACAACCAAAAGATCATTCGGAGTCGAAGTTTAGTCCTCTCTCGGAAATCTTTCCACTTGGGAATATCACTCGGAGTCGAAGGCAATCTCGAAGACGAACCCGAGCACAAGCTCTGGGCAACTTTGAATATGACCCGGGCACAGGCTATAGGCAACCTTTATGACTCCCGAGCACAAATAGAATGAAGGGGTTCACCACTCGGATATTTACTTCCCCCAGGAACTTTTCACTCGGAAACGTATTCATTCGAAGTCAAAGTCTTTCTCTGTTCCAGAAGTACTTCCCCTAGAAATGACTCACTCGGTAGTCTCAATCGGTGACATATCACGTGGGAATTGGAAAGGTCTCACTTGGTGTCATCCACTTGGAAATGTCTCACTCGGTACCATCCCACACAGAAGTGTCGCACTCGGGGACACCCCACTCGGAAAAGTTGTATTTAAGTCGGAGATACCCCACTCGGGAATATCCCGGCCCGAGAAGTACTCATTCGAAATCAAAGCTTTTCTTCATTCGGAAGTACTTCTCTCGGAAATGTTTCACTCGGAGACGTTTCATTCGGAAATGAGTCACTCAGAGATGTTTCATTCGGAAATGAGTCACTCGGAGACGTTTCACTCGGAAACGTTTCATTCGAAAACGAGTCACTCGGAGACGTTTCACTTGGAAATATCTCTGAGGCCAGGACTCCCTTCACTCGAAAGTGGTTCTCTCGATCATGACTCACTCGGAAACATCTTAACCTACCTTCACTCGGAAGTTCTCTCGGTCATACCTCACTCGGAAACATAACCTTCCTTCACTCGGACTTTCTCTCGGTCATACCTCACTCAGAAATGTCTTAACCTTCCTTTACTCGGAAGTTCTCTCGGTCATACCTTACTCGAAATCAGATTCATTTCTTCACTCGAACAGTCTTATCTCAGTTACTCAGAATATCTTATTCGAAGGTACTTCACTCGGTAATCTCCCAATCAGAACACTACCAGAGGTTAACATCAAAGGAAGCTATTTGAACGAATCAAAAGGAAGCTTCGATTCACAGCCAAACTTATGTATAAAGTTAATATAAATAGATAATATCATTAATGGTCTAGATTAAAAATGATTATACATGAGAATGAAATTTTTTGGGATGTTACATAGTGCCCATGAAATTTTATAGGAATCAAAGTTGAAACGGGCAAAATAGGTAGGTTGGAAGTTAAATTTGAGGTTTAAGAGTTGTTATTTTCACTCAAGCGAGCCAATTCTCGCTTAAGCGAGCCTGTGTATGAGTTTAGGGGTGTTTTCTGGACAAATCTCGCTCAAGCGAGGATATTCTCGCTCAAGTGAGTCTTAAATGGGTGATCAGGTGTTGTTTCTATTGAATTCTTGCTCAAGCGAACTAATTTTTGCTCAAACGAGATTGATTGAGTTTTCGCTTTCTGCATGAAAATTATAGAGAATTTTGTCTTGATCGTTTTACCGTCAGAATCGCGTTAATCGGAGGCTGGTAGCTTGAGTTATGCCTAAAATACTATTGGGTGTTCAGGCTAAAAATTTCATCCGAGCTGATTTTACAATTTCATGAATTGGGCAGTCTTAAGGGTATAATTGACTCTCAACTTCTTCATAACAATTATAGATATTTGTGTTGTAAAGGTGTGACAATTGGATTCATCCCGATTGAAATTATGTAACTCCGATTTGAGGCAAATTACTAGGTAGTGTGCAGGGAACCAACATGCTGAAAAAGTTTTTTAGGCAATTTTGGAACTCCCAAACCTAGGATATGTTATTGGGATCCGTAGAGTCTCGTGGGGATATCCTAGGATGAATGTGAAAAAATTTGAAAAAATTTACCCTATATTTTTATTAATTAGTGTGACAAAATTTATCAAAATAAAATGAAAATAACTTAATTTTATAAGTTATTATTTTAAATAAATTATCAAAATAAATAAAAAATAACTTATTGGATATATAAATTATTTTCATAAATTATTTATAAGCTCTTTCAAACTCACCCTAATTCTACCTAATTCAAATCCACAAAGAAAATACAACTAAGTTTGAGTTGCTATGGAATTTTTAATTTTTTTATTCTTGTAAATTATTTATTGTATGGAAATTTCATATTACTATTTTACTATAAATTATACCAACTAGGTTAAGTCTAAAGGTGAGAGTTTAGATTGATTATTTTTATTATAAAAGAATACAATTAAAAAATTTAGATTATTCATATTACTAGTTAATGTATTTTTATTTTTTATTTTGAATAAAGTTAAATATGTTTTTATTCCTGTCTTTCACGTAATTGTTGGTTTTGATTTTTAGTTTTACTTTTCTATATTGATTTTAGTTTATATATTACTTAATATGTCAAAATTGATCTTTAAAATATAACATGATTAACACAATTATTAACTCAACAAGCAAAAATGCTATGTCATCGGGATTCTATATCAAACCACTCCCCCAAGTACAGCCTCTGCTACTTTAGAGGATTTGAGTATTAATAGGTTGAAGTCATAGTTGTATGGTCTAGCTCTTTGAATGGGCCTTACCCAGTGAAGGAAGGCTACACTTAGATGATATACAACATGGTGCATCTCATTGGAGTGTATTTGATGTAGGTGTGGAGGTTGAAAACTATAGAGAAAGTGATCTTTCCTGTGTGGTTGGTGTGTCATGATTCGATTCCTACAAATGTTTTATGTTTTAGTTGACACATGGATAGCCCCAACATGTGGGTAGATGTACTTTGTATGTTGAATATCAATGTCATGCTCTTTGTGATTGTATCTTTGCAAGCTGTATTTGGAATTCTTTTGATTTCCAAGTTCATATGACGTAATCTTAGGAACCGAATATTGCTAGTTGGACTAAGCAACAATTGAAAGAGGATAATCATCTTTTCGAAACATATGGATTGATCAAAACACAAATTATATTCAAGGGGTGGTTTCAAAGGTGAGTCAAGTCCGTAAATCTTCTCTACATATGGCGCATAATTCTCTTTGGTTTCTTAGTGTAAAGGGTCAAGCCACCCAACCCATTTGGCAAGTCTTATGGGTTCCTCCAACATCTAGTATAGTTGGTTTAAATGCAGATGGGTGTTCCTAAGGCAATATGGGTAGGGCTGGTTTGGGGGGTCTTGTTAGAAATAAGGACGAAGCTTGATTGTGTGGCTTCCATGGTATACTTAGTATTGTGGATAGTTTACAAAAGGATCTTCAAGCTTTATGGGCAGGTCTGGCACTAGATTGGGAAAGGTTAGTATGAAGACTAAGGTTTATACTTTTTATGCATACCATTCATTGGTTTTTAATATTAAGGAGCTTTTGATGTTAGATTAAGATGTGTAGATTTTTCATATTCTTCAAGAGGCTAATGCTTGTAGGATCATATGTCAAACTTATCTTCGATGCATCAAGATCGTTTTGTTATGTTTAGGCAACCTCCTGGCTTTCTGAGTAGCATGAGTTAGTTATTGTAGTCATTTTTTTCATTACTTACCAAAAAAAATCTCTAACTCATTTCACTATTTAATTTTTTAAAATCGCCCATATATTTTCCTTAGTCGAAATCTTTAAAAACAATTTTCAACATATTAAATAACATTAGGATTAAAACCAATAAAAAATTGAGAAACCAAAACAAAAATTTATTCAAAACACAATAAATAAATACATATTTAACCCATTTAAATATCCTAAAGAAGTTCAATGATAAACACAACCCCATTAAAAAAACAAAACAAAAACTTATTGATAATATTAGATAAAAATAAAAATAAATGTAAAAGTATTAAAATTATTGAAAGATTTAAGTATTACATCTTAGGAGGATTCTTAAGGAGAAAATTTTACCAAAAAAGTATTAAAGTCTAACATGTAGTGTTACATAATAAAACACAAGCTTTTGTCAACAAAATTCGGTTTAGTTACATTGAGGTTAATCTAAATTGATGGTTCGGAGAACAGACTTAGAAGGGGGTTGAATAAGTATGTTCACTTTTTCAAACCAAAAAGTGATATTTAAGCGCAACAACGTTTTGCACAACGGACCCGACTTTTACTTATGAGGAGAGCATGATTCTTTGATTGAGTGAACGCTATTTACCCGACTAGATATTAATGATAAAGCACCGGACTTTTGATAGTTAAAGAGTCAGAGAGAAAGAGACAATACATAGGCAATTTATACTGGTTCACCTTGGATTTTCCACTATGTAAAAGACCATTTACATATGATGTTTAGAGTATTGTTGAATCCAACCACTCCTGTGACACCCGAAACCCGAATTACAAATTCCAATTAATTAACCCAAATTTTTATAATAAATTTTTCACATTTAAAGAATTATTTTGAAATGTGTAATTTAAATTCTGAGGT
This sequence comes from Clitoria ternatea, assembly GCA_037962975.1. NCBI lineage: Eukaryota > Viridiplantae > Streptophyta > Magnoliopsida > Fabales > Fabaceae > Clitoria > Clitoria ternatea. Next base: position 268,573,762 of record CM075671.1, read on the forward strand.
CGCATAAAAATTGATAAAATCTGGAATATTATCATACATACTAGTCGTGAACGAATAAAACATAATACATTTATATAGCAGAAACGATAGATAAGATTGCAGTACGAGGTACATAATAATTTTATTACAATACATTAAAAGTCAAATAAAGTCAAAGTCCAAGCAATAAAACATAAAAGCTTCATCAATTTCACCACTCGTCATTCTATGAAGCATGCACTGTAAAAATAATGTAAGAGTGAGATGAAATATAGAATAAATATAAAATAAGTAAAATTACACAAACAAAATCAATAAACAATTATGATATGATGAATATGCCAAACAAGGTCATTTACATTTAATAATATCTAATTTAGCCAAATGATGTCATGCTGGATCCATTTCGATTTAGTGGGAATACTGCAGTAAAAAGTCTCAGAGACATAGGTAGGACTTAGCATAATGCCACGAATCCCTACCCTTCGTAGCGCTCAAGTACCAAAGTACACAAGTAGGACTTAGCATATACCATAAATCCCTACCCTTCATGGCGTTGAAGTACCGAAGTACACAAGTAGGACTTAGCATAAACCATGAATCCCTACCCTTCATGGCGCTCAACGAAAATAAGGCTTTAACTCATCATAGAGTAACCCCCCACCAGGGGCGACAATCATGGAACCCTTAAATTCCATGATGTGTCTAAATGCTTATGATGCACGAATGTCTTTAATTCTCTTTATCAATTTAACATACCATGATATCAATACTTCCATAATCACTTGAAAGCCATAAGTCCTCAAAGGACATATCACATATATCAATTCTCAAAATCATGGATTTACAGTTCAACAACATATCTCAATAAACCACAAGGCATTCATGTATACATTAATTTAGTCATTCATAATTATTCATTACAAAGATATACATACTGTATGACATTCATAAGACACTCAATAACATCCATAATAATCAATAATCCCTAAATAATTCATAAATAAATCATTATCCACATGGAAAATATCATTTTCATCCATAATAACTATCATATGTAAATTTCAGAAATTTACAACAGCAACATACATTAGTAAAAAGGCCATAACATGAGCAAATCAAATTCTTTTTAAGTAATTCTACTTTTTGTAGTTCCATAACAAAATTTCTACAACATTTATGAAGACCAAAAATTCTAATTCCTCACAGAATTTGCTCAACGTTACAAACAACACATTGACTTTTTGTAAATTTTTACTGCATGTACACAGTTTGGTAAAATAGGCATATCTCATTGTAAAAAAATTATTTTAAGATAAAACTTATGCCAAATTTTCAAAAACAGAATTATCTATAACTTTTATGAAGACCATATGTCCCAATTCTATAAGTATAAAATGCAGTTTTAAAATTACTTTCTGACTTCAAAATAGTAACTTTAGTATTACATATTCATTTATAGCTTTGACAACCTTTGGTAAAAATTGTATATCTCTTAATATAAAAATTATTTTAACATGGGACTAAATCCCACATGTTCATAACTCAAATATCTAAAACTTTTATGAGGGGATCAAAAATTAATTCTGAACTGGTCTGAACCGAGGTCAAGGATCCGGTGTGGGACCAGCCACAAGAATGCAGGTGTTTTAGGGTTTGCACACCGGAGCAATGAGTATCCGATATGGAAATCCGGCCTCTCAGTGGGAGAAATCAGCCTTGTTGTCCTGGAGATCCTTCACACCAGCGTTTCGCGTTGGAGGGGGGCGAAAGGTGGTGCCACCTGCGAAGATTCTCCGACGCTCAAGTTAGAAAAGTGTAAGAACTCCGTGAATGCTCAAGCGGTACAATAGTAAAAAGTGAGTTAGAACAACGTCGCCTTGCATGTGTTTTAAATCAGGCTATTTATAGTTGAACGTAGGAAATGAATCGTTGGATGCAAGTGGGCCCTTGGGCTCTGATAGCGTGTGAAGTGTGTCAATCAAAGTGGCTCAGCACTCAGAATGTGTTAGGAAGGTAGGTCAATTATCAGAGTACGATCCTATGGGGAGGATGGAGGATAATCACCTTTCCGCATAATCTGCTGACACATGTACTTGCTCTCTGAGGCCATTGATATGACATATTCTGCTACATGGAGTATCTTTGCTGATAAGTTATTAGGAATTCTTATCTTGCTGTGACTGAGAGACTAACGGCTATATAGACGTTCAGGGATAACGAGTGAAGTATCTGTGGTAAAGAGAGCGAATAGAACGTCTGATTGGATAAGAGCGGATATCCGGTGTGGTGCTGCCCGAACTGTGACACCAGTTTCCTCCTCATGAAGTCATTCTGACGTTATAACTTTAGAGACCGGTATCCAGACCGGATCAAATTCCTTATAAATTATTCTCAAACAGCTAGACAAGCACTGACCCATACATAGCTTCCAGAAACGTCACACATTAATAAATAAATCATAAATCAAGTTTTAATAATCTTTTTTGGAAGATTTTGGTCTCTAACTTTATAGGACACAAAAATCTATAACTTTTATGAATATATCATTTTTAATTTTGAAATATATGAATTACCAAACTTTAACTAAAGACACTCATTTTCAGAAACAATTAAACAACATGAGCACATGAGAATAATTTAAGCATAAATTCCATATTACTTAGAATTTTGATATAAGAACAAATCTAACAGAATCATAACATCTATATCTACAACTTTTATAAAGATAAAGATGGCTAATCATACTCACAAAATTTACAATCTCAACATATATCCAGAACCAAGTCATGAAACATTCAAAAGAAACATACTTCAGTATTTTGACCATAACTCATGCTATACATATCCAATTCCGTTGGTTTTAAGTCTCCAAATTCACATAACAAAAAGATCTACAACTTTCATGAAGAAGTCAAAGTCAAATTTACACATTTTCAGCTTTGAAATTAAGTAACAAGTTATGAAAATAAATCTGAAAATCCTAGAATAGCATACAATTCTACCAATTCTATATTTATTCACAACCCTATCCCCTCTTACCTTAATGGAGGATCCTAGAGTGGTTGAAAGTATTTTATTATTATCCTAGCTTTAGATCAAGAGTGACATTGATGGAGAAAATGAAAGAAAATGAAAGATATGTCTTCACTAACTTTAGCTTGTTATAAGATTTTAGATGTGGAAACAAGATGTAGTATTGATTTAATCATACAAATGACAAGTGGGGGATAAACTTTTCATAATGGAATTGTAGTGGGGTGTTAGGTGCATTATGTGTGGTGATAATAGAGGTTTTAGGTAAGAAAAATAGGCTACATTGTTGACCATTCCCGCAACCTACATAATGTAGCTTGTATGATTGAAGTAAATATCAATTCTGACACAGTTTTGGTATTTTGGGCATATCTCTCTCATTTCTTAATGGATTTTAATGAATTTGGTCTTGTTGGAAATACAAGATAAAGAGGAACAACTTTGTAGTTGACGACTTGTTTAAATTCGGACTCTAACTAGGCATTAAAATATGTACAAGATGATATGATTGAAGTAAAATACCAATTCTGAAACAGTTTCAGTATTTTGGGCATATCTCTCTCAAATCTTAATGGATTTTAATGAATTTGGTCTTGTTGGAAAGCTAAAAAGAAGAGGAACAACTTTGTATTTTACCACATTTTCAAATTTGGACTCTAACTAGAGATTAAAATGTATACAAGATGTTTAAGTGGAGTATGTGGTAATTTGATGGGAGTAAATGAAAAAGGTAAAGAAATTAATAACTAAGGAAATAGGTGTGAACACCTATTTTTGTTCGGCAAAAAATATAATATATATATATTAAAAAAGAAAATAAAAAAGAGAAAAAAAGAGCAAATATATATATTGAAAAAAGTATATTTATTTTTATTTTTTTAAAAAAAGCAAAAAAATAAAAATTGCATAGTGACCGTATGCATAGTGACTGTTGGAATAGTACCCCTTCTCCATTTCTATAAATACTCTATCTCTCTTCATTTCTTACCACACGTATCCTTTCATCAACCTTCTTCCCTAATTTTTCTCAAGTAATGACCAATGGATGCCGAAGCCAAGAGGAAAGAATAAGGGAGGAAAACTGATGTTTGGTAACTACCTTCTTGCTCCTTGTAGCGTAAGTAGAAATTTATCTTTATTGGATATTTTATTTATGGTTACATGTGTAATAAATAATTTATGTTTCCATAAGAGTAAGTGATTACTCATTTGTATTTAAATTTTTTAAAAAAAATAAAAAGGGCCCAAATAAATCAGATTCGAAAAAAAAGAAAAAAAACTAATATGGGCAAAAAAAGGTCAGAAAATAAAAAAAAGGTAAAAACAAAACAAAAAATGGGCTAAAAAGGTCCCAAAAAATGCAAAAAAATGAAAAGAAAAAAAAGAGGTTTTCAATAGTTTATTGAGGTGAGACCCAATTTGGTTGGATAATTGGAGAAAATTAGGGAAATTGACATCAAATTTGGACAAATTGAAAAAGTAGAAAAGTGATGTCATTTTATGAGGAATCCAAAGCCAATTTTCTTCTATAAATATGACATGATGCTAAGGTATTTGAGGGAGAAGAAGAAAAAAATAGGTGAAAGAGTTAAATTTTTATGAGATTTTTTAAAAGTTTTTGCTTTCAAAAATTATGTTATGGAAATGTTGTTAGGAGAGTAGTATGTGAGCTTTGTAAGCCAAAATACTCTCTAAGTGTTGTAACCGGTGTCCAAACACCATTGAATCGAGTCCAAACGAAGCCAAAAGCAAAGAAAATCTATACGAAATTGATCTCCCGACTTCCGTTCTGGTTCCTCTTTAATTGTTTTTATACCAAGGTATTTTTTATTAATACAAGAATATTTATTTATCTTTATTTATTTGTCTTTATTTAATTGTTATTTATTTTTTTGCATTTTTATTTTTCTTTATTCATATTTCTACACTTTATTTTCCTGCACTTTATTTTTCTATAATTATTTATCTGTTTATTTATTTTTCTATATTTTATCTTTATTTATTTATTTATTTGTACTTTTATTCATATTTATTTACTTTTCTGCACTTTTATTTTTCTTTGTTTACTTTTTTGCACTTTTATTTTTGTTAATTTATTTTTCTACACTTTATTTATCTGCACTTTATATTTCTGCAATTATTAGTTTATTTATTTATTTTTTTGTATTTTTCATTTTTATTTATTTATTTTTCACCCCTTTATTTTTATGTATTTATTTTTCTGCCATTTTATTTCTATTTATTTATTTTTTTGCCCTTTATTTTTATGTATTTATTTTTTACCCTTTTATTTTTATTTATTTATTTTCCTCCATTGTTATTTTCATTTATTTATTTTTATTTATTTATTTATTTTTCTACACTTTTATTTTTATTTATTTGTTTTATTGCATTTTATTTTTTTTATATTTTATTTTCCTGCAGTTATTTTCCTTCATTTTTATTTTGTTTGCACTTTTATTTTATTTTTCTATCCTTTATTCTTCCATCCTTTATTTTTTTACCTTATTTATTTACTCTATAATAATTTTGAAATTATCTTTTACATAACAATTTAATTTTATGCTTCATATATATACAATTTCTTGAGTTTAGTTTTAAATAATTATTTACTTATTATTATTTATCTTTTCATTTTTCTCTTATCTACCCATATTATTTTTTTATTTTTTATTTTTGATAATTTTTGAATTTTTTTTTACATAATTACCCATTTTATTTATTGAGTTTGAAATAAGATTAATTTAGATGAGACATCTTATTAATCTTATTTTTTTCAAAAAATAATTGAATAAGTTTCATTTGTTAATTTTAATTACTTAAGTGTATATATTTCTTTATTTTCATATTGATGTATTTAATTCCACTTTTTTCCTTTTTATGTCTATTCCTTTTTTTACCTTTTCATTTATTTATTTGTTTTTTATGAACCATATATTTCTCAATAAAATCAATGGATTATTTTTTTATTTACTAGAAAATAATAAAGACGAGACGTCTCATTGCATTTTTTATTTATTTTACTGTCTTTTAATCACTTGTTTATTTTTTTTTTTGAACTAAAAATGATGAAAATTTAGGTTTTTTTGATATTTTTCTTGATAAATATTAATGGCGACTCTCTGAACCCTTTATTTTTTTAGGACATCTAAGAGTCATTCCAATGTAGTTTCATTTTCTTTTATTGTCTTTAACCAGTCCGCGTCGTATACCGGGACCCCAGTTGCAACAATAGGTAATAAGTTATTTGGTTAACTTTTACCTAAGGTATAAAGTTTACTATGGTAAAAGGTTAAATTAAAGATGTTGTCCTAACCAAAATTTATGTAGAAAGTCGAGATAAAATGGATAATATCATTGATGGTCTTAATCAAAATAATTATACATGAAAATGAAATTTTTGAGATGTTACAACTCCTGGCTTAGGCACATCCTGTACCTTTAAGTATTCTTGACACTGACCATTATTGGCCCTGAGTATTCTTTTGCAAGCATCCACTTCTAGGGTAATCCCAAGTATTCTTTCACAAGCCACTCCTGGCTCAAACCCAAGTACTATTTTTAAAGCCTCTCCAGACCAACAGTGTTTCCCAACATGTTTACCAGGCTTGTTCTTACAATAAATTAGAAGAATTTGAACATCAATAATGACAGGCCTCTCGACTTAGCTATGCTAAGTAATGAGTCTAATCAATAGACTTATATAGATAAAGAGGGACTTGTGTACATATAAAAACTTAGTACATGTAAATGATCAAGTGAAGTGAAGTACATACTAAGTTTTTAATGCTAAGACAGAGACAATGATTTTACATAAGAGACAAATTAATTTCATGTCTCTGACTTAGTTGTTGTGACTTTTGAATATATGAAACACATAACCTCACAACAAGCTTTTCTTTTTCTCTAATGACAATTTCCTATTTCTTCTTGTAATAACGTATGCCATTTTTCCTTTTCTCTCTTTCTTTCTTTTTATTCTTTCTTTTCATGTTATCTCATTTTCTCTCTTCTGATCTCTCTATTTTCTCTTAATTTTGTTTCATCATTTTTCTTGCTTATTTTTTCTTTTTCTTTCTTTGTTTATGTTTGAATAGAAGATTTACAGCATATAAATACTTGTTTAACTTAGGAGAAATAGATCCATTGGATGACCATTTGAAGATTGCTTCATCTATAGGAGAAGTGATTTTTCTTCAACGGATATGAGCCTACTTGGTCAGAGAGATCTTGTGCATATTTTGCATAGGATAGAAAGCTTTTGAGATTTGCATAGATAGAGGCAGAGAATGGTGGTACATTTTTCACCAACAAGGGAAATTCCTTTATTAGAGGAATTTTGACCATTTTCAGAGTTGGTAAAAAATGGATGTTTTAAGGAGCGAATCAAGATCTGCCTAGCTTGGATACTTTCCTCTTCTCGTGAATTTTTTCTTTAAAGCTTTGATGAAGATGCTTTCTGAGCGTTGAAGTTCTTTGGACTAGACTCGTATAGGAACTACCTTTTAGATCTGGGTCTGGTGATCCATAAGGTGTTGATAATAAGATAAATTAAAGTACAAATATTTAGATGCTTTTGCAAGGTCTGGAAGCTTGAAGCACATGTGAGAACAAGATCTAATGTTTTCACAGATTCTTAGATATGAGATATAAGACTTTTCTAGTCAAGGTCTGATAAAACATTCAGATGCAGAGATCTCTCTCCTTGAGGCGATATTCCAGACTTCAATACTTTTTTTTGTCTTTGATTGTAGGATTTTTGTTGTGACCAGACTTTATGAAAGTCCTTTCAGACTTTTGACACACAGATTCCCCCTTTCTTATATAGAAAAAGTCTTATGTTTCCTGAAACGTTTAAACACACATATCAAATAATAACAAGATATGACTTGATTTAAATTAGGATACGCAATGTTAGTTATCAAGAAATCTTAAAATTATTTTAAGTCTTCTTGACTCTAACATAAATGGTAGACAATTTTATATCATTTAAGTAAGATATCATGTTCGAGTTTTATATATATATATATAATCTTCATTGATTCTATCATATCCAAATATATAATGCAGAACAAACTTGAATGTTTATGAAAAAAGATACATGTAGAGAATAAAAAATTAATGTATTTAGGTAAAAAGTAAACTTAATATTATTAAGATATAAGTCTAAATCTTCCCTAAATGAAAATATTGTTAGTTAGTTACGTACAATTATTTGAACTTACTTTAAAATATGTCATTATTATGAATATTTTATTGGATGTCCCCTCTATAAATAGGACTCTCCTCCCACTCATTAACACACACTTCAACCCCCATTTTCCATTCACTCTCTAACTCTCTTTACTCATTCTTCTCTTTTAATTCAACTTCAATTTCCTACTTTCATTTCCTTTACACTTTTGTTGCTAAGTTATAAGTATTTATAACACGTTATCAGCACGAGGTTCTGACCAACTGATATCTAGTCAAGACTAAGAGAGGTAATATATTATTGTTATTATTATTCTTTATAATTTTAATTTATATTATTTATGTACACATTATAAAAGTTCCTGAAGAACTTATATTATAAACATCCCAGAAGGATGTATCAGATTATATCAATATCATAAAAAATAGGTTCCTGAAGAACTTATTTATAAAACATTCTTATAGGATGTATAAAATTAATAGTCAAATAAATTAGAATTCCTGAAGAATTCATAAAAATATGTATTAGTAGTTCTTGAAGAACTATAAAAATAAAAAAAAAAATTATTATTAAATTCATTATTGCTCACCTTATATTTTATCTCCTGCACCTGCTGCCGATTTCAATTTCCATTTCACGTAAATGCCTACACCACTTTATGTCACTATGTTTTATATGTTTTATAATCCTGCACCACTTTTGTTTTATTTTATACTATTACTCCAGTGCATGATTATTATATTTGCTTCCTACACTAACTTATGTGATTCTTTTTATGTTATTTAGTTGCTCCACTAAATTAATATGAAATTAATGCAATCATTACTTGTGCCTGTGACTTCACGTGAATGCTATATTGTGATTTCAATTTGTGCCTATTGCTATTGCTATATGTCTCTACTTGCTGATTGCACTTTGCCAACTTCCAATTCACGTGAATGCTGATTGCTTATTCTAATTGTTGATTTCAATTATTGCTAAATGCATTACCACTTCCAATTACTGATTTCAATCATTACTAGTGCATCAGTCATATTTCTTCACGTTGAATGTCTAGTGCATTGCTTAACTGATTGCGTTGATTGTTTTGCTTATATTAATATACTAGTGAATTGCTTTTATGCTATAACTAATTGGTATTATAATATAATATATTTTATTATATATAAGTGTTAATAAATAAAATATGCATTAATAAGGAATTGAACCCGGGTTAATACCTATGATATGTTATTTCTCTACCACTAGACCACTAATATTTAATTGATATCTTTTGAAAAATTTTAAATTTTATTATTAGATTATTCATGTGAAATTTTATAATTTATTTTTATAATAAAAAAAAACTAACAATATTACTCTTTAATAAACACAATAATATAAAATAAATATTTGTAATTATTGTTGACTTGTTACTATTGTCATTATCATTATTATTAAATAATTATAGTTAATATATTTATTGAAGTATTATCTAATTTATTATTTGTAATTTCTTGTATAGAAATAACTATGTCAAATATTACCAACCTTGAGTTCGTGGCTCTTGACATATCTGGAAAAAACTATCTATCATGGACATTGGATGCTGAAATCCATTTAGATGCAAAAGGTCTTGGAGACACCATTAAAAATGGAAATCAGGCATCTAGTCAAAATAAAGCTAAAGTCATAATTTTCTTACGTCACCATATCCATGAAGGGTTAAAAAATGAATATTTAACAGTTAAAGACCCTCTCATTTTATGGAATAATCTAAAAGAAAGATACGACCATCAGAAGGATATAATTCTTCCAAAAGCCCGTTATGAATGGATGCATTTACGATTTCAAGATTTTAAATCCGTAAATGAGTATAATTCTGCAATGTTTAGAATTACTTCGAGATTGAAATTATGTGGAGAACAAGTCACTGAAAGTGACATGTTAGAAAAGACATTCTCTACTTTTCATGCATCCAATTTGCTCCTGCAGCAGCAATATCGCCAAAAGGGCTTTACAAAATATTCTGAATTAATTACTTGTCTCCTTGTGGCTGAGCAAAATAATGAATTGCTTATGCAAAATCATGAATCCCGTCCAACTGGAACTGCTCCATTCCCAGAAGTGAATGTAGCAACGTACGATCATAATACTCATGGTCGTGGTCGTGGCCGTAGCCGCGGTCGTGGACGAGGTAATGCTCAGGGACATGGTATTGGTCGTGGATATGGTTTTGGCCGTGGTCATGGTCGAAATGATAAGAGATCATCATTCACATGGAAAAATAAAGAACTTATGAAAAAAGGGACAGATGCTCAAAATAGTAAACAAACTAAAAACATCTGTTATCGTTGTGGTAGCAAAGGACACTGGTCTCAAGTTTATCGCACACCAAAGCATCTCGTAGATCTATACCAAAAATCCCTTAAAAATAAAGGGAAAATAATAGAGACAAATTTTACTGGTATAGATGATGATTTCTCTGACTTTAGTGTTGATGATTTTCTTACTCTTCCTGAAGAAGAAATTGACCACTCGGTTGGAGAAGGGAGTGCCCCCAAATAAATTATTTTAATGTTTCATGTAATGCTAATTTGTTTTGTTGTAAATTTTGTCTTTATCAATAAAATTTTGTTAAATATTATTGTTAATTGTATTTTACTCATGATTTATTTTTATTTATTTAATGAAGAATGAATGCTCATGTGAATGATGAAGATATATGTCTCGCAGACAGTGCAACAACTCATACCATTCTCAAGAATGAGAAATATTTTTACCAAATAGTAAAATAAGAAGCAAATGTTAATACAATATCTGGTAGTATAAATATAATTGAAGGCTCCGGCAGAGCCAGTATTTTGTTGCCTGGAGGAACAAAATTGCACATTGAAAGTGCATTATATTCTAAGAAGTCTCAAAGAAATTTATTGAGTTTTAAGGATATCCGCAGAAATGGATATCATATTGAGACCACAAATGAAGGAAATGATGAATATCTATACATTACAAAGTTAATTTCTGGTAAGAAATGTATATTGGAAAAATTGCCTTCATTTTCCTCCGGTTTGTACTACACATATATTAGTACAATTGAAACAAATGCCATAGTAAACCAGAAGTTTACAAATAAGAATGACTTTGTTATCTGGCATGAACGATTAGGCCATCCTGGATCAATTATGATGCGAAAAATAGTTGAGAATTCAAATGGTCATTATTTGTCCAGCAGACAAATTATGCAAACTAAGAATTTCTCATGTGCTGCTTGTTCTCAAGGAAAATTAATCATTCGGCCATCACCAATGAAAATTGGGAATAAACCACTTATATTTTTAGAGCGTATACAAGGTGATATTTGTGGACCAATACACCCTTCATGTGGACCATTTAGATATTTTATGATTTTAATTGATGCATCAACTAGATGGTCACATGTTTGCTTATTATCAACTCGCAACCAGGCGTTTGCGAGATTACTAGCTCAATTAATTCGTTTAAGAGCTCATTTTCCTGATTATCCAATTAAGAAAATACGCCTTGATAACGCTGGTGAATTTACATCTCAATCATTTAATGATTATTGTATGTCCATTGGAATTGATGTTGAACATCCTGTAGCACATGTTCATACACAAAATGGACTTGCTGAATCATTGATTAAACGTTTGAAATTGATAGCAAAACCATTGTTAATGAAATCAAAACTCCCAATTTCAACTTGGGGACATGCAATCTTACATGCGGCAGCACTTATTCGCATCAGGCCTACAAGTAATCATGAATATTCCCCTTTACAATTGGTTCATGGTAAAGAACCAAATATTTCCCATTTAAGAATCTTTGGAAGTGCGGTATATGTTCCTATCTCTCCTCCACAACGCACTAAGATGGGACCTCAAAGAAGGTTGAGAATATATGTTGGATATGAAAGTCCATCCATAATAAAATATCTTGAACCTTTAACAGGTGATTTATTTACAGCTCGTTTTGCTGATTGTCATTTTGATGAATCTATTTTTCCACCATTAGGGGGAGAACATAAACAGTTGGATAAAAGGATTAGCTGGAATGAGAGGTATTTATCACATCTTGATCCTCGAACAAAGCAATCTGAACTAGAAGTTCAGAAAATAATTAGTTTGCAAAATTTAGCAAACCAATTGCCTAATGCATTTGCTGATCCAAAAAGAGTAACTAAGTCACATGTACCAGCTGTTAATACTCCAATAAAGATTGATATCTCTGAAGGACAATCTAAATTTGCAAATGAGTCTGAAGCCAAAATAAAACGTGGCAGACCTGTTGGTTCTAAAGATAAAAATCCTCGGAAAAGAAAAGTAAATAAAGATGATGGTCGAATCGAGGATATAAAGACTCCAGTAGAGTCTCCTGACATAATCAAAGTTTTAAATCCAGAAGAAACTAAGGTACCTGAAATTGATACAAACAAAGAGATCTCGATAAATTATGTCATGGATGGTATACAATGGAATCGACCTGAAGTCGATGTTGATGAAATTTTTGCATTCAAAGTAGCTCTTGATATTATAAATGATGACAAAAATCATGAGCCAAAATCTGTTAAAGAATGTGCACAAAGAAATGATTGGCCAAAGTGGAAAGATGCAATGCAAGAAGAGTTAAACTCACTTGCAAAACGTAAAGTTTTTGGGCCTGTAGTCCAAACACCCAAAGGTGTAAAACCAGTTGGGTACAAATGGGTCTTTACGAGAAAAAGAAATGAAAATGGTGAAATTGTGCGATACAAAGTAAGACTTGTTGCACAAGGATTCTCACAAAGACCTGGAATTGATTTCGAAGAAACATATTCACCAGTGATGGATGCCACTACTTTTCGATACTTGATAAGTTTGGCAATCCGTGAAAGGCTTGACTTACGCCTTATGGATGTTGTTGCAGCATATTTATATGGCTCACTTGAAAATGACATATATATGAAACTCCCTGAAGGATTTCATTTGCCTGAAGCATATAAAATAAATCCTCGAGAAAATTATTCAATCAAATTGAATAAATCTCTTTGTGGATTAAAGCAATCTGGACGAATGTGGTACAATTGTCTCAGTGAATATTTGTTGAAAGAAGGGTACAAAAATGACCCAATTTGTCCATGTGTTTTTATGAAAAGACTCGGAAAAGAGTTCGTTATAATTGCTATTTATGTAGATGATTTAAACATCATCGGAACTCCCGAAGAGCTCTCAAAGGCTGTAAATTGCTTAAAAAAGGAATTCGAGAAGAAAGACTTGGGAAAAACAAAGTTTTGTCTCGGATTACAATTAGAATATTTAAAGGAAGGAATTCTGATGCACCAAAAGACTTATACAGAAAAGGTGTTAAAGCGGTTTTATATGGACAAATCACACCCATTGAGCAGTCCAATGGTTGTAAGGTCACTAGAAGTGAGCAAAGATCTGTTTTGACCTCAAGACAAAAATGAAGAACTACTTGGTCCTGAAGTACCATATCTTAGTGCAATTGGTGCACTAATGTATCTTGCTAGTCATACACGACCTGATATATCATTTGCTGTCAATTTGTTAGCAAGACATAGTTCTTTACCCACAAAAAGGCATTGGAATGGGATTAAACACATATTCCGCTACCTTAGAGGTACAATGGACATGGGTTTATTTTTTCCATATATATCTAAGGCAAACCTAATTGGTTATGCAGATGCAGGGTATTTGTCTGATCCTCATAATGGTCGATCACAAACAGGTTATTTGTTTACATGTGGTGGTACAGCAATTTCATGGAGATCCATAAAACAAACAATCACAGCAACATCATCTAATCATGCTGAAATCTTAGCATTACATGAAGCAAGTCGAGAATGTGTTTGGTTGAGATCTATGATTCAACATATTCAAGAAACTTGTGGCTTGCATACTGGAAAACTACCACCAACAATTTTATGTGAAGATAATGCAGCTTGTATTTCTCAGTTAAAGGAGGGCTATATTAAAGGAGATAGGACAAAACATATTTCACCAAAATTTTTCTTTACTCATGATCTTATAAAGAATGGTGAAATAAATGTCCAGCAAGTCCGATCATGCGAGAATCTAGCAGATATCTTTACAAAGTCATTACCAACCAAAGTCTTCGAGCAACTAGTACAGAAGATTGGTCTTCGACGCTTACATAAGTGTTCTGATGAGGGGGAGAATTAAATATTTGTAATTTAATTATTTTTACGGATATACTTTGTAAAGAATGTTGTACTCTTTTTCCTTCACTAGGTTTTTGTCCCACTGGGTTTTTCCTAGTAAGGTTTTAACGAGGCACATTCTAAAATAGGGACATCCAAGGGGGAGTATTATGAATATTTTATTGGATGTCCCCTCTATAAATAGGACTCTCCTCCCACTCATTAACACACACTTCAACCCCCATTTTCCATTCACTCTCTAACTCTCTTTACTCATTCTTCTCTTTTAATTCAACTTCAATTTCCTACTTTCATTTCCTTTACACTTTTGTTGCTAAGTTATAAGTATTTATAACAGTCATGATATTAATGAGTTTTGATATCCGGCTTCATGGAAAATGACAAACTTTGAAAATGAACTTTAAAAAGAAAGAAAGGAAGTAGTTGTTTCGATAATTGTTCGCATAATGGCCTTACATCATGTCCTTGAATTTTATTTTATTTTTATTTTGGTTTGGTTAAGGTTAATAGTTTTTTTTATTGTAAAAAGAAAAGTTAACTGGTAGAGAAAGATGAAAAGCTTCATTTTATGGATTATAGACAAAACAATTGGTGAAAGGTAGATTCCTTAGAGACAAAAGGCCATATTTTGCCAAAAGGATTATGGATGCTGTGGTAAAGATATGGATGATTACTATAGTGGGGTACCGTGTTCAAAAGTGTGGAACATGTAAAGAATAGCTTGGTTAATCAAAAATTCTTATCTTTTATGTTGACATTCAATTAAGTTACAGAATCGGGTTCGTATTCCATTATTCATTACCACATTAAAGCTAGTGTTTGTTTTAAAGTTAAAGATTTTAATAGTGGGAAAAAATATATCCTTAAACGAAGTTTTTACTATCTTAAACGATATGAAAAATTAATATTAACTTTTAGATTTTTTTTAAATCTTATTTTTCTAACTACATACTTAACGGACCCGTATCAATTTGTTGAATGGATACATCATATATGGCAAAACTTTACCCCGTTTTCAGGCCTTGATTTATTCACGTTTTTCTTTGATGGATTCAAAGAGTTATGAGAATTCGTGGTAAGGACAGCAAAAAAGAAGTAATGAAATTGAAAAAATAAAAAAGTAAAAAAAGAAGTAGTAGTTAAAGAACTATAAATCAGAAAAATGGCATGTTGATAAGGGGGAAATGAAAATGCTAACTATGATATTTTAGACACTTGTTAAAAAATAATGTTTTAGAATAATATTATCATTATATTTCACTGTAATTTTTAATATATTTTTACTTTAATATTTACTAATTTTTTAAGCTTAATTAGGTTTAAATAATTTTAATCTGAAATGAAAGTTAAATTAAATATTTGATGTTACTAGAATGATAAATCGCATGCATACGGTTACAGATACAACTTTTTTTTTTGTTTTGGATGAGTTGCATATACATATAAGTAGTGCTATTTCTTCAACACTTCGATTAAGATGTAGAAAAGAAATAAAGAAATAAAAAAAAAATGGAGAATGAATGAGTAGGAAAGGGTGTGTGACAATCAGAGAAGAGGTGGGAAAAGAAAATAAGAAACTGAACGAAGATTTTTCTTTTACAATGACTTGGGCTTTCCTTCATTACTAACAGACTTAATTTATGTGGGTCGGTCACCGACAAAAAAACGTACTACGACAGAAAAACATGCACTTTCACCAAAAAAGAAAAAGAAAAACATGCACTACTCTTTTACGCTCTTATACTAATTTTTTTCCATTATATTATTTAAATCTTATCATTTTAATTTACTTTTTTAATAATCACGTGATGCAATATTATTTAATGAAGTGAACAAAACTATTCTTCCAAAAGTGAATGTCAAACTCATTGCCAATAGCCGAATAATCTTACAGTGTAACAAATATTTTTTACATAGTTATAAAAATAATCGATATACAAAATATATTTTACACCTGATTATAATATAATCGGTGTGATAACTCAATATGAAAAATCATGTACAAGTGCTCGACACCTACAAATTGTTAAATGATATAAAAGATGTAACGTCCTGGGTTTAATTACTGCGTTAATTTTATTGATCGAATAATTAAATTAGGAATGTTTAATGAACTTAAGACGGTCGGGTTAATTTCTAAAATTTACCGGGGTAATTTTTGATTAATAGGAGGTAATATATTAATTTCAAAAATTAACTAAACGTGTTAAATGGACCACTATACCCATGAAATTTCCATTGCCAATATCACTTCCAATTCATTCTCCCTCTCTCACTCTTCATGCATGCCGTGAAGGAAAAACAAGTGCCATTGTTCTTTCACCTCTCACCTACAGTGTGAAGGAAAAACAAGTGTCATTGTTCTTTCACCCCTTATCTGCAGTATCCCTCCATCAAATCCACCGCCACCACCTTCTTCTTCTTCACTAAATTAAAGCATTGCCTAAGCTTCTCTTCTTCCCTTTTCTCTTGGATAGCCATAAGAGCAAGGGGGAGTTTCCAATTTCTTCAATTATTAAGGTATGGCGTAACCCCCATTTTCGGTTTCAAGTGGCTCCTTGAATCTCACACTCAATTCTCTTAATTTCTTGAATTTTAAGGTCGTTTGGAACCCTCTGTGGTGTAGGCAGCCTTGGATGTTCTTGGGTTCGTGTATTTCTTCAATTCAAGTAAGTTAGAATGATGTCCATTGCTTTATTTGGTGCTGTTTCGTAAAGTTGTATGTTAATCCTTCGATTTCTATGGTGTAGGAACTATTTCGGAGCCACTTTGAAGTGTGAACAGCTTGGTGGGCGTTGGGGTTTTGGACTTTCACCATTTTTGGTAAGCGTCGGAATGACTCGTTGCTTGGTTTGGCTCCACCTTGGGCATCGTTATGGTCATGTGGAATCAAGTATCGAAACTCGTCGGTTAAGCTTGGTAAGTCATAATCCTTCGAACCTTCATCGTTTTGATAAATTGTGAACAGTTACGGTGTTTTGGGTTGTCGATAGGTTGGGATGTAATTAAATTACGTGGTTTTAGCTATTAGTTGAATAATCTGGAAGCTTTGATTATGTTTTGGGTTGCCGACTAATTAGAAATTGGTTAAAAGATAGAGTGTTAATGATCAGTTAGTTAACTGGAAATTATCAACATTGTTTCAATATAGGTTCGAGGTTGGAAAGTAAGTAAATTACATGGTTTGGATAAATGGGTAATTAATCAGAGGAAACTTAATTATGTTTGATATGAGTTTATGGTCAAAAAGGATTCAGAAAGTGATCTGGTTAGTAATCGAAGAGTTTCAATATTACTTTGATATAGGTTTTAATTCTGGAATGTGACCGGAAAGTGATTTCAAGATTGAAAAGCGATTGGATAGCGTTCTGAGCATTGAAATCAAGGATTCCATGTAGGGGGAGCATTATATATTAAATGCATAGATTATGAACGGATAGAAGTATATATATGTGTGTATGATTATGTATGCTTAATTGATTATGTTTTATGTGAGTATATGATGATGATGATGTTGCATTGTTTGATTATATACCCTGTGAGGTGTTAATGAATTAAAAGTGGATAAATTTTATGTCGTTCATATATGCTTTTATGGATTGATTGCATAAGGTTACAATGGTTGTATGAGATGAATTGATTACGTTGGATTGTAATTAATGATAATGAATTAAGCTTGAGGTAGTTTAGAATGTATTGATGAAATATGATTTGACTTAAGCAGTGTCACATTTCACAATGAGTAGGGTGACCCGTGGAAGGTCAGGAACCTGAAAATGGGAAATTCTAGTACTACAAAGTCTAGTCTAGGTTCTGTGAGAGTCTATGATTCTCGAGACGTCACTAGGTGACCGATATCACACAGGAAGGGCTAAAGGACTTAGGCAAGGGAAGAATTTGTAGTTAGAATTCCACTTATACTAGTCAAATCTGTATGCATATGCATTGATATGTATCTATAATGGTTATATGCATTTGAGGTAATTCCTTGATGAGAAATGACAGTGAATTGACGATGATTTATCTATGTTATTGTGTTGGTAGAACTGGATAGGTATGTAGATATGTCGTGATTGAAATTTGGTTCAATACCTGTCATTTAATATATATATATATATATATATATATATATATATGATGGTTCAAAGTCAGACTTAGAAGGGGGGTTGAGTAATTTTGAGACTCTTTTTCGCCTAAATTTTATATCAAAATAAAATGTACAAGTAATCAAACAAAGATGAGTAACAGACAATACTCAGAGTTTATACTGGTTCACTTTCAACTCAGAAGCTACGTCCAGTCCTTTCCAACTTGAAGGATTTCCACTATTGTAAAAAATCTCCTTTACAATATCAGCACCAGACCCGTGCTATAAGTATTCTTTGCACCAGCCACTTTTGGCTTATCCAAAGTATTTTTTCAACAAGCCACTCCTTGCTTTACCCAAGTATTCTTTTGAAAGCCTTTTCAGGCCAAAGCGTTTCCCAATACATACTTGTTTTGGTAACTCATCAGACTTATACAAACAAGAAGAATAAGAAATGTTTTTAGAACTAAGTGTACAAATGATAGACAATTTTGAGATCAAACACTAAGTGTTTTTGACACAAGACCTTGAGTCTGGTAGAAGTAGAGCTAGAAAGTAATGGCGGTTTTTGTCTTTTACAAGAAAATAAACTAGAATGAGATTGAATGATATCTTGAAGAGCTTTCTTCTGAGATATTTCTTGTATTTTTGATGTTCAAACTTCCTTGATATTTATAGTGACTTGAAAGATATATCCGTTATTGATTCTTGAAAGTAGATATAGACGTTGGAAATCCTTTGAAGGTATTTTGCCTTAAGCTTCTTAAGATCAGACCTTGAAGTTGAATTCAAGCTTGAGAGAGACCTGGATCATATTTCAGTATTTTTATGAGAATAGTTTCTCATGCATTTCCATGCACAAAACCATTCGTGAACTTATTCTTGATTGAGCGAGAGATTGCTTTTTGAGATGTCCTGATAAGATTTATGACTTATGATCAGAGTTCGCAGGAGTAGGTACGCTGACAGCCGTTGCTTGTGTTGATTTTGTTCTTTTTGTTATTTGATGATAGACACACAAATACAATGTGATCATTTTTCCTGAAGCATCACCAAAATAGAATTTTCAAACGTTGAAGGAGAGTTCTTTAATCAGGATGCTTTTATTGGACTTTTGTTGTTCTTACTAGACTTTTTAGAACACACATGCTCCCCTTTTGTTTTTACAAACTAATCTTTGTATCCTAAAATTACTTGTACACTAAAAGAAATGTTATGAACAGTTCAGACTTTATTCCTTTAGTGAAAATACTTAATGATCGATATAAACAAATCATAAAGTCTGGGTCTAGTCCAATAGGACTTAAAGCTTACATTTTTTACCAGACTTTTTCTCAACAATATATATATATATATATATGTGTGTGTGTGCTTACCCCTATTATCGTTGTTGTTTTTCAATGGATCTAGATCAAGGTGAGGAGTTAACAAGCTTGACCTGGAAGCGAGAATGCGTACATGGTGTATCTATTGTATAACTTTTGATGTAGTAAGCCTTGACCGACACATTTTGTGATTATATATAGATATGTATATGCTTTTGTCAATGGATTCTAGGTATTTGATGATTTTATTGGAAGTTTATATAGATTTGATACTTGAATTGATGATTATGTATACGAGATTGATTTTGATGATGATTACAAGGTGGATACCATGGATGGACCTATGAGTTTTGATTACATTGCATTATGTCCAGAAATGGTTTTGCATTGCGTAATATGGTTGGATGCGATTATGGGTAGGAATTGTTACATATGAATGTGATATATATGTTGTGGAAGGTGTAGAATAGATTGATGCCCATTTAGTTGATGAAAGGGAAGTAGATTATGTCAAAATTATGCATAATAGGGAACTGAGTAAGCTAAATTAGGTTCTGTAGAGTTCTAGGACCTCTGGATAGGTCCATTAGGTTATAATTGGTATTTGAAAGTTGTATAAATTTGAATGGTCTAATTCTAATAAGATTTGATAGTTCAGATATTTTGGTTTTGGCCTAAGTTAGCCGAAACACATTTTTACACATAAGTTGTTCATTTTTGAGAATTTTGAGGTGTGGATAGGACCAACAGGTCATAAATGGGGTATAGTTATTGCTTGTAAAATTTGGTCTCATTTGGATGAAGTTTGGGCAGTTTGAACACCTGAGTAAGTTGATTTTTTTTTTAAAAAAACATATCATGTTTAACCTCGGGTTAGGCAGATCCAAGTGGCTAAATGTGGCTTGTGAATCTGGAAAAAGTTTCTTTGGATTGTTATTATTAATCACAGTGTTAGGATGTTTTAAAAGGAAATTGATTGTAAAATGATTGTTAACTATAATAAATCAAGGTTGTAGGATTTAAATAATATAAATAACTAAAAATTAACATAAAGATATAAGTATTGAAATAATGTAAGTTGATATCTAAGTGATTCAATTGAGTGGTTAAGACATATCATAACTCAAAATTTACATGGTTAAATATATTTTTTGTCCTAATATTTTGAACTATTTGGTTTCAATATTTGTGTAATTTAATATGTTAAAATTAGTCCATAATATGTTGAAATTGGTCCAAAAATGTAGCCCTATTAATACAACTTACAACAAGCAAAAATGATATATGTCGTGACCGGAATCATGGCAAGAGGTCGACTAAACAAAAGAAATGAATCGGTTTGAAAGAGAAGTCATCACTGATGTTTATTTAAAGGAAAATATTATAAGACCTTTTTGTTATGACACTGGTAATTAAAAAAGAATAACTTTGAGTTTGAGAGTCAAATTATAGTTGGAAAATATATTAGTACTTTACGTTGCTTGTTATAAGATGGTTACCTTAAATTGATCATGTACATTTAAATAGCCCTAAAATCAATTTAACCTCTTGACAAAAAAAATAGAACGACATGAATAAACATAAAACAATGAAATAAAGGTGGGGTTTAAAATGAGGTTAATAAGACGTCTCGTCCAAATGAAACCCATTTTTCAAGTCAAAAACCTTTTGATTATGACATATTTTGAAAAGAAAATAGGATTAATAAAGTGTCTTGTCTAAATTTAACTCATTTACCATAAGAGTACGAATAAGTAAAAAGCAATTTTAAGAAAAAAGGTTATGTTTTAAGAAGTAAACTAGGTTAAATAGACATGTCTAAATTAATATTATTGCCTAGAAAAACCTTTATTTTCATGGAAACAATGTTTTATTTGGAAAAATAGAATAAGACTAACAATATATGTCATCTAAATTAACTTCATTGCCATGAGTTCTCAACATTTTCTTAAAAGGAATAGAACAAATAAGTGAGAAAATAAAAAATATAAATAAAATATATAAAAAAGGAAACAAAGGGACTTACCCAGGTAAGTTGTTGGCAAAGGCAATCAGGGGCTTATTCATCTAGGCAAAAATGGCTCGCCTAGGCAAATTTATTAACTGCACATAATTTTTCAACATTTCAAAACACAAAAACCAGACCCCTAAGCATATTTTCTTCAACTCATACATAGCAAAACTCATTTATAACATGAACATAGGCGAACTGAGCTCGTTGTTGCTTTCGGAATCACATTTTCAACAATCAAATTGAGGCATTTTCTTGAATTTTAACATGATGGATAAATAGGAAAATGGCATAACTCTAACATAGCTTAAACTAACAACACAAACAGAAAGTATGAGGCACTTGAACATTAACAACAATGTCCCAACATGAATGTATGCACCATACCCTTAGTATAAGCAAGATAGCCGAAGAGAAACATGTGCAAACTTGGCAAAACATGTTTATTTGATTACATTATCATGAATACAAAATTATAAAAGAAGCAAAATACAAGAACCCCCTAGAAATAGATATTTATACCTTGCCTAAACTCGCAAGAGATACAACACTAAACTCTCCCCTCTTTTCTAACTTCAGAAAAAAGGCGAGATTTTGACTTAAAGCTCACAGGAGGGGAGAAAGGAAGTTTCACTTTTTTCTCTTTGCCACTCTTGAACCCTAAAAAAACTAACTCATAAACTTGCTCGCCACTTTGATTTTCACTAAAAAATGGTAAGGAAATGTGGGTTCCTTTAGGGGTTGGATTTTGGCCAAGAACCTTTTTTTCTTCTTCGTCTCCCCCTTTTAAAGAAGGAGAGGGAAACTTTCAAGCTTCCCAAAACCTATCATGGTCCCAAAGGGGACAATTGTTCGGGTTTGCTCTTTGTCTCCCCATATTTCCTCTTTCAAGCCCTTGCCCCATGTCCTTGAGTACCTTCCTTATTTCCTTTTGGAATCTTTGCTCTAAATGTTATGTTTGACTTGTGAAGAGGTTCCTTTTGTATAGAGAATGTGGGATCAAGGTTTTTTTAGGGTTAAGACCTGTTGGGTAAGAAGAAAAAGGGATTTGTGCTTCACTTGCTCCCTTTTGCATTTTTGGAACTCATAGGGCTCATCTAGACAAATGGGCAAAAAAAATCATGGTCTCACCTAGGTGAATTGTTTCATCCATTTTTTCCAAAATGCTTTTTCTCTCCTTTTCTTTGTCTTCTTCTTTTTTTTTCCTTCCTAAAATATCTCCAGGCAGGACAAAAATGAATGTTCACAACACTTCATCTGCCTCTTGGTTGGTCTCTTAAACTTAGCTTACTCTAAAACTTCTCAAAACGGATATTGTTTTCTTTTCCTTCAATGTTTTTAGGAACTAATTTCAATATATTAAATAGTATATAGACCAAAACTGACTAAAAAATAATTGGCAGGTTAAAACAAAAAATTGTTAAAACATAATGATTAAAGACATATTGAATCCATGCTTAAAAAATATACCTAAGGCTTTTTATAAAGCATTAGTAGGGGTGATTTAGGGAGTCATCATCCTTCTTGTATTTTCTTAAACACCATATTTATACACTAAAAAAAACTAATGACTAGACAATTCAAAATATGGAAGTAAAAGTAAAGCTTGCATCAACATTGAAGTATATGTAAAAATACTCAATGCAAATGTTGCACCGATTGAATGGTAAATGTTACGTAGCGTTTTCCTAATAAACTCTATGTATCTCGCTGACTTAATGATGGTCATGGTTGACACAACCCCTTTTTTATTCTAAATTTTGATTATTTTTTTTACTCTCCCAGATAATTAATCATGTAAGTACAATGATTTCTAGATACAATTGTAATCAATCCCGTTTTCCTCAAGTCGGAGGGGAAGGGTCCCTAGGACCCCTCCCCCATTTTAAAGAAAAACATTGTTAGTATCTTGATTCCCTATGATCTTAGGCGATTATTGTTAACTGACAATTGTTAGACCAAAGTCACCATTTCCTACTGTATAAATAAAGTCTCACAGCCCCTTATGTTCTAAGTGACATTTTAAGTAATAAAACCCTAATTTTCCTAGAGTAGTTCTCTAGGGTTAGTGATTACACGCTCAAAATGAATGAATCCTAAAATCAACAATTCTACTCAACACAAAATATAATTATCACAAGTTACAATTGATATAAAATACAATAGACATGGAAATACAATTCATTTATTGATCAATTCTACTCAAAATAAAATAAGCAATTCATGCATTAATTACTTCCACTCAATACAAAATACAATTCTAATCAATATTGTTAGACGTCTAACTGTAGCTTGTCCAATCACCACCTATCATCTATTAATCATAACACATGAAAGAAACCTTTTGATATGGAACAAAAAGCCATAACCAACTCACACCCACTCCCATTCACATCCCACTAACCTCAACCACCCCACTTTTCCCATTCCTCTCATTTGCAATAATTCATCTTATCATTGTTATTATTTTAAGTATTTATGTAATCCTAGAGCACTATAAATAGGTGCCTTGTAAGCTCTCAAATGCAGTCAATCAATATCAAATACATAGAGCTCATTTGAGTGTTTCTTTCTTTTCCTTTGCATTCTGTGCTATTTTGGTAATCAGAGCAAGGTTCCCAGAACTTGCTGCGCCTTAGGTTGAGTTAGAGAGAGCGGAAACAGTGAGTGGGTAGTTATTCCCTCACCGGAAAAATTTGGGTCATCACAAAACACCCATTTCCAGTCCGTTTTTGATAAAACCACCACCGCAGAAGTGTCCGGAAGGTCCCAAAACCTTGGGATACTAAGTTTCGTGTAAAACGGAACTCATTTGAGGTTAGAACAGCCTCATCGGAAAAGTCGCCGGAAAACCGGGCTTCGACAGAAAATTCAGAGGTTGAAGACGATACTTTTAACACCAGTTCAACAACCGTTGTTAAAAGTTTGAACAACCGCTGTTAAAAGTTTGGACTTTCTACAGCAGTTTTTCATCAAGCTGTTGTCAAAAGTATCCCACACCACATCCTGCCACGTGTACCATTGACTCAGGTTTGACCAGATATTTTTTTTACACATTAGCCCTTTATATTTCAATATATTTCATTGTAGCCCATATCATTCCTAAATTACATATTGGCCCCTGTAGTTTCATTAAATTCACCTTTCACCCCTGAATGTTTTGAAATTATAAACTTACCCCTATCCATCTAAAATTACTATTTTACCCCTAAGCCTCCCAAATTTCTTATTTTCCCTTATTCACTTTCAGAATTACCTTTTTACCATTAAAAATTATCTTTTCACCTTACCTTCTCAAAATCTCCTATTATCCTTATTCCTTAAAAAAACAAAAAAAAAATACAAAATGCCACCAAGAAGAAATGTTCCTGAGAATGAAATGGAAGAGCTTAGAAGACTAATCCAACAACTCCAAACCACTGTTGCCATGCAACAAGCACAATTGGAGGAGCAAGGGAGACGATTGGATGGAGAATCTGATGCTAGTGATTCCTCTTCCAGCACCAGCCGTCAACCATGACGACAACAATTCTGGAATGACAACATAAGAGTGGATATTCCTGATTTTGAAGGTAAACTTCAACCCGATGAGTTTGTTGACTGGTTGCAAACCATTGAGCGAATATTTGAGTTGAAGGAAGTTCCTGATGCTCAAAAAGTCAAAATTATCGTGATAAAGCTCAAAAAACACGCCTCCATATGGTGGGAGAATCTTAAGAAAAGGCGTGAACGGGAAGGAAAAAGCAAGATCAAATCTTGGGATAAGATGCGTCACGAGTTAACACGTAAGTTTTTACCTGACCATTATTACCAAGATAATTTTATTCAATTACATAACTTGCGACAAAAATCTCTTTCCGTGGAAGAGTACACCAGGGAATTTGAAAAACTCATGATGAAATGTGATATCCAAGAAAAAGACGAACAAACCATGGCCCGATATCTTGGAGGATTAAATGTAGACATTGCCAATCTAGTCCAGCTGCAACAATACTGGACTTTAGAAGATGTAATTCGTCTCTTTATCAGAATAGAGAAACAACTCTACAAGAAATCGCAACCCTCTTCCTCCCGAAATCCTTTCTACACACAAAAAACACAAACCACACCACCATACACCACAAACAAGACCCAAACACAAACCACTCATCCATACACCTCAAATAAATCCCAACCGGCCAAACCCTCCAGAGACAACCCCCCAGGACCTCCATCAAAATCCAAAACATCTCTCCAATGTTTCAAATGCAAAGGTTTCAGACATATAGCCTCAGACTGCCCAAGCCGGAGAGTCATCACCATCCTTGAAGGAGAAGCATATGAGCTTTCTGATGAAGAACCTGGAGAAGAAGTTATAGCAGCCGTGTATGATGATGAAGACACGCCCGCAGATCATGGAGAATTGCTAGTTGTCAGGCGAAGTCTACACACGGCGCAGGTTAAAGAAGAACCTTGGCTGAGGCACAACATCTTCCATACCCGATGCACTACTCAAGGTAAAGTATGTGATGTCATCATAGACAGTGGAAGCTGTGAAAACGTTGTCTCTAATTATATGGTGGACAAGCTCAAATTGCCAACACAGACTCATCCATATCCCTATAAGTTACAATGGCTTAACAAGGGAAATGAAGTCAAGGTTTCTAAATAATGCCTTGTATCATTCTCGATCGGGCAAAAATACAAAGATGATGTCTGGTGTGATGTCATTCCGATGGATACATGCCACCTCCTCTTAGGAAGACCATGGCAGTATGACAGACGAGCATAATATGATGGTTATGCCAATACCTATTCCTTTACTAAATATGGAGTCAAAGTCAAACTAACTCCACTGTTACCAAGTGAATCAAGTTGTGGTGAAAAGAAAACAACTCCAATGGTATCTTTAGTTACTAAAATAACTAAAGGTGAGGCAAGTCATATGGGATTCTTACTATTGGTTGAACAAAATTGTGGAACAAATCTACCACTAGAAATTGTTCGACTTCTTTTAGAATTCCCAGATGTTGCTCCAAAGGAAATTCCTTCGGGACTACCACCCATGCGCGACATTCAACATGCCATAGACTTTGTTCCAGGAGCAGTTATTCCAAATAAACCTGCCTACCGCATGAACCCCCAAGAACATGCAGAAGTGCGAAAACAGGTTGAAAGCTTATTGAAAAAGGGGTTAATTCAGGAAAGTGTCAGTCCTTGCGCTGTTCCGGTGATATTAGTCCCTAAAAAGGATGGAACATGGAGAATGTGCATGGATAGTCAAGCAGTCAACAAAATCACTATCAAGTATCGATTTCCGATACCTCGACTTGATGACATGTTGGATCAGTTGCATGGTGCTACTATCTTCTCCGAGATTGATCTACGCAGTGGATACAATCAGATTAGGATCCATCCAGGAGATGAATGGAAGACTGCCTTTAAGACTCGAGATGGACTTTACGAGTGGACGGTCATGCCTTTTGGGCTTTCTAATGCCCCAAGCACCTTTATGCGCCTCATGAACCAGGTACTTCTCTCATTCATTGACAAATTTGTAGTAGTATACTTCGATGATATCCTAATCTACAGCAAAAGTAAAGAAGTACATCTAGGGCATATACAGAAGGTTTTAGAAGTTCTTCAACAGCAAAAGCTCTACGTCAACCTGGAGAAATGTTCTTTCCTAACCGAAGAAGTGATTTTTCTTGGGTACATTGTTACTGCTGAGGGTATCAAGGTAGATCCAAGCAAAGTCGAGGCAATTCAATCCTGGCCTACTCCTCAGTCTATCCATGATGTCCGAAGTTTCCACGGCTTAGCTTCTTTTTATCGCTGTTTCATCAAGAATTTCAGCACCATAGCAGCAGCCCTCACTGACTGCATTAAAGGTGATAAATTTCAATGGACAGAACTAGCACAGAAAAGCTTTGATCAGCTAAAAGAACACCTGACTCAGACACCCGTATTAGCACTTCCAAACTTTGACCAGGTATTTGAAGTCAATTGTGATGCTTCTAACATTGGTATTGGTGCAGTGCTCAGCCAGGAAGGACGACCAATTGCATTTTTCAGTGAGAAGTTAAATGATGTAAAGCTTAAATACTCCACGTACGATAAGGAATTCTATGCCATTGTACGTGCACTACAATATTGGAGTCACTATCTGCTTCCAAAAGAATTCATTCTCTATTCTGACCATGAAGCCCTCAAATATCTCAATTCTTAACAAAAGGTCAGCCGTCGGCATGCAGCATGGATCGAATTCCTACAAGCTTATTCAATTCTGATCAAACACAAGGCAGGACGCCATAACTCTTTCGCCGATGCACTCAGTCGACGCCAAGTCTTGCTTTCCACACTGCAAGTGAAGGTTATTGGTTTTGAGACACTTGCTGAATTGTACCAAGATGACCCAGATTTTAGTGTTTTCTGGAAATCAACTGAAGGTCAACATTTTCAGCGTTACCATCGACATCAAGGGTTCTTATTTAAGGACAATGTATTATGTGTCCCACGCTGTTCCTTAAGAGAATCCATCATCTGGGAAGCTCATAATGGAGGATTAGCAGGCCACTTTGGTTGAGACAAGACTGTTTCACTCATCAAAGAGAACTTTTACTGGCCCAAGCTTGAAAAAGATGTCAACCGACATATTCAGCGTTGCAGGACTTGTCACCTTGCCAAATCCACTAGTCAAAACACCAGACTATACATGCCCTTACCAGTACCAATTACTCCATGGGAAGACGTCAGCATGGACTTTATTCTTGGACTACCAAAAACTCAAAGGCAAAAGGATTCCATTATGGTAGTTGTGGATCGATTCTCAAAAATGGCTCATTTTGTCCCTTGTCAAAAGACTAATGATGCTGTCCACATCGCTGACTTGTACTTCTGAGAGATTGTCCAGCTGCATGGGACTCCAAGAACCATCACCTCTGATCGGGATGTCAAATTTTTAAGCCATTTTTGGAGAACCTTATGGAAAAAGATGGGCACCAAGTTGCAGTTCAGTAGTGCCAGTCATCCCCAAACGGATGGACAAACAGAAGCGATCAACAGAATATTGGGTAACTTGTTATGAAGCTTTGTTGGCGATAATATTCGCCAATGGGACCTCATCATTAGCCAAGCCGAGTTTGCTTACAACAACTCATTTAATCAGGCTACTGGAAGGTGTCCATTTGAAGTTGTATATGGTGCGCGACCTCTTAGCCCCTTGGACATAGTTCCAGATTCTACAAAAAATCAATTTAGTGCTGACGCTGACCAGAGAGCCAAGGAAATTAAGAAACTTTATGAGCAAGTTCGAGCAAGGATCGAAAGTCAAAATTTGAAGTATAAAGCCCGAAAAGACAAGCATCGAAAGGAGCAAAGTTTCAAGGAAGGAGATTTGGTATGGATTCACCTTCGAAAGGAAAGGTTTCCAAAACAACCCAATTCCAAGTTATCCCCAAGAGCTGATGGCCCGTTCAAAGTCATTCAAAAGATCAATGACAACGCCTATAAGATCGAATTGCCAGGATCATATGGAGTATCAGCCACATTCAATGTTGCAGATCTATCACCCTTCTTTGATGAAGAAAATAATTTAAGCCTCGAGGACGAGTCTTCTCCAACCCAGGGAGAATGATATGGAACAAAAAGCCATAACCAACTCACACCCACTCCCATTCACATCCCACTAACCTCAACCACCCCACTTTACCCATTCCACTACACTTTGCCCATTCCTCTCATTTGCAATAATTCATCTTATCATTGTTATTATTTTAAGTATTTATGTAATCCTAGAGCACTATAAATAGGTGCCTTGTAAGCTCTCAAATGCATTCAATCAATATCAAATACATAGAGCTCATTTGAGTGTTTATTTCTTTTCCTTTGCATTCTATGCCACCTTTATTAATATTAAAAGTAATGTAACTATATTTAAAATTTCAACAATCTATTTTAAAATACAACACTATGACTACCTTCTTTATTGTCATCAACATAAGGCATAAGCACATTGTGTATCATCTTATTCATGTTCTCAAAATTATCTGCATTCTCCTATGGGGCACTTGTACTATACTTTGACAAACCAAGAAATAAAATTTGAATGTTGAAACACTTTACCATGTGATGTCTAAACTAAGTAATTTGAATGGAAACCCACTTTCATGTAATATCTCAAAACACTTTCACTTACACACATGAACATCTATTATCACCCTTAGACAAGAAATGATTGTTCCTTAGTCTCAATAATAAATTCATTGGAAAAATTAGAAAGGTCAACTTTTGACTCCTTTTATTAGAATTAAGTTTGTCATACATTCAACTATAATCTATTATATGCATGATGAATATGGTAGACGTTCATTTCCAACAAATTTTTTTTATAATTATTTACAATATGAAAAAATGCTCAATAGCTTAATTATAAGCAAGATAATATATTGAAAGTAATAGAATCCATAAAATACAATTATTAACATATTAAAAATCACCTCTATTAACTAACTAACTAACTAACTATATATATATATATATATGTGTGTGTGTGTGTGTTAAAAGTTTGATTCACAATCACCTTATATAATATTTCTATAAAAAAATGGACATCATAACTCTATAATATGGTCATCTAAAAAATATAATATCAACAACAGTCAAAAATATTCCAAAACAACATATAATAATTATCTACCTGTATATTATACTAAATTTTAATTTTAATTTCTTAATCAACTCAATTTATATAAACTAAAAGGAGTAAAAAAATGAGTAGCCTCTTGCTAAAATCAAAAATCAATCGGTTAAACATAATATACTCAGTACATTTCTCCCTAATGAAGCACTCAATGATAAGGGTGTTCACAAACTAAATTAGACCACAAGAAACCACTAATCTAAATCAAATCAAACAAAAAATCATTAAAACTATCAACTACAAGATCTGCAACCGTAAAAATTATAATTTCTGGTGAGGTTCATTTCGGCTTGGTGCTCATGTTTAATCTTTTACATTCACCAGTCTATTCCCCAATCTCTCTCACATACTCTTTCACGACCTCACCATTTGATTTATAATGTTTTAAATTTGGATTATGATCCGGTCTCAATACCGGTATCCGATCTGCTATACATATTTCAACGTCTTTGATAAGACATCTATGTGTAACCGGTGTCATCGGTATACATCCGGACTGTAATTCCGTATCAGGCGTTCTCCCTATACCGGTTGTTCAGGATAACACCATGACATCGGATAATACACACGACACTGTGCAAAAGACAAGGATTGTTGCTACAGGGATCGATCAATAATTCCCTGCACTACGAGCCAAATTCTGCTCACGGGAATGGTCAACTTGTTCCCTAATCCTAGTCTACATTCTCTATGCTCAATATAAAATAGCCACTTGACCCAATCATGCAGGTAAGTGCGCAATATAATAATGCTAATGGGAGTTGGTGGTTCCCCACCAACGAGTCCTCGTTAATCGAGCCAATCAGGTATATGAACTAACTTCATGATTGAAGTTAGGGATCTTCTTCTTCAGTTCTTTGACGACTGATTATTCTCTGAATACATTCCTTACTTGGTATATAATCACTGACTTGAGCGTCGGAGAATCTTTGCAGGTGACACCACCATTCGCCCACTTCAACGCGTTAGGTCGGTGTGAAGGATCTCCAGGACGCCCAGTCCGTTCTCTCCACTCAAGGACAACGGATACATACATCGGATACACATACATCCGGTCTATTATACAGTATTGACATACTATTCGTGACTGGCTTGAGATCGGATCTCTTGACCCCGGTCCAGGACAGATCAGATTATATTATGCTTGAGTTGGTTTAAGTAATAGTTTTTAATGGATGGATTATATTTTGATTTAAATTAATTATATAATTTATATGTTATAATGTTTAGCTTTATTATGGTTGTTATATAGGTGTTTGATGTATAAGACTATAGTTTAAAACCATGAAATCAATCAATCCAAATCCTAATAGATTGGTGTGATTTTCATTTTTTTCAACATAACCAAACCAAGCCATAAGTATATATTTATATGTAATTCAACTTATTTATTACTTTAAAATTGAACTGAGCCACATGAACACTTGAACTCAATGAAGTGTTGATGAATATGAATATGACAGGGGTGGGGCACTAGTGTGGTGTAAGGGGGGAAAGAAGAAGAATTGAGGTGAGAAGTATTGGTGGTAAAAGTGCAACAGACGCTACTTTAAATTTGGGTTTTTTTTTAAATGGGGTATATTTTAAAATTAAATATATTATGTATATTAATATTCATATACAAAATACTTATATAAGTTTTTTTATTTTATGTAAAAATATAAAACAATTGTAAAAGAATATAAAACATTATATTTAATAATATTCCTCTTTTGCAACAAAGAGGTACTTGTCCTAGTGGTTGACATACTTTGTTGTGTATAATGGATTCCAAGTTTGACTCCCACCATATGTGTAACACCCTCTGTTACACCTTAATAAATTCTAGAAAAATTCATAATTTTTTTTAAAGATATGATTGTTAAAAAGAAACTATCGGAATAAATTATATACATTATTTCTGAAATACCTCACAAATATTATTAAAACTTTATAAAGTATTTGTATATTCATCCGAAGAAAATAAACATTAAACATTATAAGAAAGAGAGGAAACTCCATGGCCCAGAAGCAGTTACTTATTAACATTATTTATTCATTGGACCACGGTATTCATACCGAGCTCCCTTTCTAGAACGTGCTATATCTACTGCCGAAATTCTTCGATCCTTCCCTCTGAACCATCAATTTAGAAGTCACGGAGAAAGGAGTGAGAAACAGAATATAATATTATTGATTAAGACATAAGCAACAAAGGGTTTTCACAAACCAATACATAATAATATCAATCACAATCACATACACAATCAATTATGAATGCATGAATGTATGCAATATCTTCATCATAACTTACCTATATATGTGGGCCCTTAAATTTTAATTTGCACTGGGCCAACCAGGAGTTTACACTGTTCCATAAGTCCGGATAATAATAATATGAACAGCTCAACTGGCATGGAAACACTTAGAGACTAGTCAGATTGAGAAAGTTTTTATTGTGAAAGTACCCGACACTAGGGAGCTACCCAAGGTCCCCTGAAGCACCCTTTCACACCCTCTCATCCCAAGGCTCGTAATTAAGTCTCATCTAATGTATCCTCGGTTTCTATAATCCGTCCCCAGACAATATCATTTTATTTCACTTTAATGATTCATGATGCATGAACTACTCGCGTATTTAGTTGGTTAAGGCTTTTAGAAACTCAATTATTAAATACCTTAAAAGGTTTACAACATCATTTATATAAACTGTACATTTTCTCAATTCTCTGAATTTCTGTCCCACAGAAATAAATTTGGTACAGTTTTTAATTCTCACTGAAATTGAGTTTCTAAGCCTTAAATATCTCAAAACGTTCTCATATAAAACTTTACATAATCTTTCTCAAATTAAATCTTAACAAAATCAAATTTAGGAATCTCAATTATTTTCAAATATCTTTAGTTATTAAGTTGGAAAAAAATAAAATAATTTTCTTTTAAAAAATTTTGTTTTATTAAAAGAGAATAATTATTAACCAAAAATACTTAAAATTACAAAATTTTTCTTTAACTCAAGATTTAATTAATTAATTCTCATAAAATGTTTTCTTTTTAAAATAAATACTAATTTTTTATTCTAAATATTGAAAATAAAGTTAATAAAAATAATTTCTAAGAAGAGAAGATTTAAAGTAAAAATTTAAAGAGTAAGGTAAGAAAATTCTTACTGAATTTAGCTTTCCGTCATGCTCGCTATATGCTCAAACTCCACGTCACAAAATCATCAATCAAAATCAAGCATTATCAATTATAACTAAATATCATCAATCACATCAAATATTATTAATCACAATTAAATATCAATCAAAATCAAGTCAACAAATTTGAGTCCTTTTGGTCAATTCCTCGTATAGGTCTATGTAAGTCCATATAATCCAGTCCTTGCATAGGTATAGTTTAGTCCATATGGGTCATAATGGTCCAAATCCTTGCATAGGTATAGTCTAGTCCATATAGGTCATAATGGTCCAAGTCCTTGCATAGGTATGTTAGAGTTAGTTAAACCGGATATTTAATTTAAAATTTATTAAAAATGTTAAGTTAAAAAGTTAATATTTCAAAATAATAATATTATTAAATTTAAAAGGAGTAGGGGACTCCTCCCATTATTCTTATGTCTTTTCATATTATACTCTTATCTCACTCCCCCTTACCTTGAATTGTTACCCAAAATGGATTTGCTTTGCGCCTCCGATTTCTAGAAATATTAATAACAATCTTATTTCAGTATAAGCATAAGACGAAGATTAAGATTAATACTTAAAACAGAAATGGTAAATTTTGAATAGTAAATAGTAAATAGTGAATAGTGAATAGTAATAGTAAATCGTGAATAGTAATAGTAAATAGTAAATCGTGAATAGTAACGGTAAATAGTAAATCATGAATAGTAACGGTAAATAGTAAATCGTGAATAGTAACAGTAAATAGTAATAGTAAATAGTAATTCACTATTTGAATAGTAATTTACTATTGAAATAGTAATTTACTATTGAAATAGTATTTACTATGCAGAATAGTAACGTAAAATAATATTATTTCCAGTATAATAACAGATTTCTAAAAACGATATGAAAATAGCCCAAAAAATATAAAAGAGAAGTATTCTTACCTTAGGATTTTGGCAGAACCTTCTCTCCAAAAACTTTTCTTCTCTCTCTCACTTCTACCACTATCTCACTAGCACTACTATATTAAGAAAACTTAATCTGAAATTGTGAATTCTAAAGAAGAAATCCTTCGGTATTTATAGGAAAAAAATTTACTATGCATTCTATTATTTTAATATAAAAGTACTATACATTTTTGAATTTTTTATTCTAAGTTACTGTGCACCTTTTGAAAATTTCATACATACACAGTGTTTTGCATAGTAATTGTCGACAAAATTATTAAGTTAAATAGTAACCCTTCACTTGGTATATTTTAAATATTCAAAATGTGTCCTTTTTGAAATTTAGCGATATTATATCAGTCCTCACTAATTTTATAATAAGTAATATAAAGCTGAAATTTTAAAAATCTAAAATTTTCTGTTAATAAAAATTTATTGATACGTTTCCAATTTTTTAATGATTGGAAAAAATCAAGATTTTTCTCAAACCGATAATTTTTAGATAAGTCTACTTGAAACGGATTTTAAAAAATTTTCTTATAATTTCAATTCACTTTCTTGTAAATATTTTTAATTTAAGTCACTTATATGAATTTAAAATTATTTAAAAAATATTATTTTATTAAAAAAATTCCAAAATTCCAAAAAATTCCAAAAAATCATAAATAATACGTAGATTAAAAAGTTCTAAAGAACCATAATTTAATTCCTTCAAAATTTTAATATAAAAATAAAAATAGGGGTGTTACAATATGCAACTTTTATTTAATTGTCATGCAAGTAGCAATTTCGTGCACTTACAGGACGAAATGCCATGACCCGCTAATGTGACTCTTTTCACCCCAGACATGCAAATATTTTTGCATATACCCCCATTTGCATAAATATTTTTATTTAATAAACCCTTTTTTACTTTAATTAAAAAAATGGTAGTGATTTCAATACTCATTGTTAGTTTGTAAGTATTAAAGCAAGAGTGAAGTCTAACCATTAAGGCACACAAACACTCAAATACAAATATTATTATAAATTTATTTAACTATCATTTAAATTCATATATTATATTCCCTTAATTCAATCCCCTGTCCATCTTTATTAGTTCACTGTCAATGTAATCTTATAATATTTTTCTATTTTAAACAGGTCCATTAGACCTAATCAGACCTAATTTCTTTTGCTACAACATAAAACATTCATCCATCAAGCAAAAAAAATGTAAATTGGCAGTGAAAATAAAAAGCATATCAGACAAAGTCCCAACCTTTCCTTAATATAAAATCAACTAAATATTTAAAAGCAATCTAGCATATGTAATATAAATTATATAAATTTTGATATACCATGCAAAGCATGCACATGGTTTTAACAAAATGGACCATAAGGATAAACCACAAGTTTAAGTGGGCAACATATCACAATCTTTAATAATAAATATTCAAAAAGTGCAAAAGGAATTAGTTGTGTATAATGTAATTCATCAACTACTTTTCCATCTTTGGCTTCTTCAATTTTGTACTTGACATCATTATAAGCTCAACATCTGAAAGTGCAGAACCAGGAGAGCTATCAACATAGTCTATTATGTGTTTCTTAGCAGAACTTGTAGCTGGAGTAGTACACTGATCATCATTCTCATCATTCTGAGATACAATATCCTAGCATATATATAAATGTAAGGTTATATAAACCAAAATAATTAATATCATCAAATAGATACAATAAAAATTACAAAATTATGCGACTAAAAACATAATTTTAGTAAAAGCTAAAGAACATATTATTATATTAATTTTTAAGTAGCATACACTTTGAGTCAAGAGGGTAGGTTCCTTATAATTGTCACAACTAATTAAAGTTGAAGGCCGATTTTTTCCAAGATCTTGAAACAAAAATAAAATAAGTAATCAACTCTTATTAAAGAAAAAAAGAGTAAACTTTCAGTTTGGCTTATTATCAAAACTTGAATAAATACCTATTCAATCTGACAATAGCTAGAATTCTCAATGAAATCATCGATTATGCTTTGATCTTCCATCAATTTCAGAATAGTATATGTCATAGATTTTTCTTAATATTGAATTGATGATTTACTTCAACTATAAAAACAAACTTTCTCTTCACCGAAGAGTTCAACAATTTAGGGAACCCATATTCATCACCAACCTATGCCAAAAGGGAATATAATGACAATTGTAAGACATAATTATGTCATATTGACTTGTAATTAGTAACTTAAAATGGAAAATAAATCCCTTCAATTGTTCTTTCCTTAAATCGTTAGTAGTTCTTCTTAGTATTTAAAACCCATCAGTATCAAACAAAATAAAAGTTGCTGTCTCGGTCTCATCATTGACAATTAAATTGAGTCATATACTGTTTTTGGTGTACTAAAAGATTCAACATTGTTTCTTGCAAGTGAAGGCCTAAACAAAACTCATAATACAAAAATGTAAATGCATTATTTTTAACATATGTAACTTATAAATATTGATATAAAATAGCAAATGTGCTTTGATGAACTTGTTTTTAAAATTAATTGCTTCTGGAACATTTGGATTCAGTAGAACTTTTGTTGCGTTCCATGAGTTTGTTAAGGTCTTCTCATCTATAGCACATTGAAATTTCAAACACAAGCAGTTAAAATAAACTTTTAAAATTTAGATAAAAAGTCTATAAATGGAAATAGGTTTGACATACTTTTGTATGATTTTATCCTAGCAAGTTGCAGTATAGTAATTACAGTCTTGGTTCCATTGCTTAGAAACTTCACATTGAAATTTCAAACACAAGCAGTTAAAATAAACTTTTAAAATTTAGATAAAAAGTCTATAAATGGAAATAGGTTTGACATACTTTTGTATGATTTTATCCTAGCAAGTTGCAGTATAGTAATTACAGTCTTGGTTCCATTGCTTAGAAACTTCACTATATTTTTAGCTTCTTCACCAAAAATAGTACACTTAAGTCGAACTCCACTACATAAAATGAAGATTAAATCTTATTAACAAATTATATAAATTTTTAAATTTAATTAACTTGTAAAAGGTAAGGTACACTATCTAACTTTTCATCTTAAAGCACAAAACTTATCTTTTTACCTTCAGAGCCAGCATATTGAAAATCTTGCAGTTGACCACATTCAGACATTACTCCAATTATGTCTTAAATAGAATGTTAATGCAAAATTAAATAAGAATAATAATCATTAATATTCAAAACATAGATGCACTTATTAACAACTACAATATATTAACTTAAAAACTTACCAACTAATTGTGATTGTGGCTTGGTCTTACAGAGGACATCATTGAATGGGACAAAGTCAAATGAATTGATTGGTAGCATGACATTATAAACCTTCACTTTGGTTCCATAATTAAACATAATTCGATGGTCATGCTTTATAGTTTTGTATTCACCATTAATTTTTAGCATTGTAAACCTGTAAATTGTATAACATCTACCATCAATGAGAATTCCTTTATGCCTTGAAATCAAATCCCTTTTAAAAATTGATGCATGAATCTTGGAACCCTATAGATATACACATTTAAGTAAGAAAAATAAATAAAATGAATTTATATAGATACACACTAATTAATGGCAATAAAAACAAAGAAGAAACCTTTTCATCCATGAGAATCATCTTGATAGAACTAATATCCTTAGAACCTGCATGTACATGATTCCACAACCTTATAATTCTAACCATAATCTTGCATTTATCAGTACAGTCATCCAAGTTGGCAACTAACTTATAATTTGAGTCCCTCATTTAGTATTTGATTCTGAAATAGAAAAATAAAAGAACTTAGTAACATCCAATTATAATAATTAGAAATAAGGTAATTAATGAATTAAAAGACTACTTCAGTTGTCAATGCCAATATTGAATGACATATTTGCTAATCTAGAATCACAAAGAGATTAAATAATTGAAAGATATTAGAACTACATAAGTACTGCACATGATATTCAATTGAAAGAGTACATTCCAAAAAAGGATACTAATTACTATAACAACTACAATATTATATATTATTAAAGACCTCCTTAAAAACAACATTTTCAGTTGCAGCTTTTGCTTCAAAATGTTTATCATGAATCAATATCTTCAAACTCTTCTTATGTTTTACTCTAGAAACAGTAACATATAACTGCCTATATGAGAACACAGGTTTTGGCAAATACAATCCAACATTGGATAATGACTATCCTTTGCTTTTGTTGATAGTCATGTAATAGGATATATGGATCGGAAATTGTCTTTGTTGTAATTGAAATGGCCACTTCATTTCTGATGGACTTATGTTCATTCTAGGAAGAAAAATCTTTTTCCCAAAACTACTCCCAGAAATAACACATGTTTCTATTACATGTTGTTCCAGTTGTGTAACAATGAGTCTTGTTCCATTGCAAAGGCCAGCAGCTTAATCAAGATTTCTTAGTAGCATAATAGAAACACCGACTTTTAAGGCAATCTGATGATTAGGTAAACCAGAACATATGATGCTATTTAAGAAGTCCACGCTATGTAATTCTTCCTGTGAATTTCTATACACATTTCTTTTTAATATTGAATTAGAACTCAGATAAATTTTCTCCTCACCAGGAACCTTTGACAACAA
Source organism: Clitoria ternatea (assembly GCA_037962975.1). Taxonomy (NCBI): domain Eukaryota; kingdom Viridiplantae; phylum Streptophyta; class Magnoliopsida; order Fabales; family Fabaceae; genus Clitoria; species Clitoria ternatea. Next base: position 268,612,979 of record CM075671.1, read on the forward strand.
ATAGTTATTGACTTGCTCAATAACATCAAGAGTTGGTGTTAATATTGCTATATCTTTTAAAAAATTTGCATTATTATAATACTCAACAAAATTAGGTTATGTAGCTTCTGTTAAAGATTTAACTGGATCATCAAATTCTTCAATCAACAATTCTTTTGGAATGTTAATCTCTATTTGATCATCATTTGTTTCACATAATTTTCCATATCTAAGTGTAAGTATCCAATAGGCAGAATCTTTAAGCTCATTTGCATCGCCATACTAACTATTCAATTGTAGCCTCATGTTTTGTGTCAAAGACAATACTTAACAAAAGGACCACAAATAAGATGAATTAATAGAAGAAAATACAATCTCAGATATACCTGCATTAGGAACAACATGCCAAATTTGCTTAAAGTCTTCTCCTAAAACAACACATTTTCCCCCAAAAGGTAAACTGATACTATTGGGATTCACATGTTGAAGTATATTTCTCATAGATCTATCTAATGCCTCAAACACTATTTTCTCATCATTGGAGCTTCATCCATATGATAAGCTTGGTCTCAATCAACAACGCAGCTAGAGCACTACCTTGAGGAATATTGCAGGTTGATTCATCAATAAAGCAATAGGAATAGCAAATCGGGAATGGGCAGTTCTTCCCCCTAGTAACAGTGTTAAAGCAATCCCACTGGAAGAAACAAGAAGAACAATTTGACCTTAAGATCGAAGAAGAGATGTTAAAGCTTTCCAAAGGTATTGTCTTCCCAGTTCTTCCACAGCCATTTACAAAAAAAAGTCACCCTCATTATTGTCTACCTTACTATTGTATCAAGAATCTTTTTATGTTCATGTGTCATAGTGCTAAGTAAGTTGGCGAAATCTTCTGCTAGAGCTTTTCTATCAAAGTTTAGTTGTTCAGCAATCAACCTGTTATTAAGGTGTCTAGAAAACTCTCTATCTAGAACAAGCATTGAAATAAAGTCCTTCAAAGTTTTCCTATTAGTTTGTAATATTTTTTCAATCTCACACAATCCAAAATTTTGAATTTGCTCCTCAGAAAACATAACATCTATAAATTCAATGTAAGAAAAAATATGTAGCATAAGTTCATTTGCCCACAACCACTAAAAAAAATAAAAACTAATAAAAAAATAAATGAAACACAATACCACGTCTTTGAAGAAGCTTTCGATAATGGTAAACCATATCTTTACACAAATACCTCTGACTTTTCTCCCACACCAAATTAGGTTTGGACATTGAATTTGAAAGAAGCATTATAACAAATAAATTTCTCAAATAAACACCACTACCCCATGAAGAAGCTTCAATTATAGCATCGATAAATTCTTTGCCATCTTCAAGAAGTCCAAGTGTAAAACATGCTTCTTTAAATGAAAGGTAAACATTTCCATTCATAGTTCTAATATCCTCATAGCTTTTTGGTCCCTTAATCTTTATGACCAATATACTTAGATAATATAATTCTCTAGAATTCATGGGAATATTGTTGTGGAACTGAAATAATATTCCACCCATCTCCAATTGTAGTGCGTAAATAATTGTACTAAAAATTACACTTACTAATTCCCAGGAAAGACTGGAGGGGTCACAAACGGTCCCACTTAATACCCAATCTCCTTAGACCGAATTTTCTATACAATTAATAGCACAATAATTCACAACAGCTACTAAAAATAAAGCTATTAAATAACCAATAAAAAACACCAGAATTTAACGAGGTTCGGCTAATTTTACCTACGTCCTCGGACACCACTCAATTAATATTTCACTCTAGAAATATTACAAAGGGAAGAGAAAGAATACACAAAAGCCCTTATAATTAATTAGGCTCTTGGTGGGATGTTTTAAAATTAAAGGAGGGGGTTTCCTTATATAAGCTAGAAAGGTCCCCCCCTCCCTTCTAAGTTTCCAATGTGGGACTTCCCACAACAACAAATCTCCACCTTGGGAAGTTTCCACATTTTGCATCTTCAAGATCTTCTCTCAAACAATAGTGGTATCTTCAATTTTGATCTTTAATTTCTAACAATATTGATCGTCCAAGCAGTGTTGGAACTTGACCGCTGTCACCACCTTTGTCAACATATCTGCAGGATTCTCTGCTGTCGGAATCTTCTGAAGTAGTACTCCACCTTCTTCCAGAATCTCCCGTACAAAGTGATGACGAACATCAATGTGCTTCGTTCTTGCATGATAAACTTGGTTCTTTGCTAAATGAATGGCACTCTGACTATCACAATGTATCTCCATCTGCTTTTGCCCAATTCCAAGTTTATCAAGTAGACCTTGAAGCCAAATTGCTTCCTTAACAGCCTCTGTAACTGCCATATACTCTGCCTCTGTGGTAGACAAAGCCACTGTTGACTGTAAGGTAGACTTCCAACTTACTGGTGCTTTAGCAAGGGTAAAGACATAACCAGTAGTTGATCGACGCTTATCCAAATCACTTGCATAGTCAGAATCACAGTATTCAACTACACATTTGCCATCTTGCTGGGTCTTCTCAAACACTAATCCAACGTCTATAGTGTTCAGAATATACCGTAGAATCCATTTTACAGCTTGCCAATGCTCCTTGCCAGAATCATGCATATATCTGCTGACAACTCCAACTGCTTGTGAAATGTCTGGTCTTGTGCACACCATAGCATACATTAAACTGCCCACAACATTAGCATAAGGTACTCTTTCCATGTATTCCCGTTCTGTATCAGTCTTCGGAGACAATGATAAACTGAGTTTGAAATGAGGAGCAAGTGGGGTACTAACTGGTTTTGATTTCTCATTAACCCCAAAACGCTTCAATACCTTTTTCAGATATTCTTTTTGTGTCAAACAAAGCCTCCCCAATTTCCTATCTCTGCTTATCTCCATGCCAAGAATCTTCTTAGCTTCTCCTAGATCCTTCATTTCAAATTCCTTCTTCATTTGAGCTTTTAAGTGCTCAATCTCCTTATGACTTCTGGATGCTATCAACATATCATCAACATACAGAAGGAGATAAATGTAGGATCCATCTTGTAACTTGCGTAAATATACACATTGATCATACTGACTTCGTGTGTATTTCTGCTCCATCATAAACTTGTCAAATCGTCTGTACCACTGCCTTGGAGATTGCTTCAAAACATACAACGATTTTTCAAGTCTGCAAACCATTTTCTCTTTTCCAACAACTTTAAACCCCTCAGGTTGGGTCATATAGATTTCCTCCTCCAAGTCTCCATGTAAAAATGCAGTTTTTACATCTAATTGAGCAAGTTCCAGATCCATTTGTGCTACCAAAACAAGCAATATTCAGACAGAAGAGTGCTTTACAACTGGGGAAAATACTTCATTATAATCAACTCCTTCTGTTTGAGCATAGCCTTTAGCCACCAATCTTGCTTTGTAGCGAACATCACTTTGCCCAGGAAATCCATCTTTCTTTGCATACACCCATTTGCATCCAATTGCCTTCTTTCCTTTCGGAAGATTGACTAGTCTCCATGTTTGATTCTTATGAAGGGATTGCATTTCATCATTCATTGCAATTTTCCACTTATCTTCTTCTGAACTTTGGACTGCTTCATGATAAGTACCAGGAATATCTTCAATTACAATTGGAGATGCATAAGCCACTGTATTTTTATAACGCAGAGGAACTTTACTACTCCTTTTTCCTTTACGTTTTGCAATTGGCTCTGTCAATGATGAGAGTTACTGGGGAGGTTCTTGAGTTGTAACCTCTTCTTCACTAGACTCCTCTACTACCATAGGAGTATTTTCATTTGTCTCTGTATTTATAGCTAGGATAACAATTTCTCTATCAAACTCCACCTGCTTTGGAGTTTCCTCTATCGGCTTCACATTCTTCAACATGGAAGACTCATCAAAAGTAACATCCCTGCTATGAATTATCTTCTTTGTTTCTAAGCACCAGAGACGATATCCTTTCACTCCAGATGTGATCCCCATAAATAGAGCCCTTTTAGCTCTTGGATCTAGCTTGGATTCCTTAACATGGTAGAAAACAGTAGATCCAAACACATGCAAGGAATCGTAGTCTGTAGCAGGTTTCCCACACCATTTTTCAAATGGCGTCAGGCCATTAATTCCAGTTGATGGCAAACGATTCACCAAATGACGTGCATACGTCAAAGCTTCAGCCCAAAATTGTTTGCCCAAACCAGCATTGGACAACATGCATCGAACTTTCTCCAACAGTGTCCGATTCATACGTTCTGCCACTCCATTCTGCTGCGGTGTTTCCTTGACTGTGAAGTGTCGAACAATACCTTCATCATCACAGACCTTCTGGAAAGGATCATTCTTGTATTCTCCGCCATTATCTGTGCGAAGTCGTTTGATCTTCCTTCCTGTTTGAGTTTCAATCATCTTTTTCCAAGTAAGGAAAATTTTCAACACTTCATCTTTAGTCTTCATAGTATACACCCACACCTTCCGAGAGAAATCATCCACAAAAGTAACAAAGTAATGTTTTCCTCCCAAAGAAGCCGTTTTGGAAGGCCCCCATACATCAGAGTGAACATAATCTAAAATCCCTTGTGTATTATGGATTGCAGTCCCAAATCTCACTCTTGTCTGTTTCCCCTTGACACAATGCTCACAAAAGTCTAATTTACAAGCACGTACTCCTTTCAATAATCCTTGCTTTGCAAGTAAGCTCAAGGATTTTTCTCCAGCATGCCCCAAACGTCTATGCCATAATCTGGTAGCTTCCATCTCACTGTCCTCACTAGAAGCTGTTGCAGCAATCCCAGTAATTGTACTACCATGATAGTAATACAAATTATTGTTCTTTCGAATTCCTTTCATCACCACCAATGCACCAGAGATGACCTCCATTACTCCTTCTCTTGCAATAACTGTGAAACCCTTTGATTCAAGAGTTCCCACAGAAATGAGATTTTTTATCAAGCTCGGTACATAACGAACATCAGTTAAAGTTCTAACTGATCCATCATGGTTCTTCAAGCGTATTGAACCAATCCCAGTGGTGGCGCATGGTTCATTATTTGCCGTATAAACATCTCTGCCTTCTAGTTCTTTAAAATCAACAAACCAATCCCGATTGGGACACATATGATGGCTACAAGCAGAATCTAATAGCCATGCACTAGAAGGATTATCAGACGGCGCAATAACTAGTGAGAAGTCTGAATCTTCATCACATTCTACAACATTTGAATTAGAGATAGCTTTCCCCTTTTCTGACTTACTTTTGTTTTTTAACTTCGGGCAATCTTTCTTCCAATGTCCCTTCTCTCGGCAAAATGCACATTCATCTTTTGCTATCTTGGACCGTGACTTAGATCTCCCCTTCTTCCCTCTGGTTTGGGATTGTGTTCTTCCCCTAACAACCAGAGCTTCTGTTGTTTCATGTATACTGCTTCTTCTGTCCTTCCTTCTTAGTTCATAACTATATAAAGCAGCACAAACTTCACTTAGGGAGACAACAACTTTCCCATGGAGTAAAGTAGTTTCAAGAAACTCAAACTCCTCAGGAAGAGATCCCAACAGCATCAGGGCCAAATATTCATCTTTGAATGTCTCATCCATATTCACCAAATCAGACACAAGCTGATTAAAACAGGTGATATGATCATTTAAAGTGGTACCGGCAGTATATGTGAATCGGAATAATTTTTTCTTCATATACAGCTTATTCTGACTGCTTTTCTTCAAGAATTTCTCCTCCAGTTCCTTCCACAATTTATTTGCAGAAGTCTCCTTGCAAAACGCATACTTCTGCTCTCTTGAAAGGCACGACCGGATAGTACCACATGCTAATCGATTGGCCGTCTTCCATTCTTTCTCATCAACTTCTTCTGGTTTCTTCTCTTCAATAGCAATATTTAGCCCTTGTTGAAAAAGGGCATCCAACACCTCACATTGCCACATGCCAAAATGGCCAGTACCGTCAAAAATTTCAACGGACAATTTTGTGTTCCCCACTCTCGTCAAGATAGATGAGGAAGGCTCTACTTTTGATGTGGATGATCCCTCTCCATTGGTTTTCTTTTGCTCACTCATTTTGGTAATTAATAGCTATAACACCCCTGATTTTCTGTACTCGAATCCCGATGTGATCGACATAATTAATAAAAATGCGAGTAAATTTTTCGCGATAGAAAACATTTCCAAAACACCACCATGACAACATCAAGACTCAAATCACAGAAAACCAAAGAGTGAGATTTCAAAACTTATAACTGGATCGATAAATAGTTTGCCCATTCGGTATACAAAATAATAGAGTTTACAGTGGAAGAAAAATGTGTATACCGGGCACACGCCTAGTCCCATATATGAAGATATGAGAAAAGGCTCGACAACGCATGCAATGGCGTAACATAGGCCTAGTAGACAACCATCTTCATTTTACATGTTCACATGAGCATACTATGCCTAAGATATAGGTATATACTTATCTATGTGGTCATGCATCATACATCATCAAGGTCCATATCCATTTCGACCACAAGACATGTGTCATCAACACTTATACGCTAATCAAGCGGGTATGAGTACATACACCCTCAAAGACCAATACAATAACCACTCAAGTTTTTATTCACAATACATTCAAGATTACTACTAAGATCAGTACCATTACGTACATTCATTTACAACCCAATAAATTACAGTCGCTGCCGGCCAAGGCATCCCATTACAACTATTTACCTTCCCAAAAGCTTTACTTTTAAATCATCCTCTTCCCAAGGTTTTCCTGCACCAATACTAAAAAGTAGACCACATGGGAGAGTGAGTTTACATTTCAAATGACGATATGAATACAATTGAAATTATGTGCATATGCATATCAACATCATGTATGCTTTGCTAAACACATCAATAATCATCATAATTTATTATTTCAACAATATATATTCATTTCATGCTTATTCATCAAATCATAGCAAAGCAAGCATATACACATCTATAACACCGCCACAATGGGCCAACACATATTTATCCTATCGCCCCAATGGGCCAACTCATCAATATAGACCATCTTGGTCTTTCATCAAGCCACTATGGGCTAAAATCATCATTTCCAATCATAATTAAATACGCCCTTCATTACATTGGGCCATATCATACATATCGTCATATTCAACATCATTTCATATATGCATATCATTCATTACTTTTATGTGGTCTTTCATCATATTGGCTTCGCATCTCATCGACACCAATATTAACATCTCAATCATTATCAATTATTATCATATTCTGGCATATCTCCATACTATGTGAATTTGTCAACCAATGCGGATCCGACTGTGGGAATAAACACCAAGTTGTGGGTCAAGCATAGGTGTGCTACTATGCCCCTACTGCAGTAGTAAAATGTGTACACATATCTCAAAGCATGCATGCATCTCAACATGTTTTACTGGTACCAAACCGCGATCGCCCATCTGTAGCACTAGTCACCTTGTGACTTGCGGATCAATAACATGGCCTCACTTACCAAAAGTGCTACGGGCCCCTCCCGAACACACATCGAGAGAGCCGTGCCCCGTCGGACACCGAGGTAACTCGCTCACCATAGAGCCGCCCACCCACTGGGCCCGCCACATAGAGTGCCTCGTCACCAATCTATGGACAGCTTCGTGACTCACACACCGAGTCACAGGGGAAACAACAATAATGCTCGTGCACTGAGCCGCCCTTCCACTGGGCCCGCCTAGTGGAACCCCCTAATATTCCACATAGACAGCTATCGATATGCCAGTCATCATCATCATCATTATACTCACCAACATCTCCATGTACGCCTTAGTGGGCCTTCTCATTATTTATTTCTTGACCATGGGTTTCAGGTTTTATACGTGGCCTTTTCATCACAACATATTTCATAATTATTTCATCACATACACGCAAGATAACACTTGCAAACAGCCACCATAGCATTTCAACGTCACATATTATTCATCAATATCATCACACTTCATATAGTGGATTTTCATCTCATTATTCATTACCATTGCTCAAGTATACTCATATAAGTATATATATAAAATTGTATGGCATTCACAACATTATCAATTTCATATTTCATACCACACATACAAGACCATGCTTGTATCATACACAATGGTACACAACCATTCATCAATATAAATATACACCTCTTTATGCAAGAGAGTGTTCAACATCATCATCTAGCATTATTTAATATCATACTTCCTTTAATTCATCCAATTATAATTCATACAATGTCATTTATTCATTTACCCCTCGGTCTTATAATTATTCTGGAATATCTCTCATAACCCCACCATCATATCCTCATTATTATTCTTTGGCTACTCTATTTTGATGGCAATACATCACAAGCAATTGATCCCAAAGTGCCAATTAATCCCAATTACTTCCATGTTTTATCATCATTATATTGTCCTTAACACATCCCCTTAATCATCTCATCTTATAAAGAAAAGGAGTCCAACATAAGCCCAATACAAGGAAAATGAAATAAATTTCATTTCTGGGCAACTCGCTCAAGCGAGATTCACCACCGCTTGAGCGAGATCAACATCACTCGCTTGGGCGAGTCCTCTCGCGTGGGCGAAATACTTCCAGTAGCGTTTTCACGCTCGCTCGCTTGAGCGAATCACACCCTCGCCTGAGCGAGATTGAAGTGGGTCGCTTGAGCGCCCAAAAGTTCTCCTTGAGCGAAGACATCTGGGAGTATCAGGTCACCATCTCGCTTGAGCGAGTCACTCTCGCTCAAGCGGAATTCTTCCAGTATCCAATCTTGTACTCTCTCGCTTGAGCGAGACTCAGCATGCCACGCCTCTCGCCTAAGCGAGATTCCTCCAGTGCCATTTTTCCACTTCGCTCGCTCAAGCGTGGCTACTCTCGCTTGAGCGAGGTTCACCCAGTATGTTATTCTTCTCTGTTAAATACGTCTCGCCTAAGCGAGACCTCATCTCGCCTGAGCGAGATTGGGCCCGAGACCAATCCTCTGGTACAGGGGACTCTCGCTTGAGCGAGATCCCATCTCGCTTGAGCGAGATTACCAGTACACGCTCAGAAACTCAGTCTGATACTCTCCTTCTTACATCAAAACCTTAATATATAAGTTTGACCTAGATTAATCTTCCTTACTCCTCCATTTATAAACTTAGAACCTGGTTAAATAATTCTTACATCTCAATTCCAATTATCAATCCATTAACTATGAAAAAGAATTATATAAACACTCTTCATCATCATTTCACTTTATCACAGCACAACCTTCAACACTTTATTCAACTCATCTATTCATTGAATATCACCACACATTTGATTCATATCAATTAAAAGGAACATCAAGTATTTATCATCAACATCATATATTCATATAATTTTCACAACAATTCCATAAGCCAAGCCATCATTCACTATTTCAACAATTCAAACATACAATTAATTCTTGGCAAGGCAATGCATGAGTGCACACATAACATAATTATCAATTAATCACTCATGCACTTGAAATGCAAACTCCTCTCCTACCTCAAGAGAAGATCCACAATTCCAATGCTCCAAATGCCTCGATCGCTCCGCATCATCGTCAAGGATACAATCCTATCACAACAAATATACATACAATTGCCATTATTATACTATCATAAAACATCATCTTAGACATCATCATCTAACCCATGATCAAGTCCTAGACTTGTCTAATACTCCAAATTCATATGCTTGTATTAGGCTTCGGGAATTCCTTTCCCCAAAGCGAAGATTTCTAGATTTCAAAGGGCTAAACAACCCAACATCAACAACACCATGGCCTATGACAAGACCTAAGGCTTCATCAATTTAAACATCCATTCTCTTAGTCTAATATTAATGGTTCGCAATCATTGTCAACATCATAAATATCAACACTTACTAATCCCTCAAATCAACATACCTATATACATGCATATATCATCATTTGTAACTCATGACTTAGCTCCCCATTCTATCAACATCAATATTCAATCCCAATACTTCTAAATGTTCATTTCTTCATATAAATCCACTCCCAAGGCATCAAAATCACTAAGGTTACCAATTTGGCAAAAATCCCCAATTTATCACACTTAGGGTTTCCATCTAAAACCATTTAACAATATTCTCAATCAATCTCTTAAAATCTTTATGGTCACTATAACTTTCCCTTCATCCACAACATCAAACCATGTTCAATTTCACACCTCCATTATTCATGCTTAAAGTTTCACTCTAGGTTTACCAACACAATCAACACCCATCCACATGCAAGGCTTCTAATATTATCATCTTCAACCCAATATCACAAAACCATAATAAAATGATGTGGAGGTAAGAAATCTTTACCTTAAATCCAAACTCCACCAAAACGAAAATAAGGGTGAAGAAGAAGAGGAAAAGACCAATGCATGCTCCCATGCTCCATAGATGCCTCACATATCCAAGCTCAAGTTCATATTTTTGGCAAGAATAGGGGTAGAGAGAAGTGGGTTTCGGTTTGCCCATTATAGAGGGAGGAGGAGGTAGAAAAAAAATGAAGGAGAAGGTGAGAGGGAGAAGCTGCCGAAAATGAAGGGAAAAAGAGAGTGGAAAATGTGTTTTATTGGCTCATCAACCATTGGTTATTAAAATATACCTTATGATATTTCCCCTTTGGTCCATTGTGTAATAGAGTGTAAAGTGAGTGGGGAGAGAGAAAAGAAGAAGAAGTGGACGGTGGTAGAGAGGAAAAGAAAGGGAATTCTCATTTTCTTTTTAATCCAATTTGGTTCGTAATTTCCCGTTTCATATCCTATGTCGAGTCCAATTAATTAGCTCCTTAGCACTAAAATTATTATAACTACACCATCTTAACCACAATAATATTCCAAACATTCTAGATCCATCAACCACTCAATTCAATTAAGTGGATCCCACATCATCTGTTAATTCATCCGTTTCCGGTAAATCTTAATTTATCGATAATTCACCTCTAGTGTCTAACAACATCTCCCATAATTATTTGGCCATGAATAATTAATTATCGTCATCCAATAAATTTATTTTCTCAAAAATCTGGGATGTTACAATCCACCCCACCAAAAAGAAACTTCGTCCTCGAAGTTTAACATCGGTATACATCATAAGGCCATACTTCAGCCATACACCATTAAGGTCCAAAATCATCATAATGTAACATCGGACTTTCCAAAGTCCAGCAGGATATAATTATTATCATCCCTTTACCCAAGTATGAAACTTCACATACTCATCATGAGTCACCTCTCATCTATTCTCGGTTTATTGATCACAATTTTCGCATTCTTATCCAGTACCTCCGGATAGGTCCAATACATTCTCCGTAAGCAGTTACAACTCTACACTTGCCCGGCCTATGTGTTGCTGCATCCGACATACAGGAAGGCGTCCCAATCCCTTAGTGGTTACTGCAAACACATAAGATCGGCGCATGAGTGCACGTTGCCACAATGCCCATGGCACGTAAAGACATATCAGGATAAGTACCTTCATGTCCAATTGCTTACATTATTCCTATCAATTCTAATGCTATTCCTTCACACACGAGACTTCCCAAGAAGTCGCACAATCTCACGAGCAATATACTCACATCATACTGTTATTTAATCGTGATCCAGAATAATTCATGTCATACCATTCGTTATTCTTCAGTCACCATAACCATATATTGACATAACAACCACAAATTTCCAATCACCATAGGGTAATCACCCCACCATTAGACCTTGTTCATCTCAAAATCACAGTCAAATAACTTAGAAATCATTTGTCTAATCCAGATATTGCTAACGATAATTCGGTTCAAGCCTATAGGAATCACCAAACTCATATCAAATAGATGCTCCCAAGGTCAAAATAAGGTCAATATTCATATACTAATTTTCCACACTAGTGGTTTGCCTCTTTTATCACAGTCAAAGTCCATATATTGGACATACGATTCACATTGTATCACATCGGCATACGATTCTATCACCAATATATCTTCTTTTCAAAGCAAAAGGGAGGTATCAATAGAATTAAATTCCATAACCAACTCATGTTAACATGCATTACCTCTATATCATACCGCAATTCATAATCAATCTAATCTTCATAACGTTAAGGGCATACAATCTAGCTCAAAATCATACCATAAAATTATATATCTTGGTCAATACCAAGGTATACTCCGAATTCAACATCTTTATTCACCAACTACGTATGGGTTCATGTTCTCATTTCCAATCCAATCGCACATCGGTTCTAGCCTCATCAACTCGTTCCATACTTTATTTCACTACGGCTCAACCCTTCATGAGATTCAGTTCATCACTAGTCGTAGAAAATTCAAGGGTCATTTAGTACCCATCGTGGAATACTTCCACAACACATAAAGTCAATAAACATGGCTCATAGAAACATCATAGAGCCTAGACCACCATAGGGTCAAATTCAATCGGGTTCGATCGTTCAAGATCATTTTGAGTCGTTCGGGGTTACCACACTTAGTGGGTCACAACTAAATCAATCATTCACTCGGTTCACAAATACAAAATCGAGACATGCCCCAAGTCTACATATACACAATTTTAATGTTCAATCATCTTATTACTTACTCGTATCCTTCATCCAAAAAGGAATATAATAAATCATTTGTATTACATAATATCATACCTTTGTGCTCCAGGATATAAAATCCATAATTCAGATTAGCACAAACAATCATTTTAATTTATGAACGTCCACATTAGGGAATTTATTCACCATCTTTCATACAATTAGATTTCAACATGTGAATCATTCACATCTAACATCTCCTATCCGTGATCAACATACGGCATAGGTTCACCCTCAAATCAGTTCATACTCAATATATCATATCCATGATCACACATGGTTCAATTTTATCATCAGTTAAAGTCATACTCAAATATTAATATTCAAATGCATAATATCAATGTATTCGTCATTAGAAGGAAATAGTGTAAGGAACTTGGCCGGACTTACACAAACAACCACATCAATCACATTGAGGAATTCCTCCATAAACATATTCAATCTCAAGATTCATCAAATTTTCCAATGAGCAACTATGCTCCATAAGTACATCATACAACCTCAAGGATAAAGGGTATACACCCAATAAACAACCACGTCTTATGAATCACAATCTCATAAAAGTCCTCATTGCGCATCAATCCCAACTCAACTCTAATAATTCATAATAATTCTCAATAAGCAATAATGCCCTTATAATCGATCCATAATTCCTAGGCATTTAGTCCATCACATGTCCATGTAGGGCAATCAAACATAATATCATCATTCTCTAGATAATTATCATTCTAAAATCTATACAAACAACCTTATCCCAATAATAACCAAAATGTTCCAATATTGAGCAGTCGTGCTCCAATCATCCATGATATCAAATCCTCACAGAGCAGCCATGCTCTGGTAGTAACCAATAACTCCAATTCAGAGCAAAATATGCTCTGATACCAGATTATAACACCCCTGATTTTCTGTACTCGAATCCCGATGTGATCGACATAATTAATAAAAATGCGAGTAAATTTTTCGTGTTAGAAAACATTTCCAAAACACCACCATGACCACATCAAGACTCAAATCACAGAAAACCAAAGAGCGAGATTTCAAAACTTATAACTGGATCGATAAATAGTTTGCCCATTCGGTATACAAAATAATAGAGTTTACAGCGGAAGAAAAATGTGTATACCGGGCACACGCCTAGTCCCATATATGAAGATATGAGAAAAGGCTCGACAACACATGCAATGGCGTAACATAGGCCTAGTAGATAACCATCTTCATTTTACATGTTCACATGAGCATACTATGCCTAAGATATAGGTATATACTTATCTATGTGGTCATGCATCATACATCATCAAGGTCCATATCCATTTCGACCACAAGACATGTGTCATCAACACTTATACGCTAATCAAGCGGGTATGAGTACATACACCCTCAAAGACCAATACAATAACCACTCAAGTTTTTATTCACAATACATTCAAGATTACTACTAAGATCAGTACCATTACGTACATTCATTTACAACCCAATAAATTACAGTCGCTGCCGGCCAAGGCATCCCATTACAACTATTTACCTTCCCAAAAGCTTTACACTGGTGCAAAAAGGACCTTTAAGCACGGTTCTGGGGACCCTTTAAGCACGGCTCTGGAACTGTGCTTGTTCCCACCGTGCTTGTAGCTTAAGACTTTTAAGGACGGGTCTCCAACCGTGCTCGTAGGTGACTTTTTAAGCACGGTTATTTTCAACCGTGCTCGTAGGTGGGACTTTTAAGCACGGTTCCTCCGGAACCGTGCTTGTTTCTGCTGGACTTTTAAGCACGGTTCCTCCTGAACCGTGCTTGTTTCTGTTGGACTTTTAAGAACGGTTAAGGCTTGACCGTGCTTAAAAGGGTGACTTTTAAGCACGGTTAAACCATAACCGTGCTTAAAACCTTAATTTTTTTTTTAAATTTTTTTTTGATTTTTATTCTTTCCCAGAAACCTGTAAACAGACCCAGACAGTCCAATGATTTAATAATGAACGTTTTAAAAAATTCAATCAAATTGTCTAAACATCAAATATGGTATATAAAATGCACAATAAGTAATTAAGCTACACTAATAGATATATAACTACACAGTAATAATATAATTAATGACAGAAGTCTATTGGGCTCCTTCCTTGAGTTGAAGAAGGCTGGAGGCCCATTTGTTTCTGATTTCGTCAATGTATCCTTCAGGGAACATTGAGGAAGAGTCTCGAAAGTGCTGTAAAGAAGACATAATCATTAATAAGTAGGCAACAAATCATAATAGTAATATGTCAAAACCAAATAAATTAAAGTAGGCAGCAAAAACTTACAGTTGTCCATCCGTCTACTATACCAGATTGGACAATGGTGAGCATCGTCTTCATCACAAAATACCCACACTCAAAGCTGCCATCCTGCCGATAAGACTACAAGGTACCATACATTGATTCATAATTAGTTATTGTTTTTGTTACTAATTGAGGTAACTTTAAAAGTAATTCTTATTAATTATTGAAGTGCTTACTTTTGGGAAGACCCACTCTAGTCTTTTCTTCCTCACTTTGCCGCGTAGTAGATGGTACCCAATTAAAGCCCTGTAAGAGAATAAAACATCGACCAGGTTAATAGAATGACTTAATCAAATATGTCAAGTTGTTTTATTTTTTAAAAATCAACTTACCCGTCGAGTATTTTCATGTAGTCCGCACCAGGACTCCCATACAACGAACAGAAGCATGCAGCAATGCCGTCCTTCGGGCAAATGACCAACAGTTGCCAGTGAAGGCTGCAATGTACCATTGAATATTAACAACACAATCCATTATTAAATTGACAAAAATAACTAAATATTTATTAGACTCTTACTCTCTATGAAGTGGTGCAAGGTACACAGTCTTGTTCGAGGCATGCATCCAATTCTGGATGTATGCCTGAATCTCCTCCTTGCTGTTCCCACAAAGTTGTATTAGAGAGGGCTCCAGGAAACCATAAGTGTTATCGACACCTCTCTCTATGCAAAGTCTATGTAAAAACCTAATCAAATTTGTAGACGTTTAGTGTTGTAAAAATATAAATTTAATTGACACTATCATTGAATAAAAAACATTATACTTACAGCTCCCAACACTGAATCACTGAAATGTTCAACATCGTGTTCCCCACTAGGACCTCACACAAGTCAGGTCGTGCAATGTACACTGGGATAGCACTAGGGAAACCAAAAACGGATTCCTCCCATGGGACCGGGATAGTGCAATTGCGAAGCCCAGCAGATATGTCCCATAGTCGTTCTATCGGATCAAGGGGTGGCTCTGGCTTCTTTGATGGGGCAACACCCTGTTAAAATAGTTAAAAAATTAGAAGCAACTTATGATTATTGAAACCATAACTTAATATATAGTTCATGCTTGGGTAAAGAGCATACCTGGGGACCGGAATCTGACATAAGTCTGGTCGGCCACATAAGGAAGTGTCCTACAGCCTGGCTGACCAGATGTACCTCAGATGTTGGAATGGGAACAACTGCATCTGCCTCAAGGACCTGTACAACCGAAATCCTTGATACACCATCGGGCAATTTTTGATGGTGAACCAACGGGCCTTGGTTATACACTGAACCAATGGCAACTGGCTCTTCCACTCCATCCATAAATAGGTCACACTGACGGCAGTCTCCAAGATTTACGTCGTCATCGTCACCGTCAGGTGCAGCACATGACCCCTTCGTGCTGACCCGCCTAGTCTGCATAATTACACAACATTTTAAAGTTATTCAAGAAATAATGATAACGAATCACAGGTGAGTCAATTAAATAATGTACAATGTAACCTGTGGGTCCACCACTGGTGGCGTAGGTTGACATTATTGACTGAATGACGCCATCATCTCACTCCGAAACCGTGTCATCTCTTCCTGAAGCAGCCTCTGCATTTCCTCCTTTGCCTCTGCCTTCACTGCAGCAACCTTCTCCTCAAAGGTCTTCTCCAAATCAGATATGGACTAGGAAGGGGTGGCTGGATGGCCGAAATAGCTTCGGAGGCCTGTAGAGAAAGAATAATTAGAAATAAAAATGTTATCATACAGAATCTAAGACTATTAATGTAAACATACCATGACCTCGACCAGCTGCACGTACACGTCCAGGGTGCTCTGGTCGACCGATGGCAGCGGTCAATATATCATCCCTACCATGTGGGACAAATGACCCTTGGGTCGACTGCTCAACCAAGGAATCCTGCAACCAAAAATCAGTGATCAGTGTTAGGGTTTGATGGACATTTAACGTTTCATAAAAAGTAGTGATAAGCTTTATACTTACAATCCTTGAGACAACCTCCTCAACATGTGATGAAGTGTACTGACCACTCTTCTTCGTCCTGGCACGCTTCCATTTTTCATGTCTTGTGGGTGGAGAGGGGGGATCCACAATAGTGGCGTCAGGGTGGCTACCTTGACGCTGCATAGCTTTCTCCTCCACTATCCGATCCTCCAATAATCGGTAACCCCCACGTGACAACGTGTGAGGGCAGTCATTTTTCCCCTTAATTTCCTGTGCTTTCATGCGTCTTGCCTGCATCAAAAACAATTCAAAGCCATTTATACGTTATACATTCTCCGATAACTAGAAAAACATAATCAGTAAAACATACATACCATAAACTCGTCCGTGTGCCTGGATGCCACAAACGCATCCCAAGTCTGCCGATCTATGGATGTGTATCTATCTCCAGGAAACTCACCCTGCTTCTTCCCGTAGACATACCTAAAATTTAAAATATTTGAATTAACTAATTGATAACTTAAAAAATGATGAGTTTAAACATTTATATTTTAAAATTAAAATATACGTGGAGGTCAGGTTGCTCTTGAATGTCCTCCATCGGTCAGCGATCTCAGACATGATCTTTCTGCGTAGTGTATCAACTACTGGAATATCCCAAGCATCCTACAAGTGCCAAATAATCAAGGATGAGATTATTATGCATAAAAAACTATAATATGAGTAAATAAATGTACAGATAATTATACTTACAACAACATCAGCCCAAATTGCATTCTTCACGACCTCCTGAACACTATCCCAATCAGGGATAATGATGGACACCTTCGTCCGTGCCAAGACACCTAAGTAACTTTGAAACTTGGCGGCGTTGGGTCCTGAAGTCCTCCCGGTGCAAATATCAATGTCAACATGGGTCCTCTGACCCTGACGGCGCCTAAGTGCAACACTGGTCATCCGAGTAACACCTCTCATCCTAGCTGAGGAATCTGTGCTCTGGGAGTCAGATCTCACATGTGAATCCTGATCAGCCATAGGTATCTGTTCAAAAAAACAAGAATCAGTTTACAAACATGACGAATGATATATAAACATGGTGAATGATATATAAACATGGTGAATGATATATAAACATGATGAATGATATATAAACATGAGGAATAATATATCAACCATACCCTATGTTTCCGATAGACCCTCCTGGTGGTCATTACGAGTCGCAACTATATCATCTATGAGATCTTCCACAACGTCCGTTGGTGTACGTGTTGTTAGACAAGGTATGTCTAGGACATCAAGACATGGATCCTCAATGTTGTGTCTACCTTGGAGAACAACTGACCACCGTTTATCAGATGGGTCAACAACGTAGAAAACTTGTTTTACTTGAGCTGCCATAATGAAAGGCTCCTCCTTATGACCAACCTTGTTTAAGTCCACTAACGTAAAACCAAAATCATCTATTTTGACACCACTTTTGCTATCAACCCATTTACATTTAAAAACAGGCACTGTGAAACGACCGTAATCAACTTCCCATATATCTTCAATGACACCAAAATAACATAACTCAGCCATGACAGGGTTTTTGTCCTTTGAAGTGGAAAAATGCATTGCTTCGGCCACAACCATAACTCCACAGTTCTGCACCGTACTCTTGTCATCTTGAATCCTTGTATAGAAAGAATAATTATTTATGTCATAGCCACAATAAGTGATTACATCAAAGTTAGGTCCTAGTGCCAGTCGATGCAACGTCTATGAAGCAGATGTATCTTTAAGAAGGGTCATTTTGAACCACTGCATGAACGTTTTGTTGTGTTCATTCAACACCCACTTTTCAGCCATTCTAGGGTTGTTTCTTTTGACTATGTCTTTATGTGCAGCTAAATACGGGAGCACAGCGTCTGTGTTGTTCAAAATATAAAAGTGTGCTTGGAGTACTTCATCACGTGACATGCTTTTAATTTTTTTCCCAATGGTACCTTTCCCATCCAATTGCCCTTCGTGACGAGTCTTCGGAATACCAATGCTTTCAGCCTGTGACATATAATCTGTGCAGAACTCAATTGCTTCCTCTGCAATGTACCTTTCTATTATCGATGCTTCGGGACGGCGTGGGTTCTTCATATAACCTTTCAAAATTTTCATGTATCGCTCAACAGGATACATCCACCTCAAGAACACTGGCCCACACAAACGGACCTCCCTCACTAAATGGATGATTAAATGTACCATTATGTCAAAGAATGAAGGAGGGAAATACATTTCTAACTGGGATAGTATAAGAAACCCTTCCTGTTCCAACGCTCCCAACTCATCGTGGGCGATTACTTTGGCACATATGGCATTGAAAAATAAACACACCCTTGTTATCACATGTCTGACATTTTGAGGGAGAATGCCACGAATGGCAATGGGTAGAAATTGTTGCATCAGCATATGACAATCATGTGACTTCAAACCAACTAACTTCAGATCCTTCAAGGAAACACAAGTGTTGATATTGGAACCGTACCCAGATGGAACTTTGACACTACGCAATGATTCACACAAACTTTGCTTCTCTTTTCTAGACAACGTATGACATGCTGGCGGTAAATATGTTCGTTTGCCCTTTACTTGTGGGTGCAACTCCTCACGTATACCCAACAACTCCAAGTCCAGACGCGAATTCAGGCCATCCTTCGTTTTTCCAGGTATGTTTAACAGGGTTCCAACCAAACTATCACACACGTTTTTCTCCACATGCATCACATCAATACAGTGCCTCACATCAAGCTCTTTCCAATATGGCAGATCAAAAAATATTGACCTTTTCTTCCATGTGTTTTTTGAGATAGACTGCTTCTCAGACTTACCAAGAACCACATTCACTTCTTTCACCTTTTCATATACTTGTCGACCAGACAACGGCGGGGGAGGCATTTCAAACTCTTGTGCACCATTGAACGACTTCTTCAACCTACGAAGTGGATGATTAGGTGTGAGAAACCTACGGTGTCGAAGATAAACATTTTTCCTTCCATGATGTAGTCGATCAGAACTAGTTCCCTCCTCACATACAGGACACGCTTTATGTCCTTTGACGCTATAGCCCGAGAGGTTACCATACGCTGGAAAATCATTGATCGTACAGAATAACATGGCCCTTAAATTGAATGATTGTCCTGTTAGCCCGTCAAACACATCAACCCCCTCTACCCACAACATTTTCAGGTCTTCAACTAACGGAGATAAGTATACATCAATGTCGTTCCCTGGTTGTCGTGGACCAGAAATCATCATTGATAACATAACGTATTTCCGCTTCATGCACAACCACGGCGGCAAGTTGTAAACAAACAACAAAACAGGCCAAGAACTGTGGTTTGTGCTTTGGTTCCCATATGGGTTCATACCGTCTGTGGCTAGTGCAAGCCTAACATTTCTTGGGTCACGGGCAAAATCTGGAAACATCGTATCCATTTTCTTCCACTGTAATCCATCTGCCGGATGCCTAACTAATCCGTCAACAACCCTTTCATCAACGTGCCATCTCATAAGCTTCGCATCATCTGCATTGGCAAATAGACGCTTTAGTCGTGGAACTATAGGTAGATACCACAACACCTTCGCAGGAGACCCTTTTTTGCAGAAATCATCAGAATCAACCTCTTTCTTCTTATACCATGACACCCCACACCTAGGACATCGATGCAGCATTTCGTACTCACCACGGTATAATACACAATCATTTGGGCATGCATGTATCTTCGTATACTCCAAGCCCATAGGACACAACACCTTTTTAGCCTCATAGTTACGATTTGGCAAAGTGTTACCAACTGGGAGCATTTCTTTCAACAACTTAAGCAAGTCAGTGAAGCTTTTATCTGTCCACCCATTTATCGCTTTCAAATTAAATAATCGTAAAACTGCTGACAACCTCGTGAAATTAGAGCAATTCGGATACAGCGGTTTTTCAGAATCCTCACATAGACTCGCATATACGTGAGCTCTTTTAAAACTTTCTACCCCTACATCACGGATCATATCCTCAAGTCGGTCATCCATGTCATCATCAACCTCATGAGCAAAGCTTTGGTCTTTTGTTTGAAAACTAGTACTTGGCACCTCAACATGTTCACCATGCCATATCCATCGCGTATAACTCTGAAGAAATCCATCACACAACAGATGTTCTCGAACAACTGTCAATTCTAGCCGGCGCATGTTTAAGCATTTAACACAAGGGCAAAAATACGTTCCATTCACCTCTTCAGCATTTCGTATCACATACTCTATGAATGTTTCGACTCCACCCTCATATTCTGGACTTATACGTGAAGCAGTTATCCAACTTCGATCCATACTCACTGTTTACAATACCAGTAAATTTAACGGTGCTATGAATCTTACTTTCTTCACAAAGGTGGTGGTCCTACCCATTCAGGTGTGAGAATTTTTCTATACTCATAACTGCATACAACTTAGAAGTTATTTTAAAATTTGATAAAATTTCGGTAGCATTTCGCATTGGTCTCTAAGTACACGAAATGAAAGTGGTCACATCATCTTCAACCACAATCAAATATGCACCCAGAGAACAATACAGAATTTAACTAACCAAAACTTCATCAATTTTTAAAATAAGTCCTAAAACTTGTACATAGCAATGACGCATAAAAAATTGTTCACCCCAAACTGTCCAAACGGACAATTCAAGATTCAACACAAACGATGAAATCAATTAATTTAATTACCATTTGTGTCGAATCTCAAACGGGAAACTATGGTTCACTCGTATAATTTAAACAATCATAAACTCATTTAAAAGGGACTAAAATATTAACATTAGTGTCACCAAATTCAAATTCAAATTAAAGACAATAAACAAAGGATTTTATTACTTAGCTATTAGTAACTTTTTTTTTGTCGGGTAGTATATACATTTAACATATCAACCTTTTTGTATTTAATTTTTTTTAATATTGCAACAAATATTACTCATGTTTATGTATTTAATCTAAGTTGATTAATTTATAACTTTTGATCTATAACTAAGTAACAATCAATCTAAGTTGATGAATCTATAATCTATAACTAAGTAACAATCAATCAAAGTATTTAATTTATATCTAACAAAATTCTAATTCCTAATATACAATATTCTTATTTTCCTAAAACTAAGCCTAATATTAAGAGTATACAAAATAATTTCAACAATCAACACTTAATCAACACTTATTTTATTACTTAACTATTAGTATTTTTTTATTTTGTTGGGTAGTATATACATTTAACATATCAACCTTTTTGTATTTAATTTTTTTAATAGTGCAACAAATATTACTAATGTTTATGTATTTAATCTAAGTTGATTAATTTATAACTTTTGATCTATAACTAAGTAACAATCAATCTAAGTTGATGAATCTATAATCTCTAACTAAGTAACAATCAATCAAAGTATTTAATTTATATCTAACAAAATTCTAATTCCTAATATACAATATTCTTATTTTCCTAAAACTAAGCCTAATATTAAGAGTATACAAAATAATTTCAACAATCAACACTTAATCTATAGTTAACAAATAATTTTAATAATATATAACTAACTAAGCCTAACAATGCATTAATCTCAACCATAAGCATTAAAAATGGAAAATGTGGGTTTAAGAAAAAATACCTCTTTCGGAACGCCCAACTTCAATGGAGACCAAGAAGGAGGTGCAATGGAGACCAAGAAGGAGGTGGAGTGCTGGACCAAAGAGGGGAACGTGCAATGGAAAGGTGAAATGGAGGGAGGGAGGGAGGAGGAAGACAACACGGTTTTGTTTAGATGAAAGGTGAAATGGAGGGAGGGAGGGAGGAGGAAGATGAAGAAGGAGAATGGAAGGAGGGAATGTTTAGTTGAAAAGTGAAATGGAGGGAGAGAGGGAGGAGACGTGTTCGAGAAAAGTGAAATGGAGGTAATGGAGGGAGGAGGAAGAAGAGGAGGGAAAACAATTTTCGAGAAAATGCACTTATAAGCACGGTTCTGAGGGGAACCGTGCTAGTAGCTCAATTTTTTAATACTTTTAAGGACGGTCCCCCTTCAACCGTGCTCGTAGCCTCACCTTTTAAGGACGGTCCCCCTTCAACCGTCCTCGTAGCTCAATTTTTTATTACTTTTCAGAACGGTTCCCTTACAACCGTCCTTGTAGCCTCACCTTTAAGCACGGTTCAAAGCAACCGTGTTCGTAGCCTCACTTTTAAGCACGGTTGCCACTCAACCGTCCTCGTATGTGTTTTCAAAAATTTCAAAAATGCCACCGCCTCTTTTTTAGCACGTTTTTGACATAACCGTGCTCGTATCCTGTCCTCGTATCCATTTTCTGCACTAGTGTTACTTTTAAATCATCCTCTTCCCAAGGTTTTCCTGCACCAATACTAAAAAGTAGACCACATGGGAGAGTGAGTTTACATTTCAAATGACGATATGAATACAATTGAAATTATGTGCATATGCATATCAACATCATGTATGCTTTGCTAAACACATCAATAATCATCATAATTTATTATTTCAACAATATATATTCATTTCATGCTTATTCATCAAATCATAGCAAAGCAAGCATATACACATCTATAACACCGCCACAATGGGCCAACACATATTTATCCTATCGCCCCAATGGGCCAACTCATCAATATAGACCATCTTGGTCTTTCATCAAGCCACTATGGGCTAAAATCATCATTTCCAATCATAATTAAATACGCCCTTCATTACATTGGGCCATATCATACATATCGTCATATTCAACATCATTTCATATATGCATATCATTCATTACTTTTATGTGGTCTTTCATCATATTGGCTTCGCATCTCATCGACACCAATATTAACATCTCAATCATTATCAATTATTATCATATTCTGGCATATCTCCATACTATGTGAATTTGTCAACCAATGCGGATCCGACTGTGGGAATAAACACCAAGTTGTGGGTCAAGCATAGGTGTGCTACTATGCCCCTACTGCAGTAGTAAAATGTGTACACATATCTCAAAGCATGCATGCATCTCAACATGTTTTACTGGTACCAAACCGCGATCGCCCATCTGTAGCACTAGTCACCTTGTGACTTGCGGATCAATAACATGGCCTCACTTACCAAAAGTGCTACGGGCCCCTCCCGAACACACATCGAGAGAGCCGTGCCCCGTCGGACACCGAGGTAACTCGCTCACCATAGAGCCGCCCACCCACTGGGCCCGCCACATAGAGTGCCTCGTCACCAATCTATGGACAGCTTCGTGACTCACACACCGAGTCACAGGGGAAACAACAATAATGCTCGTGCACTGAGCCGCCCTTCCACTGGGCCCGCCTAGTGGAACCCCCTAATATTCCACATAGACAGCTATCGATATGCCAGTCATCATCATCATCATTATACTCACCAACATCTCCATGTACGCCTTAGTGGGCCTTCTCATTATTTATTTCTTGACCATGGGTTTCAGGTTTTATACGTGGCCTTTTCATCACAACATATTTCATAATTATTTCATCACATACACGCAAGATAACACTTGCAAACAGCCACCATAGCATTTCAACGTCACATATTATTCATCAATATCATCACACTTCATATAGTGGATTTTCATCTCATTATTCATTACCATTGCTCAAGTATACTCATATAAGTATATATATAAAATTGTATGGCATTCACAACATTATCAATTTCATATTTCATACCACACATACAAGACCATGCTTGTATCATACACAATGGTACACAACCATTCATCAATATAAATATACACCTCTTTATGCAAGAGAGTGTTCAACATCATCATCTAGCATTATTTAATATCATACTTCCTTTAATTCATCCAATTATAATTCATACAATGTCATTTATTCATTTACCCCTCGGTCTTATAATTATTCTGGAATATCTCTCATAACCCCACCATCATATCCTCATTATTATTCTTTGGCTACTCTATTTTGATGGCAATACATCACAAGCAATTGATCCCAAAGTGCCAATTAATCCCAATTACTTCCATGTTTTATCATCATTATATTGTCCTTAACACATCCCCTTAATCATCTCATCTTATAAAGAAAAGGAGTCCAACATAAGCCCAATACAAGGAAAATGAAATAAATTTCATTTCTGGGCAACTCGCTCAAGCGAGATTCACCACCGCTTGAGCGAGATCAACATCACTCGCTTGGGCGAGTCCTCTCGCGTGGGCGAAATACTTCCAGTAGCGTTTTCACGCTCGCTCGCTTGAGCGAATCACACCCTCGCCTGAGCGAGATTGAAGTGGGTCGCTTGAGCGCCCAAAAGTTCTCCTTGAGCGAAGACATCTGGGAGTATCAGGTCACCATCTCGCTTGAGCGAGTCACTCTCGCTCAAGCGGAATTCTTCCAGTATCCAATCTTGTACTCTCTCGCTTGAGCGAGACTCAGCATGCCACGCCTCTCGCCTAAGCGAGATTCCTCCAGTGCCATTTTTCCACTTCGCTCGCTCAAGCGTGGCTACTCTCGCTTGAGCGAGGTTCACCCAGTATGTTATTCTTCTCTGTTAAATACGTCTCGCCTAAGCGAGACCTCATCTCGCCTGAGCGAGATTGGGCCCGAGACCAATCCTCTGGTACAGGGGACTCTCGCTTGAGCGAGATCCCATCTCGCTTGAGCGAGATTACCAGTACACGCTCAGAAACTCAGTCTGTTACTCTCCTTCTCACATCAAAACCTTAATATATAAGTTTGACCTAGATTAATCTTCCTTACTCCTCCATTTATACACTTAGAACCTGGTTAAATAATTCTTACATCTCAATTCCAATTATCAATCCATTAACTATGAAAAAGAATTATATAAACACTCTTCATCATCATTTCACTTTATCACAGCACAACCTTCAACACTTTATTCAACTCATCTATTCATTGAATATCACCACACATTTGATTCATATCAATTAAAAGGAACATCAAGTATTTATCATCAACATCATATATTCATATACTTTTCACAACAATTCCATAAGCCAAGCCATCATTCACTATTTCAACAATTCAAACATACAATTAATTCTTGGCAAGGCAATGCATGAGTGCACACATAACATAATTATCAATTAATCACTCATGCACTTGAAATGCAAACTCCTCTCCTACCTCAAGAGAAGATCCACAATTCCAATACTCCAAATGCCTCGATCGCTCCGCATCATCGTCAAGGATACAATCCTATCACAACAAATATACATACAATTGCCATTATTATACTATCATAAAACATCATCTTAGACATCATCATCTAACCCATGATCAAGTCCTAGACTTGTCTAATACTCCAAATTCATATGCTTGTATTAGGCTTCGGGAATTCCTTTCCCCAAAGCGAAGATTTCTAGATTTCAAAGGGCTAAACAACCCAACATCAACAACACCATGGCCTATGACAAGACCTAAGGCTTCATCAATTTAAACATCCATTCTCTTAGTCTAATATTAATGGTTCGCAATCATTGTCAACATCATAAATATCAACACTTACTAATCCCTCAAATCAACATACCTATATACATGCATATATCATCATTTGTAACTCATGACTTAGCTCCCCATTCTATCAACATCAATATTCAATCCCAATACTTCTAAATGTTCATTTCTTCATATAAATCCACTCCCAAGGCATCAAAATCACTAAGGTTACCAATTTGGCAAAAATCCCCAATTTATCACACTTAGGGTTTCCATCTAAAACCATTTAACAATATTCTCAATCAATCTCTTAAAATCTTTATGGTCACTATAACTTTCCCTTCATCCACAACATCAAACCATGTTCAATTTCACACCTCCATTATTCATGCTTAAAGTTTCACTCTAGGTTTACCAACACAATCAACACCCATCCACATGCAAGGCTTCTAATATTATCATCTTCAACCCAATATCACAAAACCATAATAAAATGATGTGGAGGTAAGAAATCTTTACCTTAAATCCAAACTCCACCAAAACGAAAATAAGGGTGAAGAAGAAGGGGAAAAGACCAATGCATGCTCCCATGCTCCATAGATGCCTCACATATCCAAGCTCAAGTTCATATTTTTGGCAAGAATAGGGGTAGAGAGAAGTGGGTTTCGGTTTGCCCATTATAGAGGGAGGAGGAGGTAGAAAAAAAATGAAGGAGAAGGTGAGAGGGAGAAGCTGCCGAAAATGAAGGGAAAAAGAGAGTGGAAAATGTGTTTTATTGGCTCATCAACCATTGGTTATTAAAATACACCTTATGATATTTCCCCTTTGGTCCATTGTGTAATAGAGTGTAAAGTGAGTGGGGAGAGAGAAAAGAAGAAGAAGTGGACGGTGGTAGAGAGGAAAAGAAAGGGAATTCTCATTTTCTTTTTAATCCAATTTGGTTCGTAATTTCCCGTTTCATATCCTATGTCGAGTCCAATTAATTAGCTCCTTAGCACTAAAATTATTCTAACTACACCATCTTAACCACAATAATATTCCAAACATTCTAGATCCATCAACCACTCAATTCAATTAAGTGGGTCCCACATCATCTGTTAATTCATCTGTTTCCGGTAAATCTTAATTTACCGATAATTCACCTCTAGTGTCTAACAACATCTCCCATAATTATTTGGCCATGAATAATTAATTATCGTCATCCAATAAATTTATTTTCTCAAAAATCTGGGATGTTACAATAGCTATCAATATGCGGAACGCCTGGAGCCTAATGGAATCTTTTCTGATGTGACAGATCAGTCTATACTGCAATCACAGAGCATACTTCGAAACCAATTGGCTCTGATACCAATTGTTGTGGAACTGAAATAATATTCCACCCATCTCCAATTGTAGTGCGTAAATAATTATACTAAAAATTGCACTTACTAATTCCTAGGAAAGACTGGAGGGGTCACAAACGGTCCCACTTAATACCCAATCTCCTTAGACAAAATTTTCTATGCAATTAATAGCACAATAATTCACAACAGCTACTAAAAATAAAGCTATTAAATAACCAATAAAAAACACCAGAATTTAACGAGGTTCGGCTAATTTTTCCTACGTCCTCGGACACCACTCAATTAATATTTCACTCTAGAAATATTACAAAGGGAAGAGAAAGAATACACAAAAGCCCTTATAATTAATTAGACTCTTGGTGGGATGTTTTAAAACTAAAGGAGGGGGTTTCCTTATATAAGCTAGGAAGGTCCCCCCCTCCCTTCTAAGTTTCCAATGTGGGACTTCCCACAACAACAAATATTCACTAGTCTACCCACAAAAAATCCTTGCTTCCTCAGAGCCCATTCACATAATTGAGTCTTAAAAACAAAAGACATTGGAAATTCCATATATGTTAAGTTTTCAGCTAGCTCACCATACATGTTATTAGCTTCCATCCATGCAAGAAACATGTTTTTGCCAGATTAAGACTGAATCAAGAGCATCATTGTCCTCATACACAATAGATTATTCATCGGGTAAATGCATACTTAATCTTATCACAGCTGGTGTCCTATATTGGATATCAAACCCAAAAATTCTCCAAGTAGCCTCACAAGGTGAGATATACCTACAATCATAATACATTTTAATCTTATCCACTTCTGAATTACTAGTATTACTGCTATTATACAGTATTGTTGTCATATAATCGCTGCCTTTATTGATATACTTGAACAAATATTTAATTGCACTTGATTGATTACACCATTCTACATTGATATGAGATTCGTGTTTGAGAAGTAAAATTGGATTGTATGGAACTCTCCATTGATTATCAAGTGAAAAATCACCTTTTTGAATCATTCTACCATTATTCTTTCTTCGATACACTGGGTATCCATCTTCATCAAGTTTTGTCCTCATTAAAATCTTTGGGATAGGGCTTGCTGCACTTTTTGTTCACCATACCTGGACACCTAGTATCTAGATTCCCACATGGACCATGAACCATGTACTCTTGAACAACATTAAATAATTTAAAATTAGTCTTCTTATCAGGGATTTATGTTGAAACACATTTATCTATTTCATCTGCAGTATATTTGTTTGTATTTTGTTGAAGAAACAACAAAATATGACAATTAGGCAATCCTCTCTTTTGAAATTTGATTGTGTAAACAACTGCTGAATATAATATAAACTCTATTAAACAAATTATTTTCCAATAGACAAATACAAAAATTCAACTACTAATAAACTTATACAACAAATAAAAAAATATTTATTTTTTGCATTATTCCCAAATTTAAGCAAAAAATGACTTCATTATGTGTACACTAAATATATTCTATAATTAGAAATTAACCATAAAATTAATGCAATCTAAATAATTAAAAGAAACAACTCTGTAAAACAAAAAAAAGAACATACCCGCCTTAACATCACCAAATATTTTCCCAGATTTCAAATCTTTCATCGAGCGAGAAAGTTTCATTTTGAAAACTCTAGCAATAATATCTGGACGATCTTAAGCTTTCAATTAGTGAGATTCAACAAATCTTTTAATTTTTGGCCAATTAGGATTGCATGTAAATGTTATAAATACATCTAGGTAATCAGCCCATTTACATATTGCCATTGCATCTTGATAGTTTTGTATCATGTATCTAACACCACCTGTAAAAGATGATGGCAAAATAATTTTTCCTAGTAGATGCGTCATTTCTTTCCCCTCTCAACACTACATCAATAACACCACGATACAAATCAACTATAAAGCTTCTTTTGATTATATCTAATATAAGATAGCCTTTGTGATTCAATAATTGTACACCCATCCATAATAAATTGATAAAATAGTCTTCTAGCATAAGGAAGAACGGTCTTCTCACTATCTCTATCTTGAAGTCGAAATGCAAAGAATTCTCACATCGTTAATTTTGACCTTTTTCGACTATCCACATTAGAAGCTATGTAACATCCCAAATAATTTAGTTAAAATCTATGATTGGTGGAAAATATTAACAATTATTCTCAAATGTATTTGAGATTTTTGGGAATTATTATTATAAATACAATTATAAATAATTAAACGTTATGGAATTAAACAAATTTATTTGAATGATTAATTATAAAGTTAAATGAGGTGTAGTTAGATGAAGATAAATTTAGAAGTTACTAATAAGGATTAAAAGTAAAAGTTTTGATTAAAACATTAATGGAAAAATATAAAAGAAATCGAGAAATGACCATTTTGCCCCTGGACCTTAAAATTTAATTTCACCTCCTTCTTCCTCACTGTCCACGCGAGCTTTCTTCTTCTTCTTCTCCCTCACCATTGCCGAATGCTTTGTGCTTCTAATGGGAGGTCCGTTTTGCATCGAAACTTCAAAGCAACTATGTTTCTGGGATCGTGACTTCGAGGTGAGCATTATGGACCCATCAAATTGGGATATCTTTCTCCCCCTTCTCTTTCTCTCTCTAGCCGATGGCCTTGCATGGAGGGAGGAACTTCTATTTCTTACTTCTCCAGTGCATGTGAGCTTGAAAAGGGTATTTAAAACAATGAGAGTAGTATGACGATAATGGGTTTTGCATTTCGACCTCCGTAGGTAGCGAAACGAACGTCGGAGGATCGAGTGACGAAGCGGGTATTGGATTCGGAAGTAGAACCTTGAACCAAGCACTTAGGGGATGCAACCGGCATCAAGAATAAATCGTCGAAGCTTGGAATCGAGGTAAGGGGGTGTTCGGGTCATAATTAAATAGAATAGGTGCGTAGTCGAACTTAGGATATTCAACTAGACATTGAGATAGTGGGGAAAATTTCTAAATAATACTTGTATGTCTCTGCATGTATGAATGTGAATTGTAGATGTTTCGCAGTAGTTATTAAATTAAAAGTGTTCTAAATGGTGACGAATTGATGTGTAGAGTGGCATTATATTAGTGGGCTTGACTTGTTAGTCGCCCCAGTTGATGAGTATGATCTGTTATTGATGGCCACATGACGTGTGATATGAGAATGTGATGTGTATACATGATTATGTAGTATGGGACGGCCGACGATATGTATAGCCCCTCGTTTTCTGACTCCCGTGGTTTTTGTACCCGGTTGAGCTACCCAGTGGTCAAGCAGGACCCAGTGGTTGAGGTGGAGAGTCAAGTAGGACTCGGTGGACAAAGCAGGGTTCACGGGGTGTCAAGTAGGACCCCCAGCTGAAGGCCGATCCTTTAGTATCCGGATACTAGGCATCGAACTTATATGAGAGTCAGTTATGATGATCGATGAAATTGTGGGCATTGTGTGATGATGTGAATGTGTTATGTTACATTAATTGGTTGTGAATTGCACTTGATGATACTGAAATTTGAATGAAGTCAATAATCTGTAAGTACGAATTGGTGGATAATGAAATGTGAAATTAATTGCATAAGGTAAAGTTAGTGAATTAGTATTAGTGATAGTACTGTAGTAATTGATAAGTGTTTTAAAACAACTATTTAATTTATTTAAAATAAAAAGTTTATTGTATCATTTTCCTCGAATTTCATGGTTTCTGTTTTCTTTTCACTATTTCTGTTCAAGTGTTGTGTATTGTATGAATTAATTTAAATAGAACGTTTAAAAAGTATTTTTTTTAGAATTGGAAAAATTATGATGGATGAGTGCTAAAATTTAGTACTTCAAAATATCCAGAACTTAAATCATAATTCCATTTCTATAAAAATTAATTTTTGACCATTCCATTTAAATTAATTAAAGTGTTTGTTTCTTTAAATGTAAAAATTAATTTGACCATCCCCTTAGCATTTCATGTGAATGTACTTGTTATTTGGCTATGTAATAGAATGAAATTAGCAAGCATTGGTCCCATGGCACATGCTTTGCATATTTTATTCATTAAATTGAAATACTTGGTGCAGCCCATTAAGAGTCCAACGTAAAAGCTAAAGGGATGAAAGCAAAATGTTGAATTTTTCAAAACCTACTTGGGTCCACCAGCTGAATAATTTAGCCATCCTTCACTCCAATTTCTCAACGTGAAATTTACTGATGTTGTACAAGAAATTAAGGCAACAAGGCATCACCTTTCACTTCCTATTTCACGTTAAAAGCCAAGCTGATTGTCATCTTTTATTTGTTTATTAATTTGTTGAATGGTCAAAGTACAACATATTTCCCTTTTGCATATTTTATTCATCAAATAAGGCAATGTATAGCCCATTGTTCCCAATGTAAATGCTGATGGAAAATTGAAGAAAATGTTGAATTTTTCCAATTGATTACAGGACCCACCAGCTAAAAAAAATTAATTTTACTCCATGTTGCCAATGTAAAAGCTGCAGGTGCAAGAATTTGGGACAACAAAAAAACAAGAAAATTAACACTAAATTAAGAGCCAATTTGACGAGAATGGACCAGCTTGCAAGCATCACACGACACCACATCAAAAGCCAATTCATTCATGCAATCCACGTCAATACATCCAAGAAAACAAGATACCATTTGCCTTATTTTATGCATTGTTTGCCAATTGCCTTGTTGAATACCATTACTCACGGCACCAAAGAGAAAGGCAAGGCAAGTTTCCATATTTTAATGTGCCATTTGCCAATTCATTCTTCACTCACTGCTTGGCTTTCAAAGCAAACAAAACATTTGCAATTTGCATGAATATTATATGTTGATGGACACACCACTCACGATAAGGAACAATGCAATTCCACTTCTATTTTGTCCATTTTATGTACCGAAAATGAGAAAGGATGCTGGCCATTGAGTTTTGCCATGCAAAAACCATGCAAAATGCCATGATTCAAGGAAAAGAAAAGGAGAATTTCAGATATAAAATGGGCTGGAAGAATCACAAATTGAACATGACATTTTCACAAGAACACAATTCAGCAAGAAAACCGTGTGGGTGCAGTAGCTTAAGGAAAAGAATTTTATTTTTCAGTTTTTACTTTATTGGAAAATTTGAGAGGACAGTGAAATTGAGTGGTTAAATTTGTATACGGTGGAAGGATCTTAAGCTACAGTGGTGAATTTATTGGGCTTTTGGAGAAACCCGTAAGTCTTTATTTTTACCATGAGTTGTATGTTTTATTTCCTTTTCATTATATATATGAATTTGTACCATTTCATGAGTAACTAAATTAATTATCTTGGGATTTTAGGGGTGTGACAATATTTTGTGTTAATGTTATTTTGACTTTGATTTAAATAAATTTATGTTTTCCATTTAGTTCAAATTATGCTCAATGCTCTTAGTGATTCCTAACAAGAACCTAAGTGATAAAACTGTATACTTTCAGGTATATTAGTAAGTTTGGGTAATTAATAAAATCGAAAGATTTATTGTTACTGGAAAGCTTTTGAACTAAGCCTAAGATTTTGAAATACTTTTTGTGACCACAGTAAAACCGTGAAAGTAATCAAAAATCTTTTGGGGAATAAATAAGGGATTTTCACAAAAGGATAATGGGCCTTTCTTAAGGATTGAACGTGCTTCTCCATATGTTAGGTACATTAATAGGACTCCGAGAGGAACATATTAATTAGCTTAAGGAAAATTCACCTTGGAAAACTTAATTTGATTCTTATTTATGAAAAGTTAAAATTCATTAACATAAAATAGAGTCTTGATTCCCTGAAATCCCAGATACTCTCAACTCTGAATTTTTTAAGTATCAATCAAATTTTGTTTCTATATTTATTCGTATTCTGTGCAACTTTATTTTGTGTTTTATTTTACTAAAACATTAAAAGTCAACTGTGTGAAAAATTAAATTTTAATATGCTGGTACTTTGAACATAGTCCCTGTGGAGACAATAATCTTTTATATAACGCGACATAACCCGTGCGCTTGCGGGCCCTGTCAGTAATCATGTACCTTGTTATTTAATTACCGTTCTAGATTAATTACGATACCAAACACTTACCCTTGTTGTGGTTTTCTTTTAATTTAGTAACCAGTGACAGGGAAGAGGTTGATGCTTCGGAGGTGCGCCAAGCGGAAAATTAATGCCAAGAAGTAAAGGAAATTATGAATTAAACGTTGTGTGTAATGTGTAATGTGTTTTATATATGTGATGTTATAATATGTTTCTTACGAATGTTGGATTCATCTAGAATATGGCAATGTAGTTATGTTGTGATAGAGACAATGACAACTTGAGTTATGAATGAATGTGATAGGTAATGAGTTAGAATCTGCATGTTAATTGATGAGGATATAAACTCATGCTGTTGAAATAGTGAAGTGTTGATGGCTATGCAAATTTTCATGAATTGGATGTATATTGGCATGAAGCCAATATTATATGTAGATGATAAATTATTATGGGCAGGTTATGTTTATTCATGTGAAGAGTGAATGAAGCATGTGTGTGTGGATTGTTCATCTCCTGGATGATTAGGATATGAATTGTTAATGTGTAGATCATAAGTTCGAATAGAATGCGTTTAATGTTTTGGAATTAGGATTGAAATGGATAATAGTTGGAATCAATTTCATATGCATTCTTGAATAGATGTAAATGGATGAATTGGGTCAAATGATGCAGTTGAAGGTGCAAATATAGCCGGTTGTGTGTGAGAATTTTGAGTCATTATGCATGTACTACATAACTCGCTCAAGCGAGGTGAACTCTCGCTCAAGCGAGAGTACTCTGTATGGGTAGTGTGGCCTCTGGCCCAATCTCGCTCAAGCGGATTCAGTCTCGCTCGAGCGAGGGCCAGAGGAATTGTTCCTATGTCAGCCTCGCTCAAGCGGGGATGATTCCCGCCCAGGCGAGATGTGCTTGTAACAGGTGAGGTAGTTACTGGATGAATCTCACCCAAGCAGATTCAGTCTCGCTCGAGCGAAGGCCGGGGGAAACGATTTTGTCCCTATTTCGCTCAAGCAAATGTGACTCGCCCAAGCGAGTGAGAGGAGTTTAGGTTCTGGAGCGATTTCGCTCAAGCAAGACTACCTCGCTTAAGCGAAATAAGGACCTGATGCATATGGCTTCCTTCGCTCAAGCGCGCTCGGTAGCTCGCTCAGGATTGAGTTGTGGATCTCGCTCAGGCAAGTAGGAACTCGCTCAAGCGACTTTCACTGGATTCGCCTAAGCGAGTTAGGGCTTCGCTCAAGCGAGAAGCCCCTGACCTCATTTTCTCCTTTTGCTTCATTTAACCAAATTCTTTTTATTATTTTATTTATTTGATTTATTTATTTCTAATTGTTATTTATTATTGTGGGCCCTTAAATTAGGAATGCATGACTATTTTCATTTTGATGGGAATAAATTCCCCTTTTGTGAGAAATTTTCTCTATATTTTAATTAATCGACACAACATCATGGGCTTATTCTAGTGTAATCGCTGAGTTAGTGTTTAATAATTAGGAGAGACGTTATAGGTGGTATCAGAGCAGTTTTTTCCAGGATTGCAATGGGTAGGAATATGTAATAAATTATGTGAGTCATGTATAGGGTTATTATATTATTTTATTGTATTTGTTGTGGTCATTTGTGATTATTGACAGGATAGCTTGGCATCATTCCCGTGGCACCCCGGTGGCATTGTGTTTTATATGTGTGAGGTAAATATTCTACTTCCTGGTAGATCATTGGTTATTAATGTGTGAGGGAACTAGTTCTGGTGGAGGAGATGACTTCTTCTCAAAATTTTCCCAAATGATGAGTAGGACAGAATCCGGCCCAACTCTTGACAAATTCCTGAAAAGGAATCCACCTGCCTATAAAGAAGGACATGATTATGATGGTGCACCTGTTTGGATACGGGAAATAGAACAAGCTTTTGAATATTTTGAGTGCTCAGAGGAGCAGAAAGTACAATTTGCTACTTACCAGCTGAGAGACGAGGCTAGGGTATGGTGGTCTAGGACCAAAGTGCAAATGAATGCAGCAAGCGAACCGTTGGTGTGGGCAAACTTTCGAAAAAGATTTCTTGCCAAATATTTCTCTGACAATTATAAGATCTGTAAGGAGATGGAATTTCTGAGGTTGGAACGAGGTAGGATGTCAGTGACTGAATATACTACTAAGTTTGATGAATTATGTGACTTGTACTACCCTTTCTCCTTGGAGGGGACTGAAGGTAGTAAATGTGCTAAGTATGAAGCTGGATTGCGAATTGAACTTCGCAGTGTAATTGTGCCTATGGAGATTCAAGATTATCCTACCTTGGTGAATAAAGCCAGATTGACTGAAGAAGTGCAATTGCAAAGGACATTTTAACCAAAGGACAAGAAACCACTGAAGGCAAAAAGGTTTAGCTTTAAAAAGATGGGTCAGTTTTTCCGTGGTGGCAAGTCTTCCACTACATCTTCTTCCTCTTCCGGTCGTGGTTCTACTGGCCGTTCTAGTAGCCATTCGGGTGGTCGTGCATGCTATAATTGTGGCCAGGAGGGTCATATTACGAAACATTGCCCGGCTAGTCAAATTGTTTGCTTCCAATGTGGACAGCCGGGGCACCTTAGGCTGGACTGTCCATAGAGACAACAGCAGAATGAACGTGGTAATCGGGCTAATACTTCTATGGTTCGCAGTGTTAATTTTCATCGGGGAGGTAGAAACAACAGGGGTCGTGGAGGCCAACACTCGAGGAGGATCGATGCTCAATCCAATGGTGCTCAAAATGTTATGACTAGACGAGTATTTGCTTTTGATGCTTCTGAAGTTGCAAGGACTGACAACTTGGTGTAGGGTAAGTGTATTATTCATGGCTATTTGGTAAATGTAATTTATGATTCTGGGGCTACGTATTCTTTTATCTCTGAAAGTAGTGTACGACGGCTTGGTCTACCGGTGGTATTAATAGAGAATGCACTCAGTGTCTCCACCCCTACTGGCTCCACCTTCTGGGCAACCACTATGTATGGGGATTTGCCAATGCAAGTTGAAGATTGTTCCTTTCTGGTAAATTTGATCCGTATGCCATTAAAGAACTTAGATGTTATTCTAGGTCTCGATAGGTTGGCTGCTAACCATGTTATGATGGACTGCTATCGAAAGACTATAGTTTTCTCCCAAGAACTTGACACCAAGAATGTGGTGAGTGATGTTTTCGCAACTTATGTTATTCGCTTTGCTTTGGAGGGGCGGTATAATCTTATGCCTAGTGATATTCCGGTGGTATGTGACTTTCCTGATGTCTTTCCGAAAGACATTCCAGAATTGCCTCCCAATCGAGAGATTGATTTTGTCATTGATTTAATTCCCGGGGCCGAACCGGTGTCTTGTGCACCGTACAGGATGTCTTCAGTGGAGTTGGTGGAGATCAAGAAACAAGTCAATGAGTTGCTGGACAAGGGATTCATTCGGCCAAGTGCATCACCGTGGGGCGCTCCGGTGTTGCTTGTGAAGAAAAAGGACGGTAGCATGCGAATGTGCATCGATTACAGGCAGCTAAATAAATTGACAATTAAAAACAAATACCCCTTACCACGAATTGATGACTTATTGGATCAGTTGCGGGGCACGGTAGTATTTTCCAAGATTGATCTAAGGTCGGGATATCATCAGATTAGGGTGAAATCTGAGGATGTTCTGAAAACAGCATTTCGGACTCGTTATGACCACTTCGAATATGTTGTGATGCCATTTGGAGTGACCAATGCGCCAACTGTTTTTATGGATTATATGAACCAGATCTTACAACCATATTTGGATCAATTTTTGGTGGTATTCATTGATGATATATTGGCATATTCAAAGTCTCTAGAGGAGCATGCACAACATCTCCAAATTGTTTTACAGGTGTTGCAGGAAAAATAGCTATATGCTAAATTGTCAAAGTGTGATTTCTGGGAAGAAGGTGTGCAATTCTTGGGACATGTGATTTCTCGGGGTGGTGTATCTGTTGATCCATCCAAAATTAAGGTGGTTATGGCATGGGAGAGGCCTAAGTCAGTGACTGAGATCAGAAGCTTCTTGGGGTTAGCTCGGTATTATCGTCGCTTTATCAAAGGATTCTCACATATTGCGCTTCCATTGACTCGATTGACGAGAAATGAGACTCTGTTTGTATGGACGGAAAAGTATGAATTGAGTTTTCAAACTCTAAAATAGTGTGTGACTACTGCACATGTACTCGCACTACCAGATGTGACCAAATAATTTTTGGTGTATTGTGATGCATCCAAATTTGGCTTAGGGTGTGTACTGATGCAGAATGATAGGGTGATTGCCTATGCTTCAAGGCAATTGAGGCCGCATGAGCAGAATTACCCTACTCATGATCTTGAGCTTGCGGCGGTGGTGTTTGCATTAAAGATCTGGCGCCATTATTTGTATGGTTCCCGCTTTGTGGTATTTAGTGTCCACAAGAGCTTGAAATACTTATTTGATCAGAAGCAATTAAACATAAGACAAAGGAGATGAGTGGAATACCTAAAGGATTATGATTTTGATCTAAGATATCATCCTGGTAAAGCAAATATTGTTGCCGATGCTTTGAGCAGGAAAGTCTTGCAAGCAGCCTTTTTGATGGGAAAGGAACAGGAACTATTGGAGGATTTTCACGACTTGAATGTTGGGGTTGTCACGCAAGCTCCGAATCAAATGGTTGTTGGAATGCTAAAAATCTCAAATGAATTTCTGGAATCCTTGGTGGTGGCCCAGGAATCTGATGAAGAGTTGTTGAAGCTCCTTGATGTCCAAGCCGGGGGCAAAGAGATGAATCTGACTAGAGGACGTGATGGTATTTAGCAGTTTAGAAACCGTGTTGTTGTGCCTGCTATGGGCGATTTCAGATAGTTGGTGTTATCTGAAGCACATAAAAGTTCTTTAAGCATTCATCCCGGTGTTACAAAGATGTACCATGATTTGAAGAAAGAATTCTGGTGGCCGGGAATGAAGAAAGCAATAATTGAATATGTGAGGTCTTGTGTGGTATGTCAGAAATGTAAGGTCGAGCACCAAAGACCTCCTGGATTGCTCCAACCGCCTGAGATTTCAATTTGGAAGTGGGAGAGTATCACGATGGATTTTGTATCCGGATTACCTCAGACCCGCTCTGGATGTAATGCAATATGGGTAATTATGGATAGATTGACCAAGAGTGCTCACTTCTTGGCCATGAACATGAAATGGTCATTGGACCGGTTGGCTAGATTGTACATTACTGAAATAGTAAGGTTGCATGGTGTGCCTTCAAATATTATCTCAGACCGTGATCCCCGATTCACTTCTAGATTTTGGGGAAGTTTGCAGCAAGAGTTAGGTACTGAATTGAGATTGAGTTCAGCTTATCATCCTCAGAATGATGGTCATTATGAGCGGACAATACAGACGTTAGAAGATATGCTTAGAGCTTGTGTACTGGAGCAAGGGGGCTTATGGGAGAGGTATTTGCCATTGGTGGAGTTTGCGTATAATAACAGTTACCACAGTAGCATTGGTATAGCTCCATATGAAGCTCTGTATGGTAGAAGGTGTCGTACACCTTTGTGTTGGAATGAAAATGACGATGCTATTCATTTGGGACCCGAATTAATCCAAGAAATGAATGAACAGGTTGTCTTGATTGGTGAGAAAATGAAGATTGCTCAGGACCGACAGAAAAGTTACTGTGATAATCGTCGCAGGCCACTTGAATTTCAAGTGGGAGATTGGGTATTTCTGAAGGTTTCACCTACCAAAGGTGTAAGTCGGATACTGAAAAGTCATAAGCTTAATCCGAGATACATTGGGCCATACCAGATTTTAGAAAAGATTGGTGATGTTGCTTACCGATTGGATCTTCCCCAATCATTAACTAATATCCACAACGTGTTTCACGTGTCACAAATTCGAGCGTACATTCCTTGTGATTCAATGATTGTGCCGGCAGATTCTATCGAGTTAAAAGAGGACTTGACGGTGGAAGTAGCACCTATTTGCATTGAAGAATACCAGACTAAACGGTTAAGAAACAAAGATGTATCATTAGTGAAAGTGAAGTGGCAAAATTTAAATGGAATAACCTATACATGGGAGTTGAAATCAGATATGAGGCGATTTCATCCTGATCTTTTCCAATAAGGTACATTGATTTCAGGGATGAAATCCCTTTTTAGGGGGAGTGGATGTAACATCCCAAATAATTTAGTTAAAATCTATGATTGGCAAAAAATATTAACAATTGTTCTCAAATGTATTTGAGATTTTTGGGAATTATTATTATAAATACAATTATCAATAATTAAACTTATGGAATTAAACAAATTTATTTGAATGATTAGTTATAAAGTTAAATAAGGTGTAGTTAGATGAAGATAAATTTGGAAGTTACTAATAAGAATTAAAAGTAAAAGTTTTAATTAAAACATTAATGGAAAAATATAAAAGAAATAGAGAAATGACCATTTTACCCCTGGACCTTAAAATTTAATTTCACTTCCTTCTTCCTCACTGTCCATGTGAGCTTTCTTCTACTTCTTCTCCCTCACCATTGCCGAATGCTTTGTGCTTCTAATGGGAGGTCCGTTTTGCGTCGAAACTTCAAAGTAACTACGTTTCTGGGATCGTGACTTCGAGGTGAGCATTATGGACCCATCAAATTGGGTTATCTTTCTCCCCCTTCTCTTTCTCTCTCTAGCCGATGGCCTTGTATGGAGGGAGGATTCCTCCAGTGCATGTGAGCTTGAAAAGGGTATTTAAAACAATGAGAGTAGTATAACGATAACGGGTTATGCATTTCAACCTCCGTAGGTAGCGAAACGAACGTTGAAGGATCGAGTGACGAAGCGGGTGTTGGATTCAGAAGTAGAACCTTGAACCAAGCACTTAGGGGATGCAACCGGCATCAAGAACAAATCGTCGAAACTTAGAATCGAGGTAAGGGGGTATTCGAGTCATAATTAAATAGAATAGGTGCGTAGTTGAACTTAGGATATTCAACTAGACATTGAGATAGTGGGGAAAATTTCTAAATAATACTTGTATGTCTCTGCATGTATGAATGTAAATTTTAGATGTTTTGCAGTAGTTATTAAATTAAAAGTGTTCTAAATTGTGACGAATTGATGTGTACGGTGGCATTATATTGGTGGGCTTGACTTGTTGGTCGCCCAGTTGAAGAGTATGATCTGTTATTGATGGCCACATGACGTGTGATATGAGAATGTGATGTGTATACATAATTATGTAGTGTGGGACGGCCAACGGTATGTATAGCCCCTTGTTTTCTGACCCCCGTGGTTTTTATACCCAGTTGAGCTACCCAGTGGTCAAGAAGGACCCAGTGGTTGAGGTGGAGAGTCAAGTAGGACTCGGTGGACCAAGCAGGGTTCACGGGGTGTCAAGTAGGACCCCCAGTTGAAGGCCGATCCTTTAGTATCCGGATACTAGGTGTCGAACTTATATGAGAGTTAGTTATGATGATCGATGAAATTGTTGGCATTATGTGATGATGTGAATGTGTTATGTTACATTAATTGGTTGTGAATTGCACTTGATGATACTAAAATTTAAATGAAGTCAATAATCTGTAAGTATGAATTGGTGGATAATGAAATGTGAAATTAATTGCATAAGGTAAAGTTAGTGAATTAGTATTAGTGATAGCACTGTAGTAATCATGTACCTTGTTATTTAATTACCGTTCTAGATTAATTACAATACCAAACACTCACCCTTGCTATGGTTTTCTTTCAATTTAGTAACCAGTGACAGGGAAGAGGTTGATGCTCCGGAGGTGCGCTAAGCAGAGAATTGATGCCAAGAAGTAAAGGAAATTATGAATTAAACGTTGTGTGTAATGTGTAATGTGTTTTATGTATGTGATGTTATAATATGTTTCTTACGAATGTTGGATTCATCTAGAATATGGCAATGTAGTTATGTTGTGATAGAGACAATGACAACTTGAGTTATGAATGAATGTGATAGGTAATGAGTTAGAATCTGTATGTTAATTGATGAGGATATAAACTCATGTTGATGAAATAGTGAAGTGTTGATGGCTATGCAAATTTTCATGAATTGGATGTATATTGGCATGGAGCCAATATTATATGTAGATGATAAATTATTATGGGCAGGTTATGTTTATTCATGTAAAGAGTGAATGATGCATGTGTGTGTGGATTGTTCATCTCCTGGATGATTAGGATATGAATTGTTAATGTGTAGATCATAAGTTCGAATAGAATGCGTTTAATGTGTTGGTATTAGGATTGAAATGCATAATAGTTGGAATCAATTTCATATGCATGCTTGAATAGGTGTAAATGGATGAATTGGGTCAAATGATGTAGTTGAAGGTGTAAATATAGCCGGTTGTGTGTGAGAATTTTGAGTCATTATGCATGTACTGCATAACTCGCTCAAGCGAGGTGAACTCTCGCTCAAGCGAGAGTACTCTGTACGGGTAGTGTGGCCTCTGGCCTAATCTTGCTCAAGCGGATTCAGTCTCGCTCGAGCAAGGGCCAGAGGAATTGTTCCTGTGTCAGCCTCGCTCAAGCGGGGATGATTCCCGCTCAGGCGAGACGTGCCTGTAACAGGGGAGGTAGTTACTGGACGAATCTCGCCTAAGCAGATTCAGTCTCGCTCGAGCGAGGGCCGGGGGAAACAAATCTGTGCCTATTTCGCTCAAGCGAATGTGACTTGCCCAAGCGAGTGAGGGGAGTTTAGGTTCTAGAGCGATTTCACTCAAGCGAGACTACCTCGCTTAAGCGAAATAAGGACCTAATGCATATGGCTTCCTTCGCTCAAGCGCGCTCGGTAGCTCACTCAGGATTGAGTTGTGGATCTCGCTCAGGCAAGTAGGAACTCGCTCAAGCGACTTTCACTGGATTCGCCTAAACGAGTCAGGGCTTCGCTCAAGCGAGAAGCCCCTGACCTCATTTTCTTCTTTTGCTTCATTTAACCAAATTATTTTTATTATTTGATTTATTTATTTCTAATTGTTATTTATTATTGTGGGCCCTTAAATTGGGAATGCATGACTATTTTCATTTTGATGGGAATAAATTCCCCTTTTATGAGAAATTTTCTCTATATTTTAATTAATCGACACAACATCATAGGCTTATTCTAGTGTAATCGCTGAGTTAGTGTTTAATAATTAGGAGAGACGTTATAAGCTAGACTATGATTTGTATCCGCTACATAACCATCTTCTCCATAAGGAAACAATAAAGGGTATTGCAATGCCAAATAAGAAGGATATAGCTCATCAATTCTCTGTAGATCACTACATTGAGTCTTAACAATTATGAACCACTCTGTATTAGACACATGAATATCTCCAACAATTAAACCAGCAACTTCTAACACAGTTGGCAAATTATAATTCCTTCCATCAGTGTTTCGATTTTGAATAAGTCGTAACTTTAAATTGGATAAATCTCCAAATCCGAATCTATCCCTTGCCATTCTAAATGATTGTACAAAAGGATTAACTTGATCTAACATATCCTTTAACATGGATACTATCTTATGATCAAGATGAGGGCCTTTATCTTTCACTCTGTTAAATTAAAAGGAAAATAAATATTTAGTAACTAATAAAAAAGGTAGTACATGAAAAATAAAAAAAATCCATCCATTTACCTGATTGCATTGATTTGATTTTTCACCTCATTTTGAGTATTATATATGTATAGTTATGCAAATTTTGGACTTTCACCGTCAATTGGTAAGAAACTTCCTATTCTCTAATGATTCAGAAAGATGAAATACAAATCTGACGTGGCCATCATTCACTCTTTTATCAACCTTTTCCCCCATTGAAGTAAATGCAAAAATGTTATTGTAAGCTCTAGAATTCTCTAAGAAATGCTTTAAGTCAAAAGACTCCATATCAAAATAAAGATATAGTAAAACTTAGGGTGGTGCTGTTAAGAGTGGTAATTGTACCTTTCCCTTTAGAACAACACAAAGAAAAAATTGGATTTAATGAATTGTTGGTAGGTCTTATCCTTTCAGCATACCAAAATCTTACACCATAATACGCACACATATTGTTGGGATTACCAAGATCATCATATGCTACAAAAAAAGTATAAGAAGATAAGATTTTACCAATCCAACTATGCAATGTATAGAACAATTATTACAAATCAATATAATTCATGATCCAATATGTTATATTACCATAATCTATCTCTGAAAGTTCCATATAATTTTCATGATCATGACTTTCAGAAAAACTTTGTACTTCTATAGAAATTTGACCACCATTTCTAGTACTTGGGCCAATAGAAGACTCTAAACAATCACAAAAAATACAACAAAAATTAGTACTATGTTTAAAAATTAATATTTTGATATGATTCAATTAAATTAACAATTTAAAGGTTAATTTTGGACCTGGACTAAATAGACATTTAGATTCAGCTTCATGTGTTTCTAGACGTTGTTCTCTCGGACATAAGATATTTTCAATGAGATACTTTTTGCTAGATAACTTGGTCAGTCGCTGTAACGTGGATTTTCTCAAATTTTGATCAATAGAACTCACTTGAAGCATGCTTCTCATAATATTGTTAAAACCTAAAATATAGAAAGAAACAAAAATTAAAAGTTAAATTAAGCAAATATAAATGATCTGGCTGATAAAAATAAATATTTATTAACTAATGGACCTTCAGATTCAATCTTGTATGTCCCTAAGCATCTCTTTTTTGAGCTTGATTTGTTCCCAATGACATGTTTGATAACCTACATATTTGCATATCCATTGATTCAGACATTTTTCTTTTTCCTTTAACTTGGTTTAAGAAGTTTTGATCATGGTTTGACATAACCTGTAAAGTAGGCCTCACATCACTCCTAACAATGTTATTATTGTATTTTTCACCAATATGAGCACCTACAATACATTACAATAATTTTCCCAACAAAATAAGATAAAATCTTTACAACAACTATTAGACAATAATAATATACAACAACTATTAGACAAT
The DNA here is from genome assembly GCA_037962975.1 of Clitoria ternatea. Taxonomy (NCBI): domain Eukaryota; kingdom Viridiplantae; phylum Streptophyta; class Magnoliopsida; order Fabales; family Fabaceae; genus Clitoria; species Clitoria ternatea. The sequence continues at coordinate 268,657,739 of CM075671.1, forward strand.
AATAATAATAATAATAATAATAATAATATTATTATTATTATTATTATTATTAGTAGTATTATTATTATTATTATTATTATTATTATGGAATGAAATCTTTAAACAAAAGCACAAAATTACCAAAAAAGGAATATCTATCGTTAAAATAATGCATCTGTTTTACTCTTTGTCACAACATACTTGGCTTTGTTTCCCTGTTTTGATAGCATCTATTTCAGCAACCACAATCTCACAACAAATTTCTAAATATCTCTAAACCATTTAAACCATGAACAAAACAACAACTCACAGATAAAAAGGTTTCCTTTTAGTTATTATCCCAAATAAATAAAAGATACACATCAAAGATTAAGTCACTTAATCAATAAGAACAACACTAAGTATAAAAGAGTAAGAAGAAAAGAAAAATCAACAAAATGAACCAGTAATAAGAGTAACTCTAGTAATAAGAACAAGAGAGAGCATAAAGAGTAAGCAGAAAAGAAAAATTAATACAAAGAAAGCTTCACATAAATGAAAATCCAACTTATTTCCAAAGTTCCAAACTCAAACAACACCATAGGAACAATTATCTTTAACAAAAGCTTAATGGATCTCCTTAGCCCCTTGATATTTTAACCGAAGCAAATGAATGCTCACAACAAAAATTAATTTCTCCAACCTTCTTACATTTTCAACTTAAGTGAAACGATTGAGAAGCACACCAGTGAAAGTTGATACGAAAGTTCTATGTTGAGAAAATATTAGAAGAAAGTTACGCATAGAATGGTGAAAAGTCAATGAGTATTGTACTTTTGAACATTATGTTTTAATATAAAATATTAAAAAGTTCTTTTTGTTTACTTTTGTTTAGCAGGGTAGCGAGAATTTGTTTAGTTGGTGAGCGGGAATTTGACTAAAAAAATTGACGGTGGAAATGTTTTGGCTAAAACCTTTAAATATAACATATATAAATTAATAATAATTGAGTAGGACAAAATCATCATCAGCAACAAAATTTTTCAAATAAATTTTAATATAACTATACAAATTCAAAATCAAGACCACAAATTAAATTAAAATAACTTTTAATTCCTTGTTAGTTTACATGCTTGGTGGTAGATAGTTCGTGATCAATATATTTAAGTTTGGATACATGGTTGGCACTTGATTTAGAGTGAGTTTGAAAGAGCTTAAGCCACTTATAAAAATAGTCTATAACTCTTATATATATATATATATATATATATATATATATATATATATATATAGACACACACACTTTTTTACTTGTTTTCATAAGTTACTTTGATGTAATTTATCAAAACTAATTATTTAAACTTATATCAATAAATTTTATATTCAAATTTATACCGTCGGCTACTATCAAAAATAACTTATTGAATAAACTCTTAATTAAGTTACATATATAAACATATCATTAATTCAAAAGATAATTTATATGTAATTTTACTTTATACTTTTAAAAAATTAATATTCACTTATAATTCATGTCAATGCTTCTCCACATATATAACACATCTTTATTAAGAGAAGAATTATTTCAATTGGTTGATGAAAATTTATAAGTTGTTATAACTTTCGTGACACAAGTTTAATTTTTAGTATATACATACATATCTATATATATATATATATATATTAATAGCGCTAAAATCCAAATAAAGAATAAAACCCTGATAATTTCCTTAGATAAATAACGTATATGAAATAAAATAAGATCCTTACAAAATAAAGGAAATCACCTAAATTCTCACATAATTACGTTTTCTTTTTAATTTTCTGAATTTTCATATATATATATATATATATATATATATATATATATATATATATATACCCTAATATATCGAAACCAATTAATATTCTATTTGAACCTTTTTTTTCCGAAGCATATAATTCTTAAATTTATTCAATATAACAGACATGATAAAAATATTTGCAAATCATTATTAAACGGATGTATTAACAAAATTAATGCTAAAAATATTGTAAAACTTTTTCTTATAACTTAGTAGCAGCATATATACATGATTATATTGTGACAAACTATATATATTGTTTGTTTTATTGTTAAAGGTGGGATGAGGTGGAAGATAAAAAGTAGTAATGTGAAATTAAGATGGGTTGATGTGTTTGAGATAATGGAAGTGGAGTGGTGCGTGCCTATCGTCTAATATTGATGAGGATAACTTCACTACCAACTTTGATTGTTACATAATCTATGTTCTATCTTATATTCATGCCATGAATAGTTTCTTTTAGGTTGATTTGTTAGTGAAAATTATATAATATTGTTAAGGTACCAATGAATTGTTTTAGATTAATCAATCTAAAGAATAATGTTAAATTGTGATTACACAAACCAAATATTACTGTATCTAGATTCTAAAGAATAATACCTACAATCAACACAATAAAATATAATGATTTGGCCATTATGGTGTCTAGGGCAGGAGTATGAGTAGTTTAACTCGAAGTGTTAATGTAACATCAAATTAAAATTAGATAATGATCTTGATTAAGATGAAAACATACACAAAGGTCTTAATATTGTTATTCATTCTCTTCGGAAAGAGTAAGGGTATATTTAGGCCAAACTGATTTTAATAAAAAAATTTACAAGCTTGTGTAGGCTAGATTCAAAAGTTCTAAATATGTTTTTTTTTTTCCAATAGAAATACAACTTATATATTTGAGGTGATTTTTTTCTTACAAAAAATCTGCTCTAAATAATTTATTATAAGGTTCTTTCTAACCATTTTCTAACCAAAGGCATTAAATTTTTTAAAAATTAGTCATTAGCAAAAATACATTCATATATTTCAAAGTTCAAATATATTTAAAATGAGAATAAGTACTATATATAATGAAATAAGAAAACACAAAATGCAACCACAAAAGTTAACACAACATAATTCGTCAGTAGTATCAGCAAACATGTTTTAAGTCTAAATATGAGAGTTTTGTAATTTCAATTTAGTTTTTTTTTAATCATCATTATCATTCTCTAAAATCAAGATTAAATTGCGTTTTTTTGTCTCTAATGTGGGTGCACTATGGCACGGGTGGGACTGAAGTCCACTAACTCCAACTCAACTTGGTCTCTTGAATCCTAATTGAATGTCGACCAAAACGCATTGATTTATTTTATTTAAAGATTTATAATTAATATATAATTAAAATAACATTAATATTATAGGTGTGGTTTTCCCCCTACTTTTTGTACATTAGATCAATGAGTTCCGCTAACGAAAAGCTTCTTTTGAATAAGAGAAGGTAAGCATGGGTATTTTAATTACTTATTTTGTTGATTTTCAGGAAAAATGCTTCCTATGTTTGGGTAATTCTGTAAAAAATAAATTATAATCTATTAGATTGTCTTTTAAAGGAAAATGATTATAATTTAAATCTGAATTCTTTTAGATTTTGATTATAAAAAAATATTTATTTCTACCATACTCTCCCTTATTTTTATTTTACTCTTTATATCTTTTTAATTTCACATTTCTCACGTCTATTCTAGTAATTTTAGACTTAAAAAATACATAACTTATTGCTTTAAAAGACACTAATTCAATCACTAAACAAGAACTTCATTTTTAAGATTATATATATATATATATATATACACATACATAATAAGAATTTACATATTATAATATTAGTTTAAATACAATATAGATAAGTGAGTGTGTATGATGAAATATAAATTCAATTTATTTCTATTTTTATACGACTTAACACATCATATTATGTATTTTGATAAACACATCTTTAATAATATTTATTATTATTTAAAATATATTTAATAGACATATATGTTTTTAATAATGTTAAAATACATAAATAATAAATTTCTAATTAAATAATATTTTTATTAGATTTTAAATATAATAATGCATATTTTAACACATCATATTATGGATTTTAAGTATTAAATGTATGAACATTTAATAAATATATTAGTATTAAAAATATATTTAATGAATACACAATAAGAAATATAATAAAAATATATTCTAATTATTATATTTAAAATATATAATATTAATTTACATTTTAACATACACACTCATTTTGTTCATGTAGTATATAAACAAATAAAAAAAAAGCGAATTGCTATCATATATAAAACAATTGTTGTGTAAATGCTTAAATGAAACTATGATTTAGTGGTTGAGTAGCAGTTAGCCAACAACTGATAGATGAGACCTATTTAAAACTGTTTTCAAATGTAAGAAACCTCTATATAAGCATGGTGTGGGTGTTGAGTTTTCATGAGTTCTGACTTGTGTTTAATTCCTCTAAAAAAAGATAAATGTATCTTTAATAAACCTTTTAATGTTGAGTTATTTCTTATGTAAATTGTCGATAACATATGTGAACACCTTTTTTCATCAGGGTATCGTTCTTATGTTCCCAAAATGTTTCTTGTTTTATTTATTTTTATTATTTATTTATTTAATTA